>JAXGFM010000009.1:20000000-21200000 GCA_039880935.1 Streptanthus diversifolius | reverse complement strand
ACCTTTTAGAGACGTCTTTGTATCCTTCAAAAACAACACCGTAGCCAAGAGTAGCAGAAGATCTACAATTGTATTCCAAATCAAGATCACTGTCGCATAAATGGCGACCATCGACCTTAAGAACCAGCCTGTGTTTCTAAGGTTGTGTGACACGTTTTCACGTCGTTTTAGGACAGGAATAGTAGGAAATGATTCATAATTTGATGTTTTTCGGGTACACGCCATGATGAGAGACATACGGGACACTCCATCTCCCAACGAATGGTGAGATCTTATGACACCGACCGCTTCTGCATCAGATGTCTTGACATTGAGGATGTGGATATCCCACAAGGGTCTTGATCTATCAAGAGGAAGCGTTGTGAGACTTGAAACGTAGTCCTCTACGAATTTGTCTCCTTCATCGCCAATCTTGTCAGGGTCTATGTCTGGTACGAATACATGGTCTTCTACAATGACTTCGGTTTTGATCCATCTTGCACCATCATCAGCCTGTGAAATTAGCACACCAGAAACCAATTAAAATCGTAAGAATTATTAGGGAACGAAATGTTTAAAAGGCACACTAGTTAACATGCATTATTTATATTTGAAAAAGGGAAATACCACCGAAATGGACCGTAACATTCGAGAGGGAAATATATGCTTTTATGTTTTTTCAAAAACAATTTAACTACGAGAAAACATCGTCTGATAAAAATAAATGAAATGTTTGAAAACTAATTCTTTTGTCGGCGACAGAAGATTTTTGTTTTGTTTTGTTCAATTTTTTAGTACTTCTTCTTGTTTATTTTATTTATTTTTAAATCACAGTTTGTATATAATATATGCTTTATTAATTCAAGAAAGAAACCACAATTGGTATAATACAGCATTTGATAGTTATAAATAAATGCATAGACAAATTTGTCAAACGCATGTAAACGAAGTTTCTCCTTCTGTTTCCTTTACTATTCTCAAAGTTTAATTGAAGCGCAAAATAAACGCGAACACAACAAGATAGACAATCGGGCCTTGGTTCGTCTATGTGAAATTAATATGTTATATCGAATACAAAAGAAGCAGAGGCGAAGCATGAAACGTTGCAAAACAGAACATATCAAGGGTTACCAGTTTGCTGGAGATACGAGGATGCTTATAAACGTTTTGCCTCAAATCATCAATTATTACATCAGGATTAATCTTTGTTTTGAACCCGATGATGATGATGGTGCAGAAGTCAGTGCCGGACGATTGAAAAATACGTGCCATCGGGCTGAGCGGCTCCTCCTCATCCTCCTTCGTCATTCTCCTTTACGTATTTTCAATGTCTTCAATGTTTGTTTTGTCTCTCATATTTCATTGTGATGCATATTGTAAATTTATAAGGGACAGTTGCATTTAATAAATCAAAATTGGTTTTTTTAAAAAAAGATTGGCTTATCTGCATCTAACGCCATGCACGTATAGTAGATAGAGTAATAAACATCTTGTCGTTTCTTCACTCTATTATATATCTGTGGATTCCATTCAAGAGGTGTTCTATAAGTGACATCTTTAGAGAAAACGTACAAGGATGATGCAACAATAAAAGTTCCTTAATTAATACAGGAGACAACTTGAATGATGTAATAAAAAGGCTTTGAAACCATGCATACTTTTGCTTTAAGATGCAAAATATGAAGTGTTATCCGGTATATATATATATATATATATAGAACTTTATTTCTTTGTTAATTTGTTTTATCTTATGCATATTAAAATGTTTTTTTGGAATATAAAGCCCTTTTTTCAAAGGATTGTCTATTTAAATTTAAAATTAAAAGTACAATTACATAAATAAAGTTGGATTAGATAATTATTAATAAAAGTTAAGAAACATAGCGCGACATGAAGCATACACTTAAGCAAAGAACAAATTTGAAGATAGTTGAAAAACAAACAAGTCTAGACGAAGAACCTTGCAAACTTGGAGGAATGAGAGGAAGAAACAAAGAACTAATTAACCTCCGCCTCCACATTCTCTCCGTCGACCACAACTACTGTTCCACAACCTCTATCAAAAGGAGAAGAAGTCAAATCTTGGATTTTTTTAAGAAGGTTTAACTTGTCGATCTCTCAAAAATCCCTGAGAAAAAGCAATCAATTTTTCTTCAATATGGAGAAATTCATCATCTTCTAGAAAAATAATTGAAAATAAACCTTTTTTCTGAAGATTTTAAAGCAGCAAAAGAGTTGCTACCAAGATCAACCGCTACAAGCTCTTTAGTACATGTTGCCCTACTTTCTTTTGGATCTCGTGAACCAACCATAAAAGTTTAAGGGAGACAGATTACCATGTGACGTAGTGAGTGATTAGGTCATTTTGAAGTGTAGAAGTTAAGTTGTCTTTGTAAAGAGTGGCATCCTTTGAGATTGATGCAGTTTTTGAAGTATATTTTGAGAATGTAGGAATAACATCCACAACAATAGAGATTTTCATAATAATAATGAGGGTTAGTGGTTGAATCCTTGTTTCTAAATAAGATTAGCATCATGATGATAAATAAAACCCAAGAAAACTAGTTATATCTGATATTAGGGATGGAACAGTGACAATGTTATAGACATGAGCAATGGGAAGTCTTAAGATCAAAATAGAGAGATTTCTGGTGACAGATGCAAATTAAGGCAAAGATTCTAATGCGGATATAGGAACAAATTCAGAATAATCACTTAATAAAGATACTAATTCTGGAGTTGGGAAAGCCACAGTTTTAAAGATGAAATTCTTGAATGAAGGCACATTGTCAGTGGTTGAAGCATCTGAGACCGAGACAGCTTGAGTTTTGGAGGAATTATCTTCCATCTTAGAGCCACTCAAACTTTTGTAACCCTTGGTTGAGACATCTAGCGTCTTTGTGGCCAAGATGTTCACATCTCCCACAAGTAGAAGGAATCGAAAAGTATTCTACTTACATCATCAAATTTATTTCTTCTTTTATCCTCAAGTGCGATCTTCTGAGGAAAATTGCTACTTCCACGAGAATCTCCGTCTCACCCATCAAAAAGGAATCAAATCTCAGCTTGTTAGTAGTTATGGGAGTTTCTAAACCAGAAATGGTCCAACTGATTCCATGGATTGATTATAGCTAATTTGAGTGTTAGTAAAAGTAACTAAAAACTGGGACTATGGAGATCACAAATTCACATGAAGCTCTAAAGAGGCTGAGAGAGTCTTTGGTGCCACAGACATAAGAAAATCATCAACATGCAAGAGACTACGTTGAATAGCCCATTTACGAGAAGATATATTGGGATATGAAAGAAAAAGAAAGAATGAATCACTTAATCTTTGGGTAAAGATCCCACAGCTCTTTCCCCAAATCCAATTTAAAACCACATGAACCAACCCACCCGATGGAATATAACATGGAAAAAATTGGTTAATGTTACAGGTTTTCAACAAGATTTAGTCAAGATCGTGTCCAACAATTGCAGCCAATCTTTTTTTTTCTACGCAGTCAAATAGTGAAACCGAATTTCACATCACAACTTTAAGTTAATAAGTGCGGTCCATGTAGAAAGTTTACATCCTATGTGATCAGCTACGTAGTTTACATCTCATGCAATCTACGATGCAGTTTCTATCTTTTACAATCTGCCATGTACTTTCTATATTCAGTAGTATGCGATGTAATTTACATATTTGTAATATGTTGTGAAGCGTACATATCTATAATATGTTTATGTTGTGAAACATATATATCTCTAATATAATGTAAAGTTTACGCCTTTTACAACCATCAAAATTAACACATTTCAAAAAATTGTATTCCACTAGTTACATTTTATTCTTTCGAATGATAATCATTTGTACCTTTTGTCTGACGATCAGTAAAGTGTGGGCCAAAATTAAATGGTTTTTATATGTAATTTAATAGTTTTAGTCCCTAGCTTGTCTAAATACCTTTTATTTTTCTTTTCTGATACGGTGATACCATTTATATAATATTTAAGGTTTGAACTCTTTTGTAGATCAACCTTAGACTCAGCAATTATAATACGTTATGGCTAGAAAATTAGGATTTTTTTACGAAATCATCGCCCTCTCCGTTAACACAACAACATGCTACGTGAAAAAAACATATAAGAAACGGACGAAAACATCACTTCCGACTTCCGAGCAACGAAACATGTCCACATGAAGTGTTTAATAGCTTCTAGCCGATGCCCAGAGCTCAAACCTAATCTTGAAGCCACTAAAGACATTTCCAATTGGAAAAGTTTTTAAAAGTATCTTAGAAAAATTTCTTAACATTAAAATAAATGAAAAAAAATAAAATCTCAAAAAACTTTAAAAACCAGTTCTTAAGAAATTTTTTTTTAAATTACTAGTAAAATATTGATAAGAAACTTTAAAGAGTTTTTTTTTGTTGGATATGCCCTAACAGAATCGCAATTTTCGAAAATGAATCATTCATGAAAAGATGTCGGATTAATTAGAGATGAAGATAGATAAAGCAGCACTATGATATGTCTAAATTAAAATCAAACTAATAATAATTCCATATATAACGTTATTTCGTACTAGTTAGTTATCTCTAATCAAATACATCTTTTGACTTTAATCTCTGTTTTCCAGTGGTTGAATCTAAGTTATTCTTATGAGATTTTCTTAGCGCATTACCAACAATCAATCTTATTAAGACTGGCGCCAAACTCATCAGCTGTATTAGCATTATAAGTGTAAATGGATGTCATGTCAGAGACATAATCTTTTAATGATAATTAAGATAGTGGTTCGTTGATTCGTTATCAATCTATACAAATGGAAATTACGAAATTTGGGTAACGCGAGATCTGTTTTCTCATCAATGTTATGATAATTGAGAAAAGTCTAAACTCTAAACTCATAACCTGTTTGGTCAATGGTCATTATTCATTGACAACGTCTAAAAGCAATTTTCAATTTTATCTTAAAGTAAAACGGAATCACCCATCTCTCTTTTCTTATAACGTAATCTATAGATAAATCAGCCATCTCTAACTAATTTAATAATTAATACTTTTTAGTAACGTAGTACATTTTCTTAAATAATTATTGTATTGTATAATTTTTTTTTCTTATCTTATCAATAACAAGCATGGGAAAGATTATACAGACTTCAAAAGTTATATACAGTATTAAAGTTCAAAAAAAAGTTTATATAGTAGCTAGATACTGTAATTAATGTGAGATAAACAAATGCATATGCTTTATGAACCACATAAGACCTTTTCGTTCAAAGTACAGCAAGGAACCATTCATTAATCAAAATATCAAAAATGTGATTGGTTTCATGTAATAAAACTTGGTGAGGACAGCTCACTCCTTTATTGATATTGACTTGGTACCCAACTTTTAATTTTGTTATTATTAGGCTATTAGCTGTAATAGCTATACATCGCATACAGATCTGTATCATATCAACATCTAGTTCACCGCGACGACCTAAGACTTTGCCTTTTTGGCAAAAGCATCGACTTAACGAGGGAAACATCAAATAAATAAACTTAAAATGATATCAGAGTCTTATTTGTTAATCCACATAGAATTCTAAAATATTTATTACCAATCCTAAAAAAATTAACAAGATATAATATGATAAAGAACTACTTCTGAGTATTGTGGTAAAACAAGAATTCACAAGGTTTCCGGCTTCTAATGTACGTAATAATTAACCGATAATATATACTAATTTCATCCCTTAACCGGAGCATTGAACTGAATTCTTAGAAATGATTGAACCACGGCCAAAAACCGGATATGATTCATAACCATTAATTTCTTCACTTTTGCATATAATATACCGTGTACTTAAATATTAATGGATGTGACTAGGTACTGTATGTGGTTTTTTAAAAAACTATTTTTTTGGCGTGTGTATTATTAGTACGTAGAAGTCTATTTCAATGATTATTCCGTTTTAATTCTATGGGGACTCACATTTGTGGACGATATGTATTTGTCACCGTCAAAGCTTTACTTAACTACCAATACTCATTGTATTTTGTATGTAATACACATGTGTGTATTATCAATGTTTTGCCTTTTTTTTTACCGTGAACAGGATATATATTGTAAAACTGGGGTTTTGGATTAAAAAATCGCAAAAACCAGACTATGTTTCATGAGGTTTGGTAATTTGTGGGTCGTGTACATGGCCGTCCTTTCATTAAGGCAAGTGAAGCTAATGCTTCAAGCCACAATAATATAATCAAAATTGGAAAGCCACAAGTTCAACATTGCCTACTTGGTCAAGGTTTTTATGACTTCTTTGATTAGCATTTTTATCGGAGAGATCCTCTTTTTAAGTTTTTATCTATTAAAAAATATTATTTATATATATATATATATAAACAAATTGTCCACCATTGAGAAGAGAGCATCATTGGTAAAATTGGTAATGTAAGATCCTTGTAAATTTTTCTACTGTTATGACATAAAAGTAACATTTCAAAAGCACCAAACTTTTCATAGTAAATTGACTTTTACAATTCTCTTATCATTAAGGTAGTTGCTATAATTTTCTTACTATATAAATCAAAAAATAGAAAATGTAATGATACGGTCGTTAGAGAATAGAGCTTTACACTTAACACTCGTACAAATGTAAATGTACACATTTATGACTAATACACATCACAATATATACTTATAGTTAGAGCCATCGACACATTTTGTTTCTTAGCGGTCCTTTCGAACTACACTTTAATTAGCATCACTAAAATATTACAGCTATTAGGCATAACATATATTTCAATATAGACACGCAGATATATCTATATATATAATACTATAAAGTTTATAACGCATGTCATCTTATGCTATAATAGTTACATCAATAATAATATTTATAGAGCCTTCCATATCATCTTTGTCCCCTTAACAGAACTCTTAACTTTTAATCTAAACCCAAGATTACAAAAAAAGACTTTGCACAATGGGTTACGATAGACTCGGACCATCAGGTTCGGCAACCAACCCGAACCAGAAAGACCCTGCCACGTCACTCCCGGAGCTACAGAAGAGAACTAAGAAGACGAAGCTGATTCTCTTCACTTTAGCATTACTGGTTGTTGCAGTGGTCTGCTTCGGGATCTTTGCCGGTATCCGAGCCGTAGGTTCGAATCAACATGAGCCGAAACTAAACCGTAAACCGACCCGGCAAATCTCCCGAACCTGTAGCAAAGCTCAATACCGGAACCTCTGCATTGACACTCTTCTCGATTTTCCGGGATCTTTAAACGCCGACGAGCAAGAACTCATCCACATCTCTTTCAACGCGACGCTTCAGAGTTTCAGCAAAGCGCTCTATTCATCGTCGACGATCTCGTACACTCAGATGCCTCCACGTGTACGATCAGCTTACGATTCTTGCCTCGAGCTGCTCGATGATTCAGTCGACGCGCTATCACGAGCTCTCTCCTCCATCGTCGCCGCGTCTTCCTCCGAGGAGTCTCACTCCGACGCGATGACCTGGCTTAGCTCTGCGATGACTAACCACGACACGTGTACGGAAGGGTTCGGAGAAATCGGAGACGGCGGAGGAGGAGCGAAGGATAAAGTGATCGGAGCTATCAAGGACTTGTCAGAAATGGTGAGCAATTGCTTGGCCATACTCTCCAGCAACTTCAAAGATTTAAATGGAGTTCCGGTGGTGAACCATAGGAAGTTGCTTGGCGCAGAAGAAACAGATGAGTTTCCATATTGGTTGAAGAGAGAAGACAGAGGGCTTCTCGGTACTCCGGCGACGGCGATTAAGGCGGATATCACGGTGTCTAAAGACGGTAACGGAACGTTTAAGACAATCGCAGAGGCGATCAAGAAAGCGCCGGAGCATAGTAGCCGACGATTCGTCATCTACGTCAAATCAGGAAGGTACGAAGAAGAAAATCTCAAGGTTGGGAGGAAAAAAACAAACTTAATGTTCATCGGAGACGGCAAGGGTAAAACGGTCATAACCGGTGGAAAAAGCATTGTCGACGACCTCACTACTTTTCACACCGCCACTTTTGGTAAAAAAAACAAAACAACTGAATTTTAGTTATGTTTTTCTTTTGGTTACGATTATTGTTTTTATGTTTTTTTAATTAATTGATGTAGCCGCTACGGGAGCTGGATTTATAGTAAGAGACATGACGTTTGAGAATTACGCCGGACCGGCGAAGCACCAGGCTGTGGCACTCCGTGTCGGCGGAGACCACGCGGTGGTTTACCGTTGCAACATTGTCGGTTACCAAGATGCTCTCTACGTACATTCTAACCGACAGTTTTTCCGCGAATGTGAAATTTATGGAACGGTCGATTTTATATTCGGAAACGCAGCTGTGATCTTACAGAGCTGTAACATATACGCGCGTAAACCAATGCCTCAGCAGAAAATCACAATCACGGCTCAGAACAGGAAAGACCCGAACCAGAACACGGGGATCTCGATCCACGCTTGTAAGCTACTAGCCACGGCGGATCTCGAAGCCTCGAAAGGTAGTTTTCCAACGTATCTCGGCCGTCCGTGGAAGTTATACTCTAGAGTTGTCTACATGATGTCGGATATGGGCGATCACATTAACCCGAGAGGATGGTTGGAGTGGAACGGTCCGTTTGCGTTGGACACGTTGTACTATGGTGAATATATGAACCGAGGGGCCGGATCAGGTACGGGTCAACGAGTCAAGTGGCCTGGTTATCACGTTATTACTTCAACGGTCGAGGCAAGCAAGTTTACGGTGGCTCAATTCTTAGGAGGTTCATCGTGGTTGCCATCCACCGGTGTGGCCTTCTTCTCCGGGTTGTCACAATAGGCTGTCTCAGCCTTGTATGTAACTAATATACGAAAGATTTTATTTACAACAAACTCAAGACTTATGTTTCTTTTTAAGTGTACTTATTATGTGACACAACATCTTCTTGAAGTTAAAATAAAGACTATGATTTGAACTTTTCTCATATAGTAAAATGGAGATTACAAACATAAATTTTAATACTGATTCTAAGCATTGAACACTCAAGTGTAACCAAAAGCATAAAGTAATAATAATAAGAACAAAAGGAGATTTCACAGAGGACCTTGGTTTAAGAATTAAGATACAGTAATGGAAAGATGGGTTATTGCATAAAAGTAACATCATGATTTACCAATGTGCAAATTGTGCATCCTTGTGTTCTTTTAAACTTCTGGCCCAACTTTGTTTCTTTCTTTCATTTATTTACAACACAACGATGAAATTACGTATACGGAGATACACATTTACCAGATGTTCTGGATGATACATTACATACTAGCTACAACTGAAGGAATCTCGGTCTCCAGTTCAATTTCTCCTTCTGATCCCTCCTTAGTCGTCTGCAACAGTTTAGCACAAGCAATTCAGATAATCCGGTTATCACACTAACCATATTATTCGGTTAACTAAAACCGAGATTGCTCTCTTCAATTACTGTGGTATGAATTTTACCTGAGGAGAATTCTTGAATTTGGTTTCAGAGAGGTATCGGCCCAATGCTCCTTTACCACGGAGAATCTTAGCTCCAGAGCCTCTACGTCCTTCTCCTTCAACTGCTTCATCATCCACCACAACCGCCTCTATCATATCGTTGCCTGTACCCTCGTCCGGAATCTGAGAATATAACAAATATAATATGCATAAATGTACAAGAGTCTGAACGTAGATTTAATGACATGGGTTTGTAAGTAATATAAGAGGTAAAGCTTACCTCGTACATAGAATCCATGAGGATGCTTTCTAAAAGAGCTCTCAAGCCACGAGCACCTGTGTTTTTTGTTATTGCTTTTCTAGCTATTAGCCGCAGCGCCGTTTCCGTGAAATGCAGCTTTACCTGAAGAAAGAGATGGACTTTGTTTCAAGATTTTGAGCAGAGAGAACGAGAGAGAGAGAGAGAGAGAGGACTCAAGAGGAGAGAAGTAGTTACACTATTCATCTGGTACATCTTTTTGTATTGCTTTCCAAGCGCGTTCTTGGGCTCCGTCAGCACCTGCAATCAAATGATTTAAGTAATTCAAGAATCACATTAAATGTCAAACCATATTATATTACCTGCATAAGTTGGTTCTCGGTCAAAGCAGACAAACTGACGAGAACAGGAAATCTTCCAACAAATTCAGGTATTAAACCATAAGCAATCAGGTCACTGCTTTCGACCTGCCAACACCAGACATCTCACTGTAAACTTTGATACAAACGAAGAATCACCCAAACATGAGCCAAAGACCAAACTATCATTTGCTGAGTGAAGAGATGATAAAACCTACAGTTTCCATCAGGTTTGATGCAACAGCAGCATTTGTAACACCACCCGCCCTCATGTTAGCACGTACAGGAGCACCAAACCCTATTGAAGAATCATGGCGCCTGGAAAAAAAAGGAACAGTCAGTTGACTTCTAAAGGTAATTTGATGAGACGACAAAAAATAGAAAAAGAAATTTTTGGGTTTTGTTCACTAGTCATACCTCTCTGAGATCGTCTTTTCGATGTCTACAAAAGCACCACCACATATGAAGAGTATATCTTTTGTGTCTATCTGCAGACAGTCGACAAGGAAGCGAGTAAGAAACATACGTAACAGAGGAGGCACCTTATTAAGCTCTAGAAATAAAAACTATAATCCTAACATTCCAATCATCATGAAAGAACATTAAATTTGAATATACTGCAAAATCATAAAAATTTCTTATGACATTAGTTGACACATATTCACCATAAACAAATACAGATGCCTAGGCTAGTTTTTCTTGTAAGGTGCAAGCCAAAACATACAGAGTTGAGTAGAGGGCAACAAAACCTGGATATTGTCGCCTCTAGGGTGCTTCCTAGCGCCCTTCTCAGGTACATTAACAATCTATATCCAGAAAGAGGGAGTTAGAAACTGGCTATAACAATAAAGGATTATTGAGATCTTAGTTAACAGAGCTCTCAAAGCAAATAGTACATGACTTCAACGGCAAACTTACTGTTCCTTCTAGCATTTTTAGCAATGCTTGTTGAACACCCTCTCCTGATACATCTCTGCTGATGTTAAGGCTTTCTGCCTGCGAACCGAAAAGGTCCAAAGAACAAAATTTATATAAGAAGCGCAGAAATTTATATTTAAGTTTATCAAACTAGCACAAGGATGAAGTTTTTCGTTCTAACCTTCTTTGTTATCTTGTCGACTTCATCGATATATACAATCCCCTGCTGTGCAGCTGCAACATTATAATCTGCAACCTGGAGAGGGATATCAAATCCACGCATTACAAATAATAATAAAAATTGATTACAGTAGTATACAAATTAACATGTTTGGGTTTTAGAAGTTTACCGTGAGAAGTTTGTATAATATAGACTCGACGTCCTCTCCCACATAACCAGCCTGACAAATTATTTCATTTTAAAACGATGTCACAGATTGGTCATGACAGAAAGGACATGCGGCAATAAGACTAGAAGAAAAACGAGAATTGCCTGAGTCAGTGTGGTTGCATCCGCAATGACAAAAGGAACATTCACAAAACGTGCCAAGGTTTTCGCAAGTAGTGTCTTCCCTGTGCTTGATGAAAAACAAACAAAACAGATGAGGTGAGATAGCTGAATTTGAAGTTTCACAACCACGCTAGATTGAAATGATAACTGTATTATATCAGTGTATCAGGCTTGTGTTTCCTTTGCAGATTGTGGTCAGAAAATTACCTGATCCAGTTGGTCCCATCAGGAGAATGTTACTCTTCTCCAGTTCTACCATATCATCATCAGCTGGTTTCGCTGCAGTGCTATCGGTTTCTCCAGTGGACCTAGCTTCCCAACAAGTTTAAGCATCATAATTAACGAATCTCTTACAGAATACGAGGAATCACACAGAATCAAACAAAGGCAAATTAACGTGCATGCAGAACTACGATATTCACAGGTTAAGGAAATACATACTGATATGATTTTACCAAATCACAAGATATGTTTATTTATTTTCAGATGCTTAGGTAAACAAGCTGTACTATGGAAGATAGATTATTTTCCAGCAAAAAAAAAGGAAATCTATCAAAACATTGCATTTAGGTAAACGTAAGAGAGTAACTAACCGTTTCTGTAATGATTCGTAATATATCCTCTTGTAGTGATTGTAAACTGCCACTGAAAGTACCTGCATCATTGCATCAAGGAGATGACACAAGAGTGCGTTAAAAACTAAAGATCTTTGCCATGTCTAAACAACACAGATCATACACAATTCAGGTATTCAACTGTGAGCAGAAAAATTGGAACTAATAATGAGAGGCAACTTGTTGCACGCCGTAAAGAATGCAAAAAAAAAAAAAAAAAAACTGAACAATGAGTCTAAACATTGGAGACAGTGGAACCAAACCTAATACCTAAAAATCCAGCATCAGATAACTAACTAATACTCGCTATTGTTTTTATTGAAAAATGTAACTTTCTAATTACAATCCAACTAGAAACTAATCTCTGAATAGGCAGTTGTGGTTATGAAGTTGACGTTAGAATCATCCAATGCAAGCATCACAGAAATGTTTAGCCACAAATGATCATCCACAAGCAAACAAATATAGAACCCAAATATTGAGCCAACACTAATTCATGAACTATCTATCAAGTTAACGAAAATTCATTTCAGAACAAATACTAACAACAACAAAGTCTCATCATTTTACCTTTTTGGCCTTTTCTTGACCAATCACGAACTTGTTCAAACCTTTACAAATCTCCTTTGGTGTCGGAAAACTAGACCCAAGATTGGATCCACCCCAACAATCTTCTTTGTTCGACCCTGTTTCGTTACTAGCACCAAGACTGCTTCCACCACCACCTCCACCGCCACGACCGAGATTAACGCTCGACCCATTAACCTTAACGGAAACTCCATCACCAGGAGGCTGCCACAGATCCGGTGGGTCTCCTTGCGAGCACAAAATAGCAGACTTTACACCGTTCATCTTCTCCTCACCACAATTCGTAGCATAACCCTTGCTTGAGTTCCGTCTCTCTCCTCGTCCTCGATTATCCAAGAAGCTCGTTCCCATAGGCTTGAGAGACGAGATTTTACTCGGGAATTTGTTTGATGAGTCATTGATTTTGTTACGGTGATTGTTGCAGTGAGGAGTCGCGGTTCGAGCGGTGTGGACACGGTTGAAGAAGTATCTAAACTGAGAGAGTGTGAGAGAAGCGGTTTCTCTCGAGGTGTTTGACCTCAAAGCCGCGGCCATGGCGGTTTTTCACAGTGAAAAATCAACGGAGAGGGAAATCAGAAAAGCGAAAAAAGCTATCAGCAATTGATTAACATAATCCGATCGAAGATCAAAATGTATTTTTTTAGATGGGTTTGTAAGAAAATGAAGCAAAGACTGAAACTTTTGAAGAGGGCTTTCAGTTGATGACGCAATTATTTATCATTCGAGAGAGAAAAAAAGATAGATGATGATGAAGTTGTGAAACACACGGAAAGGATTGGCTCTGAAGAAACGCAAATTCGAAAGGATGGAGAAAAGGGGAAAAAAAAACAGAACTGGAGAAGAATATCTAATTTCATCTTCTGGTAAGAGTTTGACGAGAGAGCATTGACGGCCCATGGTTTTCCAAACGTCGTCGTCTTCAATCGTTTACCGTATTTTTCAACCGCCGGATTGTACCAAATAAATACAAAATGCTCTTTTATGTATTTTATTTTGTTAATTGGTTCAATATTTCTTTTTTTTTTTGGGGTAGGGGAGGAGATGATTATTTAATTTCCCAATTATTTGTAGTTGATATTTTTTTTTTCTAAGTATTGAATATGCAATTTTATTCATCAAAGTCTTTATTAACTTAACAAAATTAGACTTTGATGAATAAAATTGCATATTCAATATTTAGAAAATGTTGAAGAAGATGATTGTGGAGTTATTGTCAAAGATATGGATGGATATGAAGAGATTTGATTATGGAGTACCCAATTGATGAGCTTTTAGCATTTGAGAAAATATTCAATTATGCAGATGAGTTCAAGTATGCATTTCTCAGGTATTTTCTGAAGACTACATCAAAATATACAAATCATCATCCGATAGGCTTTGTGCAAAGTGTACTTCTTATTTACTGTTTAACATTGACTTATCACATGTCTAATTTTGTCAAGTCAATAACCTTGAAATATAAAATTGCCTACTCAATATTTGGTAAAATAAAAGTATCAATTACAAATACTTGGGAACTAAATAATAATTTTCCCCTTTCTGGGTGATAATATATAACGTAGCATGTGCCAGAATGAATTTAAAATAACAAAGAAAATAAAAACGGACGAAATTATCCTTCCAATTAACATATATATTTTTCTAAAAAATAAAAAGTGACATCAACTCTTTTTTATAAATAAAAAATACTCATAGAAAATGAAAAAAAAAAAATCAAACTAGCATATGTACCAACGTATTGATAGTCAACTTTAATTAAAAAAATAACTATAATATAGAAGATATTATCTATACTATCTATTCTAAAATATAGTAAACTATTTTAAAAATCAATTTATTTGTTATAATTCATAGGTAACTATGACTCAACATAATTTGACATTTCTGAAATATTATAACTAATTAATTACTACAAATGGAAGATTATAACACAGTTTTATAACATATTTGGCTATTAAAGATCAAATTATTGTATACTCTCTTCTGAAATGTTTGATTATCTATTTTAAAATATAATTAACTATTTTTAACATAGTTACATAGTATATAGTTTATTCTTAACTAAATGTGAATTGAATCGGCTATTTTAATACATAGTTACCTATTTTTATTACATAATTACATAATATATAATTTATAATTAATTATATATGACATAATTTGATATTTTAAAATATAGTTAATTTTAAAAAACTATAGTTAACAAAAACATAGTTACCTATTTTTAGAACATAATTAAATTTTATATAATTCTTAATTACCTATATATGACATAGTCTACTATTTTTATGTAAATTACTATAATTGGAATAACTAACTATAACAGATAGCTATAATTTCATATGATATTTATAATATAACATTATATGCACATTTAATAGGTCTAGAACTTAACATAATTTAATTTGATATTTTTGAAATGTTTGAAAATATTTAACTATTACAGTGTCAAGATTATAACACACTGTTTTATAAGATATTTGGCTATTATATACTTCTTCTGGTTTTATTTAAATGTTGTTAATACAATTTTGGTAAAAAGAAATCCAAAACCCTCATTTAATAACACTATTTATTTTAAACAAAGATCAAAAATCAATCATACATCCAATAGTCATTATACCAATAGTCATTTATGATAAAGTTAAAACAGTCAAGTATCAAGATTCTTTAATCTACTAGGAGTATCAATTTATTATACACTTTTTTCTCAAATGCTTAGTTATCTATTGTGAAATATAGTTAACTATTTTTTGAATATAATTAAATATCATATAGTTTTTATTTAACTATATGTGAATATAGTATGCTATTATAAAACATAGTTATCTATTTTTTAAATATAATTACATATTATATAATTTCTAATTAATTATATATGACAAAATATACTATTTTAAAATATAATTAATTTTTAAAACATATAGTTAACTATTTATAAAATTTAGTTAACTATTTCTAAAACATAGTTATATAGTATAGTGTTTGTAGTTAACTACATGTAAACTATTTACCAACCCTTTTATCAAATATAAATATAGTTAATTATTTTAAAAATAAAATTCCATATTTTAAATATAGTTATTTCCAAATTTATATAGTTAATTATATATGAATACTCAACTGTTTTTAAAATTTAGTTAACTATTTTTGAATATATAATCTCAAATTTTTTGACAATATTTAATTATAAAATCGATTAATTCAAATTTTTATAAATAAGTTAGACTATAATATTATATTTAAATCCAAAATAAATGTGGATCTTATTGATTGGAAAAAAAAAAGAATGGCCATATTTATTTCAAATAAAAAAAAAAGAAAAACAGGACAGTGAAGACAAAACAGTCAGCTTGCATGATACAAAAGTTATACACTTAATTTGCAATGGACACATGATATACATTCTATTATGGTTCAACTAGACATTACAAAGCCCAATTTCCCTTTTTTGTAACACCTCATTTTATTGATTATTTATGTGAAGAAACTATAGTCAAGACGTAAAACTATGGTGATATTACATTAAAGATAGAAATGATAATGTGAAGAAATATTATTTGGGATACTTTGTTTTGTTAAAATAAATGCCCGTTTGTTGTTTCTAACTCATGTAAACTGAATTTGTTTTAAAACGCTTTTGTCATGCTCGCACTTTTTTTTCGGTTGACACAGTTAAAATTAAGTTTTTGTGTATTTTGATTATTTCCTTAGAAAACCAGATACTGTAACCTTTGATCCAACTTTGTTACATAGCGATGAGGAAGAACTCTTGCAACTCACATTCTAATTCATTCTTAGCTAATTCTCCTTGAGATTGCCCTGCACCTAGATAAATTCCTTTTATGATCCAGGATTATATATCCAGCTTTGCTAGCAGAAATTACAATACCAAAAGATTTGCTGTAATTACATTTGATCCCGTGAAGACTGGTCGTTTCTAGGATGAATCTTCTAGCTCCAGAGTTGCTCTTGCATTTTCAGTACTTCTGGATATTGATAATGTATCCTCCAAATTCATCCATTCATATGCATCAGATCTTGAAGAAAAGAGATTCAAGTAACATATATGACGACCATAAAAGATGATTGATCCACCAACAACAACATCTCTCCTTCTCTTTTGATATGCTTCTAAGCCCAATGGGGGCCTTTAAACAAAAGCCACTTAGGAGATAAAATAGAATGGAATCACAAAAAGAAGTAATTTTGGATATCAAAATGAAAACCAAAGATCAGATCAGTTAACTTCCATTAAAGTAAAAAGTTTACTTTGATGAAATTATCTAACGAAATTATCACACATACACACACACACACAAAAAATCCCGAATAATTATACAGTTTTATCTGCCAAAATTAACTTTATAATGGAAAGATACAGACATGAAAAAAAACTGGAAAGATACATGTAAGGTTTAATTGTTGAAAATTAATTTAAATGCTGAGTTATGCAATAATTAAAAAAAAAAGCCAATAACTTTTATAGTTCCCCTTATAATCAAAGAACAATAGAGAGGGTTGGGCGATTGAAACACAAATTCATAAAATCTCTCCCATATTTTTCAATCCGGATTCCAAATTTTTCAAAGGAGTTTGATTCGGAAGATCCAGAGTCGAATCATAGGCGGAGAGGAGAGGAGTGGCCTTCCTCTGGTTCAGGTGATCGAGAAAGCTTAGATTTTCCTGGAGAGTTGATTACTGAACTCTGATCGAAGATCGAAACTGATAAAAGAGGGAGGAACTTAGAAGGACAAAGGCATCTGCTTTTCTGGTGAATTTTGATTTTCTTTTGAAGATTAAAGATCTGATTTTTCTGGATCTGTTCCCCTCGAGCTTAGTGTGAAAATGGCGAGGAAAGGAGGGTCGAGTATGAGATTATCGAGCTCGAGGATATCTTCCCTTTTGCTCTCCATGTTCGCTACTTTCGCTTCCTTTTATGTTGCAGGCCGGTTAGTTCTTCTATTTTCTGCATTTTATCTATCCTTTTGTTTGCAATACTTTTCTTAAGTAATGCTCTTTCGTCTCTGTTTTTTTTTTTTTGAGGTAGTTTATGGCAAGAATCACAAACTAGAGTTCATCTAATCAAGGAGCTCGACAGAGTAACCGGACAGGTTAGTATTCGGATCAAAAGTCTTAGTTTTTATTTGATATTTTCTTGAAATTCCAACTTCTCCCTTTAGTTAGATTGCATTATTACATCATCGACTGTTTATTGCCTGTTTCTGGTAGGATTGTTGATACAGAAATGATGTCTTGATTCTTTGTTAATTTCCGTTTGTTTGCAATTACTGTCCTTGATTCGTTGTCTTGCTTTGGTGTAATGTACTTGAATGTTTATGCTGTTGTTTTATGGGCTCTTTCAGGGAAAATCTGCCATATCATTGGATGATACTTTAAAGATCATAGCTTGCAGGTTAAATATGGTGCTTTGCACGATTTTATTTCCTTTGAATTTTTTTTTAGTCTTTATGGACTGTAAAAGGTAGAGTTTTCTTTCTAGGGAGCAGAAGAAGACACTAGCCGCTCTTGAGATGGAATTGAGTGCAGCCAGGCAAGAAGGCTTTGTTTCAAAAAATCCCAAACATACTGATGGAACCGAAACCAAGAAAAGACCACTAGTTGTGATTGGTATAATGACAACTTTGGGTAACAAGAAGAAAAGAGACGCAGTCCGGCAAGCATGGATGGGAACAGGTAGTGGTTTCTCCTTATCCATTGTTTAGTAAGATTACTCTCTGTTATCTGCAATTTTTGTAGATCGTGTTGCAAATTTTATTGAGTGGTTTGGTGAGATTTCATAGGTTGTGTGATTCATTTTTAAATGCTTCTTATTGAACACACTTATTATTGGGAGCTTAACTGGTCTTTCTTACTGCAGGTGCATCATTAAAAAAAATTGAAACTGAAAAGGGTGTGATTGCACGATTTGTGATTGGAAGAAGGTTTGGACTCGGTTTAACACTCTTTGATTTATCTGTGCTTGTAATGATTGATTACACAATACTGGAGCTTGTATTGAAACGTTACTTTTGTGTTATGATAGCGCCAATAAAGGAGATAGCATGGACGAAAGCATTGACGCTGAAAACAGTCAAACCGATGACTTCATTATTCTTGTATGTGGTGTCGGACTAGTTAGAGATTATTACATCGAGCATTCATTTATTAGCTCACCTGTGTTATTCTGAGAAGCTTGCCCATTTAATTTTTTTCCAGGATGATGTAGTTGAGGCACCCGAGGAAGCTTCTAAGAAAGTAAAGCTGTTCTTTGCCTATGCTGCAGAGAGGTGGGATGCACAGTTTTATGCAAAGGCCATTGACAATATTTACGTCAATATTGGTAAGTTAGTAAGAGAAACGAGTGTTTATCAGCCGAAACGTTTGATTGTAAATATATATAATGTTTTGATTGTGATTGTCATTCTTCATGTGCTTCCTAGACAATTATCGTAGTTGAATTATAATGAGTATATGAAAATTCAACAGTGTAATAGACGCAAAATCTCTTGGTATGGTGATTAAATAGAGGTAAATTGAGAAGCTCACAGTTAGAACTATATTTAGGCTGTGAAATAAAGTGTTTGATGTTCTTGCTCTTTTTCCGATTGCCATTTTTAGGTCTTTTAATCCCTTATTTTGTGAAAGTTCTAAGATCAAAGAGTTTCCCTGCAAGCATTTGTTGACATTACAGTGTGCTATGAACGTAATTGATCCAATGCAGACGCTCTCGGAAGTACACTTGCAGCACATATAAAGAACCCACGGGCTTACATCGGTTGCATGAAATCAGGCGAAGTTTTCTCAGAACCGTGAGTTTGAACTTTTAGAAACTCAACACCACTAGGACTAAAAAGGATCTTAGGAATAGTATGAGTCTTACTTAAGTTTGGCTTTTCTGGCAGGAACCACAAATGGTATGAACCAGAATGGTGGAAATTCGGTGACAAGAAAGCGTAAGTTCAACATTCAAAACAATTAGATTAATTTATTCTGTGGCAAAAAATGACATGTTCTTGTTTTATGTGTCTCACAGATACTTCAGGCATGCTTATGGGGAGATGTATGTTATAACGCATGCATTGGCTAGATTTGTATCGATCAATAGGTCAGTTTTTGACTCTTACCTACACGCTACGGCTTATAACCTTTTAGATATTCGCACACAGAGAAATAAAACTGAAACGAGTTTGTGTGTCGTTTGTTTTGTATGATGATGGGATGGTGACAGAAATATTCTTCATTCGTATGCTCATGATGACGTCAGCACGGGCTCATGGTTCGTGGGACTTGATGTTAAACATGTAGATGAAGGAAAGTTTTGCTGTTCCGCTTGGTCCTCAGGTATATGACTTGTCATCTTCTGCTGAACATTTACTTTTATCTATTTTTCAAGGTGAAGATAATCGATATTGTATATTGTTTGACACATCTAATTTCTTCCATACGTTTCAGAAGCTATATGCGCAGGAGTGTAGTAATAGGAATCAAATCTACAAAGACGAATTAAAGTTTGAGGCTTTGCTGCTTATTGAGAAGCACACATTTGACATACTTGTCCGAAAAAAGGCTAACTACACAATTTTCTTCTCTGTATCTTAAACTTCACCTCGTTTTATAACATCTTACCCTTTATGGGGTTGTGGCATGAGTCATTACTGCATTATGCAAAGTCTATGTTATGGATGTGGAGAAATTTCACTTATCAAAACACATCTCTAGTTATCAGTTGCTTTTCAAATGGAAGCAGTGAAAATCAGATATTTTTACCGACACAAAGTTTATCCCCCAAAACAAATCATCCATTTACACAAGTGAAAAAGCCAATATCTGTACTTTCTCAATCTTTTATGTTATCAAAACCTGAAGTTTACTTTATATAAACTATAGAACAATATCTGAAAGCCCGTTCAAGAAGAACCATGGAGCAAATGTGACAATGCTTTGTCAGTGTCATTCTCAAACATGAAGAGAGCGTCTGCAACAGCGTTTGTTGGAAACCCCATCTCCCGAATAGCTGTGAACCCATTTGCAAATTCCTGAACCTGAAATGCATATAAAAAAACAAATGACATCTGTATTTAGAAGATTCACCTTCGGTGAAGAAGAAGAAGATGGCTGCAAATGAAACTGGTGATTGAAACGTATATGTGATTTACTATAACCACTACTTTAGAATCCGTGTAGCTTAATTAGCTTAATACATGAAATAGAATGTGTATAAATGGAAAGAAGAAACAAAATAAGCACCTTTGTGGGATTATCACCATAGTTTGCAACTGCAATGTTGACAGCTTCTCGGTTGAGCCCAGACGCAGCATATTTCATCACTACAGGATCTACACCCTGCTGCAATGGATTTCCTTATTAATGATGATAAATGCGAATAGAGCTAAATGCAAATCTAAGGATCATACTACTACACTGTAATCCACAATCTAATCTTTAACACCAAACTCCCATAGCGTAGTACACAAAACAAAATCTGTTCTGTTAATTACATTAATAAATGACGGATGATCCACACCTGCTCTTCCAAGAACTCATATTAATGAACTCGGGCCTAACTCTACAAAGCTTCCATAGAACAAGTTATAGAAGTGAAGAGGAGTGTTACCAGCGATGGTGTCTGTTCAAGAAATTTAGCCGGTGGAGGAGGATTCTCGGATCCGAATTTGTTCCAATCTGGGTTTTCTTTCTCTGCCTCCGCAAGGACTTTCCTCTCTAAACCGAAATCAAACTGAAAACTGCTCCGATGAATATCTCCAACTCGAGGCAACAACTGAGGCTGAAACAAACATTTATAATCACAGTCCATCAGAATTTCTTGTCTTAAAGATACTAATTCAAATCTTTTAATTCCCAAAGAAAAAAAAATATGATCTTTTCATATCTGAAACCTAAAATTCTACTGAAGAATTTTTTTTATTTTTTCTTCGATCATTCGAGAGCAGTTGAAAATTTGAAGATGGAAGCTTTCGTAATCTGAAGTATTTAATTTCTCACCGGTGGAGTAATCCGATACTCAGGCTTCAAAGTCACCTTGATTCCTAATCCAGCTACCCAAAAAAAAAAAAATCAGAATCAACGAGCATCAGCTACAAATCGTGTAAAGCAATTTTACCCAAAACCTAACTCGAAATCACTTACATGAAGAAGGGAACGGAGAAGAGTTATGTTGAAACGACGAATTTCTCTCCGGCGGCGGAGGGAAAAACGGTTGGCCGTGACCGGTTTGTTGACCGATCTTAGGGTATCCCGGGGGTCCGTACATGGGGTGGCTAGATGCTGGAGAAGGAGACGTCGAGGCTGGTCCGTACATAGGTCGACCGTAAGAAGGGCCAGACTTGTTCCTGAAGTCGTAATCCATTTGTTTCTCTCTCAAGTCGGACGAATTTTACAGATAAGAGAAAGGGATTGAATTGAAATCAGCGATGAAGAAGGAGTCACGAAGGGGATCGATCTGTTTGGATATATGGATGCGTGTATCCTACCCCAATCTTTGACTCGGTTTGTTCACTTTTCCATCATTATTCATATAAAATCTTCGCCTATTTCTTCTCAAATCAAAATCTAATAATCGATTCAAAATAATCTTCAGTTAAATAAAATAAATATATGTTATTTTCTTTTGAACGAAAAATATGTAACTCATAAAAAAATCAATATGTTTCTATTCGAATTTATTGATAAAAAAAAAAAGATATTACTGTAAAATAAAACAGTTATGTGTAAAAGTTTGATACATTATATTTACGTTTTCTTAATCTCAAAGTATTCTTATTTTCTATTTTAAGACGTTTTAAAAAGTATATATATATATATATATATATTATTTTAAAATATGTAAAATTTATAAACTCGATAGTAAACAAGAAAATTCATATAACTACACAATACGAACTCTACAACCCACATAGTGCATGATATTATGTATAAAAAGACACAAGTTAGAAACATAAATTACTTATCTGTTTTAACATGAAACTTAAAAATGGTTTAATGGAATTATATATTGTTTTAAAACTAGCGTGGAAAAAATTTCCAGCCCATCGAGTTCTGTTTTGTTCTGTCATATTTCAGGTTTTGAATTCCCAGAATGCATTCTTACAGTGTAAATCACTCTTGTTGTAATTGTAGGTACAAACATTCGATTCTCGTATGAGTAACAAGAAAATACATTCATGATCCACAAAACACACTTATGTAGTTCTGATACTTGTAATATAATGCTTTTAACTATATATACATTTTAAAACAGAAACCTTATGTGAGTCAACGAATAAAACAAGTATTTATTGAGAGTATGTCTCTTTCCTATGATCTCATTGATCATATATCAAGTTTGTTTGTGGGGGTGGGTAGATGGGAGAGAGAGACTCGACAATTAACCATGAACTTGCTTTTATCTAATTTCAACTGTTAAAAAAAAACAAGACTTAGGTTAACACATTGAACATCAATTGTTTCAAAGTTGAAAATTATTGTGGAAAAAAAAAAAGTAACAGAAAATTTGAAAACTTTATAATAGTTGCTTTCACCGCGATTTTCTCTGCCAAACAAAAAAACAAAAACAGAGACAGAGTTGTTAGGCGTCAAGTCAACAACTCGCCGAACCTAACATTAACCTAAAGCAACCCACTTTCGTTATTATATCAGATAAATTAAAATTTTAACCTATATCATCTATATATAGCCCACAAAAGTCAATAATTGTGTAAACTTATTATATACACTCACCTCTTCATCTTCATCCATTATAACGTCACTTTACCCTTAAACCAGTTTTTTTTTCTTCACCAACAAAAAAAAAAAACACTGAAAATGAAGAGCCAAGTGGTACTCAAATGGGTTTTAGTGCTCATCGGAGTAATCTTCTGCGTCGAAGCAGAGACAATCAAAGAAGATAAACACACTCTTCTTCAATTCGTTAGCAACATCAGTCACTCTCATTCACTCAACTGGTCACCAACTCTTTCTATATGTACCAAATGGACCGGCGTTACGTGCGACTCCGATCATTCGAATGTCGTCGGTCTTCATTTAGCAGCCACGGGTCTTCGCGGGCATGTCGAGCTAAGCACCATAACCAGGTTAACTAATCTTCGGTTTCTCATTCTCAGTTCTAACAACATCTCTGGACCTTTTCCTCCAAAACTACAAGCTTTGAAGAACTTGACCGAGCTTAAACTCGACTTCAACGAGTTTTCTGGTCCTCTGCCTTCTGACGTCTCTTCTTGGGAGCGTCTGCGAGTTCTTGATCTGTCTAACAATCGGTTTGATGGTAGTATCCCATCTTCGATTGAGAAGCTAACTCAATTACACTCCCTGAATCTTGCCAATAACAAGTTTTCGGGAGAGATTCCGAATCTACATGTTCCGGGTCTGAAGCAGCTCGACTTAGCTCACAACAATCTCACAGGAACCGTACCCGAGTCATTGCAGAGATTTCCACTCTCAGCATTTGTCGGAAACAATCTGGCTCCTGTTCATTCATCATTAACGAAACACATGAAACACCACCACAGCCATGCAGTTCTTGGCATAGCATTAAGCGCGTGTTTTGCGCTACTAGCTCTGCTCGCTATCTCATTGGTAATCATCCATAACAGAGAAATGCAAAAGAGATCTACAAAGGAAAAACCTAGCAAGAGGAGGAAGGATTCAGATCCAAACCTAGGTGAAGGAGATAACAAGATTGTGTTTTTCGAAGGGAAGAATCTTGTCTTTGACCTAGAAGACTTGTTGAGAGCTTCTGCAGAAGTTTTAGGGAAAGGCCCATTTGGGACAACCTACAAGGTTGATCTCGAAGACTCGGGGACCATCGTTGTGAAAAGGATCAAGGAAGTGTGTGTCCCTCAGCGAGAATTCGAGCAGCAAATCCAACACCTCGGCAACATCAAGCATGAGAATGTTGCCACTTTAAGAGGATACTTCTACTCTAAGGATGAGAAGCTCGTGGTTTATGATTACTACGAAAATGGAAGTCTTTCAAATTTATTACACGGTATGTTGATATTGCCACCATTTGAACTTAGTAATGCATAGGTAGGACATTTCATTACCCTTATACTATCCTTAGCATATACCCTACATTGCTAAGTTAGTCTATCTTTGTTACCATTCAGGTCAGAGATGTCTCACAAATCGAAAACCTCTAGATTGGGAAACTAGATTGAACATGGTATATGGAACAGCTAAAGGAGTAGCTCATATCCACTCAGAAAGCGGAGGCAAACTAGTCCATGGGAACATAAAATCCTCAAATGTTTTCCTCAACGCGAAAGGATATGGCTGCATCTCTGGAGCAGGCATGGCCACGCTAATGCATTCACTACCCCGACATGCATTTGGCTATCGTGCACCAGAGATAACAGACACAAGAAAGGGGACTCAAACATCGGATGTGTATAGTTTCGGTGTCTTGATATTCGAGGTACTGACAGGAAAATCAGAAGTGGCTAATTTGGTGAGGTGGGTGAACTCGGTGGTTAGAGAGGAATGGACCGGAGAGGTATTTGATGAAGAGCTTTTGAGGTGTACTCAAGTAGAGGAAGAGATGGTAGAGATGCTTCAGGTTGGTATGGTTTGCACGGCAAAGTTACCAGAAAAGAGACCAAACATGAATGAGGTAGTGAGAATGGTGGAAGAGATAAGACCAGAGAAGCTAGCAAGCGGATACAGATCAGAGGTTTCCACAGGCTCAACTCCAATAGGAAGTCTATCAGGATCGCCGTATATACTGTGAGAAAGACTATTTATCTTTCCTTTACGTATTTGACCATTCAGATAAGGGTTATTAATATTTCAGTTCAGTGACTTCAGTCTATGAAAAGGGGGTTAAGGAACTCATATCATACATAATTTTTGTAGAAATACACTTGTCCTTATAAAAAACATTACATAGTTTTTATCTGAGGAAGAACAGAAAACAAGATGAAACAGAATAAAATAAACAACATACCGCCCTGATTTCAGTTTTTAGTAGCCAAAAAGAAAAGAATCCATTCACATTCGAAAGTTTATGAACAGCGAGTAAAGTAGAGATGCACTTCCACTTAAATTTGGTCTTGATACCCTCTGAAAAGAAATTGTAGTGATTTATGAGCCAAGAAAACAAACACAAACTTAAGTAGATTTAAAATGCGTTTTTTTTTTCAGAATTTTATTCATTCAAACCTTCAGCTTCCTCAAATGAAACTTCCTTTACTAAAAAGCAGAAGCATTGTACTCAAAATTGGAATGAACAAAAGAGGAAACCATAATCAGCCGTAACACAACAACCAATAGCTGAGTTTTACTTATATGGACTATCATCGTGTTTGCCATTTGACAAAGATTTAGTTGCAATCATTTGCATTTTTAGGGACTAATCTCAGTAGGTATATCCTAAAAGTGTTGAACTTTTCTACACTTTGATCCATAACTATAGTTACCTGTTGGAGAGAAGCACGTCAAGGTCATAGTCAGATGCACTTTTAGTCACATCAACCATAACCTGCACAAGTTCAATCTTTCGAGTGCTGGCCATGAACAGATCTTACTCCGTTGGAATAATGATAGCGAAGAAGTTATCGCTCAGTTTGCTCAAACACATCTTCTCCCACTGTTGCCAAAGCTATTCTCCGAACGATAGCTTCGGTCTCGGGATCAATCAAATAGATAGTAAAGTCAGTGAGTATAAAGATACGCCTTTTCATCTTCCTCGAGCCAGTGAACTTCAAAACCTTATCAGCGAATCGAATCGACGTGTCACCTACAATATGCATCGAATCGAATCATTGAAGAAAACCAAAAATGTTGAATCAGAAATTTTCAAAATTCAAAAACCAAAATTATACGAATGGCTCTAAAACTAGATCCGGACGAAACCTTGTTTCTCCAGAATCTTCATCAATCCAGGACGTGAGGACAGGACACGTGGAGATAGTCGCCACGGTGATCTCTATAACGAGACGCTTTCCTCCTGACTTTACCTCCAGCGAAGGGCTTTAGAGTCCCTCTATCTTAATGGTCTTCATCTCCGGCATCAAAATCAGGCGGCGGAGATTCTTCGCCGTCGCACTTCGGCCGTCTTTGATACTTGAACCGGTCCATTTCTAGCGACGGCGATGAAACAAAATCGCGGTTTGGGTTTTCTCAGTTTCTTCTTCCTTTGAAAAACAAAAAACTCGGAAGTGGGGACAGAGAAGACGTGGCTTTTAATGATTCGTTTAATTTAAACATTAGATCTCAGCCGTTAGATTAAATGGCTTTTGAAATTAACGTCGGTTAAATGCCACTTAATGGTTGATTAATTATAAAACCCGCCGCGTCATTTGGTCCACCGTGTTTAAAAAAGTGAGTCTCAAACACGGTATATCCCGTGGACGCGAGCACAGAGAATCAGTACTGGTTCCCCTTTCGTCCACCACCCTTTCTTCTTTTGTTTTCCCCTAAGTCTTCGTTCTTCTTCTTCTTCTTCTTCATTCTTACGAGAAGAAAAAGGCGAAAACCTCGCCGAATCGGAAATACGCGAAACCGAAGGTAAATGTATTTTTGTTTTGTTAAGCTTTGGATCTATTGATTTTATGTATAATTCTTACGGATTTCTAGGCTCTTTTAAATCCGTTTTGGAATCTTTTTGATTTTTAGATCGTAGGTTTTGGATATGGCTTCGAAGCGGATCTTGAAGGAATTGAAGGATCTCCAGAAGGATCCACCGACGTCATGTAGCGCAGGTGTTTACTTTTTTTTCTGTTTGGATTCAGAGATTTATTCTAGTTTATGTTTCGCTGAGCTCGTGTTGATGGATCGGGTTGTTTTTTATATGCCTTACTGCTTGAATTAGTGTGTTTATGTGATGTTTAGTTTCGATCTATAACAGTTTCTGAATGATTCAGAAACCTAGCTCGTTTCTGATCTGTTTTTTTTTTTTTTTTTTTATGGGATCTGGTTAACTTTGAAACAAAATTGGTGTGTTTCGTTTGTGATTTCTCTGGGATAGATCTATGTCTCGAAAACTCGTTCATAGTGTTAATTAATTACTTGTGAAGAAACAAAAAAAATTGGCTGATCTCTTTGTTTCAAAGACCTTGTGTTATATTGAGATTATTATATATCTTGATATTTGTTTTTTTTTTTTTTTTGTTGTTGTACAGGTCCTGTTGCTGAAGACATGTTTCATTGGCAGGCAACGATTATGGGTCCTTCAGACAGTCCTTACGCTGGAGGTGTTTTCCTTGTAACCATTCACTTCCCTCCAGATTACCCATTCAAACCTCCTAAGGTGGTTCCAAATCTTTTTGAGAATTGCCATAAATGTCTCTTCTCCCAAGATTGTATGTCCTTGTTTTGTGGTTGCTTCATTGTTTCTTCATATGGTGTGACGAATTCTCTAGGTGGCCTTTAGGACCAAGGTGTTCCATCCCAATATTAACAGCAATGGAAGTATTTGCCTCGACATCTTGAAGGAGCAATGGAGTCCTGCACTCACCATTTCCAAGGTTCGGCTTTTCTTTTTCTTTTTTTTTTAACTAAACATTAGAACCCACCCACTGTATAATATATCTACTCATGTCACACATATTTTTGCTTTGAAGTTATAACATTGAGCTTTATATATTAAATCAGTAACTCATTTTGGATGAAAATGGATTATTTTCATGTTATCTTTCTCATTAGGATTGATACCTTTGGGCTTCTCTTTATTCATATCAAGCTTTAACTCATTTAGTATGAAATTGGTTGATTTCAATTATCTGCTCCTCTTATGCTAATCTTTTCCCATCAGAAGTGATAACATCGATGGTTTATAGCTGTCTGTTTGAGTCCTGAAAGCTTTAGACGAGCTGAGGATTTGACAAACGGTTTTGTTTAAATATCTAACTAAATACGGTGCAACGGACAGGTGCTTTTATCGATCTGTTCTTTGTTAACCGATCCAAACCCGGATGATCCTTTGGTGCCTGAGATAGCTCATATGTACAAGACTGACAAGAACAAGTATGAGTCCACTGCACGGAGCTGGACTCAGAAGTATGCCATGGGCTGAAAGGGAAATCCCAATCTACTAAATTCTCTCTTTATGAAAAAAAAAATATATATATATATATTTCCGTAATTTCTCTGTATGATTCAATAGACATCCCTCGTGTGTCCTTTTAAAAAAAATTCTGGAGACAGGACCAAATGAAATGGGTCTTGTTTGAAACAAAACAAAAACATCATCTTTGTGAATCTCTGTGAAACTAGAAACTGAAAATCTCTGGAGTTTGGTCTTGTGGTGGAATTATGATTTGATGTTTTTGCTGTGTGATTAGATAAGCCCATCAATTTTTCAATTTATCTGACCACCATTAACAAAATGAATATTTTATTTGTTAATAATTAGGCCTCTTCGATTTAAAAAAAAAAAAAGCAATTTGGACCATGGTCCCGTAAACGAGTCTGTCCCTTGATCTCAATTATTTCTTCTCTTCTATACAATTCTTTGTTCCAATTTGATTTGAGAGGATGGAAGGAGTGTTTGTTTCCTTTCCAGATTTTCATGTGTTTTAGTTAAAATTTAGTAATTTTCTCGGTTTTAAATACAAGTTTGGTTCCATATTAGTTTAAGTTAATTAATTCTGTTTTGATTTGCAATGTTAACAAAAAGATACAAACGTTCGATCATCTACACACGTATAAAACTGTCCATTGGCAGACACTTGGTATTCCCTCTTAAAATCAAAATTTACCTTTAATTTAATTCTACATAAACTACTGCGATACATCCTGCAAGCAAAAGACAGAAAAAGACATAAAAAGATTGGTCATTCACGGTAATAAAATGGAAAAAAAGATAGCATTCTTAAGTCATTACTTTTAGAAATACTTTACAAACTAACATGTTCAAAGGAAAAACGGTTTATGCCTTTATACACTAAATATTAATTATTTATTCATATGATTTATTAATCATGCCGTAAAACATATGAATTAACTTACAATTTGAATTTAGTAGATGATCTTTTGAAATATGGTCAATTTTATCAAAACCATTATCACAATTGGTTTTGTTAGTTTCTTTTTTTGTCAATGGTTTATTAGTTTGGGAGATAAATCTCTAAGAACAAGTTTATCTTTTTGTTAATTAGAATTAGTATATAGACTATAGAGATTAAATGATGTCGTGGATTGAATTTGTAAATGGCTTTCATGGACCTCAGATCAGGAGCTCCTCCAAGCTTAAAAGTATCACCTACCTTACTATTTTCCATTTTTGACATTTTCTTACAATTCAGTAACACTATTAGCCTTTACTTATTTGATTATTTGAGAGTATTTTGATTTTTACTCTTTACAATATATAGTAAAACCTCTATACATTAAGAATATTATAATTTAATTAATTTATATAAACATTAATTAATGGATAAATTAGTATTTATTAATTGAAATGAATCTACTATAAAAATGACATTCATAAACTAAAAATTAGAACGAAAAAAATTATTTATTGCAAAAAATAGATTTAATAATATATACTGAATATTTATGTAAAACTGATTAATGTTCATAAATCTTAAATATATAGAAAACAATTACGATAATCCATAATGTGACGATGAAATTAAAATAATATTGCAATAAATTTCAAAGTAATTAAACAAACAAAGTAATCATTATGTTTAAACAAAGTAATTTCAAAATAATTAAACAAAAAAATTAGATATGAAAGAACATTAATAAATCTTAGTTTTAAATAAAAATAACATTATAGTCATAATTATTATATTATCTAAGCTGTATATGAAATTATTTAATTATTAATTTATGATATCATTAAGACGACAAATATATATAAGATTATTTAAAAAATTTATTATCTTATTATTTTATCAAATTATATTAATTTTATATTAGTCCAACTCAAAACCAACAAAATTTCTTATTTTATAATATTTATTAATTTATCAAATATTAATTTATAAAGATTTAATCCTACTATCATAGTATTTTTTGTTAAAAGAAAAATGATATATTACACCAAAAAATCTACTTATGTTTTTTTAAAAAAACTCAACAGCTACTTATGTTTCAATTTCAAAATATATGTACCGATCCTCTATATTATCTTAAATATCTCCAAGAGATCAAACCGAATTATAAAGTTGGTGTCGATTGAAATAACTAATATAAAATTAGATGCTCCATGTTTTTTGGTTTATTGTATATATATACAGTAGTGACTATTGTAATAAATTAATAGTGCACGGTTAAAGAGACATTACAAATTAACGATTCGGCGTCAAAATGTCGGCTGCATTAACTTCCCTACTTGGTTTCTCCGTTCCTAAAACTAGCAAGCAGTAATTCATTTAATTTCCTACAATAAAACCAAATTTAATTACAGTGTAGCATCAGCTTGCATGTTCATAATATTTGCTTAGTCCCATCTTGTATTATAGTATTATCAGATATTTAATATTTGATCTTATCATACTAGAAATTATAATCAATTAATTTATTTTAACCATTTATAACATACTATATACGATCACGATAAACATTTTTATGGTCAGTTCTACAATCATATTTTTCTCTACAGTATACCAATCCACAATAAACGATTTTTTTCTATATAATATTCATAAAAGACAGTTTAATTCTTAGCATACATAAATAAAATCACGATAAACAATTTTATCTACAGCCAAAGCCAGCTCAATGATTTGGAAGACCCTGAAAAACAAATTGGGCCCTTATATAACAAATTTCACGTAACTTAATCAGGTTTTTATTTAAATGTTTTTCAATGGATTTGGACTTAAAACACACACACACAAAAAAAAAAATTAGACTAGCAATATGCAAATGCACTCTCAGCATATATATGTACAAGACCGAGTCTTTTTCTAACACGTTCAAACGTTTGATAAACTTTGTATTTACAATCTGGACTCTTTGATAATCCAACCCCATAATTAATATAGAAATCTTTGGGTACAAGTAGACCAGACAAAAATCATATCTAATAACATTTATCTATTAGTGCTATATTGTTAGCGTAACAATTAAAAACAATTTTGTTTAGAGGAAAAAAAAGAAACAAGTTTTCTTTAGTAAGGTTTTTCTTTGCACAACCTTTTGTAAGCTTTGCGATTTATTTCCTTGTTAAACTAAAACTTTTTTAGTTTTGTCTCTTTGATACATCAATAAGATCATATATAATTATATACTATATCGGTTTGGGCTTACCGAGGTTTCTTTCGAGGTCTATTCCGAATGGTTTTACTGTTTCCACTACTCAAGCACTATCTCAAAACATAAACACTTAAATAAGATTGTTAAATACTTATAAATTTTTAAAACTGGACTTTAATTGTTTTTGTTGCAGTTATAATTGACTTATGATGGAGCACTAGCCACATGGAAATAGCAGCAACACAGAAGGTCTTTCTTTCCCTTGGGGTTTCATTAGAGTTTGCATTGAATAATTTTGTCTTTACTTAATAATTGTCATTTGTTAATACTTAATAGTAATAATAACTATAAAGCATTACTATAAAATAATACTCACAGTTCCGTTTTTAAGTTCGCGCGCAGTGCCATTAAACAAAAAGAAAACATCTTGTTAATATCTTGTATGGTTCTTATAGAAAGAAAAAAAAAATTTTTGTACTGTTAAATCCCACTAGTGATGAGTTTTGTACAGAAATTAAATTTCGTTTTGTAAATGATGAATTTTATATTAATTTGCAACCCACACCGAATGTTTTCTTTCGTGCAGCAAATACGGAAAATATAAAAAAAGCTTAAACTTAACCAACAAAAAATCAGCTTTTAAGAAAAAGGCAAAAAATGAAAAAAAAGAAAAAGAAAATCGAGTCTCTTACACGACCACTTTGAAGATGAACCGCCTTAAATATAAATACGTTGTCTAAAGAATCTAACCATATGTGTTTTATTTTTGTTTTTTACTTTTCTACAAGACAATCGAATTTGTTTTAGTTATAAAATTGTTCCGAACATGCAAAACCTTTTATTTGAAAGTTGAAAATTGTATAAAGTAATATATAAGAATTCCAACTACACGTGTCTGTGATTGGACTAATGATAAATCTGTGTTCAGAATCTCCATAACTTAGATAATAAACTATTTTCTTATCTTAAGAGAGAGAGAGAGATCGTGCCCAGAAGAGCATGGTCCTGAAAACCAGGTTTATTAAAATAACTATGCTCAACTTAGGTTTAATCATAATTAATTCTGAAAGAAAGAACATACAGCCTGAGATTTAGACAGTCTTCTAACACTAATCTCCCTTTTTGTTTATAGTGGAAACACAGAATCGCAAGCTTGGTGGCCTCCACTAATTAATGTCATTAATGACGGTTAACTAATGTTAATTATTGCTATTAGTTAAGTTACTCGTTGAAGGTTTAATGTCGAAACAAAAGACCCTTAGCTTGTTTCTAAATCTAAAAGAGCTGCTTTACTAAAAGTCTAAAACTAACAAGTACTCATATTTTTGTATACGTTAATATCTCATTTTTTGTTCAAAGCTGAAACTGTCGCAGAAATCAGCACACGTACTAAAAGATGCTGTAAAACATGTTATTGTACAAAAGCTTATTGACCAAAAAAAAGTAGATACAATTTATAAACTATGATTAATACTTAATTTGTATCTTTTGAAAGAATATATATAATTGCCATATATTTGAAATTGTGATGATAATTGCCTAAATTAAAAAAATGATATCGGGTATTCTCTAATTGAAAATTTCATTTTCTAAAAAGTGTGATTATGTAATTTACAATCTATAAATCGTAAAAAGGCATAACTTTGTAGCTGAAATTTGTGTTAAAGTTTAAAATGGTTTCCCGAAAGAAATAGTCTTCAATTTTTTATTCAGCTTAATTTATTGTGTTGGCTTCATGTTTAAAGGCAAACAAAAGAAGATGGTTTCACAATAATTCACCCATTATTAAGGCTTTTATATCAATGAATACAAATTCAATAAACTGATTCATGGAATTGCATAATGATCTAACAAATTTCCCACAAAAATAAGAATCTAAATGTTGATAAAGAGAATGCTTAACACTTTATTTTGTTTTTTCCTTTTCATCCTTATAAATATCGTGTTTTTTTTGTCAACAGTATCGTGTTTGAAGGAGGTTATTAGTTATTTTATTTATACATGATTTATAACTTTTCAGATTCAATTGTTACTAGTTTGTGGATTTTATACTTTTTAATATTATTTGTGTGTAACTGATTAGAAGATTTTCTAATTACACTCTATTTCTTATGTTATTCACAAAACTTTTAGTTAGTATTGATCTTTTTCTTTTTATGAGAAGTTATTCGATCACACTGAAATGACTTAGTAACTTACTAAACATTTGAATGCTTTTATATAATATATGAGTTTTTTTTAGAAAAAGCAAATTATACATATTAATTAAGATAGAAGAAACTTTCTGATTAAGAAAATATATAATTTGAAGTAGAAAGAGTATAATTATAATTTATGCATGTATTTATGAGGTACTAATACACTATTTCCCCCATATTCGACTTCTGGTATGAGTGAATGACCAATGTTTATGGTCACACGGCTCTGCTTTGTCAGATGATCACACGTGGCAGAATCGGAAACCAGTGGACAGGATGTCGCACGTGTGATTATTATGGAGTATGGAGGACTGAGTCTCTCAAGTCAACAAACAGTATATAGTACAACTCTACTTAATATTGTCTCACATTTTGATTTAATTTTAATTATTTCTGCTTAATGCCCTTTTAGACTTACCAAGTATTATTTTCGATACTAAATTTGTTGAAGATATAATTAAGATAACAGACATCTAAAATAAATTTTATATATTTCCAATTATCGTTTCGATCTGAATTCACATGGTTTAATCAAATATCTCTGTTTCAAATGGTTAGATTAGCTGAGATTTTATTATATAAAAAAATGGATGTGCGCTTATCTGTGGTGTGTAATTGATATTTTAGTTATTCGTTTAGCCACATTGTCTTTTAATTAAAAGAATAAATTTTAGTCACAATTAATACAACAAGAATATATTTATTAGTAAATAATACTTTAATATACATGAATACTCCAACCATATACTATTTGAAAGAGAAGAAGTATAAATTATAAACAGAGATTCAAATGTTAAACTCTATGTAATAAAAATCCAATAGAAATTTAAACATGATATTGATAATAATATATATACAATATATTCACTTTTTCTATACCATATAACGTTAATTTTTCAATTATCATAACTTATATTTTATGATAGATTTATATCATATTTTTCATAGAGTCACCTGAAAAGAAAATTGAATGATTGTATATCCATTAAGATAAATTAAGGTAGTCAAATTATAAATGTAGCTTATACATATGATATATATAGATGCTTGATTATGGGAGTTGTGATAATAAGTAGACAGTAATAATAAGACCAACATCGCTTGCTTCTAAACCAAGACTGTCGTTGAGAATGACTTGAGTGCTACTTTACTAAACATCATCTTACTTCTCCTCCAAGAAAATATAGTTACACACATTCTCTACTAATTAACATTGGAAAACTCAAGACTCTGACTTATTTTTTAATATGTTTTTTTCTTTTTGCTATGCATATTTTTGCTAAACCCAGACTGTATTTTTAATATGTTTGGGTTCTTTATATTACAGAAAAGAAGCTTTATTGAAAAATAAGAAAATCACTTTGCTGATGAATTCACCTCAATAACCAATTTTTTGATAGATTATTGTATTATTTAAGAATACTATTTCAGTATGTTTCTTTTTATTTTTTTTGTTGGCAAAGCTTTATTGTGCATATTTGTATCCCATAGTTTTGGAAAAAGACTAGAATTCATATACATGAAGTGCCAGCACAAGAGACTTTAGTATTTGGCTAAGATAGTAAAGTCTTAGTATCTTAATATCATTTTATACTAGTGACCATTTACTGATATTACAAAAAAATGTTGTTACATATCTACATATGAGTAGTTGCCATGTATAATAAAATGAAAATGAAAACGTATTGTATCACTAGAACATTGTTTAATTGCTTCTATTTGTAGTATTTTTGAGGTGTTAGATTGATAATCTAGTACTTAAATTCATTTCTATTTTAGGTTTGATAAAATTTACGTAAATTCCTTAAAATCCAAAACACATTCTTTTTCAAAACAAAAATCAGGATTTAAAATAAAAATGTTATGAAATATATGTAATATATGAGCGTTTATATTTTCACATTTGATGATATTAAACATCTTTTATAATAATTACAAAAAAAAAATCTAGTCTTTGATTTCATATTTTTCAAATGGAAGACCAGAAAAAGTAGTTAATTCGATTATTTGCCATACAAATTTTTTTATCAAGTTGTGTTAGTTAACTGAAAAAGTATATAAAAAATAAAAAATTAGAATCTAGTGATATTTGGAATAAGATTATAAAACAAGTACTGATATGAGTTTAATAAGATATTCAGACTTCGGTCTAAAACCTTCTAACTATAAGAAAAAAATGGTTAGTATATAAGCATACATTTTGGATTGGTTCGATTATGTCGGTTGAAGTTTTTTTTATCATCCCTAATAATTATGGCAAAGTTAATTAGTTGCTTGCGCTGTCACAAACTTGTTGAAGTCAACTAAAACGGTAACAATAAGGCAAAGTTATGAATATATATTTGAAAAATGTGATTTTACTATGCATATGGGATAACTAAGATAGGGAGATATTTGCCAATTTTATGTAATATTCAAATGAATAACAATACAAATACCGAACCCGAAGATTCTCTAGTCTTTTTATTTGCACATCAAAATCCGAGCTTATTCTTTTGATTACACTCCACACAAATACCAACGTACATGTATCCATTTAACATAATTTTAATCACATAACTAATGGTGATAAAGCTTCTGTGTTTTGAGACGTGGCCCTTCTTTCTAGAATGGATCTTTGTCCCTAATTTTATTTTTGTTTTCTTATAGTATCTCCGTAACATATATATGAATTCGTAGCTCATTTTTGCCTTTTTAATTTATAATTTAAGTTTTACAACTTACATATGTAAACGTATGTATAATGTGATCGATGTGGGAGAAAAAAAAACTAAGCATATTACGTCATTTAGTTTATTAGAAGTTGAGCTTCAAACTATGAATATAAAACTGCATTGTTACTAGCTCTAAGTTGTTGGCTTACTTAACTAAAAGAACCCACGTGAATAGTTTGATTATGTGATCTAAACAACGGTCTTACAACGGGCTAATTTAATGTCATTAGAGAACTTTTTTTCTTTTTCCACTAACGTTTGCATTAAAAAATTTCTTGTAATTATAATCCAAGGGCAGTCAGAACATATTTGGAGATTATCGATCGTATAAAACAGTAAGAGTAATTCGATCATAATAATTAGAAAGCTCCAATCTACTAAACGTTTTTTTCTTTTTGAAATATCAGCGATGCATTATGCATATGCTAATATTACGGATCGAAAACTTGGGAAGGTTCACCAAAAACATACTTAATAGAAAATAAGAAAGTTGTGAATTGATGTCTTATGAATGAACATATCTGTGTATATATGTATGTACTACATTTATTTATAAGTTCAACTTTTATAGTCTACCAAAAACTAAAAATAGATATAGCTGTGATCTTCTAGTAATTAATTTACTAGAATTTGTGAAATTCAACGAATTTGTGGGCTAAAAATATAGAGGAGTTCTGAGTTTTTCTGATGAGATTGAGATTATATCCTAGATTTCTTACCGACTTCAATGACGTAAGACAGACCCGATCGTGCGAAGCACGATATAAGATAAAACATATTTATAATTTAGGTTTTGCTTCTGGAGATGTTGATAAAGCTTTCATCAAATTAAAAAGAGGATATTCTTAATTAAGATTGATACTTGTGGCTTGACATGTGGTTGCGTGCAATCTCATTTAATGGTACGTCTTTAACGGTTTATGCTCAATTAAAAAGGAGATAAGTAAAACAACTGTAATTTTAAACCGGAAAACCAATTTGCCATAAAGAAAATGAGTTTGGAAGGAATTGGAGTTTAATGAAGGAAACAATTAAAAATATAATAAAAAGAAAAAATCCTCAACTAATATATTAAAAATTATTTTTAATTAAAAATAATATTAATTACTATTTTACTATTTATCACAACTAAAATCATCTAAAAATATTTCAATTTTTTTAAAAAAAATTAAAGGTAAAATGTTTTAAAATATTCAGTTGTTATATTTCATTTCTTCATTTGATAGGTTAAACTAAAAATTTTAAAAATTTGAAATACAATTCATTTTGTACAAAACGAATTGTATTATATAAATATGTTAAACCTATAAAATGAATAAATAAAATATACAGCTTAATATTATTTAAAATTTACCTATTAAAATTCAAATATGAAGAGGATAGGTACCCTGAAAAATCAAAAATAAATATTTCTGCTTCATTTTAATTTTGTTTTTAGATTATTTTAGTTGTCTAAACAGTAAAATAGTTATAATATTACTTTTTAAAATAAAATAATTTTAATACTCCTTCCATTTTCTTTTAGTTGTTGTTTTATGAATCTTTTTTTGTTTTTTATGAATGTCGTTTTCAATTTTCAAAGTAAAATTTATTAATTTTTAATGTTCTATTAATATTTAGATTCTGCATTATATTTTATTATTGAGTAAATTGAGTTTACGTATGTAATTAATGATATTTTGTTTAAAAAATTAAAAAAAAAATAATGTTTTCTTAATCTGTGTGCAAAAACCTAAAAGGACAGTTATAAAAAAAAGGAGAGATATTATTTGAGTTTAGGAAAAAATAAAATTTTCTTTTCTTTGTCATTTTTATTTATTTTAAATGATTTTGAATTATTTACTATGATAAAAATAAGTAATAATCAAAATTATTATAAGAAAAATAAATAAATTGTAATGCCGCATCATAACTTTATTAAGAGAAATATAAAAATGTGATAAATATTTTGACGTTATATCCAATTTTGAAGTTTTATGAGTTAATAATTTTAGTTTAAATATTTATTGTGGTAATGAAATATACTCGAGAGGATTAAAGTATGAGTGGATGTCATTTTGAAAGTTTTCTATGCAATTTTTTCTATATCTATAGAATGTAATATATTCAAAATTTAAACATATCCAACGGTTCTTATTCTGTATAGTTTTTATAAAGGTTTTTTCATTTTTTGTACTTCTTTAACAATGCATTTGATGTAGTACAGAGTATTTTGGTGAATAATTTTTTCATTTATTTAACAAAAAAGTCTAATGATATTATTAAAAAGTTTTGTTTTCATCAAATTCCAAAAAATTTAGTACGAAAAGTTATTCTTAAGATTAAAATATGTAAAACTGATTCTAGATATTAAAACAAACAATAAGCTGAAAGACCTAAAATCCAAATAGTTTTTTTAAAAAAAAAAAAACATTTAACTTACACGATTTAGTAGATATATATTCAGACTTTTTACCTTGATATATGTAAGTTCCCAAGCTTGGAAGATAATATATGCAGTTTTGGTGTAAAACACAATCGATCAATATGTTAAAAGAACTTCGATCAAAGACAAAAATGAAGTAACACAAACTAAGTGGAGAAGATAGATTTTATGATAACATCCACCATAAAGGTTGATGTGGCAACAAATAAGTGAAACAACCCCTAATTTGATTCCAAGAAAGCTAGTATATTCAAATAATCGCAAATAGGTTCATTTGTGCGCTTTTTCTTGGTTTTTCTTTTTGTAAATATATAAAAAAAAAAAAGATGATTAGAAAAGTTTTCCAAAAATTATCTCGATCCGAAGTTAAAAAACAAAAACAGAAAAATGTATTGTTCCAGCAGATGCAAGGAGTTTTGTTTTTGTAACACTTTTGCTTTAGCACATGATCCGTAACAGAAATTGGCTTCCTATTTTAAAATCTGTTTTTTTCGCTATGGAAGTCACATATAAATAGGACGTATAATCACTGAATGTTAAGCTTGTGTAGTTGTGTTGATCATCACTTCAACTCCGTGTATTGAATATTCTGATTAAAAAACTTTGTAAACGTTATATGTGGAACCACTTGGCATTAGATTTTTAATAAATATATATATATATATATATATAGCAATTTGGGGGCCTATGACCCATATATATTAGACTCTAAAATTTTGAGGGCGAAAGCTAATATTTCACTTTATTAACCCCAGAACCGGCTCTGCTTGGCATTGGCAATAATAATTTTAGTAAAAACTTCATGATCCTACCAATGTCACATGCGACGTAATTCATGGTTAACTTATTTGTTCATTTATGTATTCGAAAAAGATCTCATCGCTTACAAACCATTTTTTTTTTCTTTTGTCACAAACAAACCATATTTTTCTAATCACCTTTTCTGAGACAAAACAATTGTTGGTGCTGAAATCAATAATCCTTATATTTATAGAATTTAGTTACAAATGGTTTCAAAAATTGTTGTGCTTTAAGGATCGATTCAGAATCCGATTCGTACCACTTTGATCGCATTCTCCCTCACTTATCTCGTTTGATTTGATTTGCTGGACAATTAATTAAACAAAGAACAATAAGACACTACACATTGTTCAATCAGTGTTACCTATAATGTTCAGTGAAACCATAATCAGCTTGGCAAGCCATTCAACAAGAAGAAAACAAACTTTCATCTCGGAATTATGGTAATAACATCAAATTTTTTGAGATTTATTGTTTCGATTTTATCTATTTTTTCTATATCTAGTTGTAACTTAGTTTTTAATCGTAATTTATTTTCATTTTTTATGTTTTCTAAATTATCTCTATAACTTTTCTTACAAATAATAAAATAATATAAAATTTAACAAAATCGGTCATGAGAACGTTTTATTTCTGCGAGTACTATTGTTATCGTTTTCAGCTTGTCTGAATAATTCACACTACATGTTGTCAAAACAGAGACAACACTACACTATATCGCGATGACTTATAAATTTCTTCGCATGTATCATATCATATTGGACAATATTTTCAACCCAGTGACGGAAAGAATGAATAAATCTGATCCAATCATTTGACGGTGTTATCATCATTGTTTTATTTCTCTACGATATTAATCACTTATGAGAATAACTATATAAATACATGCTCAATGCATTTACGTATGTGTTGTGTGTGTGTGCGTGTAGAAAATGCTTACATGCTTATAATCCGGAATAATCTTTAAGGATCTTGGACTTGATGAGCAATGAATTATATTCTCCGGTCTTTGACAAATTTTACCAAACACCAAGTGGATGTTTACATTAATTATGACTGGATATATAACTTAATCAATCACCACTGAAATATTCATGCAATTACTCCTTCGTCTCTTTTGTTCTTTCTATGTTACTGTGTACGAAAATATTTCTATGTAAAAAAAAAAAATTGAATCGGTTGTAGAAAAGCAAAAGAGATTAATAAACATGTGAATTTTTCGAATGTGATACTGTTATCATTAAGTGGTTGAGATTAATAATCATATGGTTGGAAAACGTGAGTAACAAGAAACAAATTAATCTGAAGTACGTAACTTTGTGTTTATCGATGAATGCCAAGCGAGATTCAGTTTGTCTTTGTATATACTAACTTAATTGTCGTTATAATCGACACACATAAATATGTGTATATATAATCACATAAATTATAAAATATGTTAGTAAATGGGATTATTGGTCACTTGGCTCAATGGAGGAGAACACTGCACTAAACCTTGGGGTTTGTCTTTGCCAATCCAAAGGATTCTCCATGTCTCTCTCTCACGTTGGATCTTCAACATTTTCTCTTCTCTCACGCGTCCCCACGCGTCCTCTTTTGTATTTTAAAATTAATTAACCCAAAATACGTAACTCTAACCTGACTATTAGGGAAGTATGAAATAAATGTGACAAGTGCACTCGAACCAAAGAGTTGCACTATGATATTAGATGTAAAAGCACTTCATTAGTTAGTAACTCGAAAAGTTTTTCTTAAAAAAAATATTAATATTTTATAAATTAACCAATATAAAATTAAGACACGACAAAAAATTACTAAAAACCAGTTTATTAAAAGAAGAACATTAAAAGCTAGCTCTTAAATATATAATTTTTTTATATTATTTTAATGCTAAAAATCTGTTAAAAAACTCCTAAGAAAATCTATTGGAGATGCTCTAAAAAGGTTAGTGGAGGTGGATTTTTAATAATTCTTTCGTATTTTGTTTTTATTAGTTTACAAATTTTACTAGAATTTAGCGTTATTGATTGTTATTCAAAATATTTGGGTTTTAAAAATTCTCTGAGTCTATTAAAATCTGGTGTTACTAGAACTTGGATTTTTTAAAACTAACTCATTAAATAAAATTTTGAGAATATTACTTATATCCATTAAATTATTAAATTTATTCATATAAATTTTTTTTTTTTAAATACAAATCTCTCTATTATTTTTTATAAATTTAACAGTTTTTTAAATTAATCAATTCCTTATAAGTATATTACTGATTGATTTAGAGAATCAGGGAGGTAATAAATGAGTTCAATTTACATTCAGAATTAAATTTACCAATAGTTAATATAAAATACAAATTTTACGCAAAGAAAATTTTGTTAATACGAAATTAGCACAAAAAAATGTAAAACAAATAAAATAAAATTTGAATTTTAAATATATATAATATAAATATATTAATAATTAAATTTTAAGTTTTTTCTTAGTATTTATGATAAATAAAAAAACTTCAAAAAAAAATTGTATGGACCCGTGAAATTCTACACAAGATATGTCAGACTTTTGAAGTGTTGTGTTTTACTTTTCAAATAAGAACCGCACCAAAAATAAGCATAAGCACACCTAAAGAGGGTTACAACGACAATCCTGAATAGCAACATGCCAACATGCAAACGGTTCTTTTAAAAATCGCACCGTCGTGTCCGTGAATTTGATATCGTTCACGGCCTAAGTATTTGATATTGTTCTTGTACACTTTCGCCATCGTTTTTGTCCAGTCCACTCCATCTTCATTATGAATTCTTTTAGCGTATTCTCCTTTTTTTCAACTAAACATTAGAAATTCATTTATTTTGTTTCTACGTTTTAAATGTATAGAATAGTCATAAAGGATGTTGTTTTTTTTTATATAATTTTTTTTTTTTTTTTTGCCGCGAAACATACAAATTTTGTAAATGTTCAAAAGTAAAAACATACAAACTTTGTTACGTTAACAAAGCATGCATTTATTGGTGAACGAACGTCATGAACATATACATTAAATTAAGAATAATGTGTTTCCGTAATATTTCAAGATTTTCCTATCGAAAGCGATGGATCAAAGTGTCACATTCAACACCGTTTAAAGTGTAACCAAAGTAAAATCAAATTCGTATAATAAAGCAATTAAATAAAAAAATACGTATTAATAGTCAAGAATGATTATATGTAACCAGAACTAAAATTTTATAAATTTCCAAACTTCTAGCTTTCTATTTAATGTTGACGAACATATAAATTTTGATAATGAAAAGGAAATAATACAATATATAATGATAGTAATAAATATTAACAATTACTATTAGCCGTTACAATATACTATAACATTAATTACAGTTGTTGTAAATTCTTACAATATGAGCTTGATGGCTTTATTTTTGGGTCACCCTTTATATTTCAAAGATTAAAAAACTACATAAATTAAAGGAGAAATTTGTGGATGGGTGAACGAAAACAGAAGGGGACGCGTGAGGAAGATGCATCCACTATCTATGTGGTCAAAGCTATCTCACTCTTTAGATTTCGGGGCCCACGTTCATGCTTCATAATTCATATTGCCTACGTTCCTTTTTTCTTTTACGATTTTACTTTGTAATGTTTTTTTTTCATGTCAAAACTTTGTAATGTTTTTTTCGTTTTAATGATAAGAAACTTTTTGTGATATTGTTATACCAAGTTTTTATTTTTGTATATAAATATGTATAAAAAGCTAGAAATCTGTATATAAAACTTTATTTTTGTCAGACTATGTTATACAAAGTTGTGATAAAAAAAAAAGTTCGGATACTTAGGGATATATCTTCAAGACCCAAATTGAAATTTGATAAAGAGAAAAAGGTGTTATTGACTACTACTATGATCGAAAAGAAAATGTATAGCTTTTATGGTTTTACATTAAAAGGAAAATGAAAAACTAAAACAACTTTTAAATTGTTTACTAGTATAATCTTTATACAGTATACTCTATTTAAGTTGCTGGTACAAAAAAGATTACGTGAAATAGGTGAAACAAAGTTCAGATAGAATATAATACGATGAGTGAAAAATTGAGAATGTAATGCAAGAGATCCTGATTACCATACAGAATTGACTCCTTTAAAATCATTGGCATTCACTATTAATATATCATGTCTCGAGCGGAGATGTTAGAGTCCTGAAAAAAATGTGGATCGATCTTGCACAATGTTGATAGAATTTTACCAGATTTTATTATTCTGAAAAAGGTTCTTTTAGAGATATTTCGTTTTGTAGGTGTATGATCTAGTCGGACCAATCCCACATTTTCAAATTTTTTTATCGTATATGCACACTAACAACACGTAGATCATCTTATTTGAATCCGTTATAATACACTGGTGACACCATCATAAACAATCTATTTATCTTGGTAATTGATTTACTACATGAAAATTAGTGACAAAAAGTTTTGAAGAAAAGAAAATATTTGTTAGCTTCGCAAAAACATATATTTCATAACAAAATCATAATTTAATTAATTTTATCACTCTTATTTGTTAAGGATTCGAAATCAATATGCAAAATATTTTTTTTTCCAGTGTTTTTACCTTGTTGACAACAGAAACACCGGTTTGACCGTCCATTCTTGAGGAACTCGGGATTGACTTCATGTAGTCATTTGTTGCCTTCGGCTGGTGGACTTCTAATTTATTATTGGACAATTCTTCGGTTCATCCACCTTTATATTTATTCCTTTGATTGTTTCCTATAAAAACTACCACATAATATTACAAAACTAAATCAAAAATTAATATTATTAAAACTATAAATTTCAAATTCTAAATCAAAATTTCAGAATTTCAAACCATAAAATCTAAAACCAAAAACCTAAAACCTAAGATCTAAAACCCTATCTTAAACCTTAAACCCTAAACCTTGAACCTTGAACTTTAAATCCCATAAATAGATGTTAAACTCTAAATCCTAAACCCTAAATCTTAAATTCTAAACCCAAAACTCAAAACTCAAAATCAAAACCCTAACCCCTAAACACTAGATCTTAAATCTTAGAATCAACCCTTGAAATTTTAAAATCTATACTTTAAACCCTAAACACTAAAATCGTATATTCTAAATCGTTGACTCTATAATTAATATTTATAGACAATTTTAATAAATTTAGTAATAATAATTATAAATTATTTTTGTAGTAATATTATCTGGCTGATTTTGATTGGCTACAATGAAAGGGGTTGAATATAGAAGTCCATTTAAAGATGAACCAATATATTTATCCCTTTGGTTATTAAAACTACCACATGAAATTACAACCGAAAATAAAAACAATAATTTTATTAAAAATATAGATATAAATTTTTAAGTTTTAAAACTCTAAACTCAAAATTTAAAACTTAAAACCCTAAATTCAAAACCTAAAACCCTAAAATCTATACCCTATCCAAAACCCTAAATCCTTAACTCCTAACCCTAAGTCCTAATTCTAATCCTATAAATAAATGCTAAACCCTAAATCATAAATTCTGAAGCCAAAATCCAAAATTCAAAAATCAAAATCCTAACCCCTAAACCCTAAAACTTAAATTTTATAAATAAACCCTAAATTCTAAATCCTAAATTCTAAAGTCTATAATTTATATTTGTAGACAATTTTAATACATTTGATAATACTAATTTTAAATTATTTTTAATAATATTGGCTGATTTTGATTGGTTACAATCAAAGGGGTTGAATATATATAAAGGTGAACCCAAAATCTTAAACCCTAAACCCCTAAGAGTGAACCCAAATTTTTTGTTTCTTATCATTTTATGTAATCTTAGGTCTTAATTAGTCATTAAATTATTGAACTTTCCCCCAATAAACGACCCTGCTTTATGTATAGAATATTATATATATAATAGTTAAAATACAAAGAGATATCAAAATTATATATTAACATGTTACTATAACGTTTGACTCTACTTAGTGTTAATTATTTGAAGGTTATAGTTTTGTAGTATTCATCAAAAAGGATACAGGGTTTAAATCCGATACCCTATGCAATGTAGCATTTTAACAACTCAGGACATACTTCTTTTCAAAAATCAAACAGTGCAGTTTTTAGTCAATCAAAGAAATTTAATAAAAGGAAGTACTAAACTTTCGAAATTATTTTAAAAGTTTATGAAAATTAGCACAAAATTTTGAAATTCCCACATTTTAAAGAAATGATCTACTCGTCTACATGCATGCATGACGTTATACACATAGATAAACTTTTTAAACTCGGCAATTCATTTTAATCGTTAAAAATTATAGATTTATAGATTGTTTATATAGTAAAAAATCACCTTAATATTATTTAATATCACCAATTCACCTTTTAACCCAAAATATCATTAATTCACCTTTAAAAGACATACAAATGTATTTTGGCGGGCACAGTCTATTTTCACACACCATAAACTATTCAATTCAAATACACTCAAACTTTAGGCTTCTAATTAAATTCACGCCTCAAAAAATTCAATGTTTCAATCCACACAATTAAAAATTTTAAACCTATTTATACACAATCTCGATTTAAAATAGTTTTTTTAGTTAACCATATCAAAATCAGTGTGAACCAAAAATAGATTAAACCGGCTTTATTAAAGACCCGACTACACCTATCCAAAACCCGATTTCAGTTCATTTTCTTCTTTCTTTTTTTTATCTCTACGAGCCCTAAATTCTTAGAATGAGCGACAGCTCGTACTCCAACAGATGGAGCAGCAACTCGTGATCCACTATGACAAATGTCACATCTCATGACTTCTCCATCATCGTCTTTTTCCATGTTACACTCAGGATAGATATTATGAAAAAACGGCTGCTCATCTATGAAATTATTTGCTTCATCTTCAACTTGCGCTTCATAACGGTCGTTCGATTCAATGTCTGGTTCTTCATCTTTAACTTGAGCTTCATCATGGTGGTTCGCTTCAACTGTTGGAACATTGTCTCGTTCATTATGAAGTACAAGCGTCAAATCCATATGATTTTATCACTTTGGGTGTATCAATTTCGAGATATCGAGATTTTGAGATTGTGTGATTTCTAGGTTTTTTTTTTACAATCGTGTGGGTTGTTGATTCGGGTTGTTATCGGGTTTAATCATGGTTTGTATACTAAATTAATTGTTAATGGTTTAAATAACAGTTTAATTAAATTCGATTTGTTTTAAACCATCCGGTTATGTTTTCTCAAATATTTAACTTCATTTTTGTGTGTAAATATGTTTAAAATTTTCAATTGTGTGGATTAATACGTTAAACTTTTTGAAGTGTGAACTTAAATAGAGGTTTAAAGTTTGAGTATATTTGAATTAAATAGTTTCTGGCATGTGGAAATATGCCGTGTGCCCGTATTTTAGCAGTTAAGTCATACTTTAGTAGTATTTTATAGACATACTCAAAAGGAGAAAGAATAACTTAAGGAGATGATATTGTAGTTTAAAAGTGAAAATGGACATATATAAGATGAAAATGATAATGCAGAGCTTGTCAAAAAAATGTTCATGGACCAAGACGATTGATAAGGTGTACTAAATTAAACAACCTATGATATCAATATCGATTTAGAACATGTTTATTTGGTTTATCCACATACGATTCCGACTAAAAATACTATAAGGTTAACATTAACTGTATAGTATTGGGTCCCTATTTAAATTTTATTTTTAACATATCAAATATGTTTTTTTTTATAAAAATTGTTACAGAGTTTTCAAATATCTTGAGACAGATATGTATAATGCGAAGATAGTTTATGTTCTACGTCATGCAGAGATGTTTATTTAGACTAGCTAGCATTGGTTTTTTTTTGGTTAAACTATGCTTTAACTCTTTAACTTCTTTACTTGTATACATTGAATTTGCATTTTTTTAAATTCAATGCATTTTAAGTAGCCTTTACGACTCTTATAAACACATGCTCTGTTTATGCATAAGGGTTGTTTTTTTAGCGTGCAAGTACAGAAAAAACTTGAGTAATAGCAAATATTTTTTTACTTCATTAAATGTATGTGTGGTGAGGAACATTCGGAAGCAGTCTCTATCCATTGAGTTTGAGACCTTTACATAGGTGATTGACTGCTTGACTGAAGATCAGTGACCCGACGTGCTATTAACTGTTTTGATGTAGTTAAGATGATCACGACACCGACACCGAAAGATTAACCATTTTTCTCTTAATATTTGGAGGAGTTTAACAAATATAAAATCAATTTTCAGACTATCAAAATTATACATATTTTTCTAATTTGTTAGGCTAACGTGGTTGTATTCAGAAATAATCAATACACGTCGCATATTAACTAGATTTTGTAACTCGCTTGTTACGATCTTATTATTTTCATTCCGTTTAGTAGCTTGATTTTACACGGATCAATCAATAATTAATTCTTGGAAAATTGTTTTGCTACAAAACGTGTTAAAATAAGGTATAGCAGATTTTTTCTCCTAATATCTATCTTTAATAAAATTTAAAACTATAATGGATACTTTGAGATAAATTAAATATAATCATGGTCTGAAAAAAAGTATTTTGTGAATGCCCTGTAAAATTTAAAATTGTGATATGGCACGGTTTGTATATTCACTGTATTCGATACAATACCAGTAGTACTCTTCGTACATAAAATCGGGAATTAAAAAAAAAACAAATCTCATTTGTATCAAAACAGAGAAAAAAAGGAAGAAGATTTTTTCAGTTCCTAAGAATTAGGAACAGCTTTGATTTTCCAAACCCAGGTGAAACCCGAAAAACAAAACATAAATATCTAAAAAAGAAAAACCGGAATGCAAAGAGAAGCGCGTTAGAAACACGCAGAGCAGGTAGTGGTGGAAGAGCGCGTGAGGGAACAGAGAGTACAGAAAAAAGCTTTAGAGACGTACCACAACGAATTATAAATGGCGGCAAATCCTAGGTTGCTCGCCACGATACTTCTAGCTGTAAAATGGTAAGATTTTTTTTTTTTTTTTTTTTGTCACCATAGCCTTAAGGCTTTTAATATCCCATAATATATGGTGGGTTTGAACTTCAAACTTGATGTAATGAATTTAGAGATGACTACTATTATACCACTTGATTTCTATGATTTTAATAACCATATTATTATTATTATTATTATAAACAGATATTATTCTTTAAAACAGATTTTATCCTTTAACTGATTCATACTTCTAGAAATAATTTTTTGTTTCTTCTTCAGAAAAAATTAAAAAATGACAATACAACGTATTTGAAATTTGAAAATTGCATTTTATTAAAATTTTTGTTTTTAATTTTTCTAACAGTTGGTAGAGCAGGTCCAATATTTGTTGATGCCCTATACCTTTACAAATTTTATGCCCCATCCAAGCCTATTCAAAAAATTTTGATGTCCTAAAGCAATCCCTAAAAATAAAATTTTTGTGTGATACTTTAAACCCAAGCTTTGATAGCTTTAGCCCTGGGCCGGATCTCGCAGTTAGTGACTCATAAGTAAAAAACATTAGGTACCTGACAAGTTGAAAAAACTAGAGTTTCGATTGACGAAATCACCCTTTACAATCATCATTAATTATTCATACACGTCGGAAAAACTAGTGGGAGTGATAACAACTAGTAAAAACAGATTAAAATTGAATAAAAAAAAACTTGGTGAGGAGAAGTAAGTTTGTTTTTAATATTTAATACTATAATGGTGTTGTATTATAAAAATTACTGAGAAAAGTAAAATAAAAAACCAGGACCGGGTATCTTGGGGATCACGTGACATGAATCGCGAAGTTCAAGACTGAAAGCCACGCGCTGACTCAGCACATACGATAGGCAACAAGAAGGGGCCAAATATCTAATATTGCCACGTGTCACCATACGAATTGCTATCATGAATGCGGCGCCCCGTATTTTTAAACACCGTTGGTATTCCGAAAGTACCCCTGGGTGTTGACGAGAAATATCAGGATTACCACTGATGGAGGAGCGGAAAGCGAACAGAAATAAACAAATAAATAAGTTTAAGTAATACTAATTTTTATTATTAAAATAATAACTCTTTCTCTCTCTCCCGAACAGATCCTATAAATTGGGATTTTAAGCGTGAGCTTGAGAAGATCTTCACACACTTAGCAAATCGGTAAAATCACTTGTGTTTCAAAACACGTTTTCTCTCTCTTACCCACCAAAAAAGAGTAAATCTTCGATTTTTATCCTCACTTTCTATCCTTTCTTTAAAAACAAAAAAAATCTAATCTTTCACAAGTTTTTTTTTCCTTTTTCGATTCTCTCGAATCTCAACAAACTCAAAAAATTCCGTGATTCGCAAGTTTCTTGATCCTTTTATAAATCCCTTTCAGTTCGTTCTTTAGATGCGAATGTAGAGAGGAAAAATAAAAAGAAAAGAAAAAAGAAAAATAGTTTCAAAAGTTTTGATGGACGAATACATGGATTTGCGACCATTGAAGTACACAGAGCACAAAACATCAGTCACTAAATACACCAAGAAGTCACCGGCAAAAAACATCTCCGGCAAAATTCGACCTGAATCTGTGAGGTTCGTTCGTGTCTCTGTAATCGATCCTGACGCAACAGATTCATCAAGTGACGAAGAAGAAGAACACTTCCTCTTTCCTCCCCGGAGAGTCAAGAGATTTGTGAACGAGATCCAAATCAAGCCAGGCTGCTACAACATCAATATCACCGGAGTTTCAATGAAGGAGAGGAAGAGACTCTCCGATGATACTCATTCTCCGGCGTCGAGTCGTCACCGTCCACTCAAGGTGTCAATCCCCTCCGGCCAAAATGGGAAGAAGTTCCGCGGCGTTAGGCAACGACCGTGGGGGAAATGGGCGGCGGAGATTCGAGATCCGGAGAAACGTCGGAGGATTTGGCTCGGAACTTTCGAGACGGCTGAGGAAGCCGCCGTGGTTTATGATAACGCTGCCATTAGACTCCGTGGACCGGACGCTTTAACCAATTTCTCTATACCGCCTCAAATTCAAGAAGAAGAAGAAGAATTAGAACCGAAACAACCGGTTATTGATAAACCGGAAAGCAATATTACAACGACAACAACAACTACAACCACAACATCGAGTTCCGAATCAACCGAAGATTTCCAACGTTTTTCATCTCCTACATCGGTTCTCAATCTCTCATCATCCGAAGAAATACAACAAACACAACAGCCGTTTAAATCGGCTAAACCGGAACCGGAAATTTCAAATGCACTGTGGTGGCGTACCGGGGTTAGTTCCGGTTTAGGTGAGTCAGACGATTCATTTCCGTTGGATACTCCGTTTCTCGACAACTACTTCAACGGATCACCACCGGAGATTTCAATATTCGATCAACCAATGGGTCAAATATTTTCGGAAAATGATGATATCTTCAAAGATATGTTCTTGGGTGGTGAAAGTATGATGAACATAAGAGATGAGTTTACTTCTTCCCGTATCAAAGATATTGATTTAATGTTCAATGATTTTGATGATTCCATGATATTGGATCGATTAGTCGTTTAATATCATCAGCCAGAAGAAGCTTGAGAGAAGAAACCATCAGCAAATATCTATGGTGCGACTGAAATTTGATGTTTTTTTTTCAATTATTTAATAGGCTTTTAAATTTTTAATAATTTAGTTTTGTCAGGAGCTTGTAAAACAGTTTTGTAGAAATATTGGAAAAATAGTTAATGAGTTTTGTTGTTATTTATTAATTGTATGTGTTATTAGTTGCACGAACGTGTTTAATTTTTAAGTCATATTTATAGCATTTGCATTTATTCAGTTTGTTAATTAGTATTTAATTTCGAAAAGCCAAAGTGGCATTCTCTTTGTGAATGTCATACTATGAGGCGCAAATTACGGTCGTGGCCACTGAACTGAAAGGCTTTTGGGTGTGGTTTGGTCTGATTTATGTTTTCGTTAAGCTTTCACCACAAGAGAAGGTGTTGATTTTTTTTTTTTTTCTTATGTTGATAAGAATACTAATTAATAGAAATGTGTATATACGATTTCTATTTTCATTAAAAATCTCATATAATAATAATAAGGATTTCAATATCGAAATGGTTTGAGGCAGATTTCTCTACTGTACCATTTCTAATTGTATTTTACTTCTGATAAGTTAGGAAAGATTCGAAAAAATAAATCACTTTAACATTAATGGATTAAATTATATATATATATAATATTAAATATTTTTCTTATGGCTTCATAAAATGAAGAGAGCTCTTTCCGTTATGTAAAATATTTATCTCGTAAAATATCATATTAAAGACCATCTAGTTATATATATATATATATATATATTAATCTAAAATTAATTGAGTTCTAAAAAAGTACGACTTTTATTTTATTTTATATACAGCTATGGAAATCCTACAATCTAAATACACTATAATTTAATTGTTTCCTAAAAACTATGTACATTTATTCATTTTTAATAATCTTTTCTAAATAAGTTAAAAGCTCTTTCTAAAGTTATAGAGTTTTTCTGTAAAATATTATAAAGATTCTGATTTTGTTGGGACTAAAATTGTCTTAGCCAATCTGAGAAACACATGTAATTTTCAAATACACTAATTCGGTATAAACAATCATTATTGTTTTCAGTAGTTCCACTAACATTACAATGGAAAACCCATGGTTTGTTCGAAGTATAATCATTTGGATGAATAGGACGGAAGTGATGGAAAGAATCAGGGTGTTTCTTTTGGTATAATCATTTTAAGATCCATCGTATGTGTAATTTTGAAAATTTGTGTATGTTAAAAAATGTTGAATTTTTAACTTTTAGTGAATCGGGGTGTAGTGATTCAGCAATTGGGAAAAGAACGGAACTCCATTCTTAAGATTTTAGAAGCAATTTTTGTTTCATAAAATGTATTAGAGGTGTTGCTTTGGTGATGCGCTTCATTTGATATGTTATGCATATTGAAGATTAGCAGTCATGATTTTTAACCACTAATGGTATAATTAGTCAATTATTGAAATACTTATGCATTGTTTAAGGGTATAAAGGGTATGAAGCTAACGAGTTATTAAGTGAAAAGAACCTAGGATTCGATCGAGCTTGATCCGGTTAGGTTCTTGGTTCATTAGCTAAGTTGTCTTTTTTTCTTATTAGTTAGATGTATGTTTGTAGGCATGTGAGCTTAAGATATAATTGTCTGGTCGATTGTTAATAAGGCCTGATGTTGTTGGGAGAGAGATAGAGAGGAGTAAACGTTGTAATACCGACTTGAGTTTAAGCCAAAGCTAGTGGATTATTGGAGATTCCTACCCCTGAGACGTAGCCAATGTGGTGAAATCAGGGTCAGCACCTTTTGTTTATTCTTTATTTTGCATGCTTTCATTTTTCTTATCTCTTGCAATTTCAATTCGTTGGATACTCTACTCTCAGAACAAGGGCGAATCATCATCGGTGATGCAAAAGATTTGGTTGGTCTCTTAGTGGCTGAGATTAATCTGACAACTATAGATAAAACCATGAAGAGTGGAGCATGAATACTGGATGCTCCTTTCACATAACAAATGATAGCTTCAAAATGGCCAACAACACATGGTCAGAAGTAAGAGGGATCAGTTCATTTAAGTTTGAGAACAAAGACGAGACTACTTTTGTTCTTTATGATCTAAAGTATATATATACCAGATATTTCATGAAATCCAATATATCTCGGTACAATAAAAGAGAAGGAACATGAGTTTAAAGAAGGATTAGTGTCTTCAAAATCGTAAAAAAATGGTGTTGTCTTTATGAAAGGTGTAATAAATCAGCCCTTATGCATCTTCTTGGGCCAGAAGATATGCAAGATAACTCCAATCGATTGTCGATGATGATGTTGAAATGTGATTCAAACTTAGAGTTAATTAGAATGAATGTGATAAGTTACAAAAAAAATCCAGTTTTTATTTCTGGCTTTATTGTTCAGTTAATTTGACAATTTTGATTTTCTATGTCTGTGAGTCAATGGATGCAATAACTTTGAATTCAACCGTTGTTTTATCTAAGCTATCCATATAAAACACTCAAAATTCTATTTTGAACAGGATATCAATTTTATGTAGCAGTAATAAACAAGTTGTATATGCCGTCGACCCATAGTCGGTAGACGAACTATTTGTAACAACATTTTTTAAAATTAGCTTCCACCAACATAGCATTATGTCGTCTTCGTATATAAAGTACCAATAATATATCAATTATCAAAGTAATTGAGTTTCGTAACTCTTTATTTCGTCTAACTTTCTTTTGGTCCGAACCATGCATCTTCGAACTTAATTCAGCAAACGAAGATTTTGGACGTCGCTTTTTCTTCCGTCGTGTTGGCTTGTTGGCTTCTTGCCGGTTGGTATACTTCTTAAAGACACAATAACGAGTGAATTTTATTTGAAAATTCGGTCAGTGTCGGAGAAAAGTAGGTGACACATGAAACATTTCAAGAAAATAAGATTACGTGGAAAAAAGTTAAGCACACACATAGACCTTAATTTTTATATCACATTTAATACGATATGCATTGTATTTGTTTCTCTCTCTTTTTTTTTTTTTTTTTCTTCCCTTCACGTACAAATTTTTTTTAATACTATAAATTTAAAATATTGATAGATTTTATTTTGTAAAACAGAGTGATTAAATGTTTTTGCCTTTCGCTTTTGTGACGTGAAAGGACATTGTCCCAAGAGGGTTTCAATAAGGTTACCACTTGGTCTGTTATCGTCGAGACAGAGACATCATACGTACGCCTTATTCGTTCCCGATAATAGTTATCATATTGTTCTTTTATTCGATTAGATAAAACAAGTATATTTTAGCTGCGTTTATTTTATTAAATAACATAATTACACTGCTTGTATTAATATATTTAATTACGCAAATAGTATATTGGAGCTCTACCCGCAAGCCTTTTATTTCGAATGATCACACCATCATTACCCACATGAAATATATATTATATATAGGTACACATAACCTATCGTTGATTATAAAATCTATCAAAATAGTTGTCGTCTAATCACATTGTTTTCCTCTGTTGGTCAAAAAATAAATTTTATATCAGATTATCACATAATTAACACGGTGATCGTAAGTCTTCATATCAGTTTGTAAATCAAATCAAGTTAACAAGAAAATAGTATTAAGAATGCAAGCTATTTTATTACAGTCAACGGTTTGGCAAGAACTAGTTCACATATTGAAATTTTTTTTAAAAATATATTTTACATGTATTGTCAAAAAACTTTCTAAAATATTCCCGTATGTGAATTCTACTCGGTAATTTTACTCGATATTTTCATTCCTTAGTCTACATATGGACTATTCTGGTTTTTAGAAAACTTGTCAACATTTATAATTTATTTTAGATATTACTTAACATCCACGTAATTTGGATTAAATATTCTAAGGATTGGACTCTGGCAAAAAAAAAAAAAACTGTGTTCTTTACTAAATTTAAATTTAACCACCAGTATCAATATTTACCGAAGGAAACAATGTTTTGAAGTTATACCATTTAACAGTCATGATTTTTTATTTTTTATAATCATGGAAGTTTCAAGCCTTAGATCCATAATCTCCTATAAATCCAAAATCAGTTTTTCGAAATATATATATAAATAATAACATTTCGTATAAAAAGAGATTTGAATCTCGAACACAAAGAAAACTAATTTTATTTATACCAATAGACCACCACATATTCGATAGTAGGAATGATTATTTCCATTGATCTTGAATTAAAACTAACATATCCTTAAACAAGTGATTATGGCTATGCTTGTGTTTGAAATTCATAATATATATTATATAAATCCATACATGCGCACATAATATATTTATATGTATGATGCATGCTTGATAAGGATATCTTAAATTAGTGATAAATCAAGTATATTATATAACATGGGAAGCTAAGGATCATGATGTCTCTCTACTCACGTGTGTCCGGGTTCGTTACATTTAATTTTTTCCCCTTTTCGTACCATTTTCAATATGTATATATCCCTTTTTTTGTAGTATCGAGAAAGTTACCATATTCAAGTTGGTTTAGTTAATTTTTCTTAGCCAAATTTCCAACACTTTGAGGTAACTTTTTTTCTTTATTTTTCACCTTTAAAATTACTTTGAGGCATTTTTATTCTTTTAAGTTTTAACCCCCTTTATGCTTATTATTACTTATAACCATTTGTATGACCGTGGCTTCTCGTCCACAGTCGTCAAACTCAAAAAGACTCAAAATTAGACAAACCCGATTTGTGTAAAACAACAGTCTATTTTCTTAAGATCCTAACTTCGTATCAAAACAGGAAATACTTAAAGTATATATTGGATAATTTAAAAATATTTTACTTGATCAGAAAGAAAAAAAAAAAAAATTTACGTCGTCGCACACAAATTAAAAAAAAAAATCAGAAAATACACTAATGAAACTTGCTAATGAACAGAGATTTGCTAATGGACAGAGATTGGTCAAAGACTTTAAAGCGAACTTATTTATTGGCATGATGAGTAGCAACACCTAGACCCCTACCTCATTGACCCACTTTGTAAGCTTTTGTATCATATAATATATACATATATGCGGAACGGATGAAGAAATTATAACATAAATAGTAACCAATGGAACATTTCAACCTCTCAAAATACATAACATACTATATTTAGTGTAATGAGAAAAAGACGGTAAATTTAACGAACTTTCAAGTTATGATTAATCACTTCATATTATAAATGTATTGACAAAAGCGTAAGTTGTTTAACTGGTTTGGATAGCATTATGCTTGTTTTGCTGAATTACATGCTATATATATATATATTTAAATACGGCAGCACACATTTAAAGAAGTATGGTTAACACTTACTTAACACCATTAAAATATAGTTCCATCATTATAATGTTAGTCCAATTAGGGATACGAAATAAAACAAACAAGAAAATCTTTTTCATAAACTAGTGGTAGTAGCTTTTTTCTGGTATCAATGTTAAATAGTGGTAGTTCCTCTGTTTTAGTAAGAAAATTTCGATTTATTTAAAAAGCTAGCTAATGACATGTTTATACATTGACAAAAGTGAATGCACCAACTTAGCTGGCCTATTAGGTAGGCCCATATAAACCTGCAAAAGAGGCTCACATTTTGTAATTTTTTGTCACACTAAAGTTCCATACAAAATCCAAATCATTTATTTAAATAGTTATTATCTGATATCTTTTATATATAAAATATATATACGTATGAAATATATGCATAGTTCCAAAAGAAATAGACAAGAAACACATCAACCATCTAACTTTTTAAATATAAGCACCGTTCATGCATGATTACATATATAATTATATTTTATAAAAATTGTATACAATTATATATTTTCCTATACATGGCTAATTAATGCCATTTCCAAAGAACAAAAAAGCTAGCATATATATGATAGTTCTCTTTCATGTCTAGTAGTTTACCCTCTTTTTTTTTACTATCAACCAATTCCAAGTCTTTTTTTTTACTCTTCATTTTATTGGGCTGAGATCATAACAAATTAACAAATTAAATGGAATGTAATTCACTTTCTTTTAATTCCTACAATCTTTTGTTTATTAAAATTTTCTTTGTCTACATAGATCCTAAAAATCACATATAAACTTAGAATAACGCAGATGACGAAGCTAACACAACACAGTAATTATTATTAGAAAGTAAAAACCACTCATAGAAATTACGATTTATGTCTTTGTCTAAGCTTGGAGGTCACAGGTCTTGCTAGTTGCTACAGAAGCTAAGGGTATAATTTTAAAACTATTTTTTAATCCCTTTTTCAATTTTTTCTCGTCTTTTCTATATCCTTTCTATATTCAGCTAATCTGTTTTTTTTTTTATCTTCAAAACAAAATAATAATAACATAAAATTGAAGTCATGCGTCTTCATGTATATGCTCAGGTAATATTTTGCCAAAATTATACTTATAGTTTATGATCTACGAGCGAGGGCTAGATAGAAACCTTAATCGAAAAGGGAAAGCACGACTCTTCCATATTATACTATATATAGGAAAAAAATAGAGTTCAATCAGAATATAAACCCATAATTAATTTCACTTGAAGTTAAAGAAGCTTTTTCATAAATCGAAGTAATATCTAGTAAAATGTTGCTTTGCTTATGTCCTAATCGGGTTGAGCCGCAATTTAGTCCTCATGTGCATGGGAAATCACACTAAATTTGGTCTAACGAAAAAAGGTTGCAGCTTTCCACATGAATTCTGCATGTCGATTTTTCTCAACGATTTGATAGGTTATAACGAACTAACAGGCTACAATGACTATATAGGTATGTGTACACACGCAATGCAGTATACTGTGTTTGTTTGTTTTATTTGGCAGATATTTGCAAGATATAAGGACTTAGGTAAATTATAGCCGCAATTCATAATTCATTTTACGAATTATTTATGGGTTTCAAGCTGTTATGGTCCCCTATCTATTCTCTTCTTTTATCATCAATTTCGTATCTATAGTTAAGATCTTTCTTCTGAAAATTTGTTTTACCTTATTGATATTTATACATCTTTTACCTTTTTTGTGTCGGTAACGTCGTAGTGAATATCACATTACACACTTGACACTACAAAGACTACACAGGGGAAGAGAACCTTGACTAATCAAGGCAGCTTGTGCGAATGTTGTAGTGACACGTGACATGCTCTGAAGCCGTGGGATTTTGTTTCCCTGCACCTAATCACGGCTTCTGATTTTAGTAAGTAGCCACACGATGCCTCTAGTTTAAAATTTGGGTTTGTGGTAGTTGTCGAGACATGAAGTGGGTCCATATTCTCAAATAGGAAGTTTTCAAACGAAAAACTACTTGACTATTTTCTTTAACAATAAACTTTAAATAAAAAGATTAACCACAAAATAACCAAAATGTTAAACTTAAAAGTTATTAGCTAGAGAATGTTGTTAAAATAGTGTGTGTTGAGATTTCGGACAATCTTATTTTTATCCGGTTCGCAGTTCTCGTTTGCGGTATGTAGAATCTAGAAAGTGAGAATGATGAGGTCTTAAACCCAAATGAAAAAGGGCCCTCGGCTTTTGTACCATATATAGAGCCAAGAACATACTTTCCACTCTAAATCACTTCTTATTCAAGATTATTTTGAAACAATCTGCAAAATGATGTAGTCATTGTACAACATTTTATTTTGAACACACTACTTCATTCTTCAACAACCTTTTCTGTTCAGGGTTTTACATACTAAAAACAAAAGTGATAAACAAGCGAAGATAAGACTGATCAAAGTACCAAAACACTTTAAACACACTATCCCGTTTGGTGTTGACGGCGCATATTACCAAAAATGGTAATATTACATGTCTAATTCTAATAGCTTACGTAGCATTTTACCAAATGGTAGATTAAACTACCAAATGCTTTCTTGCCTATTTTTGAACAATTCTCCTTACTTTTCTCGATCTTCCGACCAGCAGTCATGTTCTAAACGATATGTTTTGGGAAAATACCACACCAATATACTATAAACTTTGGACTGTTATATGTATAATACACGTCAAATTTTGTTTCTCTACAACGAAGTCAACTATCTCACGTACGTTCACTAGCGATACTCCCAAAAGGGGGGAAAAACAAATTTCTTTCCGAACAAAACCACATGCAATATTTTCACTTTATAAATCTTGAAAATGTTATTAGAAAATCAATGAAAGAGTTATGATTTTATGTCAACAATATATGTTACGTGAGTTTGAAACACAGATGGTAAAACAACATCATCATTAATGAAAATCACCAAACTACGTTTGTTCCAAAAAAAACACCAAACTACACGATTATTTTATGATTTTTTTTGGAACTCTTTCGTTAAAAAAAAAAGAATGTCGAGAGACAAATAGAGTAAAAGGTCACATGATGTGATTATGGGCCCTGCAATTTGTAGTGCACAGTCACATGATTCTAAGTAAAATAAAAACCCATCTGTTCAGAACGACGTGTCCAAATTTTACCATTCACGTCAGTAATTGGTTCGTTATTATAGCGAAACGTGGCGTGAAGCTTTTTGTTTTTGTCTAAAACGAAAAAGAAAAAAGGAAACACTTTTATGGTTTTTGTTAGTGCAAGTATGGGATCAAACTATTGCTTTCCACTGTTTAAAAGGCATCTGATGATTCATAGAGAGATCTATTTTAAAGTTTAGATATAAATACACATTTTGAAACAACTATATATGCCTTATGATCTCTACTTACAGTTTCTGCCTTTGTTGAATCATTCAATCCGGCACTTAAGAAACACAGTGGACGAGTTATTGGTTCTCGGCGTGTATATTTGATAGCTTGGATAATATATTTGATAGCTATGGAATGAAACTAAATATTCTTGTTAAAAAGTAAGGAAAAAAAAAAAGAGTTAATAGATGAGCAATTTTGTTTTTGTTTTGCTTTACCATTTTATAATGTAGCCAAATAGTTGAAAATTCATTTTACGGATTGAGAAACTAGGGTTTAAGTTTTTTCAGTATAGTTTCAATTATGGTTGGTCACTATAGACATATTAAATAACAAAAGTTTTCATAAGCTTTGAAATTTAATTTTCGTTTTGGTCTATGAATTATCCAATAAAATAAATATATACTTTTTAACTATATATATGTTATGTATGTATTAGATTGTTCAAAAATAATTATGTTTTTACAGTCATAGAACCGATAAATGAAAAAGCTAGCCTATAAATAAATCTATGGTCCACCAAAATCGATTTGGTCTGTATCTAAATAATGTTTTTTCGTTAATTTTTTTATCTTCAGGATGGACACAAATAAGATATTCGTACCCGAACATGTAATACATGTTCACTGAGAGTTGGATCAAGAGAAGCTAGATTGATGACTTTTAATCTAGGATATGATCATCAATAGTCTGTCTGCGTCAAGATTTTACACTGTTATTCTTACCCAAAATTTTACAAAAGAAAGATACGAAATAATGTATTATGTGACCCATTTGCATAATTATTTAGAAGTGGCAAAACACTTTATACCCGTTGCATCAGCTTTTTGTCGTATCATTATGAAGCAACTTGGCTATCTCATAATAATTAGTTGGTCCAATCCTTCTCGTTTTAATCTATAATCGACATCTGATAATGAATATCTAATTATATTATTTTCGACAATCGCATTTTCGTTAACCACCCACGACCACGAGCGATCATTTTCTTATCTTACTGCCGAGTTAAAAAACAGAAGGATTGAAAATGATAAAACATAGCTATGATTAAGTTGTGGGATTACAAGTACGACTTTGGTTATCATTACTATTTGGTTTCTGACTAAACATATAGTTACTAGAAAAAGTCTTCAGTTTCCAATCGTAACATAGGGAGAGAACGAAAGTCACCAAATTCACATATTAACTTATTCATGAAATGACAAATTGACGAAACACATCGAAAACATATGTTTTCAAAATGAAAAGAAAAACAAAAAAAAAAGGCAGCACGAAAATGTATAAAGAAACAAGAAGACGTTTATAAACGTTACGAGTAAAGAGAAAAAGTGATGTGAACAAATGGAAAATTAAAAAAAGGAGAGACAAAAGAGATGTTTAAGAAAAAGGATTTTGTTGCTATAATTCACATTAGAGCTTCCTTCTTCATATACCAACTTTTGGCCTCATTATATTCATCCACTTTGTTCACATTACAATTCACATAAATATAACCAAAAACAAAATCACTTAATTATTCTTAGGAATACAAATTATACATATTGGATATTTTGGACATTGTAGAAAAGTTGTTCCTAATTTCGGAACACAGCACAAGTCATACACACTTTAAAAAAAAAAATCAATTCCTTTAAACTCCACTCGACTACGAAAATTTAAAAACTACAAAGACAGTGTAGATAATACATTTATACTCTTCCGGATTCATAATCTTGTAGATTGGTTTAAACCTCAATATTACGACAATATATACTGGAACAAACTTGGGCTGCATAGTTCTGTAATAAAATAAGCCTAACAGTGGCCCAATAAGTTCGTCTATGCCATAGCATTTTCCCACTACAGAAGAGACACATACACAGACCGACCCAAGATATCAAAACATGTTAGTAATTGTACAAGAAATTTTCACTTTTTAATTTACACAAGAAATTTTGCATAAATGTTCTAAATTGTTTTTGTATTTTCAAACCGAACCCAAGTTTTCAAAATTTAGAAATTTAAAATTCAATTTGGAATAATTTATACTAAAATGATGAATCATATGCTATTGAAATATAAACTTTAATAACTTCAAAAATAATAATTATTGGTGAAGTAGTATTTTAAAAATATATTTTCAAATTCATTTTTATGAAACAGTAAACTTTAGATAATTTTAAAAGATAGTTTTAATAAATATTTTTGTATCACAATGAAAATAATAATATATAATGAAAGCTAAAATACCGTTTAGTTTTATACAGAAAGTAACACAAAATATATTTTGTTGTGACCACTATCTTTAATATTGCTCTGTTCATGATGTTTTTTACATGGTTTTGGGTTTGTGGTATCTGTATTGATCGTATATTTCGTGCTTATGGTGGTATAACCTCTGAGCGGGGATAGTAGATTGTCCACTGGGGAATGAGGTCCACTCGACAGTATACACAGACAAGATTTTGATACTCATTTGCACAAATGTGAGCTATCGGATCCACCTGGAGGGTAGGAGAAACATTTTCATCCAAGAAAACTCTCTGATGCCTAAATCAGCATATTAATCAAATGAAAGTATGTGGAGTTATACATCTGATCACATCCTCTCTCTTCCTAATGTCCCTCGCCTTTTATAGACGTTCTGGTCACATTCGTCATGTTCACTTGCAGTGGGCCGTCTTCTTTGAATTGTATGTGAGTTTTTCTTTATAGTGTCAGTTGATAGAGAATTGCTCACAACAATAATGTATTAGATGTTTTATGAAGAAGAAATCTCAAAACAGATCATGTTTGTCAAAGTTGTTGTGAAGAGAAAGAACTCTAAACCATATGTTTCACTGTGAAGTTGCAAAGTGGATCTCTTTACAGTTGATAGTTAAGCTAAAGTGGCTAAAGAAAAAGCTATCACAAGTTTGGTCATTTCTTTGTTATCACAATAAATATTGATGGAGAAAAAACGAAAATTATTGAAAGCCCATAAGCCCAATAACTGCTTTTGTGTTTGAGAAAAGTAAAACCCAAACTGATAAACTCGCAACGATCCGACGTTGAACCTTTTCCTTCTTCACGAGGTGCATCCGCCATTGAAGCTCCGTTCATCTCTGTTGATTCTCTAAATTCTACATCCTTCCATTCTCTTCTCGTCCTATATTTCTTTCTTCAACACCGAAACACTTATGCTCGATATTATTCGTGCTTCCGTTGCAATTTTTCAAATCGGGATCTCATTTCTGATTCCAAATTGAGGAATCGTGTGCGCTTGTTCTATGGCGGTTTGGCGTATAATCATTCAGTCGTACCTCAAGTACGCATCAACACAACTAACCAGGAATTACAGTCAAGTCTGTCTTGCTACCTCTCCCACTCATCATGCCTTGAAGCAGACAAAGTTGTCTTCTTTTGACATCCCAAATTCAGATATCTGTAGGAAACCTTCTGAAATCTTCGAAAATGTCAGGTTATTTGCCACTTCAGCTCAGGTACACTCTTTTTGTTTTTTGCAATAATTACCTTTTTTTCTCAGCAGTGTGTTCTTCTATGTTGTTATGGTAATTATGCAATTTCTTAAGTCTTAGCTTCAGTTCCCGAATTTTTATATATTCATGACTCTCCAATTTGTTCTAGTTTGGTTAATTGCTTCTACATTTTGCTACTGTTGTTGCCTTTTACATTACATTTGATGATGCGTTAAAGAATTGTATGGAAGATCTGAAACCACCTGCAAGAGTTGCTTTTGTCTGTGTTATTGCTTGTTGGAGTTTGGCTACTAAAGACAGTATAGGTGCAGTTTATATAGTGCATGAGTTGGAGTTTCTGCGTTAAAGTTTTTGGGTTGAATGTGTTTAGTTCCGTGGTGTTTTTGGCAAATGGAAGTCACTGAGCAACGTTTTCGCTCTCCTAGGTCCTAGTATATCCTATAGCCTTGTGCATGATTGTCAGAGTCGTTCATAACTTCATATTTCCATGATCTTGTTGCAGACAAGGAAGAAGGAAGAGGAAGTTGATTCTGATGGTCCACGTCTCAATGAGAAGATTACTGCCGAGACTGTCAGATTGGTTTCTGAGGAAGGTAAGTTATTTTTCATGTACCAGATAATGAAACAGTGAAAGACATGGTTTTATTAGTAAGTTCCTATCCGATGGAGCACTTTAAATTGAGTCAGTTGAAGTCCCTTGTTCGTATGGATTTTACTAAATAAGTGTGAGACATATGCGACAAGTCTGAAGTACAGCTTTAGAACACATAGGAAATTAAGGAAAAAACAAATGGAATTTAGGAGATACTGCTAATCAAGATCGTGTGATATGGTTTTGTCATTGTGCAGGACACTGCGTTGTATCGCTGAGGGAAGCCCTCAGACGGGCTAAGGAGCTCAAGCATGACTTAGTTGAGGTAACTTGTTAATTGAAACATTAGCTATTCAAGAAGTTGTTTCTGATGATTGCAACTGGAGATCTTTTGGTGGATCTGTCTCGACTTTTATTGTTGATTTGCGTGTTGCTCAATTTGTATCTGAAGTATCTTTCCTGGTGTTTATCTCTTTATATATTTCTAAGTCTGTTTTTTCTTCTTCTTCTTCTTGGCTTGTAGGTCCAGAGAGATGCTAATCCACCAGTGTGTAAAATTGTAGACTACGCGCATGAGAAGTACAAAAAAAGCTCAAGTAGGAAAGGAGCGTGCTAAGGCCAAGGTCTGTGCTATGTCCTATTCATACTTCAAATTCTCCAGCTTTTTTGCATGAAAATATTTGTTGCATTCGCGTCCTGAGTTTATGTTTTTTGCCTTGTTCTAGCGGGCTGAAGTAACCATTCGACCTGAGGTCAAAGAAATTCGATTTACTCCAAAAATTGTATGTTTCTACAGAAACGCCATCTCTATTTCTTCTCTTCTTTTTCGTATCATCTGTGTAATAATGATGAAAAAAAAACTACAACTGACTTAGAGTTTCACTTTCTTTATCTCTTCAGGATGCAAAGGACTTAAAGTTTAAAGCAAAACAAGCACTGAAACTGATGGAAAGTGGATATCGTGTGAAGGTAGTAATTTTCTTGTTGACTAGACCTCTTTATGATTACTGGTTCCTCATAGACTTTGTGGGAACTCGCGAAAAAGTGATTGTTTTGCGAGTGTTTGTGTATGTTCAATAAACATGGTTGTTCACTCTACGGTATAAATCAAAGCCCTAAATAAATCTCCGCAATGCTCCTTTTGTTTCGCTTGATTTAACTCGAAAGAAGTAGAAATCCTCGTTGACTACTTTCCATTTATCACTCTTTTCTTCTTCTCTGTTTTGTGTAACAGTGCCATGCAGTTCCTGATAAGGACAAGAAGAAGGAGCTTGAACCAGAGAAGCTGCTTGAGTTATTATCTCGCTTCACTTGTTATGTAAGTCCCTACTTATTTTTCATGTCTTTGTTCTGGGTTTAAATCATCAGCTTCGTATCAGATAACATCAATGCTTATCATAATCATCTCGGTACAGATCGACGATGCACTTGTGGAGTTTGTGCCAGAGGCCGATAAAGGTAACGCCGTTGTGGTAGTTAGACACGCAAAGTTTGGCCCGCCCAAGAAAGGAAAGGCAATAAAATTGAAGGAAATGAACATAAAAACTGCAGCTAAAATAAAAGATGAGACACCAAAGCTTGACAGCTCTGAAACCGGAGGGTCTAGTGTTGATGATGAGGGAGTTATAGAGACGCTCGAACCTGAGCACGGTGCTAAGAAAACCCAACGAGTTCAAGTCCAGAACAGGTATGCAAAAAGTGAACCGAACAGTGACTTCTCAGGAGGTAGAGATGCAAACGTGTTTGAACCTCAGTCTCCACAACGTCCTCGGTTCCAAAACCAAGCTCCAAACCAACAACTCAATGGGCGGTTCGATCATCAGTCTCCAAACCAGCCTGCTAGTCCACTGCGGTCTCGGTTCCCAAACCAATCTCCAAACAAACAATCTACTGGGCTGTTTGATCCTCAGTGTCCAAACCAGCCTCCAAGTCCAACACAACCTCGGTTCCCAAACCAACAACCTGCTGGGCGGTTTGGTCCTCAGTCTCCAATCCAGCCTACAAGTCCACCACGGCCTCGGTTCCCAGACCAAGTTCCAAATCCACAACCCTATGGGCCATCTCCAAACCGGCAAGGTCCTCTACCTCGATTTCAAAACCAATCTCCAAATGAACAACCTACCGGTCGGTTTGGACCTCAGCCACCAAAACCGCCGCTACGAGCTCCATCACCACCACCACGTCCCCCAACCCGGTTGCCAAACGAAACTCTGAACCAACAACCTACAGGCCCTGGAATTTCCAGTGGTTCAGCTCCAAGTTATGGGATTTTCAGCACCCCAAATACGAAGTAGAAACAAACCAATTATAAAAGAAACCCGTAGATTTGCAACTTTCTTGGGGCTCATTATTTTTATCTAGAGATCGCAGGTGGCCCTTCCCTTCTCGTTTTAATATTTTGTTATGTAAATGTTTTCTGCATTCAATATATTATACATTTTTGTTATAATTTGGGTTGAAGAGACATATCCAAGTTGGTGATTGTCTTTGATGTTTGCTATAGTAGCTGTTTTGTTGTCATATCGTATCATGCTGGCTACCTTTAGAATTTATTACACATATGTGGATTTAAACATAGTATATTGTAGCCCGCATATAGGCTCTTAATACGTCTTGTTTTTTTGAATTGACATCTGAATTTGAAAATCTCTTATGCTTTTTGGGTTATGCTCCAATAGCTTTGATGTAAGCTATAAATTTTAATAGGTTCATAATGCTATTAGGTCCATCGGTATTGCCTTCTGTTCAACTTGATGGGGCTCGTTCCGTTTAATATTAAAATGAAAGAAGTTTTAGCTATAAATTTTTTTGAGTTTATTGTTCATCACTAGTTGACTTCGTATAGTTCCCTGCAGGGCCATCTCGTGCTTCACGTGTGTACGCCTATCATATGCTATTCAAATATAAACTTTAATAACTTATAAAAAAAAAAAAGATTTTATTGGTGAACTAGTGTTTTAGAATATATTTTCAAACTTGGGCTACATAGTTCTGAAATAAAATAAGCCTACAGTGGCCCAATACGTTCGTCAATCATTACTATGCCTCAATAACGAGAACTTGCCCAATGCTAGCGATGTCAGGTTGACCCGCGTCCAAGCGGATTAGCCCGCAATGATGCTTAGACCATGCGGGTTGATCCGTTGCGGGTTGAGGACAAAAACTCATTGTCCAAGCCCAGTCCACCTAATCCATTTATTTTGCGGATTAGCCCGCGGGCTTTAAGTGAAGACCACAGGAATAAGGCAAAAAAAAACAAAAAAAAACGATTGAGACTTTGAGTGTATATCTTCTGCAAATGGGAAGCTTCCACCATCTCTTATACGTTGTGTTGAACCTACTTGCCTTTTTGCCATTACTATGATATCAACAAACTCAAACTATCCAATCTCCAGCAGACATATATTGTAAAGAATGTGAGTGTGAAGGCTCATATGGAAAACATAAAATTCACCTTCTACAAAAAATACTATGTGATACATAGAAAACTCTGCAAAGCCGAAAACAGAGTTGACAAATTAGAAAGTAGAGACAATTACAAAACCATAAAGGAAGAAAGAAATAAAATGGTGCTTAAGTAGTGCAACAAAAGGAAGCAGAAAAGTCACCTTCTACAACAAACAGTTCCATAGTGACCTTGGATGAGCTAGCTACTCTTACGTCAAGGATTTTGTGTTTTATCTGAACCCTGAACCTTTTGAGACTTCCTCATACCAAAATTTGTTGCGTTAAGTTTTACCTTCAACTTGTCCATGTGTTTAAACCTTCAAAGTCCATTGATATGTATCCTCTCTCACAGAGAGGTTCTCACTGGCTTCAATCCAGGAGAACCCTTAACCTTAAACTATGAGTCACTTGAAGCTTCCCAGTTTCTTCCACAATTGTCCATAAAGTTACACAAAAATTAACCACGCATAAAAAATATCCAATTGTATGAACTAGGAGTCACTTGCTGGCTTCCCGTGAACTGTAGATTGAAACATAAACTAGTTAAAACAAAATATTTAAATAGCTAGTTTCATGAACACACGAATCATCATGAAATTAGCAAGGAAAAACGATTTTGCTAAGCTATGGATCCTGTGATATTTTCTCAAATCATTATTCATCTACGAATTTGTAAAAATTAAGTGAAGCAATTACCAAATCCAAAAAAGTAGAAGTGGACTGACAAAATCCGATTAAAACGAGATCAATACAGAGAGAAGGTAGAGAAACATGATAGCTACCGAGGGCGATGTAAGAGCGGAAAACGAGGCAGTCACATTCCACGGCATCCTCCGACGAGAGGTTAGGGATTGCTCTTGTTGATCGTCGTTTGCTAAGCTGAGTTTTTGCATCTGCTTTATTGCGGGTCAACCGTCAAGCCCGCAAACCCGTCCCGGGTTAAGCTGCCAAGCCCACAAACCCGTAAGGTTTGACCCGCGAGGCCCGCCATTATATGGACATTTAATTTCTTGTCCAAACCCGCATTTTATTTGGGCTACTTGGGTTAGGCCCGCGGACTGCGGTCCAGATTGACATCACTACCCAATGCTCACTACAGAACAGAAGACACACACAGAGCGACCGAAGAGATCTTGACTCGAAAACTTGTGACTACAAAAGGCCTAACCACACTTGAAATCAACAAAACCTAAAAACGCAAGCTAAATACAAGCAAAAACTTAAACAGTAATTGAAATTCAAAAACGAGACTGAAGGAACAATATTTGCATCTGAAAAAGGAAAAAAAAAGCAGTAGATCAGCTCAGAAAATTCCAACGCTTGCCTTCAACTTCGTATCCTTTCGCTCAATAAATCGAAACCCAGAACATCATATGAGAGCAAACAACAATCTCTTCTCTTCTTGGTTTTTCACTTTTTTGTCTTTTACTCTGCTGCAAGGAAAAATGCATCTGAGTATCACGTGTAGACAAGTTCGATATCTGGTCTTTTTAACCACGAGCCATCATCACGTCCAAGTGGTCCAAGCTTATGTCAGATGAAGACATCTCTCTTCTGTATGTTTTCCTCTGTTGGTTTCTGTAGAACCTGTCATCTTTCTTCTGTAGATGATGATCACGATTAGCCACTTGCTGAAGATGTAGCATAGCGACCATGCTAATGGCGAATATAGCAGCGTTTCCTAGTACGCCTCTCACATGGTTGAATCCAAGTGCTCTTTTGGCAAACCCAAAAGTCGATGCAAAGGCGTTGATTACAAAGTTCGACTTTGATTTATCACAAGGAGGAGAGTTTGCTCCAGTTGGGTTTGTAGACGAGTTGTAAAGGTGATCAGGCGAAACGAAATGAGTGGCGCTTTTGATGCTGCCAACAAATGCAAGAGCTTCCTCTAAAACTCCGTAGCTCTTGCCATGGTGTTCAGCCAATCTCATTGCTAGCAATATCCTGCTCTGTTCAAGCCGAGCAACCGCTACATCTCTCTCTGTTCGTTGCTGTGTATGTATAGTCTGCAGAGAAAATAGAAAAGAAGTTGTCACATATTGTCTTTCAAAATTCAGGATAAGGCTATAAACTAGACATAACGAAAACTGATCAGAACTTCTATGAGTAGCAAAGAGAAAGGATATAATGCTCTCATACTCTTGTCAAGTGTCCATAATGTAATGCGGAATTGATTCTACACTTTAAAAAAATCTCTACTTTCTTATGATCTTCACATAAGATTGTTAGCATATGTTATGTTATATACAAGCTCCCCCTTAATATAGACTCCGCTGTCATTTCCACTAACTTTCCACATCAATTTGAATCCATGAACAAAGAGTGTGAGAATAAACAATGCTCAGAACCGCATCGTCTAAAAGAACAAAATACTATGCAACTTCTTATAGAAAAAAGCAATGCGCCATTGTTATAATGAAAGTGGTGAGAGATTTGAGCCAATTATATAGTTTGCGTTCATAAAACTCTAATATTTACTCCTGTTCAGAACCTAAATTCATATCCGTAAACCCTAGCTAATGAACTTTCGAGTCCTAAAACCTACTTAAGCATTCGACAAACACTCCCAAATTCAATTGTTAAACCTCAAAACGGCTTAACAATAAGCTGCTTTCTTCAGAAAATAACAAGCAGAAATCAGCTAAAAGCCTAAGATAACAGCTAACAAAAGGTCTTATCCCAATTTGCACAACATTTTCGTCTGTCAAATTTTCGCGCAAATCAGAGAATACAGAGACAATCGGTGAAAAACGACGAACATAAAACCCAAAATCCGAAGAAAACGAAAACTCACATGGAAAAACTCAAGCTGGTCTTCGAGGTTCTCAAGCGCGGTTCGGATAGCGTTCAGGCTCTTGGCCTCTTGAATCGTTGCGTCGTTATCGTCGACAGAGATTCCCTTGATGAAGACGTATCCCTGTCGCTGCTTGTCTACCTCCCCGGAATTTAATACCTGATGACTCTTCCTCTTCTCCGATCTCGTAGCAGGTTTAACGGATTTGAGAAAGTGAGACCTCGAAATCAAGTGAATCTCGTCGCTGAGCTTGTCGTGTAGATCCCAGATTTTCTCTAGAACTGCTTCGATTTCTTCAATCTCCATTTCTCCCATTTCATGACCAAAAATGGAGAAAAGAAAGAAAAAAGCAAAAAAAAAAAAAAAAAAGGATTTTTATTCTTCTTCTTTGGGAAAATTCCCACTTTAATTGTGTACTGAATGAAATTAGCGCTCCGGTGAATTTGATTTCGGAAACGGATCGGAACCCAACCCGACCCGAAAATGCTGAAACGGTAAATCAGGCACGGACTATGCACGTGTTTATTTATTTGTTTCTCGAGAGCGTAATTCTCGAGGTTTGTTGATTTGTTTGGGCTCTAAAATGTCGTTTGATGAAGCCCAAAAGTGTCATCCGAGCAATGGTCTCACCGACGTTTCGAGGTTCGAAAGGTCATTATCGCACAAACAACCAAGTGCGAACACGTGGACTGTAAAAAGCTGACGTGTCAAATGTAGTTTAACCTGGTGAGGTTGAAGATGAGGAATTTGTAACGGTACCGCCGTTTCGCCACTTCCCGTTTTCTATTTAAACTAAATAGGGAAAAAAAAAATTGAGAAGATCAAAACATGACTACATCAAAGGATGGTGCGACTGCTACGTTCACCGATATCTCTGTAGAGGAGCACTTAAGCGTCTCTCAATCTAGTTCCGGTGGAGAGGTAATAATCTAATCTATGTACGTATATATATATATATATATATATAGTTTGGATATTTTGGGTATGCTTTATTGACGAACCAGAAGATATTAACGGGTTTGTGTTATAACAAGTTTAAAGAGGAAGCAAAGAATACAATTTAATTTAACCATACAGAGCTTTTTAGATAGTCTGATATATCTCGTTAACCAAAGTAATATATATTCATAACAAGATTTAGGTTTTGTAATAAGCTGTGACGTCCTGAGTTTTGAAACTATTGCGACCATATAAATATGGGAATAAAGTTTCTCTTTAGTTTAAACCTCTTGAAACAGTTTGCAGCCTCTACAGAGCAGATCACTACGGCGGCTAAAGCACTTGTCGGAAGATCGACGAAGTTAACTGAGGCTCTAAAAGCAGCGTCTATTAATGTTGGTCATAAGCCGGTGGAAGCCACCGACGTGGCAGCCATAAAAGAGGTGGAGGCTAGGGCTACCAGAGGTGACATAGAAGGTGGCGGTGGTGTAACCGCAGTAGCAAATGAAGCGGTTGCTCGTAACGAAAGAATCGTTAAAGAAGATGAAAAGACGAAACTCAGTGATGTTTTTGCTGAGATCGATGTGAAAGTATCGACAGACAAATCAGTGACCAGTGAAGACGCAGAAGCAGCGGTCCAGGCTGAGCTCAATAATTCTCCTATTAATCATATTATTCCTGGAGGCGTCGCTGAGTCCGTCACTGCAGCTAATAAATTAAATAGCAATTCGTCTCTGATGTAATCTTAATCGTATTTTAATTTAAAATCATACGACATCTGTTTGTTTTTCGTTGTGCAAATATGTAAGACATCTGTTTTATTCTCTTTTCAAGACATGTTTAGAAAGCTTAGTGTTGAAGTTTCTATTATTAATATATTTGTGACTTTATTTCTCTAATTAAATGTGTTGAAGAACTCTAAATGTGTTTCACGTGCAAATGATAGAATTTTAAACATTTTGTTTTTGTCAAAGAATTTAAAACTTCTAAACCGAAAAAAAATTAATATTCAGAAACATAAGCTAATGAATTGATTAAGAATAGATATGAGAGATGCTCTAGCCCTTGAAGCTGAACGGAAATTTTATGATCTCTTTGGATCTTGGAATAATGGAAGTATTAGAGCTGTTCTGACCAATATCTCACCTGTTGTTTGTTGATGATTTCACTGTGTTTTTTTGTGAAATCTGACTACAAAAACAATTGAAATCTTTTCAAAATTTTCGATATTTTGAGAAGGTTTCATCAACCGTGACAAAACACCCTATTACATTTGGTGGAAAAGTGTTTTAACATACACACGATCAAATACTGCATATATTGAAGATACTAAATATTGGAGGAAGTGGCAAATATTTACAAAACAATTTGATTGTCGGAGAAAATAGATGTTTTAATATATTAAAGAGAATATCCTCTAATAAACGGATGGCAAACAAAATTTTTTGTCTACAGCCGGGAAGAAAACGTTATCACCACATGCACCTCGTCTCCTACCATACACAAACCCCAACTCTTTCGGTTCATGTGTTGGTAGATCAAGCTACTCTTCAATGAGATGAAAAACAAATGCGGACATTGATTGAAGAAAATAGCCTTCATCTTATTTGAGAGATATTCTTACCACCATAGCCACTACGCAACTCAGTTATCTGGAGATGTACCAATGACAGAATCTACTCTGTTAAAGCAATATACCACCTTGCGATCAACAGCTCTCTTTCTGAATATTCTAATGAAGCTCCCTCACATGGGCCTGCGAGTTCAATTAAACCGGATTCTTTAGTTCGGTTTATTCGTTTTTGCTTAGTTTGGATTGAACAAATTCTACCAACATTTAACCAAATAAAACTCTGGTTCGGTTTGGTCTGTTTTAGTTTCAGTTTGTATGGTTCTTATAATTATTGCCGACACAAACCATTTTTTTTGTTTTCTAGTTCAAATTCGGATAGTATATATTAACTGAGTTTTTCGGTTTGGTATTGTCAATCTACAATTGGACAAATTATTATTTAGGCCAATTATAAATTGGGTCAGTTCAAATTTTTTTTGTTAACAATGTTCCCGTCTCCCATTTCCTTAATTTAACAATCTAGATTTGATGCATCAAATGAATTTAACAATGCTCGCGTCTCCTACGCCGTAAATTTTGGCTGGTCCATTGGAACGTCCAATCTGAGAATGTGGTTCAGAAGTGGGTCGTATCATAGCTATTCCAAAGATTAGAGAAATGCTTCTACAGGCTGCAGCTGCTTTGCAATCTGATACTACAATCACCTTTTCGACAAACATATGTCTTGCAAGTCTTGGATAGGCAAAATAAATTAATAGGACTGATTTAATTCTCTTTCTAATTTTTGTCGTCAAAACTAGTTTTCATATTTTATAGCGAAAGAAAAAGAAAAGATAACCAAGAGTATCTCCAAGATTTAAAAATTGATATCTAATAATCATCTCATTTATATATATTTAAGGGAGAAAGTAAAACCTCACGTAGCCGGAGAGCACAACGAATATAAGTGTATAACAATTCTTGTTTTTGAATAATAAATTATTATAATTATGCTTTTTCGTTAAACAAGAAGAAAGAACAATTACACGAATAATCCAACCAACAAAAACAGAACAAAGCATGATGTCCAAAACCTAACTATCTTTTGATATTCTAGAAATCTCACGTCACGAGAACCAAAAAAAAAGGGTTAAAATATTTAAGAACACAAACACTAGGAAACAAAACCATTGTGGAGGAAGAACAAACTGGAGGAACCATCAAGTTTAATGAATGAAATAAGTCAACGCCAAAGCCACCATCATTAGAACATACGCTATCCCCTGATCTATCGATGTTCCTGCCAAATCCCAAAAATGAAAAACAAATATCAAAAATCATATTCTTCTTAAAGAATTCTGCAAATCCAAAATGGAAATATTAATGGAAGATTAGATATATATTATACCATCGCTGGTGGGTGCGGGAGCTGGCGAAGGTGATTGTGCATGAGCAATCGGCAAGAGAATCACGGAGATGATGACGAAGACGGCGAGAATCTCCGAAGGAAATTTCAGGGACGCCATTCTTTTTCTTTATCTCCGGTGATTATGCCGGCGAGGGAATCTCCTTTTCTTGTTTTTGTTGAAATCTCTCACCGTAAATCAAGAAATATGCCGATTGATGAAAGAAGAAAAGAAAACTAAGATTCTATTAAATAGTAAAGGACATGCCTCAAGGAATGTAAGGCCCATAAGGCTTGGGACCCACCTAACACACAAATCCTCTCTGTCTGAAATTCTCATCACTCGTTGGTTGGTGGGTTGTCTTTTTTTTTTAATTTGATTTTTTTTTTAAATTAGAGGTTTAACGAGAGAAACGGTTAATCATGTTCTGTTCCTAAGCTGTGTCTGAGTAGGATCAAATAAAAAGATAAAAGAGTATCTCCAGCCTGTTTCCCTCATATTTTCCTGCTTTTTGCAATTTTCCCTTACTATTTGGTTTACTGTATCGGTCCCTAATTTCATTTTGTGAATTGTAATTATTCGGTTTGGAGCTAAACCGAACTAAACATTCCGAATCTACATAGATTATATATTATATGATGTTAAAGTAGATTTTTAATATGTAAAATTTACTTTAATTTTATTTAGATTCCAGCACAACATATATATCATATACCAAACGTTTTGTGCTTTACTGCTTTCGTATATCAAAAAAGTTGCTATAAATTGTTTAAGTCTACATACATACAGCCTGAGTTCCTAATATTATTATTCGAAAAACAGCATGATTTAGCTAGAATTTAGAAATCATAAGTCGAATTTTTGTATTTAAATTTCTAAATATTCATTTTAAGGCCAGATCATCCTTCCATTTACAGCCAAAAGAAAGAAAAAGCCTAATTCAGTTCTATCCGGTTTTGATCTCGAACCGGCCCAAAAATTTACAAAAATCCATTACAATAAACTGTTTTGACTTGTACGCTATAAACGAACATGTTCACCATGAGGTTTACTCCCAAAGTCATGGTCATGGAGATGGTGCAGCAGCGAAAAATGGAACTTCTCTGCTTTTATAGATTTGGAAGAGTTGGTTCGAGTATCGGCGTGCTAAATCTTCGCAAATCTCAACCGCGTTATACTCGAAACTCTGCAATTCCTTAACCGATTTCTTCAAATCACCCGAAGGATCTCCATCTGTCAGAAACTGTCCTATGCGAGTGCCCCTAATCACATCATTCAAGAACGTAAATAAAGAGAACGGCTTTATAACATAACAAAAGAGTGTTTGTGAGTTATTGTTGTTGTTCCTTATTTTATATACCTTTCGGCGTCATACATGCTGAAACCGCGACCATTAGCGACATGACTTGATCTTGATGCCTTTTCATCTTCTGTTTGAAACATGTATAGAACGCAAACCGCTCTCATACAAAGCTCGGGATCTTTGCCGAAAGCTGCAAGCATATCTGCCTCGTACTCCCATTTCTTTTCCTCGGGGTTCTTCTTGTCCCTCCTCAATCTTGAAATGAAATCAGCATAACCGGTTTCTCCATCAGATTCCTCATTTGGTACATCTCCCTTGGTATTATCAGATTCCTCATCTACAAGCTCATCATCAACAATAAACCCATCCATACTCTCGCTCTCGCTCTCTCGCTCCGACTCTTCTTCCGTCTCATCATCCTCAACATTACCTGTTACCGGGATGCCCACAAGTCTCTCTGTTGGACTTCGTTCACTTGAAGTAAAGTTCTCTTCAAGATCTCTGTGTTTTTTCAGTCTTGACGACACTCGACGCTGCCTCCTCAATCCACCAGACTCATTCTCTCCTATGGACGGTGTATCAATAACCAAATCTGACATATCTTGGTTCTGTGGTTTCAGGTTCTTGAGTGTTGCAATCGGTATGTTATCTTCATCATCATCGTCATCGTTCTCTGAATCGCTGGCAATAACCCGTTTCCTCTTACGACTAGCAAGAGTAGTGTTTGTGTCAACTTCCCAAGCTTCCACATCTTCATCTTCGTATTCCTCATCAATACTTGTCTCCTTTAAACCATCAGATTCCTTCTCCTTTCTCTCTTCTGTTTCACCATCAGATAAATCAATACGACCATCACCTTCAAACACCAACATCTTATTTACTCGTCTACGAGAAGACACGTTATCTCTGTTTCTCCCTGACATATAATCTTTAACCGGTGTTGTAATATAAGGTGAACCTACATGAAATAAAAGAAAGAACCCATAAACATAAATTTAACACAAACCGTATATATACGAAAAAACCGATCTATGATTCAATTTCTACACACCTGAAATCTGATGATTAGCTAATCCTTCTCTACTCAAATCATCTTTACACGCTTTACAAGATTCAATTTTTTTCGTTCCTACTGGGAACTTGATACTAGCTAACTCCAACCCTAGCTTCACATTCTCATCGAACTCAAATTCTCCAACACTAAACACACCAATTTCATCTAGTTTTCGAACAATCTCCACGAGTTTCTCAAACTTTCTCTTCCATTCCTCTGCTTCTTTCTCAACCACATGTTTCTCAACCTCCAACGCTTCGTTCACCATCATCTGGTCAATTAAAGATTCTTCCTGAGAAGAAGATTCTTTCAGTTTCTTTAACTCTTGTTCCACTACTAACTTCTCTGATTCCAATTCTTGAAACCTCAATTCAAGTGACTCAAACTCCTTATTCCGACTCTGCATCTTTGACTCTAAATCAGTGTAACTCTCCTCAGCTTTCAAGACGCTTTCTTCTAATTCAAGAAACCGACAGTTTTGCATCTCTTTCATCATCTCCGTGGTTACTTTCACAGATTCCTCTTCTTAATACTATAATTTAAAAACCCTAGAATCAACAAGTCTCCTTAATGATACAACTTTATAGACAGATCTTTAAGATACCTTAAAATATTCCAAAAATAGCAGAAGGAACCGGAAATTAGAGAGAAGATGTTACGAATTCATCGGCGCAACTTTGTTTAGAAGAGAAAGAAAAACTTTTCTAATTTCTTCTTCTGAAGAAACGACTGTAACGGACAATATGTTCACAAGCCTAATAAACGAATCTCGAGGCGATGCCACGTGTGACCCTTACAAACATCAACTGTCTCTGCTGATAGAAGCGTATAAGTGGGCTTTAGTTATGGGTTTAAAAGCGGATAATCTCATTTGTTTTCTCGGCCCAGAGCACTCCAATACTGTAAACTTCATTTTCTCAAAGCTGAAATCGTTTGCTATAGGCCTCTTTAAACGTTAACTGTTTTGTACAAAACACAAAGTGTCACAGATATCCAAACACAATAACCAGTTTTCAGATGATGCTTTTGTAGTTATGCATCAGAAAATATACAAGTGATACTTATCCTCCCACACAGGCCATTCCTTTCTTACTTACTTTCAAAGATTCCTAACAAGAACAGGAAACACATGCCTTGTAACACCCAAAAAAAAACCTCATCAAGGTTTAGCCAAAAAAGCATCAGAGTTTCAATGTGTAAGTGAAGGGCTCTGCTTACTTTCCTCTTTACTGAAGCCGCGGTACAGCCTGGAAAGATGCTCAAAAAGAAGTTATGGTCGCATCACTAGCTACTTGTAAAGACTCTTGGCATTATTCTAGAGACAGTAATATTTTGTTTCTGAATCGAATCAGTCACCAAAAGCCATGCCACTTGGATCAAGGCATAGATAGCTTTCCATTCTAAAGTCACAACACGAAGAACGCATTGTGAATCAAATGGCAATATTTTTCTTTTTCGTAGCATATTTTTTTTCTCCTTATGTAACTAACGTAGCAATGAACGATTGGTGCTAACTGGATATAGCTTAAACATAACAAAAATAACTATTACTATCTCAAAGATGATTTATAAAAAGATTGATTTGATATTTGAAAGGTTTTAAAGAGAAAAGACAAGACTCTAGACTCCAACAAGAACTCAATTCCAAACTACTAGTCTATTTATCAAAGTTTATCAATTCCACTTTTGAGTAGCCAGATCAACTATTGTGGTTTCGTCGACATCCATGATTTTGACGCGATTAGGACGCATGACGAGAAAGGAGCAAGCAGGGACACAGAAAGTTTCAGACTTTGTGAGGAAAATACAGAATGTCTTCAGTAAACAGCGTTACCTTCTTCGTCAAGCTTGAACACCATTAAAGCTTTTGTTTCTATTCTCTCATAACCTCACATCGTCTTGGCCGTCCTATGTACCACTTAACCATGAAAGTTTCACCGGTTTTTCTCGACTCCACCAAGTGTTCGCTCGTGTAGCACGAATACAGAAGCTCACGCTTGGCCTTTCTCAGCTCCGGAAGGTTTTTATATTGCAATTTCTGAATCTTGGGTGTGTGCTTGTGTTTGCGGAGATCCCATGATCCAAGAAGGTGGCCTCTAGATCCGATAATGCAAAACATGTCATCTTTCTCCGAAAACATAACACGGGAGAGGGTTTGCGATTCTGATGTTGATCCATTCGGAGTTGCTTTGAGCCGGTCTGCAAATACTGAGTTAAGGTCCCAGGAACTTGAGAGCCACAACACAGTCATCTTCATCTGGAGAAGATGAGGACATTGCCACGTTGGTGACAATTTGGGTTTGGCAAAGTGGAAGAGTTACAAGAGGAGGTAAGTCAATGCATTTCAGATTTACATCACGACCCTTTCATGGTGGAACCGGATGTTTCAGGAGACTCACCTCGCCATCCAACAAAGTCGTCACTGCCCATCCATTTCACAAGTAGTCATGTCACCATCCATCTTAAACACGACTGCTGCGAGATGTGGTCTACAAAGATCGGCGCAGAGGATGACATTAGGAAAAGTTTGCGATTGCGGCAAGGAAGAAGATGAGAAACCCTTAGAGTGGAGAGGAGATGATCTTACCAACATAGGCTTCCGAAAGCATAACTTCGAGGGCTGGTTGAGAATCAGAGACATGAACTAGTGATGTTCACTACTCACACTAATACAGAGGAGGGGACTTGCCTACCAAGTTTTCCATCTCCGTATTAGTTGCCCTAATTCTCATTAACTTAACTTTTCCAGATACAGTATTTTCCCTGATTTCATCGGGCAGACTTTTAATATTTATGGTCATATGCTAAGATGAAATTGGGCCTATTAGTTAGTGTATTTTTAATTGGATCACCACCACCTCTTACAAGAACAAAACGACTGATGCTACTAAAAAGTAAAAAACAACTAAACTAATGAAGAATAAACTCTCTCAATAGAGATGCACTTATGACGTTGGTTTGAGCATTTCTTTGGGGAAAAACCGAGTTTTTCTCCGTATTTTGCATCTTCCTTCATGTAATTGACAGAAAGACTAAGAGGCTTGCTGACTCAAAGATTGTTCTGTCCATCAGAGCTATTTACCAGTCAAATATCGGCTTTGACTTATGAATCAAGGTAAACAAATTAGGACTTTTACCTCAAATGCAATATGACCATTCATCATCCTATTTGATAAGCTATTCTATTGTCACTTCACAGTTTCATTTGTGCCTTAAAGCTTCACGTTTTCTCCACGATTCCATTCTAAATATTGAAACGATTTTAAATGCTTTGATTTATCTTCATGATCTAGGGTCAAAGGATACTCCGTAGCGACTTTCTGAGGAGGGGGAAGGAAATGAGTTCAGTTGAATCCGCCCAAGAAATACCCAACTTTCTCGACTTCTTTAAGGCATGAAAAGTTACTACATGGTTAGCTATGATGTATATGCTTGGTTGTTGGGTTTGGAATTGAGTTTTTGCCTGTTGGTAGGATCAAATAAACACGACTGAGTCAAGTTTCCTATACAGCACTTTAAGGTATGCAATGGATCTAATTTACACTAGTCCAAATGTGTCTTTCCATATCAGCTGCTTATATTATCAAATTTTGGACTTGCTGCATATCTATGTAACGAACTAAGATACATTTGTTGTGTCTTGGAATGAGTTGCACCGTAGACGAAGCTAGTTTGTTGTGTCTTGGAATGAGTTGCACCGTAGACGAAGTTAGTCGCACTATATCTTACAAGCGATTCCAAACTCTCAAGCTAATGACTATATATAAATACAGGTGTGTCACTTTTTGTTCATATTCATTTGATTACGGACGATCAGAAATATTTAAAAAACGATGATGCTTTTTTGAGTTAGGAAAACAAAATAAACCAAGTAGTAAATCTTTTTTCTCTATGGGTATTTTCGAGATAAACTAAAAAAATCGCAAACAAATAATTTTTAATATGTTTTTTTCAATTTTCTTTTTATGAATGGAACAAATCAGAAACTAAAGAAAATAAACCCAAAAAAAAAAATCTTTAATGGGTTTTTATATTTTGTATAGAAATGATATTCTTCTATGTTGTTCATGTATAGATAATGACTATTAATTGACTCTTTTCTCAGGAACATGATGAATTTATCTCTTTAGGGAAATAATGTGAAATCTAAGTTTTCAATTGTATATCTTTTACCCATGCCATGACGGTTTGATAATGTGTAGGTGGAATTGTCGGGCAATTGTACAAGCTCTTGATGTTTACTCATGACTCTGGTAAATACATTAAACAAGGCATAAGCGAAACCAACAACTGCTATTGCTAGACAGTGAAGACAGATAGGGATTAATATAAAGAAAATGGAGATCTTTGAGGGATTGACTAGAGGGCGAGCTTTGTCTGGAAGATGGAGAAGATCATGTTCACAGGGCACGACGACCTGAAATTTTTTTCCATGCAACGATCGAACGAGAAAAGGAAAAGTTCCAAAGCGACTAAGTTTGCAATTCTGTTTATATATTATTATTATTATTATTCTTATTCATAAATTATAAATCTTCTATTTTTAATGTTATAGTTTTTATTTTTATTTTAATTTACTTATTTTTATTTTAATAGTTTCTGTTTTCAAAAATATATCATTTTCCCTTTTTCTTATCTTGCTTTCTTAAAATACTAAAACTAAAAATAAGTATGGGAATTATATTACTATATTAACATATGATACAGTTTAAACTAAAAATCTCTATAATTTAAAAAACCAGTTTCCTATATATCGTAGTCACATTAATTCTCACCAATGTTAATTACAGAGGTACTTTAATAATTTAAAATTATAATATTTAATTATCATTATTATTTTTTTAATTTAATTTTCCTTTTTATTTTAAAAAGTTTTTAAAAATTATTTTAGAATAACCAAAACAGAATCATATTGTACTAATATATATATATTTTTTTAAAAATAAACTTTTATATATAATAACCTATGTAATAAGTAATATTTCTACAATACTTTTTAACCAAATAAATCAAATTTTATTTATTTATTTATATTTTTATTTGTATATGATATTTAGAGTAATATTTATAAAATATAAACTATAATAATTAAATTTTATAAATACTAAAAATTTTGATTAAAACTAGACTAATTTTTTAATAATAAAAAGTATTTTATGCCAAATCCAAATAAAATCCACGAAACTAATATAAATTTGAGACCTTTTAATATTAAAAACTTACATGTAGAGATAGGCAAATTATAAGGATATGATCCATTATTCGAGCTGTTCGGATTTAGATCCAATATGAAATAGTAGATATATTTAGGAGTCGATATCCAAATCCAAAGAGTGATGTATTATTTCAATCTCAAACAAACTTAATTACATTAAAATATAATGGTAATTCAAAAGCTTAGAACAAATATAATACACATATTCTCATATAGTTGCAAATATTTTTCTATAAATTTTCAAAGGTTCAATTCACAAACATTTTCTCATTATTTATTTTATGAGTCAGATAAAAAATATAATATTTAGTTTTTACTTTGATAAAAAATCTTAAACAATATTACATTATTTTAACATTTTATCTATTTATTTTTTTGTATATGATAGTTGTTATTTTAAAATTTTATTTCAGATAACTGGTTTTTTCAGAAATATCTTAAACTCGGATACCCAAAGTTTACAGATTCAGATTTGGAAAGCAAAATCAAGGATCTAGATATTCTACCAATCCAAATATCTAATATGTTATCATCCCTATTTACACGTGATCATCAATTATTAAAATCAAAGTAAGAGAACTCGAAAATTAGTATAAACCCACAAAATGAATGGTTATTAATTAACTACTAATCCACCATAAAATATTAATTAACAGTTAAACTATTAATTTACGATAAAATGGTTATTTATCAGCTAAACCATTAATTAACCATAAAATTGCTAATTAGCAATTAAACTCGACTAAAATAAAATTAAATAAAATAGAAATGTTGTTAAATCAAATAAAAAATAAATATTTTGATGGCTTAATTTTTTGTAATCGATAAATGAAAAGCTAAAAAAATCAAGTTCTAAAAAAGCTTTCATATCCACCTAAACTAATATCAAAATTTTAAAATTATTATTTAAGTGCGCATGGGGTAGGAAAACACCTAGTAACACATATTATAATCTGATAAATTATATTTATTATATGTGAAACGTTCATATTAAATACATTCAGCTTCATACAAAAAGGACTCGGTTAAAAAAATATGAAAACTAACAGTTACAAATAACTACCATATATTTGGCTAGTTAATAGATGCACGAGATTTACAAATTATCAACTGAAGCATTTAAATTTAAATTTTTTGCTTAAATTTGAATTTTTCAGTAGCGTAGGAAAAAAAACAAGTTGAAAAGATGCATGCACCACATCACAAAAAGGTGCACCAACCATAACCACTCATTATGGTTTTAGTAGAAGATGGGGACATGGCATTCACTTGTGGGCTCTTCAAATCTAATTTGCAATCAAAAGTATAATGGGTCCCCACGTATATGGGGAAGGCATTACTTCTCCAAATCTAGCCGTCATTAATTATTATTTCACCCGAATGATTTAGTAGTTAAACAATATTTAGGAGTAATGATCAGTATGATTTAACAAATCATCCTTTAGATGAATCAAATTTTATGGACTGTCTCAAGTCATTGATGTGCCTTACAATATTAAAACACTGGTATTAATTAAATGTAAGATTATGGTAGTTAATCCTGGTAGATCTAATTTAAGATTATAGTAGTTGAGAATCAACTGTGATGAGACTCCATGGAAGATCTCTTGATTGATATAACACATGCATTGCATCTGTATCGTGCACTAATATGATTATTAATTAGTTTTACGCCCGTCCGTTGCAATGTTTAAGGAATCTTAAGATATTAAATACATTTCTGATTGTACTTTATCTGGCAAGCCGAGATTTAGATGTATAAATGATTGACTGAAGTTGACAAAAAAAAGTGATTGACAGAAACCTAAAAAGTTTTTTTTTTCTCTTTCTAAGACATGGCAAATAAAGATAATTATAACAAACAGTAGTAAATATATCTAAGAGGATTTTGGCTAATGATCTTGTGTTCATATATAACTTTCTTGAATTGTGATTTAACACTTTTTAATCCTCAAGAAGTATCTGGTCACTTTGGTGGACTTATATAGAGTTTTTCCTTGAGTTTCCACTATATGTTTGTATGACATATGCTATTGGGTAAAATTTGCTTTTAAAAGCTCCCTGAATCTCTCCTTACTACTTTTGTGAATCTCACTAATTTTGTTTTGTCTAACACTCACTATTTTTCTTTTACTAAAATAAGTTTTAACACTTAAATGATAAATAGATTGTTCTACACTTCTACTACTGTTAGTTACCATAAATCGAAAAAGAAAACAAAAATGAGCTAAGTTGTTTTTTAGGAAACCCATTCGTATTAGAAACATAATTATTACCTACGATATTTGACTTTCATAGATGATGAAACTCATAATATGTAATCATAATATGGCACATCGGGATGAGAGAGAGAGAGAGAGAGAGAGAGAAAAAAAGAAAGAAAGAAAGAAAGAAAGAAAGAAAGAGAGAGAAAAAAAGAAAGAGCAATAAAGCGTCGCTCATGTAACTCGTGGTAAGAGTAAATGATATTTCAGATCTTCGTAGTGATTAAAGTTTGAGTAGGACCCATCTCATTCACCTCTTCAGCTACTTCTACATTTTTGTTTTTACTAGAATCGATTTTGATTTTTACCCAAATAAACAAATAGAAATGAAATGTCATCCTTGGAAGAAAGCCTTTAGATTCTGCTTCTAGTACAAAACCTTAGCCACTTTATGGATATATTCATATTTTACCATTGATATGTAACGGAGAGAAATATACACATAGCTTATATACAATCATATAGCCGTGTCCTATGCCGAATTACAGAGACGAGAGACGTGTAGACATGTAATGCGTAGGTAGGGTGCAGGCAGAAATTAAAAAAAAAATTAATTTTGTTTGTCATGCAAATGTAATAAAAGCACATAGAAAGACACAAAAATTTAATAGTAATAATTTTTTGAAAATTTTGAATTTGAAAATGGAGAAAAGAAAAAGGTAAGGGTTGGCTCCGAGTCCAACCTAATATATCTACTTTAAACTTCAAGGTTTAAGGTTAATGTTCTTTTCTTGAAAAATAATTTTAAGTATTACATGATGTATTGTTATTATTATTGTTATTGTTCTTTTGCTTATCGTTATGGTTCTTCAATAATTATGTTGATTTATATCTTAAGAGTCTTATCAACGTGAGTCCTTGATGTATTTCAAAGAACCATTTAATGCTCGAGCGCAGCTAGGATTTTAGAGCTAATTTTAGTTCAAAGCTACAACCTTAGGGTTTTGTTTTTTTTTCCTTCTCTGAATCGATCGTAGAACGTAGGCGTAGCATTTAGCCATTTAGGGCAAACTGTGTTTTGGTCCCCATTGCGACTCCTATTGTCAAAATTCACAACTACGTGAGTTGTCACCATTTACACATGCAAGCTCGTATACGCGTTTTTATATAAATTAAAACTATGTAATGTTTATATGCGTTACTAAAGCCATATAATTCCACCAAGGAGATACAAAAGAAGTGGAACTGCAAATTATATATTTAGTCCCAAGATAATATCATTACGTTCTTCTACTTCATTTATTCGTCATCCATCATATTCACTAAAAATATCAGTGTATCTTACAAATGACCATTCAAAAATCCTCCTACCTTTGTAAATTAAAGTGTTAATTTCTTTTAGATATTAACCAGACCATCTAGAATCCACGGTCGACAAATTAAATGACAAAAAAAAATATCAAACTCCCCAAATAGATAATTTAAAACAAAAATGAAGGTATACGTAGATGTGAAAACATGAATGTATTATATAATTATCAAAAAATGTGAAAACATGTGGATGAATGAACAAGTAGAATCTCAGGCACGGAGAAGGCGTGTCCGATCATTGAAAGCCGCCCACCATCTTTATTATATTTGGTTCCCAAGTACTCATCTCTGCTCAACTTGCAGATACTTTGTTTCATGAACTAACTCTCTTTGCTCTCTTTCTCAATTTTTTTTTTTTGATTAATTTCTTCCAAAGTCAATTATTATTTTTAAAAAGGGTAATAAAATTTCACCATTTACACATTCTTTGTCTTTCGAGTTTTTGTTTGTTTGTTTTTGATTAGTAATTATCGACGCCAACTCATGACTCCTTAATTGAGACTACAGGAAGAATATAATTAACGTTTAGTTATATCATATCTTATGATATAAATATTTCAATAGTTTTTTTTTTTCCTTTTTGTCATAGTGATGTCAAGACAACGGTGTTATAAAATTGTTGATTTTGATTTAAGTAATAAATATAGCAAGACAAAATTGTACGAATATTAAAAGCATATATGTCATAGTCTCCGTAAAAGGGTATATATATCAGTATCTATATGAAATTAAATAACATCTTGGATCCGAGTCAAATCTAAGATGTTATTTAGAAGGGTATCTACTATATTTGATATAAACAATTGCTCATTCACCATAGGAACCATCTCTTCTTATACCTTCAGGCCTGTAACCTTTAACCATTGTGGAACTCATGACAACAACAACATTTGAGATCAATTCGGGGTTTGATGCATCAGATCATGTTATTTATGTAATTTTCATTTTTCATGGGATATACATAATCATTGCATTTAAAAGAAACATCCAAGACTTCCTTAATTGATGCTGTTTTTCAATTATCGAACTCTGCTTTGTTTTATATCTTGATCTCTATTAATTTGAGCTAGAAACAAAAAATAATTAAAGGAGAAGAGATCGACCCGTTACTAGAAGACATGGTCAGGTAAACAATATCTGACAGCCAACACATTAACTTCAAACCTAACGTCTACCTGGTTATGTCTTGGCTCCATCTTCTTAAATTTTGTTTATTTTCTAAAACATTTAATTAATTATCATTGATATATACGGAAAACCTTTATATTTTCATGTACAAATTTTTTTTAATTTGTTTTTGAAAGGGAAAGTTCAAATGAAGGGTGGCTCCTCAAGAATCAATTTTGATTTTGAAGAGACAAATTGAGGCACCACTAGTATGACATCGAGTATTTATTGCCTTAGATCTATCCCTTGTCTTTTATTTTCTTAAAAACAAATTGCTGTTCTTCTTGTATCAATTTAAATATGAACTTCAAAAAGAGGGTGTATATATATGTACATATATATATTTGTATTTACATATATATATATATATATTGTATTTATTTTTTTAGAATAATATATTATTCTTAGATTCAGATTTTTAGTTTTAGATTGGTTTTACAAGAAAGTGAATTGGTATTCATTAAACTCGAACTAACTTTTATATATAACCGATTGGGTTTTTCAAATGTTGAAAGTAGAAAATAGACAAACCAAACTAAGAATCCGAGTGGAGAGTTTAGAGTAACAAGTAAACTGAAAATAATGTAATGAACAAAAAAAAGGATTTTGAGAAAAATAGAGAAATGTAACATAATTTTAGGGTGAATGAAATTGAATAAAATATTTAGAAAAATAGCATACGTGTAAAAGGTGGAGAAGGCGAATATGACTTAAAAGGTTTAAATACTAAACAAAATAAATAATTAAATAGGGTGTACGCACAAATACCAAAATTGTAAAAATTAATATAATAAATATTTGCCAAAACTTGAGTTGATTACAAAATTTATTAATGTTACGTTGGCTGAAATTAGTGAAGGCCAAGTATATGCTAAATGGAAACAAATAATTTGTTGACATGGAGGCGATAAGTTTGAAATTGGTTTATCAATTTTATAGTGTCTATTTTATGTTAGTTTCTGTCAATAATTGATCCATAATGCGAATGTACAACATATCATTCAATTGATTGTCTCACGAGAGAGGGCGCTAAAATAAATGTATATTCAGTAAATTTCAAATACCTTTTTCTTTCTTTCTTGTATGTTTACTCGAAAACAGGGATTGGTCGGACCATTCGCAACCCATATATACACGTAAATTAAATACAAAAGAACGTACAGGTCCGTGTTTGTGTGCCTTACATGTTTGTGTGTACAAAAAAACAATCATACCGAGCTTGTGATTATTGAAAGATTTACCCCAAAAAAGTCCATACAAATATTTTCTTAAGGAATTTTTGTATCTTTCCTTTTGCATAAATGCAACCTTTATCTCTCTAATATAAAGTATAAAAAAAACGTACCCTATATTTATATCTAAAACATAAATGACACACACCAAAAAAACCTAGATTCTCCCCAAATTTCATCCAACGGCACAAACCGCATAATAAATAGCCCTATCAAAATATAATAATAAATATTGAAATTTGATAGCGATAGTTTAGTCCTCGATGAATGCAAAACCCTCATATTTACTCCTTTTGGCATCCACTCTTTCTATCTCTCTCTCAACTTGGTAATGTCTCTCTGCGTCTCTTTCTTTCTCTAAAATATTTTCTTTTATTTTACTTTTTTTTGCACTCAACCATAAGACAAAACAACGAACGAGGAAGAGAGAGAGAGATAGAGAGAGAGAGATATTTCTAGTCACGATGCAGGAGACAATACCGGATTTTCTTGAAGAGTGTGAAGTCGTCGACACTTCACTAGCCGGAGATGATCTATTTGCTATCTTAGAGAGTCTTGAAGGCGCCGGAGAGATATCTCCGACAGCTGCATCTACACCTAAAGATGGAACAACAAGTTCCAAAGAGTTAGTAAAGGATCAAAACTATGAAACTTCATCGCTTAAGAAGAAGAGGAAAAGAGGAGAAACCGAGAAAGAAGACGAAGAAGAAGAAGAAGAAGAAGACGGAGAAGGAGAAGAAGAAGAAGAGAATAAGCAAGATGGGCAACAAAAGATGTCTCATGTAACCGTGGAACGTAACCGGAGAAAGCAAATGAACGAGCACTTAACCGTTTTACGTTCTCTTATGCCTTGTTTCTACGTCAAACGGGTATATATTCAACACATCCAAATATTTTCTGAGTCATTACTTTGGTATATGAGTTGTCGTAGTGCCTAACTAATTACTATTATAAAACGTTTGGTCATTCAATCTTTTTGGTATACCTAACTATCATATCATTTCTTAGAAACATCAATTACAACAATTGCATCATATCTATGTTTTTTTTAAGGAATAATGACCATTATAATGACATTTGGTCCCACTAATCATCTCTTTTTCTTTATTTCTTTCATGTCGCAATGTGAGATAGAATGTTCATATTGACTTATTATATTGTCTTTTCCTTGGATCATAATAAAAGGGGGACCAAGCATCGATTATAGGTGGAGTTGTGGAATACATAAGCGAACTACAGCAAGTTCTTCAATCTTTAGAAGCCAAGAAACAACGTAAGACCTACGCGGAAGTCCTAAGCCCAAGACTAGTCCTAAGCCCTCGTCCTTCACCGCCTGTCCTAAGCCCGCGAAAACCGCCTCTTAGCCCGCGCATCAACCACCACCAGATCCACCACCATCTACTTCTCCCTCCCATAAGCCCTCGAACTCCTCAGCCCACAAGTCCATACAGGGCCCATCCTCCGCAACTACCACTCATCCCACAGCCTCCTCGTTCTTATAGCTCATTGGCTGGTTGCAGCAGCTTAGGGGACCCACCTCCATACTCCCCAGCTTCATCTTCTTCCTCTCCTTCAGTTAGTAGTAACCATGAGAGTAGTGTGATTAATGAGCTCGTTGCTAACTCAAAGTCGGCTTTGGCTGACGTGGAAGTGAAGTTCTCAGGAGCTAATGTGCTGCTCAAAACGGTGTCAAATAGGACCCCAGGACAGGTTATGAAGATAATTGCTGCTCTTGAGGATTTGGCTCTCGAGATTCTTCAGGTTAATATTAACACCGTCGATGAAACCATGCTTAATTCTTTCACCATCAAGGTACGTACGAATAATCATCCTAATTAAGTTTCACTGATTTTGTTGTTCTTTTTGTAATAAGTGTAATATATGGTGGAGGGCGAAATGGTAGGGTACTGTAATAAATAATCATTCATTCAGTCACATAAATTCATACACTGTTTATAGAAATATAAGAAATCAGTGTAAGATAATTTCTACATTTTATGTATACATCAATGCACGCAAACATAGGGTATTTCAGATTGCTCACAAGCATACAAAACTAGACCGTTCTTTGTTTTATATATTTTTATTAAAATTTTAGTAATATACATTAATTTGACTTTTTATACTTAAAATATTAATAATATACATTTGACTTTTTGTTTTATATATATTTCTTAGCAAAACTAGATTGTTCCATATGTTATTTACAAATTCATTCGTTATTATATTCTATGTCAGCATTCAAGAGTATCTAACGTAAATCTTTAAATTGGAAACTGAAATATAGATATCTGACATTTATGAAAATAAGTCAAAATGATGTGGTTTACTGGTTTTGCTTATTGGTCAAGACTTAGTTTCTACATCCGATAAATGCATAAAGTTGTCCAATAAAAATTGACACAATGGTTGCAGGGAAGAAAGAATAGTCTTAAATCGATTTTAGATCAATTTTATGATATTGATTGACAATGATCTATATATGTATATATCTCCTCTCTCACTATTTTTCTTTTGATAGATTGGAATTGAGTGCCAACTAAGTGCTGAAGAATTGGCTCAACAAATTCAGCAAACATTCTGCTAATAAAAGAAGGATTAAATACATCTTCCACATAAACCCTAACGAGAGATCAGTACGTACTCACTTTCTCTCCTCATTATCCGATCCTTTTAATTATCTTCAAGCTTTCTAAAAATATATGGAGTTAATTTGAATAATAATGTGATTTAAGATTTGAAACAAACATTAATTAAGTATAACTAATATATATATATATATGAGGTTTTAAAAGTTATCAGCTTAATATATAACACCATCACAAGTTTTTTTCTCTTTAAGCTTAGAATTAGGTAACAGTACTCCTCCCATGTAACTTTATTTTTTTACTACATCGAGCATTGTAGCTGTACTGTAATTGCATATGAATGAACAACAGTATATGAGTTTCTCATGGATTTTCATTGATCCTTTTCTTCTTCATTAGTATTGGGTATTCTATAGTAAACGAACCAAAAGAATAATGACACAGCTTTGTGTTACAATGGAGCTCAAAATTAGAGATTAATATAATATAGCTTTGGAGCAAATTAAAGTGATCTCTTAACTTCTTAATTAAAAGTATGGATTATCTTCGCTCGAACTTAAATGATGTAAATGTATACCATATATACGTAAAAATCATATACTAGATATTCTATGTAAGAATATACCCACTGTATATTTATTTTTAATTTTTAAAACCAAAATTTCTGAAAAAGGAATATAAAGAAAGGCACAGCCGCAAATTTAAGATTATCGACTAAAGTCAAAAGTAGTTTCAAAAACGAACTTTTAATCAACGAAAATAATATTATTATTATTTCGAAATGAATTTGCCGAAAGATTACTCTAACCGTTCGATCGACAGGCTACGAATTTTAAAGACGAAAAACAATAACATACAAATTCTAAACCATTTTGGTTTAAAAGTTTACCCGCGGCCGGTGCATGAAGGTGGAGACGTAAATGCGAATTATACATGTCAAACCATGAAGCTGTCGCTCGATCTAAGAGAAGCTCACGATGAAAATTACAACATACCGATCTTTTAACTACCTAATCGAAACTCACTTCTTGGTTCATTTGATACACCATTGTTGTGATGATTTAAACCGGAAGCTAAAATTACTCATCGCACAAGGCCTAAACCCAAATTCAAATTTGACATGACAAAATTAATCATTACTAGAACTAAAGAATCGATCCACACCTCGCTCTAAGACAAAATAAAAGGACATGTACCGACTAAATTTGGCAAACACTAAAGTGAAATATAAACGTCAGGACTCAGGAGAGTAGGGTTGTGTATCCTACATTTAAGTACCTTCACATTCTAATCAAAGGGAAGATGCTAAGGGTACCGATAACTTCTGATTATGGATTCTATCCAAGGATCGGGTTCTATCTATGATTCGTGCGACAAATGCGATGACTCTTGGTTAAGGCAAGGCCTTAAAACATCGATCAATGAAAAGAGATACTGACCCTCTTGTGGATTGTGCGTGAGGAGCATCAGCAAGAACTGGTTTTATTGTCGAGTCTACGAAGCTTTCCTTCTTGTAGTCGGCCCATAATGCCTCCCTTCATTTGCTTGCCCCTTTTACTCCAGATTATGAACACCCGATCGGATCTGTCAAGAACGAGCTGACGACTACAGGGGAAGCTCTCATTAATTAGTTGATGAGGGGAAGCGGCTGACAGCAGTCCCTGAGCTAAGCCTTGGAAGTCTTAATGCCATAATGCCTTTCAAATCCTCTTAACTTCTTCCAGAGAACGTTCTTCCGTTTTCAATTCTTATCTTCTATTCCTTGGAAAAGGGCCTTTTTTCTTCTCTTCGAGCTCATTTGCCATCTTCCATCCGCCTTACTTAGATAGTAGGGGCTAGTACGAGACTCCGAACCACTCTTGGGATTTGAATTAGCTTTCCCTGTGACCTGTACTTTAAGAGAAGGCAGTTCGAAAGAAAGGATAGCAGTGTTGCTCCTCGGCTCCGCTTTTTCCCCATTGACTCTTGGTACCTGCCTCAGCTCCACCTACTCGAAATCAAAAGAAACAAGAAAAGCAAGGGATCTTACAGACAGGAAGCACCGCCCGGAACAGCAACAACTACAACGACGGGTAAACTCGCTGGAAAAAAAAAAAGAAGTCACAACTAGATCAAGACCTAAGGAGACTTGGAGCACACATCTTCCCTATCACAGCTCATACTAAGAAATACTTTATAGTAATGACAAAGCAGCTAGCCGATCAGTCGTGCCCGCCCTCAGTGCTTACCTTCATGAGAGCTGACATTACTTCTTTTAATATCGATGCCTTAGTCAGGCTAACTATATGCGATGCGTCAAACATAAAATGAAATTCATCCTACCGAAACCAGAGAAAAGAGGATCTCCCGAGCTCAACCATCGAATCGGGAAAGCACTCTTTCCAGCTTAAAACAGAGCACAGAAAGGACACTCAAAGCAGGTCCGTCTGTATTTGATCAATTAGACAAGAACTTGACTTTGTTAAAGACATAAAAAGGAGAGGTCCCACTATGACTATTAGCAGTTCCTAGAGGGCATGGGAGAAGAGCAGGAAGAGAAAGAAAAAAAGAGACAAAGATAGACTAGCCACTTCCTTATTATACGAAAAGTTTTTGATTGATGAGTTCTCACCTTCTCTCATGGAGTAGGTAGATGAGACAGAAGGGGCGTAGCGGAGTGACCCCTACTATGACTCATCTCAGTTACTCTTCATCACAGGACAAGATACGAGCAGAATCAGAGGAACTATTTATCGTAATAATTGAGTATTGATGCTTGAATTGGCAGTATGTACAATAGATTTCAACATATACAGATACATAGTAGATAATTATTTGGGTATCCCACTCATCTGTTTTGATAGCTAAATATTTTAAATTTTTTATCTAATATTATTCAAAATTATTTTTAAATTACCCATAACCAAAATAGTATAATCCCAACTCACTATTTACCCAATTTAGTAAAAGTTCAAGTGATGTTTTCAAGTATCTTATCCAAAATCTGAATTAGGGGTGGGAATTCGGATTATCGGTTTGGGTTCGGATCGGTCCTTATCGATATCAGATATTTCGGATATGTTTATATCCAATAAGGGACCGAAACATTATTGGTTCGGTGTTTTCAGTATCGGATCGGTTTGAATTTTCAGTAGAATATCCGATAATATCTTGGATAGGGTTTGGTATTAGATTATTGGTTTAGTATCGGATCAGTTATACTCGATAATTCAAAATTTTATAAATAAAAAAATATTGTACTAAATAAAAAACTTGAATCGGTTCGACTAAATGTAAACAACCAAAATCCGTAAAAACACTGAAATCTGTTTGTCACATTTATATATATATATTTATATACATAATGATATATTTATATATATTCGAATTATCAGATTATCCAATGGATTTCGGATCAGTCTTTATCGGTATCGGATATAACAGTTTTACATCCAATAAGAAACCGAAACATAATCAGTTTGATATCGATTCAGATATTATCGGTTCGATATCAGATCAGATTATAGGATACGGGTAAAATTCTCAGCCAATAGCAATTTACAATACCCTAATTAGATAGTCTTACCTTAGGGCATAGCACAACGTGACTGGTAAAGCTTCAACAATCCAGATCTCCACAAACTATGGGACATCGTATAGAATTAGACTTAGAATAGAATTAGAATAGAATTAGATGTTAAATTGGTTTTTTTGTTCAATAAGGGTTTAATTCGGTTTTAATATAAATTAAAGGTTAAGTTGGTTTACTGTTTACATTATATTAACCGTAAACGAAATTTAGGTTAACGATTAGTTAAACCGTGTTATTAACCAACATTATGGCTAATTAAGTCTGAAACTTTTAAATGGTGGGTAAATAAATATTTAACTTTCAAACTATGTACATATAGATCTTTAACTATTTAATGGTGGGTAAATACATGAGAAGTTTAAATGGGAAGCATCTGATACGATGTCCCATAGTTTGTGGAGATCTGGATCGTTTTCCCGCCAAAGTCCAATTTTTTATAGTCTTGTTGAAGCTTTACCAGTGGAGATCTGGATCGTTTTCCCGCCAAAGTCCAGTTTTTTATAGTCTTTTTATAGTCTAATTAGAATAGAATTATAATTAGAATAGAATTAGACTTAGAATAGAATTAGAATAGAATTAGAATAGAATAAGAATTAGAATTAGAATAGAATTAGATTAGAATTGTAATTAGAATAGAATCCGAAATAGAATTAGAAATAGAATTAGAATAGAATTAGAAAGAGAATTAGAATAGAATTAGAATTAGAATTAGATTAGAATTAGAAATAGAATTAGAAATAAAATAGAATTAGAATAGAATTAGAATTAGAATTAGAATAGAATTAGAATAGAATTAGAATAGAATTAGAAATAGAATTAGAAATAGAATTAGAATAGAATTAGAAAGAGAATTAGAATAGAATTAGAATTAGAATTAGATTAGAATTAGAAATAGAATTAGAAATAAAATAGAATTAGAATAGAATTAGAATTAGAATAGAATTAGAATAGAATTAGAATAGAATTAGAAATAGAATTAGAAATAGAATTAGAATAGAATTAGAATTAAATTAGAATTAGATTAGAATTAGAAATAGAATTATAAATAGAATTAGATTAGAATTAGAAATAGAATTAGAAATTCTAATTCTCTTTCTAATTCTATTCTAATTCTATTTCTAATTCTATTTCGAATTCTATTCTAATTACAATTCTAATCTAATTCTATTCTAATTCTAATTTTTATTCTATTCTAATTCTATTCTAATTATATTCTAATTTTATTCTAAGTCTAATTCTATTCTAATTATAATTCTATTCTAATTCTATTTTATTTCTAATTCTAATCTAATTCTAATTCTATTCTAATTCTATTATAATTCTAATTCTAATTTTATTCTAATTCTATTCTAATTCTATTCTAATTCTAATTCTATTCTAATTCTATTCTAATTCTATTCTATTCTATTTCTATTTCTATTTCTAATTCTATTTCTAATTCTAATATAATTCTAATTTTATTCTAATTCTATTCTAATTCTATTCTAATTCTAATTCTATTCTAATTCTATTCTAATTCTATTCTATTCTATTTCTATTTCTATTTCTAATTCTATTTCTAATTCTAATCTAATTCTAATTTTATTCTAATTCTATTCTAATTCTATTTATAATTCTATTTCTAATTTTATTCTAATTTTATTCTAATTCTATTCTAATTCTAATTCTATTCTAATTCTATTTTATTTCTAATTCTATTTCTAATTCTAATCTAATTCTAATTCTAATTCTATTCTAATTCTTTTTCTAATTCTATTCTAATTCTATTTCTAATTATATTTCTAATTCTATTCTAATTCTATTCTAATTCTATTCTAATTCTAATTCTATTCTAATTCTATTCTATTTCTAATTCTATTTCTAATTCTAATCTAATTCTATTTCTAATTCTTTTTCTAATTCTAATCTAATTCTAATTTAATTCTAATTCTATTTCTAATTCTATTTCTAATTCTATTCTAATTCTATTCTAATTCTAATTCTATTCTAATTCTATTTTATTTCTAATTCTATTTCTAATTCTAATCTAATTCTAATTCTAATTCTATTCTAATTCTCTTTCTAATTCTATTCTAATTCTATTTCTAATTCTATTTCTAATTCTATTCTAATTCTAATTCTAATTCTAATTCTATTCTAATTCTATTTTATTTCTAATTCTATTTCTAATTCTAATCTAATTCTAATTCTAATTCTATTCTAATTCTCTTTCTAATTCTATTCTAATTCTATTTCTAATTCTATTTCGGATTCTATTTTAATTACAATTCTAATCTATTTCTATTCTAATTCTAATTCTTATTCTATTCTAATTCTATTCTAATTCTATTCTAAGTCTAATTCTATTCTAATTATAATTCTATTCTATTTAGACTATAAAAAGACTATAAAAAACTGGACTTTGGCGGGAAAACGATCCAGATCTCCACTGGTAAAGCTTCAACAAGACTATAAAAAACTGGACTTTGGCGGGAAAACGATCCAGATCTCCACAAACTATGGGACATCGTATCAGATGCTTCCCATTTAAACTTCTCATGTATTTACCCACCATTAAATAGTTAAAGATCTATATGTACATAGTTTGAAAGTTAAATATTTATTTACCCACCATTTAAAAGTTTCAGACTTAATTAGCCATAATGTTGGTTAATAACACGGTTTAACTAATCGTTAACCTAAATTTCGTTTACGGTTAATATAATGTAAACAGTAAACCAACTTAACTTTTAATTTATATTAAAACCGAATTAAACCCTTATTGAACAAAATAAACCAATTTAACATTAATTTGTAAAAAAATCGAAGAACCCCTTAATTAAACCCTAAAATCGAAACTCCCCAGAAATCCCTAAAATTCTAAGAACCCTAAAATCAAAAAACCCCTAATTCGATCGATCCATGGAGATGACTTTATGGAAAGATATTCCGCCTCACATCGACAAAGCACCTCCGATTTTTGATACAGCTCCTCCTCCTCGTATCTTTGACGATGCTCCTCCCAATTGCGACGACTCAACTCCTAATTTCGACGAAGAAGCAGGCAAAAGAGATGAGTTCCATTGCGATCGATTAGCTCGGGAGTTTATGGAGTCAGAATCTCCAATCCGGCATGATGTGTTACCAGACAACAACGACGAGGGAGAACCAACACATGTAAGAGAGGAATTCATGGTTGGTCGGGGGAACGGGATTCTGTATAAAGGGCAGACGTTCTTCAACGGTGTCGCCTTCAAAGAAGCCGTGATTGACTATGCTCTGCACACGGGATACAATATCAAACAATACAGGTATGATAGGGATAAGATCGGGTATAAATGCGTAGGTGGTGAGAATGGGGGTTGTGAATGGCAAGTATATGCATCTTCGTTACCTAAGGATACGATTTGGACGATTAGAAAATATAAGACAGAGCATAGGTGCATTCCAAACGGCCATTGTGAATTGTTTAAGGTCCCGGTCATAGCTAGGATATTTTTGGATAAACTTAGAGATGATCCAGACTATTACATGCCTCAGAAGATAGAAGAAATTATAAGAGAGAAGTGGAAGCTTTCTGTTACTCGTCCACAGTGTCAAGCAGCTCGTAACAAAGCTTTGAGGTGGGTAGAGGCTGAATACGATGAGCAATTTGGTAGGCTAAGAGACTATGCAGAAGAAATCTTAGTGTCTAATAAGGATTCTGTTGTTGAGGTTGATACGATTCTTAATGAGGATGGGGAAGATGTTTTCAACAGATTTTATGTCTGTTTTAATGTCCTTAGGACGACTTGGAAAGAGTCTTGTAGACCTTTAATTGGTGTGGATGGGTGCTTTTTAAAAGCAAAGCTTAAAGGTCAGTTATTGGTAGCAATCGGTAGAGATGCTGACAATGCAATATACCCTATAGCTTGGAGTGTAGTTCAAGTTGAGAACACTGAAAATTGGCGTTGGTTTATAAAGCATTTGAAGGATGATTTAGGTTTAGGTGAAGATGGGGATGGTTACGTGATGGTTTCCGACAGACAGAAGGTTTGTTTAACGTTTGTAGTACTTTTTGTAATGTTGGATTTTGTCTTGCTTTCATTTTACTAACCGGTTGTTATAATTTTTAATAGGGATTGATAAAGGCTGTGAAGTTAGAGTTACCTAAGATTGAGCACCGCAAATGTGTAAGGCATATTTACGGAAATCTTAAAAAGAATCATGCATCTAAATTACAGCTGAAGCCACTCCTTTGGTCATTGGCTTGGAGCTACAATGAAGCTCAATACAAGCAGAGGTTGGACAGGATCAATGCGTACGACTCAAAGTTGTATGAAGATGTGGTAAAGGCGAAACCCGAGACATGGTGCAGAGCATTCTACAAGATTGGATCTTGCTGCGAGGATGTGGAGCAAAACTCGACCGAGTCTTTTAACAAGACGATCAATAAGGCTCGGGAGAAGCCCATTGTTGCCATGTTGGAGATGGTAAGACGTTTGGAAATGATAAGGATTGCCAAGCGTTCAGTATTATCGCATTCTCACACAGGTATTATTTGTTTTTAGTACATGTAGTTTTTGGTTTTACTTGTAGTTTTTATCTAAATGTTTACATTTTCTTGTTTTTCCAGGTTTGTGTACTCCATATGTGAGCAAATTCCTTGCAAAACAACATGAGCTTGCCTCGGCTTGTAAGGTAAGTAGCAGTACCAACAGGATGTATGAAGTCTCACTATCGGACAACACTTTCAGGGTAAGCTTGACCAGATACACGTGTACCTGCAAGAAGTATCAGATTACCGGCATTCCGTGTGAACACGCATACGGTGTTATCATTGCGAAGCATTTACAGGCTGAAGACTTTGTATGCCATTGGTTTAGAACTTCGACATTGAAGAGGAACTATGAAGAAGGTCTTGTTCCACAGAGAGGCCCTGCGTTCTGGCCTTCTTCTATGGGTAATAACATTCACCCACCACCACAACCTGAAGAAAAATATAATTCAAGAAAGAAGAATAAGGTAAACAAGGGTGATAAAAAGAGAAAGAGAGGTGTTTGTGAGTCACCAACAAAAAAGTCAAAGAAATCAAAAAAGAGGATTATGCATTGTGGTCTCTGTGGATCGGATCAACACAATTGCAGGTTCCATAAGAAGCAAAGAACTCAGGTAATAAGCCTAAGATCTTTGTTTATTCTTGAGATTTCTATGACATTTTTGTTGATTTCTCTAAACCAACTCACTTATTGTAGGCTTCGGAAGCTAGTATTTCTCAGACACAAGAATCTCAAACTTGATGGAGGCGGTTTGATGAAGGTGGATTAGGTCTTATGGAATGAGGATTTGGAGTTGTAGGGTTTTGTTTAAATAGTAGGTTTTGTGTCGAATGTGTTGTCCACTAGGTTTAAGTTTATCTTTGTTTTTGTTTTAGTTGAAGACAACATGTGATGTGGTCCAACTTGTGCTACTTTTGATGATGTTTTTTGTAATTCAAACAGCTGTGTTTTGTCTTGCTAAAGATGATCTTTTATTATTCATTTGTCTTGCTTTATTTGATTATGTTCTTATTTTGAATGAAATGGAAATAACGATTGTTTAATGGGACTAATGAAGCTGATCTTTTCTCTTGCTAAAGATGATCTTTTGATTCAAACTCTAAAGTGCTGCTAAACATGAGCAAACAGACTAATAAAGCTGTCAAGAAATAAGTTGCAACCATGTTCATTTCCCATTTCATTCAAATCCGTCCAAGCAAACACACAAAACATCCCATAACCGATACATAGTAAACAGATAAAGATCTTACCACAACCGATAACTAAGCCATCTTACGAACACAATACAAGAAACAAATACCAAATACAGCCAAAACACCCCCGAACCCAAACACCATCTTTTTCATCCTATTGTCTCGATCGATTTTGGCTTCCAAAAGAACACATTCAATCTTCACATACATAGCTTCCATTACCACTTACTCTTTTATATCTTCCTTCAAAGCATCAACATCGCTTTTCAGTTTGTTAATCTCAAACAACATGGCTTCATCGACCCACTTAAACAAGTGGTTATCATTCACCATCTACAAACACATCAAGCCGATTATTGAATTGCCTACATTACATCACAAACACAGCGAAAATCAATCACAAATTACCTTTTTAGCATTTGCGAGCTTACATCGGAAGTACCGACGGCACGGATTTGTTTCCGACTTTGACATCTTCGTCACAGTTCCATTCTCGCACCAACATCTCTCGGGTATCCCATCGCACCTATATCGCCCTCCAGAAGACCCGATCGATGCTGCAGAAGAATCAGACATATTTGCAGACGAAAATTCGAACCCAAAATATTAGGGTTCTTCGGTGTTTTGCAGATAAAAGGGGGCAAATGATTTTGTTATGAATTTCAATTGTTTATATAACCGGGTTTAATTGGTATTTCGCCTGGTTTAAGAAATTTTTTAATTCTTTGTTAACCGGATTTAAAAAACAATATCCGATTCGAAAACTGAACCAAACGATACATCGACAAAACCAGGGAAAAACTAAATTATGGAGAAATAGAATGATAAAACACAATTTGGATACATATAGATCTTTAACTATTTAATGGTGGTTAAGTACATGAGAAGTTTAAATGAGAAGCATCTGATACGATGTCCCATAGTTTATGGGGATCTAGATCGTTTTCAGATATTTTTCAGCCCATATACTCATTTATATTGGTCTAGTAACGGTAATGATCGGTCATACCTTGTTATATACAGTGGTCTATGCTAATTGGGACTGGATTTACTATTAGCCCTACAATTTTCACAATTTTAATTGGGATTGTGACTTGTGGGATTATGTGAATCACATTGGATGACCCTGTACTTGTTTAATACTAGTTGCTAGTTGCTTGCTGGCAACAACAGCGACAACAATAATATTTTGTTAATATTGTTTGTCTCGATGTTCGTACGATTTAAATTGGCGTCGATCAGTAAAAAAATCAGTGTTTCATTAAATTTTTAATCCCCGGGTGATCGCTGCATATTGTTACAGCGATTGGTTGCTTATTACTGCAACATACTAAAACAGATAAACAAACAATATTTGATCGCTACCACTAATGACTTCCAAAACAATCATGACATATTTATCTGATTAGTAAACAAAATGTCAGTTCATTACCAATGCAATTAATATTAATCCCGTTTTTACTAGAAAAAAGAAAGAGGTCATTATCATTATCCTATTAATTATTGTTTTTTTAATTCATATGAACTCTCTCATAAAGTTGTCTTAATCAATAGAGAAGAGCATAAATAATGGCTAAAAAATAAAAAGCTTTAAATTTATAGTAAAAATGAAAATTGAAATTGAAAGAGGTCATTATCATTATCCTATTAATTATTGTTTTTGCATTCATATGAACTCTCTCATAAAGTTGTCTTAATCAATAGAGAATGAGCATAGATAATGGCTAATAAATAAAAAAGCTTTAAATTTATAATAAAATTGAAATTGTTGGTCGAAAGGGTTATTAAAACAAAAATTAGAATCGTTAGAATTTTAATTAGAACAGAAAATGATTAGAAAATTATTTTAACCAAAGACTGACTTTTAAAAATAGAGGTTTGGAAAATTTACATTATTTCTGGACCTCAAGAATCTAAGACAAATGTATTTTTTCAATGCACTGTAAGCACGGTGCTAGTCACCATTAAACGCATATAGTTGACATAAACGCATCCTAGTTGCTCAAATTTGATTTTGTCCAAGTTATATAAATACTTTCGAGAACTTTTCTATGGTTTTAACTTTCATCAAAGTAATACTTTGAAGGATTTATCATTAATAAAATATTCATAACAATTCACCAAAAAAAAACATTTGAAATTTCATCCAAACTCAAATCATTCCAATTTCAATATTGAACACAAGTCCCTTATTTTTTATTAGTGTTTAAACTATTGTAAATGGATGGAATAACCTTAACGAACATTGATCAACAGTAAATTACTAAATGGAACCTATATTATAAAAATCTAAAGCACAACTAAAAGAAACACAAAACATAATAACTTCGTTACGCTAAATAAAACTACAAATATAGAGATATGACATTTAAAAAAAAAAAAAAAAAAACTAAGAAGGATAAATAGAAAAACGTGGACGCTGAGGTTTGGTATTTTTGTGAGAAGAGGAGTGATGAAGTTGGCGACGTTTCTCAGCAAAGCCATCACTGTTTTTCATTATCCAATATCTCTCTATCTCTTCTGGCTGTCTTCCTGGCACTCTCCCTGCTATTAAATCCCACCTAAAATTATACATAAGCACACACATTACACATTTTATTTTTTTATTTTTTTATTTTTCTCAATTCATAAAGCCAGCCAACCATTTTTTCATAATTACACTTTGCGATAAAACAAAAGCAAATTAGGTTCTTGACTTTATGTATGAATGTATGTGTACGTATATTATTTAATGAAATTGATAGCTTTAATTAAATGTTTTTAAGGAAAATTATTGCACGCCATGTGCTTCCCTCTACATCATGGTACACTGTACAAACTACAAATACATACCTAAATTAACTTATGTTTAATTGGACATATAGAGCATATTAAATTACTTACCTACCAATGTATAAATTAAAATATATTTTTTCTTTGGGGCGAGATAATTGTTAGAAAAAGAAGAAGAAGAAGAAGATTATGAAATTGTTACCTATCACCGACAAGTCTGTGCATTCGAAAGATGAGATCTTCTTCTTGTTCCGTCATATTGATAAATTCCCATTCGATACTGCTCACTTCTGTACACAGTTATATTCAACCAACTATAAATCAGAACATATATCAAATTAACTATTAAAAAATGAATTTCTTTTTGTTTTTGGTTAAAACTGGGAAACTAAACTTGCTACGTTTTTTCGGTTATTTAGAATATCTCCATTGAAAGTTTTAAAAAGTATTTTAACAGAGTTTCTTAACATTTAAATAAACAAAAAAATAAAAAACTTAAGAAACTCTTTAAAAAACTCTTAAAAAACAGACTTTAAAAACCATTTTTAATAGGTTTTAAAATTTTTATTAATAAAATATTATTAAGAAACTCTCAATAAGTTTATCCATGACGTGTTCAATTAATTTAGAAGTGAATATTTGCCATGTTTTCTACAACTATTTACTAGAATAAATCACTAGGGCAAATCGGATTCTACGAACTAAGTTTAAAGTCGAAGGCAAATAGTGCTTCCAAGATGTGCAAAAGCATTTTTATTTCTTGCTTTGACTAATGAACAATTACGCAAACAAGTAAAATTCCATGTAGAAAAATAAACATAAGGAATAGAGAAGGACCTTCAGAGTCATGGAGAGTGACTTGGTGTTGCTTACGACGGCGACGACGGTCGGTGTTATCCATTAATATTGGAGCCAATAAGAAGAAAAAAAAGGTCGAGGGAATGTAAATGAAATTTGAGGTTTAGTTGGAGAATGCAAGAAAAGAAAAATGTGAGAGATGAGGGTTTATAAAGAGATGAGGAGAGAGGGGGAGACGAGGAAGTGTCCAACGAACAGCCTTTGCAAACTAATAGTAAGAAATGTTGTGTGGTCTTGTTGACCTCTTAGCCATTGTGAAGACTTGTCGTTGACACTCTCATATACACATTGATATGAAGTCTTTTACTGGAATTTGTAACTATTTGAAGGCTAATCTTGTTCGCATTCATAGATAGTAACAAATTTTATTGTCTCCGTCATTCTAAATTTCTAACCTTCTTTACTTTTTTATGTATTAATTTTTTTTTTTGCTCAATTATTTGGCAAGCTCCTCTTTTTCTGGTAATTGATTTTGTAGTTGTTATTTCCATTTTTCTTTTTATGAAAGTCCAATGATAATTTCTACGAAATTAAGTTATGAAATTACTACTAGTTTTTAATGACTTATCTAGGTTTGGGTACAAATCAAATCCGAATTTGATAAACCAAACCAAATCAGAGTTTCTTAAACCAACACCGAACTAAATTTTATTTTCATCTGAATGGTTACAATTTTTTAAATACCGAATATACTAAACCGAACCTGAACTTAGAGCAAACCAAACAAAAATACATTTCAATGTATTAAAATCAGATAAAAATTACAGTTATCATCTTAGTAAAAAGTATTAATACAAAAATCAAACCAAATACGAACCAGACTTTTATAAATCGAACCAAAATATATTTTGATTCTAGTTCAGACTTATTTTTCTACTGAACCCAATTCCGACCAAATCAAAACCAAAAACCGAAGCCTATGCATTTTCCACTCAAATATTTAGGATATGCTATTTAATTTAATCATGTTGAATGTTTACATTTTTATTGAAATCTTCATTCCATACGCAGGAAGTCTCATTTTCTCATAATTGTGAATCATAGATATTTGGTTTAGGGACTATTAAAGAAGTACCTGGTAAGAGATTTAGACATAACTTTTAGCATGCAATATTTTATATTGAGGATTTTTATCCCAAAATTCAAATGAGAGTGGTAATAGGCTAATAGCACAATATTTTTTTTTTATAATAATTCATTCGCCTAATTATAACTCAAATATTTCCCACTTTTGACAGATGTTTTAGTTTTATAATCCGCCGTGACTAAAACATTACATATGACGCAGTATGACAACTCATTCGCAGACGAAGTACTGAAACCACTTAAATAACCGACTTAAAGTGATTTTGGAGAAATTTAACCTCTCTCATATATGATAAACAAGAAATATGTTTAAAATTTCAAAGTTTTTTTACTATATTTTGGACAAATTTGATTTTCAAATAATTTTAAGTCTTTGGGAATTACTTACTCGTTGCATACTGTATCTGAATTCACATTTATATGTTGATGATATTGATGATTGAGCATGTCTATTTATTTCTTTTTTTTTACTTTCAAATTAATATACTTTTATTTATTTTTACTTTCGAATGTTGAACAACAAATTTTTCATTACAACAGAAAAGGAAGATAGATTAATCTAAAAGAGTAGTTACTATTACTAAACAATAGTTTTGGAGCTAAGAAAGTTATAAGAGAAAAATAAAATTATGAACCGAATTGAAACATGGTTGCAGCCGATGGTATATTACTTCAACTAACATTCTTAATCCTAAATGAACATATATTTATCCATTACGTATCGTTTGAGTCGACATGTTATTGTTCGAGTTCCCATATATGTCTATACTGTATATAATACTATTTGTCTATTTTGTTAAATCTGGTCATTAAAATTTCATTAAGACACCACAGAGTAGAAGGTCTAAATAAATAAATAAATAAATAAAAATACGTTGTACATGTTTGATTGGTTAACAACATCGTTGGCAACAGTTAAGGTGGTCCAATGAATGTTTCTGATGTTTACGGTCGGAAAATGTTAGTATAGGAAAAGTAGATTCTGTGATTCACTTTGTTTTTCTTTTTTTTTGCTTGATACTGTGAATCAGTTAACCGTTAATGCATTTAACAACATATGAGGGAGTAGATTCACTTTTGTGTTTTGGAGATTGTCTGCTTTGCTCTCTACAAATGTTTTGATATTTGGTGTATGGATTTTATTCAGGAAGTTAATGACTGATTTTGTTTCTACTGTCCAAAAAAAAAACACAAATTTAGCCTCATCCATTACACAATACGAGTTAATTTAGATCTGACTTAGACGCTCTCATTAAATGGGTCATAGAGCTATATGAGCCTAAAGGTTGAACGACGAGGAGACTATATGTATGTAGTTGAATTAATTAAGTTTGACGTGGAGAGATACCTTATACTTCCACAGTTTCTTAAGACTGATTTTGAAGAGTTTTAAAGATAAATTGAGAAATAATTATTTTTAATCATGTATTTAACAATTTGATAATTAATTTTTCTTCACATTATATTTTTTTATAAATATGAACTAATAATAATTCAATATTATTTATCTATAATCTTTGAATTTACAGTTTATTAACATAAAAGTACTACATAGAAAAGATAAAAAAAAATTCGTAGAATACAAGAAAATAAAAGTTAATAAAATTATTGTTATCTGTATCTCAAAATCATGAGAAATGCACACCAATAAGATACTTTTGATATGTGTTTTCATGATTTTGAGTAGATGTGTCAAAAATATGTCAAATTTTATAGATCAATTCAATCCAATCCAAACCATAAACTCAATGGGTTGGAGATTTGAGTTTTAGTGAGTTATTTAGGTTTAAAAAGTTCATGGATTTAATAAGTTGTGTTGAAATGAGTATGGTTAAAAATGAGTTTACTCAAACCAAACCATATTTATCTCTTCACTTTAAAAGTTAAACTCAACCAACCAACCATATCAATACCATATCATTATTATTATTATCATCATCATCATCATAATCATCATACCATTATCATATCATCATCATATCATCATATTATCATAATCATCATTATATCACCATATCATATCATCATTATATCACCATCATCATCGTCATCATACCATCATCATATCATCATCATCATACCATCATCGTATCATCATCATCATTATTATTATATCATCATCACCATCATCATCATTATTATATCAGCATCATCATCATCATCATCATTTTCATCATAACCATCACCATCATCATAATCATCAACATCCTCATAATTCCACAATTTTTTTTTGTCAAACATTTAACTTTGTTTTTTTTTCTTGCCAAAAATGATAATCTTATAGTTCTAAAAGATAAATATGTATTTTTTTGTCAAAACTTGTTAACCCACAATTTTTTTGTAAAAAATTGGTGATGGTGATGATGGTGGTGATAATGATGATAATGCTGGTGATGGTGGTGATGATGGTGATAATGATGATGATAATGATGATAATGGTGATGATGATGATAATAATGATGATGATGATGATAATGATGATGATGATGATGATAATAATAATAATGATGATGATGATAATAATGATGGTGATGGTGATGATGATGATAATGATGATGATGATGATGATGATGATGATAATGATAATTATAATGATGATGCTTATTATTATTATGATTATTTTTCTATTATGTTTCTATTTTTAAAATTATATAATGAGTTAACTCATTTAACCAATAACTCATAAAATTAAATGAGTTTATGATTTGTCTTACACCCATTTTTTAAATAAGTTGAGTTAACCCATAAACCATTTAACTCTAAATTTATTGAGTTATAGGTTGGTTTGATTTGGTTTATCCATTTCTGACACCTCTAATTTTGAGATACCCATAATTAATTATATTTTTTTTATGTGTTCTTATCAAGATATAATTTGAAAAACTCATGTTTGGCATATCCCATAGTTAACTAAAACACTGTTGGAATAGACAAAAAAAAAAAAAAAGAGAAATCGAAACAATAAAGTAACTAAAAGATACGGATGATGTATGTGACCTATATGATGCAGTTGTTGTAATAGTACGTAGTTTGTATGGATAGCAAAAAAATGAAAAAAAAAAAAAATCGAAATTATAAACAAATTTAGCATGCGAAAATTGTACAATGATCTGCTTCGTTGTTGGAATAAAAAGTACATCGAAACTGTACATTGATCGGAATTTCGGAACCTCGAACCAAAAACAGATTAGGAATGACTAAGAGTCCCAACGTCCCACATTTTATCAACTCCTAATTAATATGGGATTTGTCTTCCATGAGTATTTCTGTAATTATATCAAGACTAATTATATCATATAGTATATCAGATTATTCAGGATCTACTCGAATTAAAATGATCATCGATCTACGTGCGATGGATACCAATAAAATAAAAAAAAACAAAACAAAAATTTTTTTAGTTTTCTGCATATATAGTCTAGCAAAAAAAATTGTAAACTTCCTAATGTAGTGACAAAAGACGGTGGAAGAGATAACAATTAAACAAGCCGCTTATACTTTTATACTACATATTTATATATATGATGATAATATATCTTAATTACGTACTATATATATACGTCTTGGGCAAACATTGAGAGTATCTGACTTCAACTAATTTATTCGTTAACTTTGACCATCTCATTCTTTGACCAAGCTTCGTCATCAAACATTATATATTTATATAAAAATCTGGTTACCATAAATTTTAGGGAAATTAATTTACAGAAAGCGAAGTACGTACTCAAGGTCATATCAAATGATAAAATTGTACATCACCTCCAACTAAAGAGACTCTGCACTCTACAGAAGTACTGAATCTCAGCCAAAATAATGAGTTTTAGGAAATTACCGTAGATTGGAAAAAAAAAACCACCGAGGAAGTCTCTTCAATTAACAGACCTCCACGAGTATTTTGTCGCTTCACCAACACTAGTCGACTAGTCCTAAACAAAGTTGTGCATCAAACAGTTTAAAATACGCTGACCACACAAAAATATATAAACACAGTAGTACTTTAGTATGTTTCACATCATATATATATATATATATATTAGATTAGGATTTGTGTGATATGTAGGTGAAAAAATATTTAAATCTAAAATTAACAAGCCACGTAATTAAGATCTATAAATTTAGTTTTTTTGATAAAATCTATATATTTCTTATGAAACTATATTCTTTTTTAAGTGGTTATTATCATTTATTTTCTTTTAGAATTAGTAAGCTATTATATAAATTTGTTTTCTTATATTTTTACATATGTTTTAAACTTATATATAATTTTTATTTTTTAGTGAAATATATTATAATTTTAAACTATAGTTATTATATATCTTTCCTTTTAAGATTAGTAATTTATGTATAATTTTCTTTTTAGATACTTTTATATATATGTCAAAAAATGATATTCTTTTTTTTAGAATTATTTATTATTGATAACTTATTTTAGTTAATTAGTTTTTTATTTAATTAGAAAAATAAATTTATACTTGTCAAAATTTGATTGGTTGAATTAATACATGTCATAATTCTGTTAATTAGCAACTTTGAGGGATCAAATTTTGTATAATAAAATATTATATCTTTCTTTATTTTTTGTACATACATATATATTTTCAAATTACTATTAAAAATTTGATAATGAATTGAAACAAAACCATCCATTAATGTTGTGTGAAAGAATAATTTTTTTTATTTAAATATGAAAATCTTAGTTTATATATGTAATATTTTCTCTCTTGTTATTTTAGGAAATATCATTCTATTTAACTAGGTCACATAAAAATTAAAAAATATGGGAAATTAGAACACAGCTTCATATTTTTCTAAAACATATATATAAGTGTGGAAACTTTTGAAATTGTACAGATAATATATAACACATATAATACACATGTATATATATATGATAACGCTGAGATTTATATTATTAAAACATATTATAAGAAAATTAAACTAACACAATAACATAAATTAATATGATACATATCATACCGTTCAAAATCAAATATTTAAAATATTATTTTTTATTTTATTTTCTTGAACTCTATTAAACAAAATTGATTCCAATATTGTTTGTCGAGTAAAGATCTTTAAACTGAGATTAATCTCATCCAATACATTTCTTAAGAAAATATCAAATTGATTATTTATTTACTAAGAAAGATATCATTTATTTTCTAAGAAAATATCATTTATTTACTAATGAATCAAATTAATAGCATTTAATCCAAGTTTCACGTTTCCAAGCACAAACCAACCTGGTGGGGCTCTTAACTATGGAACAAAGAAAAATCAAAAATATGATTAAACAAATTTATAAAGGAATCGAACCCTCACCACTAGATCTCTCAGTTATGCTTATCCAAATGATCTAGTGGTCCTTTTGCGAAATAGTTGGCCCCCTAAGCACATGTGTAGAGTACACATTTTCAATGCGTTTTTAACTCGTTTATGTTTCTAAAATGTTTCCAAAACTAACAACGGACATCACACAAATTTTCTATTTCTATCTATTTAGCGGTTCCATAAAAATTTAGATATTTGTTGATAAAGAAAATGAAAAAGAAAACAAAACTTAGACAACCACTGGTCGAAAATTTTCGTGTCTGATCCATTTCAATTGAGGTATCTATACTAAACAATCTAGTCCACTCCTACTAGGATCAGGTTTATGGTTGGATTTTCAGTCAAAGAAACTTTACTTGTCTACAAAACGAGAATCTAAAACGTGTGGGTAAAAAATGGAACTATTGTTGCTATAATAAATGCCTTTCAGAAAAACAAGATATGTTTATATCAACCAAATTTTCAGATCTCTCGCACCACAAAAACAAAGTACTAACTCTATATAACAGTGTCCATAATTAACTAGAAGGTAGCGTCTAAAAAAAGAAAAAAAAAACAAGAAAACAAAAATAGAAGCGACTGAATCGATCAATTCGATGGTACATGCAACAAAGGACCAAAACTTCAAATAGACTCGAATTCTCAAGAGATCCACACACTTTCCTATATTAAATTTTAATTCGTCAACTTTTCTATATAAAAGTAATGTCTCCCTTGCTAAAAAAGAGTGTATATATATGTATATATTTATTTGTTTTTTATCTAGTTTTTTTAAAATTTATTAAATACCCTTTTCATTTTATCAAAATTCCATGAAACATTCATCGATAATTTTTGTTGGATGAGATCGATCGAAAATCCGACTGCTTTGTTATAGTGTTTATGTGATGCAGATTAGTAGAAAATATATAGATCATAAGGTGGACTGGAGGAGGAAGAAAAACCGATGAACAAATATAACTTACTACTTCATAGAGCCCATATATCTATGACAAATCCTGTTCAATATGTATTCATGGAACCAAAGTATATAAAATCCGTAAAAGCCAATATTTATAGAGTTGAAATCAGTATATTCACCACTCCCCTATCGTGTATTTTATCTTAGATCTTTAGTCTTTCTTATGGATTGACATAATAAATTTTGTTTTTTCCTGGTTGCTATCAAAACTTAATACACTGTATAGAGCGCAGTTTTTTTTTGGGTTAAGGAGAGGGCAAGGCTATAAATTGGCTTTCAAGGGAAAAATAAAGCATGAATATGAGAGATTAGGTGCTAATTTTGTCTTCAAGAAAAAGGTGCAACTCTTGCATCTCTTGACTATGTCCTTTTTATCAAGAATGCCACAATCGTTACTACCATGTGAATTTAGATATCATGAGTTGGAGCTTCAGAACAAGCTCCGAAGCAAAGAGGAAAATATTGATATGATATTATGGCTAAGTTAATTAGAGTATGATTAGCGCGTTTTAATTAATTGATTTTGGTGTTTTACTTTATGAAAAAGCTCTCATAATTTCTTTTCTGTGTTAGAATGTTTTTCTTTTTACATTAGGTTTATTATTAAGTTGTATGTAGATCTGTATATTGATCTCTATTGATTAATAAAAACAACTCCCAAAATTTAATTTCAAGCTCTAAAAAGACTAGAGTTAAGAGGAAGTTTAGTCTAACTCATTTATTATCTTTCTCAAGTGAAAAAGTTCATATCAAAAAGTTAAATGTTTTTTTTTTTTTAGGTAATAGTATGATTGAATATGTTATAACGTGGGTTATCTTTGCTCAAAATTTTCAACGTTAATCTTCTACAAAACATTACTAAATTTTATATGATAAATAAATTAAATTATACGTTGATATTACCTCGTAATATTTTTCTTAAAAATAAAACTAAAGTTAATCATTTAAGAAAAAAGTAGTTTGTTTTGTGGAGACCAAAGATATAATAAGAAAATATGAACAGAAAGGAAGAGTGGAAGTCTTTGGTGCCATTTCCACTATGATTCCAACGACATAGCGCACCTGCTTACGAAAACATTATCACTCTTTCTTTATTTGGTTCTTTAATTTTAATATTCTTTATGCATTCTTTATTGTTGACAAAAATGTATATATCTTAAAAACAAAAAGCATTATGCATGCAAGCTGTGCGTGTACACGCACATTCAAAATCATAATCCGATGAATTTAAATTTTTATACAAAAATTATGTGTGATATATCATTTTAAGTACGAATGTTTAGAACATAAAGATTATGGTGGAATGTTTGCTGATAGGTTGTTGAAGTACATAATTTGTGTGATATATCATTCTATGTTAAAATGTCCATTCAAGAGCTAATGTTTAGAACATAAAGAAGGTAGTTTTGTTTAATGAACATATAAGGTTAGAATCCGATAAATTAATTTGCTTATACGATATAGTTTGCACATGCGTTTGTAAGTTGTGATTGAATGTTTGCTGATAAGTGGTTGAAGCACATAATTTGTGTGATATATCATTCTAAGGCTATGCGTGCATTTCTTGTATAATAAAGTGTGTGGAAGATTTTGTATATATATGAACAATTATTTAATCTCCACACACGTCTAACTGTATGTTATATAAATAATTTACTAACTCAAAGAGTTTAATATTAAATTACGAAAACTTAACTATTGGACTATCACAAATTCCTGATCGGTTCAATATATATTAAATTACGAAAAGATAATTATTGGACTATCACAAAATCCTGATCGGTTCAATATCTAGTTCATCATCTTTCTAATTTCGTTTTTAGTTCATGAAATTTCATCCGTGTGTATCATGAATGACGGTTGTGTGCTTTTTTATAATGTCAGTCAAGGTTATGTTTGATTTTTTAATAATTGTTTTATAATTCAAGCTTATTCTCTATCAATTAAAAAAGTTTACAATTCTCATCATTACAATATTTTTCTTTAAAAAAAAAACTTTAAATCAATTGTTAATAATATACATCACAGCAATATGTAAAAAACTTAAAATTACCAAATGTCCCAAACTTGTGATCAAATTTAGAATGTCCCAAACTTGTAATTATTATTTTAAAATGAACACCAAAGACATGTTGATATATATCTTATATATACACACATTATGAGCGTAACTCTTCTACTTCCCAACCATTCCATAATCTTTGTTCTTCCGGCCAATCAAAATGGGTGATAAAGTTCGATTATCCGTCGGAATTTTGGGTATTTGTTTCTTCAGTTTTGTTATGTGTAATATTATATTTTCTTGATCCATGTTTATAAATTTAATTAATCTATTTATCTTTCTTTAAACAAGTAGTTTTCTGTCTAACATTGTCAAAAATTGTTTCCTTTTTGTTTGTAACATAATATATTTACCAGAAATGAGTTTTTATTGTATAAAACTTATACATGGAATCTCCACAGGAAACGGAGCTTCCTTGCTGCTCTATACAGCACCAGTGTACGTAATAAAAAACCAAATATATAGCGAATTTAATTTGAACTACCCAAAGATAGGAAACTATAATATTTTTTATTTCCTTAATTGGTATGTAGATTAACATTTTCAAGGGTGTTTAAGAAGAAAAGTACAGAGGAATTTTCATGTTTTCCTTACGTTATGACACTCTTCAACTGTTTGATTTACACTTGGTACGGTTTACCAATTGTGAGTCACCGTTGGGAGAATTTTCCTCTCGTCACCATTAATGGACTCGGTATCCTTCTCGAAGCAATCTTCATTTTTGTATATGTCTGCTACGCGACGTCCAAAGAAAAGGTACGTAATTTTTATTAGAATCATATGATATTGTTTTATTTGGTAAATTTAAAATAGTATCATTGATCAATATTTAAATATTTGAATTGAACTAGATAAAGGTTGGTGTTATATTTGTTCCGGTTATCGTCGTATTCGGGTTAACGACGGCAATCTCAGCCATGGTGTTTGATGACCACCGCCATAGGAAATCTTTCGTCGGAAGTGTCGGCCTCGTGGCTTCTATCTCCATGTACGGTTCTCCTCTTGTCGTTATGGTAAGCTATATCTATGCAATATTAGTTAGAGATTCCGTATTATATATACAAGAATAGAGATACTTATGGATCAAGCTAATGAATGTGCAGAAAAAAGTGATAGAGACAAAAAGTGTGGAATACATGCCGTTTTACTTGTCATTCTTTTCATTTCTGGCTAGCTCCCTTTGGTTGACCTATGGTTTACTCAGCCATGATCTCTTTCTCGCGGTTCGTTTTTCTAGTTCACTACCTTTCTTTGGTGTATTTTCTTAATTTAACATAGTTTAACCAGCCCAAGAAATAAAATTTTTTTGTCTAGGGGATTCAAAACAAATTTGATGTTAATTGTAACATAAATCACTAGTGTTAGGTGGTATACCGTTTAAACCTTTCAGTTTAGAGATTAATAAAAACCTATTAGTTGAGCGGTCGAATCACTTGGTAATTACCGATTCGATGACTAGCAAATTTTAGAAACGTGGTTACTAGTCTCCTTGATCAATTACTAGTTTAATTGAAAAACCTGATTTATAAATAATACAACGAAATTACATTACAAATGTTTTTGCGAATATATGTTTGTGTAGTGCAATCAATTGTTGAGATCTTTATGTGTATGGTTTTGATGATGATATCGATTTAATTTGTACAAGTGTAGTCACCTAATATGGTGGGGACTCCATTGGGGATTATCCAACTTATCCTCTACTTTAACTACAAGAAGAACAAGAAGGAGGGACCAATTACAACAACGGTAATAAGCAAACGGGAAGATGAGAAGAACAAGAGTCCATGTGAGCTTGTAGTTGAAGTTGATCATGATGTTGATGCCAATGACAATGAGAAGAAATTCATCAATGCATGTTAGTTAGTTTTTTTTCTAACTTTATCGGTTAATTTTCTTGGATGTGTTTTTTGTCCCCCAAAAACTCCTTGTGAATCCTGAGATGTTAGGTAACGTCAACGTCCGAGGTTGTGCTTTCGTTACATGATGTTACATCTCTATTGTTGATCATGTGAATAAAAACTACAAGAAGAGTTTTTGTTTTCGACGACATAAGATCGAGTGTCTCGTCAAAAAAAGACAAAAAGACAACAACAACAAAAAAAAATCACAAAAAGACAACAAAAAAATAAATCAATCGATAGTCCATGATTGAAATCATACGATGCATAATTATTGAGTATTTTGTAAAGTGTATCCAATTTGAGTACGTGGAATGACAGAAAACACCATCACTTTTTACTATATAGAAAGCAATTTAGTATTATTCTTTGACTAAAGTTTTTAAAAATTGTATTATTCAATTCGCATTAAAATTAAATTTTTTCTGTTTGGGCAGTTAATCTTGATCTCACATAAAAAGACTATTCATCATAAATATATCTACCAATTTTGTTTCCGAATGTATCTGCTACATTTATTTCGTTCAATGTATTTGTTTCTTGGAAAAGCGTGACGATGAAAGTATATGGGCTTTAGCTTGTAAGAAAAAATCCCTAGACGTAAAAGAATAATGGGCCAGTGAAAGCGTAAAAGCCCACATATATGTATCAGTTCTATTCTCAGCCCAATAACGAAGACGCTCTTAAAACAAACGGCGTTTAAAGAAACCGCGAGATAAAAAAGGCAGTTTCGGATTTCGCTTTTCCTCCCTAATCCCTATCCCAATCTCTCTCTCGTACATATCTTCTTTCCCAAACGCGAAACCCTAATTTCATCTACAGGTTCCCAATCACTAATTTTGCCTGAGAAGATTTCTTCAGGTAACGCTAGATATCTCATGATTCTTTTTGTTTCCTATTATCTTAACTTGGCTGGTTTAAAAATTAATTATCTGATTTCTTCTTCATCTTCGATATTGATTATTGATCAATTTGTTAAGATCTAAAGAGTTTCTGTTAAATACACAGCAAATACCAATGTCTTCCGTTTCAAGCCAGCCGCAGTTTCGTTACACTCAGCCTCCATCAAAGGTTCTTCATTTGAGAAATTTGCCTTGGGAATGCACTGAAGATGAGCTAATTGAGCTCGGGAAGCCCTTTGGTACAGTTGTGAATACCAAGTGTAATGTTGGAGCCAATCGGAATCAAGCTTTCATTGAGTTTGTAAGTGAAGAGAGAAAGATTTATCATTGTGTTATGTAGATGAACAAGTTTCGATTTTTATTGAAAATTTTGTATTTTTCAGGAAGATTTAAACCAAGCTATACAGATGATTTCTTACTACGCTTCTTCTTCTGAGCCTGCTCAAGTTCGAGGTAAAACAGTCTACCTCCAGTACTCCAACAGGCAGGAGATTGTGAATAACAAAACAACGGCAGATGTTGTGGGAAATGTTCTTCTTGTGACAATCGAAGGCGAGGATGCTCGGATGGTCAGCATTGATGTCTTGCATCTGGTAAGGGGCTCAATCACCTTTTTTTTTTTCTTTGGGCTTTCTTTAGAAGAAGAAAGTAAACATATGTGCTAGAAAGATTGTTATCGAAGACATAATAATACATTAGGTTGTAGGTTTGTCGTGCTTTTTGGAAACTTACTTTTTGACATGAATGTAAATGGATCAGCAGGGCCATGTCAAGGCAATATCTTCAGTGGCAGCCTAATGCATTAGGAGAAAGAGCACATGTGTGTTTGTTTCCTTTTCTCCTTTCCGTAACACTGCCTCTCTCTCTCTCTCTCTCTCTCTCTCTCTCTCTCTCTCTCTCTCTCTCTCTCTCTCTCTCTCTCTCTCTCTCTCTTCCCTTCTCCTTCTCCCTCACAACTTCCTCTTTATCAAATAATCTAGGATTTGTAAGATATGATCTTACATAGGTGTAGTTATTGTTTTTGTTCGATATGATAGGGTGCAGCTCTGTCTACACATTTTTTTGGTGTGATATAGTAGACTGAATTAAAGTTTACGTGGCTGTGATGAATCTTATCTAGAGGTTCATCAATCTCTGCTAACCTTTTGAGAAATATCTTCTTTCTAGTATGATTGTTTGATATGGTGGAATGCGCATATCATTTGCCTTCCAGATAGTGTATACCGACCTCAAACTTACCTCACCATAATATATTAATTTGATTTGCTATACTGACTTTTGTGATGCTGTGCGAATTTGATATGTAAAAGCGCAAACGAAAATTTTCTTGGAATGTTTCTGAAGTGCAAAATAATCACAAAATGCTCCTCTGTAGTCTTTAAAGTCGACCCTTCTGGTTTTTGGTTGTTGTTGTTCTAATTGCTGGTTTGCAATGCAGGTATTCTCAGCCTTTGGGTTTGTCCACAAGATTACTACTTTTGAGAAGACAGCTGGATATCAGGTATATTACATAGCCGTAATTTGCTTTGTATTTTGATATTTTCTAGTTATCGTACTCAACTACTCATATTGTTTATTGTCTTAATTGCTCTTAGGCACTGGTTCAATTTACTGACGCGGAAACTGCGACCTTAGCAAAAACTGCCCTCGATGGAAGAAGCATTCCTAGGTGACAGTTGTATTAATCTTTTGACACGGTTTTTAGTCTAACTGTGAAGGGCTGTATAGTTCTAGATAGCGAGTAGGGCCTGACATTTTTCAGCCTTACGTACGTCCTTAGGATTTTCAGTCATCTGATGTTAAATTATCTTAAATCATATATGGTGATGATAGTTGTAGGAGAACCAAATTTGCAAGTAATCCTTTCATGTACGAACCTGGGAAAATACTATTAGCCATTGTAGATACTTAGAAAGAGGATAGTTTTTTTCATGCGGGATCCTTTGCAATGTCGTATGTTTATTTTATTGTAAATCATACATGCTTTGCGTTAGAATGTTATATATATATATATATATGTAATTGTTATATTTAAGGTATATTTATCACTGACATCTCTTTCTCGGCATCAGGTATCTACTCCCTGACGAAGTGGACCAATGCTCTCTTAAAATCACATATTCAGCTCATACAGATTTGACTGTCAAATTTCAGAGCCATCGGAGCAGGTATGTGTATTCATTTCGTGCGTTGAAACATGTTTTGGTTTACTTGGTGTCTTGGTGATTGCCATGATTCTGAGATCATACTAACTTAACTGTTTGCTCTTTAATTTGCAGGGACTATACTAATCCGTACCTTCCTGTTGCTCCATCAGCCATTGACAGTACCGGTCAGGTAAGCAATTTGGGAACAGTCTCGTACTCGAAAATGCATTTAAAATCCGCTTGCTACCTTAGTTGTACCTCTTGCTGTTGATGTGTGCATATTCCAAAGAGATACATGGAAGTGCATACATTGTTTATTGTTCTGTAACTAACGTGAAAGATCAATGCGTCATTCTTACTAGGTTGCTGTGGGTTTAGACGGTAAGAAGATGGAGCCTGAAAGTAATGTTCTTCTTGCATCCATTGAGAACATGCAGTATGCAGTAACCTTGGATGTCTTGCACATGGTAATACACCCTAGACGGTGAATCCTCATTGAATCTTTCGGTCTCAAAATATAAATTCTCTCATTCTCCCCCTTTTTTCAATGAACGAGTAGGTTTTTGCGGCTTTTGGAACTGTTCAAAAGATTGCAATGTTTGACAAGAATGGTGGGCTACAGGCATTGATTCAATACCCAGGTAACATCCTCTTATATGAAAAATGCTCTATTTTTCATTGTCATTGATCTGTAAGAGCAAATTCTCAAATGACTTGGTGGTTTTTTTTTATATCAGATGTGCAGACGGCTGTGGTGGCGAAGGGAGCATTGGAAGGACATTGTATTTACGATGGTGGATTTTGTAAGTTACACATCACTTACTCACGCCACACCGACCTCAGCATAAAGGTAGTATTCTCTCTTTATAAAGTTGAGAAACCTTTTTTTAAAACGGTAAAGTAATGATTTTTGGGTTATTTGAATTTGCAGGTGAACAACGATCGAAGCAGAGACTACACAATGCCTAACCCGGCTGCTGCGATGCCTCCACAACCCGGCCAGAATCCATACGCGGGAAATTCACAGCAATACCACGCAGCAGGTGCAAGCCACCAGCAGCAGCAGCCGCCACAAGGTGGATGGGGCCAATCAGGAGGGCAAGGTCACAACAATCCGTACATGGCAGCACCGTCTTCTGGCCCGATGCATCAAGGTCCGGGTGGTCATATGCCGCCACATCATTATGGTGGTCCTGGTCCAATGCATTAGAAAGAATATAAAGAAGAGTCCCTTTTTAAAAAGTCGAAGACGAAGTTGTTTTAATCCCTCTCTCTTTACATTTCTTCTACCTCTATTTTGTTTTGTTTATTTTAGTTTTATGTTTATGGAACACTTGTACTTGTGTCCAAAAAAGATCATTATCAAAAAGTATTATCTCATCATTTTGCCTCTCAAAAATGTATTAGATGAACTTAATCTCTGTCTCTCTCACTATATTATCATTTTCATAATCCAAATTGTCTAATCGTCTGATTATTGGCCAACATCCGAGAATAATTGGGATTTTTTTTATATATAAACCCAGGTTGATAAGAATAAATAAGAAAACAAAGTCTTAAGGAAGAATGAAAGATAAAAGGGATCTTTGTGGCTCCCAAGTCTCCAAGTAAACTCTTCTCATTTGTGTTTGTCTCTGTGAAGAATAAAAAGAAAGAGTAAGGGGAAGGAAGAAGAAGAAGAAGATAAAGGATATTCAAAAACCCTAACTAACTCCAAATGTCTTCTTCCACTCTTCAAGCTTCTCTTCTCCTTCGTCCTCCTCTCCATTCATCTTCCTTTATACCTCATCGTCCTCTCCTCTCCTCTTCTTTTTCTCTACGTTTCAATCCACAATCTCTCTCCAGTTTCTACCGTCTTTCTTCGATTCTTCTCAACTCTCGGTTTCGTTCCCTTCCTTGCTCATTGCGTCAAGACAATGTCGCTTCCGATTCCGATTTCCTTCCCAAGGAGTCTCGGAGCGGAGATATCGACGGAGAGGTTACGGATTCTGCTGAGAGTAGATTGGTTTCGGATACAGAGGTTTCCGAATTAGAGACGAGCGATAGATTCGTGGCTGATGAAGGGATGACTGAAGGCAGCCTTGTTGCGGAGACGCATAGTGGAGAAGAAGCGGATGTTAGTAATGGAGTAACGGAAGGTAAAGAGGAAGACAAGAAGCAGAGCAAGTTTCGGATTGTGGTGTTGCTGATGGGGATATGGGCATCTATTAAGAGAGCCATGGAGAAGGTAATGGAACGTGAGTGGCTAAGCTGGTGGCCTTTCTCTCGACAAGAGAAACGTCTCGAGAAACTCATAGCTGAAGCTGATGCTAATCCAAAGGATGCGGCTTTGCAAGGAGCTTTATTGGCTGAGCTTAACAAAAACATGTATATGCAATTTCGTTTCAATGCTGATTGATTTTGTTGCGTAATTCAGGAGTTTAGTTTTGTAGTTGAATTCTGAACTGATGTCTTCTTTTGCTTCAGTCCTGAAGCTGTAGTTCAACGGTTTGAACAAAGGGAACACGCTGTGGATAGTAGAGGAGTTGCTGAATATATTCGAGCTCTTGTCATTACTAATGCTATTGCGGAGTATCTTCCTGATGAACAAACCGGGAAGCCATCTAGTCTTCCCACACTGGTATATTCTTGTCTGCTTCTACCATTACTATTTCTAGAATCTGTGGTTTGGTTATCTGTTTTTCGGTAGTCTACACTTTGATCTCTGAGTTTGATCGGCCTTCTGTCTCTTATTGATTTCTACTGTGTATTTCCCAAAAATGTTATGGGTACCTCTACTTGAGACGAATACATCTCTAAGTTAGAAATGTCGTCGTTGTTTCGCTTATAAATCTAAATTATTGTTGTTGTATTTGTAAGAATCATTGGTTCTTGTGCAGCTGCAAGAGCTGAAGCATCGTGCATCAGGCAGTATGGACGAATCATTTGTGAACCCTGGTATATCTGAGAAGCAACCGTTGCATGTTACCATGGTAAGTTTCGCTTATATTTCGCATCTGGTGGGGGTATACTAAGCGTGGATTTCCTGGTAAATAAGGTTTCATATATGTAAGCTCTTAACACGTGTTCGCTTTGTTAGGTTAATCCGAAAGTTTCAAACAAATCAAGATTTGCACAAGAGCTTGTCTCGACGATCTTGTTCACTGTTGCTGTTGGTTTAGTGTGGTATGTGTCATCTATATTTGTAGTGGAAATGTTCCTTATTATGCGTAGTTGAACTTGTTATTCCTTCCAGTTTATGTTGGGTTCCTGTTATAACGGAAGATTCTTGTTTAGGTTAATGGGTGCAGCTGCTCTGCAGAAGTATATTGGAAGCCTGGGAGGAATTGGAACTTCGGGTGTTGGTTCAAGTTCTTCATATTCCACAAAAGAGGTTAACAAAGAAATAACGCCAGAAAAGGTAGACTATTGACTAAAGTTGAAAACTATGGACTTTTACTGTTTTACAAGGATTCGAAAGTAATTGAGTTAGAACTGTGAGGACATTCGTAGCTTTAGTTACAGTTACTAAACGTATGGTAAGAGAAAGATATTGCAAATTAGTTGCATGATAGAATCCTTCGTACTTGAGACAACTATCATCTTTTTGAATCCTGGATCCTCTCTGTTATAATGCTAGTTTACCCAGTGTAACATTTGAACGGAATGAATTTCGGAGAGTGGCGTCGTTGTATCCTGACAAGTTTGCTTGCTGCAGAATGTCAAAACATTTAAGGATGTAAAGGGTTGTGATGATGCAAAACAAGAGCTTGAGGAGGTGGTAGAATATCTAAAAAATCCATCAAAATTTACCCGCCTTGGAGGAAAGTTGCCAAAGGTATAATCTCTTTATATTTGATTATTATATATTCTCGATTGCATGTTACTTGGCACTTGGTTTTGACTTGAGACATTTCTTAAAATGTTTGCTTCCAGGGAATTCTTCTAACAGGGGCACCTGGTACTGGAAAGACATTGCTGGCTAAAGTAAGTTCACATATAGCATTAAATTTTCGTCTCTTGTTGAATGGGGTAGTTATCAAATAGTTAAGTATTTCATTTGTGTGTGTGCCTTTCAGTCACATTCCATTTAATCGTAAAATTCTGTTGAGCTATCAATACTTTTGTTGATTGCAATTAGCTGACACAGTTTACATTTTGAAGGCCATTGCTGGAGAAGCTGGAGTACCCTTCTTCTACAGAGCTGGATCTGAATTTGAAGAGATGTGAGCCTTCTTCTGATTGTCTTTCTCTGTCATATGTCGTGATCAACATTGTCATTAACTATTTATTACTATCAGGTGGCTTCTTCAGTAGTCGATAATGACACATACTATCATATTTTCTTTGATTGACAGGTTTGTAGGGGTAGGAGCAAGGCGTGTGAGATCCTTGTTTCAGGCAGCTAAGAAAAAGGTCTAACTCAACCTGTCACTGCATATAAGCTATTTCAAAAGAGTGATGTTTGTTAGGCTGGAAAGCCTCTTGCCATGACTGAAGTTCTTTTTTTGTGTATTACAGGCTCCCTGTATCATTTTCATTGATGAAATTGATGCGGTTGGATCCACTAGAAAACAATGGGAAGGGCATACAAAGAAGACGTTGCATCAACTACTTGTTGAAATGGATGGTTTTGAGCAGAATGAGGTAGCTTTTTATGAGGGATACCTTGTGATTACTTCCCATAATCTGCCAGAGTATAATAGTACTTTACTTCTTTATTGTTTTGCTCTGCAGGGAATAATAGTTATGGCTGCAACAAACTTGGCTGATATACTTGATCCAGCCCTGACAAGACCGGGTAGATTTGATAGGCATGTAAGTATTCAGCTTCGTATTACTCTTGTCTTTATTTATATTAGCACTGAAGATGAGAGGTCATTCTAGTTACTGAAAAATGAAGAAGTGAATCCTTGTTTTGGATCTATCTGTTTGAGGAGTTCTGTATGATTTTGCACATTTGGTGTTCAGTTGATATACATCTATATAATTCACAAACAGAATTGAGATAGGTGTGCTGCTTTCTACGAAAATTGTTTTGGATTTTGCCAAAAGAATAGAGTCTAATGACATTTAAATTTAGATTGTGGTCCCCAGTCCGGATGTCCGTGGACGCCAAGAAATTTTGGAACTCTACCTCCAAGGGAAACCTATGTCAGATGATGTGGATGTTAAAGCAATTGCTCGTGGAACTCCTGGATTCAATGGTGCTGGTGAGTATTAAATCTAAAACTGCATTTTGTCATTCAATGACTCACCACATTTTCCCTAATCTCACCAAAACAATTTACAGATCTTGCAAACCTGGTAAATATTGCTGCCATAAAGGCAGCTGTTGATGGGGCTGAGAAGCTATCTGCTGAACAGTTGGAATTCGCGAAGGACCGAATAGTTATGGGCACAGAGAGGAAGACGATGTTTGTATCAGAGGACTCCAAAAAGGTAAATCTAATACGCGATCATACAAGTTTTTGGATGTGGAGTTCAAAACAGGATGTGACCTCTCACTTGCTGTTTTTTTTTTGCCTCTTTAGCTCACTGCCTACCATGAGAGTGGTCATGCTATTGTTGCTTTGAACACGGGTGGTGCGCACCCGATCCACAAAGCAACTATAATGCCACGTGGATCTGCGTTGGGAATGGTTACGCAGTTACCTTCAAACGATGAAACATCAGTGAGCAAGAAGCAGTTATTAGCTCGTCTTGATGTATGTATGGGAGGAAGAGTCGCGGAGGAACTCATCTTTGGCCAGGACCATATCACCACTGGAGCGAGTAGCGATCTGTCCCAGGCCACAGAACTTGCTCAATATATGGTAATCTCCTGTTATAACCTTCATATGACACGAACATTGCTTGTTTTTTCCCTGGTTTATCAAAAGAATTAGCCTTCGGTTATGATAGTTTCTGGACTGAGGTTTCAGGGATTTCAAAAAAGTTGACGGGAAGAAAGTATTTCCACTGTAGAGTTTTGGTAACGGATCTTGGTTTAATATGGAAGGTATATGGTAATGCTTTTGGTTTAATATGGAAGGTATCGAGCTGTGGGATGAGTGAGGCAATAGGACCAGTTCATATAAAAGAAAGACCAAGTTCTGAAATGCAATCACGCATCGATGCAGAGGTAGGGGAGACTCTCTTTATTCATTTCTTCTAGTTAACTCGTTAAAATTCCATTGCTCCTAAGTCTGATCATTCATCTGGTGATGTTGTTACTTTATGGTCAGGTTGTAAAACTTCTGCGAGAGGCATACGAGCGAGTGAAATCTCTCTTGAAACGGGTTTGTTTTGTGCAAAGTTTCCCCGCTAATCACACTTTTGACTCTTATCAAAACTGGTTTAATAAACTCTTTTTCTCACTTTTTTATTTATTTATGTGTGTTTACCAGCATGAGAAGCAGCTACACACGTTAGCAAACGCACTTCTAGAGTATGAAACGCTAACTGCAGAGGACATAAAGCGTATTCTCCTTCCAAAACAAGGAGAGAAGTTACAGGAGCAACAAGAAGAAGAAGGAGACTTGGTATTGGCCTAGTCACATCATTCATTATCACAAAACACACCTTTTTGGGTGAAGGAAGGGAGGTCCAAAGCTTTTGTACAGAGTAAATCTCCCATAGCTTAAACAAAACATTTCCCATAACTGTTCTACAACAAAAACAAAAAACAGGTGAAACTATTCATCTCATGTTATAAATTATTGTAGTTTCTATTTCATTAGCTCTTTAGTTTCACTTCGACCTGGAACTTTTTTTCCTTTTGACATTCTATGATAAAAGAAAAATAAAAAATAAAAGAACATTGAAAGGAATGTAACTGTAATTTTTATTCTGTCTTTTTTACAGAACTGTAGTTTTTTCATCTCTGATACGATCTTTGGAAGGGCAATAAATGTTTTTAGTAAATCGGCCAATCAATTCTATTGAAATAAAAATATTAACTTTTAGTCATATGTTAATTACATGAAATGCCATGATAATTAATAAAATTGTTATGATTATAGTTATACTAAAATAGTCAAACTAATTATTAACTAATTTGTTCACAATATCTTTTCTTTAAAATATAAATATAAATTTATATATTCCTTTTTAGTTATAACATAATTTAAAATAAATATTTTTCTTTCAAATTTTTTAAAATATTAATCAATAAAATTCATTAAAAGTTATTAAATATTAAATAAAATTTTGAACTATAAAAAGAAATCTAAAAAATTAGACAGATATATTTTTAAATTTTAACTAAATAGTTCCATATTATAAATTTTCAATATTTATATTATTCAATAATATAATAGATGAGTTGGAATTAATGTTTTTTACAAAATAATGTTCATTGCGTTTGTTTTATTAAACACGCAAAACGTTTAGACCACTACAAAAAAGTTAAAAGAACCAATTAACATATTTCGATTATGAAAGTATTAAAACAAACTTTAACTACTCCAAAATAGGTTAAAAGGATGAATTAAACTATTTTTATTATAAAATATTTAAAATAAAACTAAACCAATGCAAATGGATTAAATAGATGGATTATTTTATTTTAACACATATATCTGTAATTATATCTATAAAAATTTAAAAATAAAATTTTATAACAATTATGATCATATACTATACCATGAATTGAATCATCATGATCCGATCAAAATAAGTTATAACTAAAATTTCAACTCATTTATATTTTAATTTTTACAAAATAACAAGTGTAAAAAACAAACTGAAAATGTTGTTTGTTAACAAGTTAAAATTTAGTAAATTATATAATATATCTATTCTAAAAATAAAACTGCTAACACATCTCCAACTTTCACATCTATAAATATATTTTATCCAAAAAAAATATCAAAAAAGAATTCAAGAAATTTTAAAAATTCAAGCAAATTAAAAAAAAAATTGTATCAAATTAAAATTTTGGTAAAAATATAATTTCGCGCTTTGATAGCACATATCACAATCTAGTGAGATTTTTATAGGAAAACATTTATTTGTAAGGATATTGAAAATGGAAGCATTTTTCACGGAGCTACCTGTCCATGTGAGCGTTTGGAATATTTAGTTTCATCATTCCAAATGGACAAAACGTATAACAAACTTATCTACTATTCTAATTACAAACAAAAAAAAACGTCCTTCAAGTAAAAAGGAATTGACAAACAAAAAGTAAAAAGGAAAAAAACACTTTCACACTGTTTATAAGAAATACTAAACATAGGTGTAAGTTTTACAGCTAATGGAGCTAATGTGTGTTTCCTCAATTACAAGTCAAGACAAAATTTATAAACTATATATTCCATTTCCTTAATGGTCCTTGTGGAGATTTTCACATCCCACAAATGCTATTGGTTCAATAAAGTAAGTATTGTAAAACAAAATTAAAAAAAAAATAATTAAAAAGACGGTGTGTGGCCTTTATGGGTGCAACTGAAAAAAAGTGTTTAAAAAAGGGAAGAAAGAGTGGAACCCCATGAACACACTTTTAACATGTCTCTGCAAATTGTAAGATTCCTGCAAGTGGCAAAAAAAAGACAAAACTCCAAAATCCTATTTGGTTCTATAGAGAAGTTACCAAAAACATTCATCAAATTAACAAAAAAGAAAAAAAAAGGGAAAGAAGTAAAAAAAAAAGTTAAATAAAGAAACTTATTATGTAACGGTAAATGATGATTATTATTTCCCTGTCCATCCTCAAAGAGACTCTCTTTTTCCCTTTGAAAGCTTCATCCACGGCAGCAAATCTCTCTCTCTCTCTCTTTGACTCGACAATAAATTAGTTTCTTCTTCGATCTTTCTTCTCTTAGACTCTGTTCATGGAACCTGTTGTGTCTTGAACCGCAAGACGTTCGGAGATATCAGCTAAAGATTTAAGATTGCATTTGATAAGAGCCTCGACAAAGTAACAAGTCTCATCCTTGGTGTTTCCTTCAGGTACATCCACAACAAAAGACTCGATCACAAGCGTCCCTAGTCTTCCTCCTTGTATTGTCTCAGGGTGAAGAGAGATGATTGAAGAATAGTTCTAATCAAAATACACAAAACAGAGAATAAGAAAAAAAATGGGCTTTTTGAACCAACAAAATTATATAAAAAAATGATGTCTTTTGTGGTTTACCTTGAGTCTGTGATCGCCACCAACGATCCTGATGCTGAGAATATGCTCATTGTCATCAAGCAACTCCAATCTCTCAGTGCTTCGAGTAGCTGGTAATCCTGATTTCACATCGACTTCTCTTACTGTACCAATCTCCATGTTCCCTTTCACCACACATCTACTGATAAATGGCTTGTACTTCTGTGGCTGGTCGAATCTTCTCACAAGAGACCATACCTAATAGTAATAACCCAAACTCAAAGTCTTGTTTTTTTTTCTTTCAATGAAGCCTCAAACTTTCTAAATCTATTTTCCTCTATTCGTTTATATAAATGCTTTAACCAATTGATTCCTTCTTCGAACTCGGTAAAGATCAACAAATCAGTAAAAGATTCTCATTTCTGGATTGGATTTAAACTAAGAGGAAGATTCTATTGAATCAAAACATAAAAGCTTTAACGACCTAATCAGCACACAAAATACAGAGCGCATGTGGAAGAAAGATAGAAGCTTACGATATGAACAGGAGCTTTGATATGTTTAACAAGAGTAGAGCTACACTGATTCTCCAAAAGCTCATGCTTATGGTGTCTCCTTATAAACTCTATCTCTGGATTCGTCTCCATCCCGTTAGCTTCCATCTTCTTCTTCTTCTTCCGTATAGGCCACGTTTCTGAATCTCAACACTATTCGCGTCAGAGAGAGACAGAAAATAGATGAGGAGGAGAGTGATCGAGCTTGATGAAGTAATATCACTGCAGAGTTTTGGACTCGTCGGAGATCTGATCTTTCCGATAAAAAGTTTTAATGTGAAGAAGAGAAGAAAGATAGACAGATTTCAGTCGCCGTCTTTAGAGGGAGAGAGATAAGAATATGAGAGAGAAGAGAGAAGACTCCATCCAACAAACTTCTCTCTCTCTCTCTCTCTCTTTTAACAAATTTCTTTTTTAATTTTGATTAATTAAACAGACTATGTGATTTTAAAATAAATGTAAACAAAAAAAACACATTAAAATTTATTGATTGGATAGAATTTAAGAAGGTCTCTTTTTTTTTTCCGATTTCACAACTCTCATTGGACAGATTTTTAAGGAGATTTTTTTTATTATCCTCGAATTCCAGACTATTTACGGAAATGCCATTCATTGTCGTTTTCTGGATGGTTATGTTTAATGACGAGAATACCCCTCAAGTTTCTGCGCCTGTGTTTTTTTTTTTATGTTATCGCTGTTTGTCTTTTTTCGTAAGCGAAGAAAACTTTAATTATTAAATGTTGATTGGTGAAAAGAAAACACGATTCTTATAGTATTGTTTTAGCCTATTAGTGAAAACTTTTTTTCTCTTTTGCCATATCCTTTTTTTCTCATTTGGATTAAAAAAAAATAAGTCACTGTTGAAAAAATGAAGTTACTATTACGCATCATGTAATTGCTAAATGCTGTATAGTTTTATAGTTGTTTAATAGAAGAAAATCAAAGTGAAATGAAAAAAATACGAGATCATATATTTGCTAAACAAATGTTATATATTGGTGATATATATATATGCTATTAACCATTCCATATACAATTATGTAGAAGTAAAATTATTGAAAATCTAAATCACTAAGCTAGTACAAACCGATAATTCGTTGCTTATAAATAAATATCTACATGAATTTCTAGATTTTTCGTTTTACATCAACTTTTTGGATATTCCTCATTTTTCTGCATTAATAATTTGTATTATGAAAATTTTGATATGGATAGTGATTGGTGATACATGGACATTACTAAGTTCTTCGAAACTATCAGCAATTAAATAGCCCAAACTCAAAAACTATAGCCTCCTAACTTGCATGTATTTTCGTTAATTAAATACAAACAAAATCGATAAGCTTTAATTTGGTAAATTAACCTATTTACTTACGTATTACGGCTATTACCAGTCATGACTCATTCGACGTAGATTATAAAATTGATTCGCACATAGTTTTGTGTTATTTTACGTCCAAGTGGGTTATATACATTAGAACAGTTTATATTGTAAATGATCGAACAAAAGTAAATAGATTTTGACAAACGATATTCTTAGGGTTTGCTTAACTTTTGCCCGACTCGAAGAGCCAATCTCGAGAGAGCGAATGGTCCCATGTGCACTCTTTTTAAGTCACAAAAAAATTTTATAACACAAAAAGGTTTGGCTCTTATAAAGTCATATCTAGAAGAAAAAAGAAGAAGAAAACTCATTGCTAACTTTGTAACGTGCCAAAAGTATTCTCTCGAAGAAACTATTAATTTTGTGTTGCATTAGACAACCAAAATTCCTCATAAAACCTTAATTGTTACTTAGCTCTTTTGCCAGTTATAATTGACGTCGACTCTAGCCGCCATATCAACGAATAGTAACTCCACGCACACTAACCTCCTCGTCGATTAATCCAATCACTCTAATGCTTAAACCTGCCATGGTAACGATCCGATGTTACCAAGTTGACGTCTACCATTTCTTTTTCAGGAAGACTTGCTTTATACGTCTATACTATATATATATTATGTATCAAAATTAAGTCTTCATCTACATGTACGTGAGAACGTCGTTGTAGCAGTCATCCCGTGAGTCCAATGGTTCTTTGATGCTTTGGCTCGTTCGGTCTCTCTAAAAGATATTGGCGCATTATCCATTCATCATTGTCGTAAATAAACTAACTTTTTCACAATATATTTTAACTACCTAGCTAGTTGAATATTTTTTTATTTAACTATGATATTGATCAAATAATAACAACAGTATTTTGATATAAATTTTTATAAATTGATACTCGTTTTCGGAAAATAAACGACAAGGTTGGGGTCCACACTCCATAGTTTGGATAAAACACTTTAAAGTAACGTTTTCTAGAGATTGCGTATCTTACATTCACGTTTTATTTTTCTTCTTCTAAACTCTTCAATTAATCGTTGAACCAACATTTTAATTTTAAAGAAATATCCTTGAGTTCCACAAAGTCAGAATGAGCCCAAGTCGAAAACTAGCAATGTAATAAACTACCAAAAAGATTTTCTAAAACGGTAGACAGAAATTTTCTAAAACAAAAAATATCATTTTAAAATGAATCTGAATATATACTCACGAAATCGAATATATAGATACCAAACATTTAAAAGAAAATAGTGTATGTAGTTCTAGTATTAAAATTGAATTAGTTAAATTTATTATCAATCCTTTCAATTCAGACATAAAATTTATATTTTAATACCAACTTTCTTTTCTATTTAAACAGCCAAATCACTTGTTTGACTGCTACCATTCGAGAGCTTTAAAATCTTAATATTACGGACACAGAGAAGTAAGTATTTCATAAATAGTAAGTCCATTGATGGGATGTAAAAGGACAATCACCTTTGTAGAGTGGGAATGTTTAGATTCACTTCATATTAGTATAAATAGTATGAAAACGATGACTATACATTATCCAAATAAAGCTAATTAAACAACAACAACAAAAAAAAGGGCCCAAAAGAAAGGTGTGGAAGAGATTAATAAAGAAACAAAAACGGATTATAAAGAGAGCAGCGAGGATCATGTGTTGCAACTTGCACCTATCTTCTTTTGACCATTTGGCTAAATAAACGTGAACACCATCAACGCCTTATGAATCAAAATCCCACACTTCTCCATTTTTGTTCTTTATTCACATAAATGCGAGACCCATCGATCATCACATTAATCAGTAAAAACTTCTCCCTACAGTTTTTCTTTTTTCTTACTAACTTTTTATTATTATATCAAACAAAAACAGTTAGATAAACCAGACTCAATCCAAAAGTTTTACAGCAGACAGAGTCGAGAAGAATACAAATCCTGCTGAACTAAAACACTCCCAAGACCATTTCCAAGAAACTAAAAACGCTGAAACTAGACTAAAAATAAACAAACTGTTAATACACTTCCAGAAAAACAAACTGCTAAAACATGTTAAAGACATTATCTACATATGGGTTTGTTTCTACATGAAGAAAACAAATTTTCATTTAAAAATATGTTCGAAAACACAAAAAAAATTTTTTTACAACTTTGATATAGATTTTATTGTTCGTTTTCTTTAGTGTAAAAAATTCTGCAAATCATAGCTAGGAGAAAAAAAACAGAGAACAAGATTTATTTTATATATTTTTGGAAATTAAGTTTAATAAAATGTTGAAAAATGTCAATTATTTTTAAAACAAGTATATACTGTATATATATATATATTTGTGAAATATACTGTATATATATATATAATAATAAACGTAGAAGCAAACAAACAAAATTGATGTACAAATCTGATAAAAAACATTGACAAGAAACAAACTTGAACCAACCTAAGACTTGAGATGGAGACGTACGGGGGGGGGGAGGGAATTTGAATGGATTTACTAGGAAAATTTACTCAAAAAGTCCAAGGAGAGCTAAATAAAATTTCCACCTTTCACCGTAACCACTAACCACGAGCCGATCTCAAAATTCTAAAACCAGGTCCAAATCGGGCCATGATTAAATGGGCTGGCCTCAAAACGGACCACCCTAACCCATCACAACAACTATACATCTTATCACTACTGCATGTCAAAATGTTGCTCAAGCCCGTAACCACCATATATCTTTTGAATTGAGAGTTCTTACACGATTCTCCGAGTCAATACCAAAATACCAAAAAAATTATAGATAGTAGTTTCTTGTGCCAAAAAAATGGCCAGTACTATTTGGGTCAGCCTTTAGAAACAAAAAAAAACAAAAACAAAATAATAGATCAAAGCAGGAGATCAGACCTGATTAGTCCATTGTACAGTGTACTATTTGCTACTAGCTTCATACCACCCTAATCTATATTCATACCCATTCCTCCCTTTGGAGGTTCGCTTTTCTCTTTTACAGATTCGCTTTTCTCAATGTCCATTTTCCAAGACTCTTTCGCCTCTGCGTTCTCTGCAAGTAATTCACAAGGAGTTGCAGCTGGGTCTAGTTCCAAACAACCCTCTGGGGCGTTATCAGCTTCTTTCCCTGTAAGGATGTAGTGAGGCACTTGGTGAGAGAACCTAAACATTTCTTCCTTTTGAATGTTTCTCACATCCTTTAGATCTGTGCTTCTGCGAAAAACCGCTCTAAACCCTTCAGCTTTGAGTAAGAGAGTCACGGTCACATTTTGCTTGTCTTCGGTGTAGTCATCAAGAACTTCTACCATGTCGTACTTGTGTATGACTTCATCAGGGGTATGCTTGTCCCACTCAGGGGACCAGTTTCGATACAGTGCCCAAACTTGTCCCTTCTTGGGAAGAATGTGAAGAAGTCCTCTTGTACCTTTGGTAAAATCGACTTTGTGGGAAAATGCGTTTAGTGTATCTGTCGACTCGTATTTCCCTGACCTAAAATCTCCACATGATTTAGCAAAACCAGAGCCTACCCAGTCTATAGGACCAAACTCTTTGCAGCTTCTGGTATTGAGCCAGCTGATTCTCATCTTAAAGGGATTCAAAGAAATCACCTTTTGGATGCGGGCGTAAAACCGCGGCATTCCATCGTCATCATCATAAGCTGCCCAAATCTGGTCTTCTTGAAAAGAATTTTCAGAACGGTCAAGATCAAAGTTGTGAAAGTCTGAATCCGGAACAACGATAGCATTCACTTCATCATTGGAAACTTCTTCGACTGCTCCACTATTCTTATTTACCTCATTTGCCTTGCTAGTCATCTTGCTTGTTGCTTTTACACTTTTCTTCTCTCTTTCTATTGTTTTGGTGTCCTCCACCGTTTCTGAGATCATCTTCAGAAGTCTCTTAGAAATATCTGACTGGGCCTTCTTCATAAGCGCTTTAGTTATATCGCAAGGTAACAACATTCCTTGTGCCTGAGGATGAGGAGAGCATATGGTGGTTGGCGTTTCAGGGTTTCCTTTGGCAGGATTAGAAGTAGTAGTGAACCTACTTGGATCATTTTGATTCGACCACTTCCCTGCAAATGGACCAAACATATTTGAATCATCTGTCCTCATCTTCTTAACATTCCTCAGGTCAGAGTTTGAGAATCCTCTAGCAGCATCCAGTTCTTGTGACTCCCCAAACGCTCTCTTCATTCTGTCTTGGGCTTGCTGAACCACATTTGCAGCTTGATTTGTGACATTTCGGCTGTCAGGATCGGCCTTTCTTGATAAATATTCCCATCGAAAACCATCACTAACAGATGGTGCAGGCTCTCTTCCAGAAGAAGTACCATATGAATTCTTGTATGTCGCTGTAAATTTGGAACTCCGTTGTTGTTGGTTTGTCGCTGGAATTTTCCGTTGCTGTTGGTTAGATGAGAGGTTGGCAGGCTTAGGAACACTTGGAGGCGGATTTTTCTCTGCTGCAATGAAACCCTCACGACAGTTTGGACAAAGCAAAGTCTGGTCAAGATAAACCTTCAGGTACTCATATTGCATCTTGCATCTGTTGCACATTGTCCAGAAGGTACTACTCTCCTTTTGAACGGGAGTGAAAAAAGTAGGCTGATCCATGTGTGAAGCTGGCGTTCTAGCCTTAGTAGTTGAAACTACAGGGCCTCTTACATTTTGGAACCCGTTAGAACTTGGTGGGCGCGGTGGCATCCCGCTCTGTGTTGTTGGGAATCTCTGTTGAGCTCCTTTAACCTGCCTCTTTAAGTTATATGAATGTCTCCTAACCTTGTCAGACAGTAGACTCCAAGCTTCCGAAATCAGCTTAAACGCACCTTCTGCCCCTTTACACTTGTTTTTATCCGGATGGAGCATAAGAGCTAATTTCCGATACTGCTTTCTCACTGCTTCATCATCAGCCAAAGGGTCCACACCAAGGATACCGTACCAATCAGCTTCTCCGCTGGTTTGTTTCTCTCCTGAGATATAAACATCAACCGCCATCAACAACTGTGTCAAACCATCCAGGTGTGGATATAATTTTTGAGCCTTGTTGGCAAATTTTTTCGCCCCATTGTAATCCTTCTCTGTAACCTTTCTCTCAGCAATATCCATTGCCCTTTTCGCTTCATCCTTGTTGCATTCCATTTCCTAGAGAGCGTTACAATATACTGTCCTATGAACACCTTTCAGAATAGAGGATCTTCAAATCAGAATCCTCAAAGCCTTTGGCACCTGTCTCAATGGAAAATCGGAGCAAAAGTAAGAATAGATTCAGATAAATTTTCACAGAAGCAGATCAGTTATCTTATAACATGATTACACAAGCCTCTAAGATTTTAACATAATCGGAAATGTTAGATTTGTTTCCATATGGAGGTTTAATTGACTACAAAGTGAAAAGAAATGTCCCATGCAGATCTGATCCAACTAGGTAAAACAACAAATGCGAATCACTGGAGTTAATCTTATCCAGTGGCCTGTTCGATCCTACTACCGTAACAATGCAGTTAAACGAAAAGAAAGAGAACCAATCCTAGGCAATAAGTTATGAGATTACCATATCAAAGCCACACAAAAAATACAAACAATTTGCACACAAAATCTGCTGAATATAAACAGTGATACACAAGCTCAAGAAAGGTAAAATCTTGTGAATATAGTGCAATCAAGCATCTGGAAAAATAAGCAAGAACAAGATTTACATGACGACCCTCAAAATCTTAACAACATTATAGCACTGATGGGAGTACAAAATTGAGAATACAACTCAAAGCTATAAACTTTAACTACGATCACAGATCTTCAAACTCTTAACAACTCTAAAACCACAATTCACCTACCCACAAAAGTGTACAATCAAAGTTCGCAGCAGCAATTGAATCTCATGATCACTACAGACACACACAAAAAGAAACCCCTAATTTACATCTAAATCAATGCAAACAATGAAACCAGCTCGAAACCCACGAAAATTCGAGCAAGTTCAAAACCGAAAAATTCAAACGGATCTACACAAAAAGCGGTAAGAAATCAAACTGCCCAAATTCGATATTCCAGAGATTCGGGAGGTGTGATACTGATACAAAGCGAAAACCTTAATACCATTACAGCGAATTCGAAAGACCGTAAGAATCTGTTTTCTTTAACAAGCGGAAAGCTAAAAGGGTACAGGTAAAGAAGAAATAATCCACGAAAAATAGGAGGAAACATACCAATCTTTAAATCGCTATTCGGAGGATAAAGAATATGATTTGAATCAAAATCAAACTTTTACTACATGAGACTCATTTGTCAGATACCCCTTTTTTACAAACCCTACTCAGATTTTTTTTCATTTTCTTAAGAACACCTCCAATATATACTCAGGCAATATATAATTAATTTGGAAAATATAAGAATGTATGGGTCTCCAAAATTTATTACGTTATTTTTATCACTATCCATTTTTAAAAAGAACCATGATTATTTAACCCCAATTACTTTAATCATGGTTACATTGACCATGATTCATAGATAAGTTAACCACAGTTATATTTTGATCTAAATATAATTGTGATTAACATAATCTCGGTTATATTTTCTTCTATATATTATTTTGGTTACAAACAACTAAATATATAAATCATAACTATAATTATTTAAATTATGATTATTTTAATCTTAACCATAATTACATTAATTATAGTTATGTCAATTATGATTACGTTAATCAAGATTAGATTTTATCTTCGATTTAAAATTATAAGTGGTTAACAATAAAAATAAATTTAGTTATGATAATTTTAGCCACATTAACCATAATTATATTTTAGTTTAGATTGAAATTAACCATGATTATATTTTAGTTTAGGTTGAAAAGTACTAGTAAAAATATTTTATTTGTCGTTTATAATTTACACACATAAATTTTAAAATTCAAAATTAAATTGTAATACGATTACATTACTAATACATATAACATATTATAATGGTTGCTAATATTTTTTCTTTAAGTTGATGTTAATTTTTAAAATACTTTTTACATCACATACATCTTTGAATGTTTTAAATAAATTAAAGTGGAAACTGAAGTTAATAGCAACTTATATTGAAGCAATAAACCAGATTAGTAGACTCTTGTCATATCGTTTGTCTCCACTGCCCAAATAAAAAATATTTAGTTTTGAACTTGTTTATTAGTGAATTAATCTAGTTTGAGAAATCATGTTTTGGCCATATGTTCTCGTATTTCTTTCCTTCTAAATACAAGAAAGCTTTGAATGCAGTCCATATTAGATCGCTATTCCAAGAAAAAAAAATATATAATTTGAATCAAACAAACTTTTACTTCAAAAGACTCATTTGTCCTTTTTACAAACCTTACTAGATTTTCTTTTTCTTAAAACACCTCATATATATATATTCAAACAAAATAATTAATCTGGAAAAGAGAAGAATGCATGATTCTCAACACAGTTATTTGACCACAGTTACTTCAGTTAAAGTTACATCAACCATGATTATGTTAATCATAGTTAACCATGTTATGGTTAGCATGTACCATAGTTAAATTCTAACCTAAATTAAAAATTATTAATGGTTAAGTATGAAAATATTCTTTTTTTTTTGTCAACATAATCTATTGGCTTTAATATCTCCAGTAAGCGGTGTTGGGTTCGAATTCCAGACCTGGTGTAATGAATATAGAAGTGGCTACCATTATGCCACATGATTCCTATGAAAATATTCTTTTGACGTAATAAATAATTCATTATTTATTTTTTTTTAAATGACTATAGCTATTTTAATCACAGTTACTTTAATAACGATTATTTTAACCACGGTTATGTTTTGACATAGATTTGAGAATTATATTGACTACAATTTACACATATAAAATGTTTTAATTCAAATTTGGATTATAATACGGTGATATCAATTATACATATAACTAGATTATAATGGTTATTTGATATAGTTTTGACTTCACATATGTTTGACTAGAACCCTGTCCAACTTCTTTAGAATCACATCACTTTCTCTTTTGTTGCACAAAGTATACAAAGCCATGATCAGCGACATTAAAGCGGGCAACAATTCCATCATAGCTTGAAAGTCTCTCATTCTCGGAATAACATTTCGGGAGTTTTCAAAATGACCAATGTTTGACTTTGGACAGTTCCTTCTACATGTCTGTATTTATAAAGAACTGACTTATTCAAAACTCAAACATAATTCAGTATCCGAATGAACGTACAATAAAAGGAAGTCCCTCTCACGAATACATGAATGGAGCAAATATTCTACAATCCTCCTCGCAGCACTCGACTCCCGTTTGAGCAACCTTATTCTGAACTTAACGATTAAATCATTCACTGACAAAATATCATTATGAATGGCTTTTTGTCTCCCAATGGCCATATCTTGTTTACCATCACTGTCAACCAAGGGCTAGGAATTTCTCTTCCAGAAAATTCTTCCACAGCATTATCTCATACCACCTGTTTATTTTTTTTTGTCGTGACCACAACAGTGTAATACATACCAACGACCGAGGAAAGCAAAAAGAAAGATGGGGAGGAATTACAAAACATTGTTTATTGGATGATTAATATCGAAAGAAGTGGGAGGAACAGAACAAATGAATAGACAAAAATCGAGGACATGACAAAGCGTCTTCGTCCTCAAAGGCAGGCATGTGCATATGCAACACAAAACCAAAACACAAATCCTCACACGTCGTTACAGGTAGCCACAAGAGCACACAACTGCTAAAGCAAATTTATATTTATCTGTCTGTCTGCACATGCCTCAATTTCGACCCCAATATCTTCTTTCTTTCACCTGGAGGGCTACCTTACTCACCCGCTTTCTCACCCTTTGTCTCTGGTTTGATTTCCTGTTTCGGATCGGGTATAGCATCATCTGGAATCGGTTCCATTTCAGAGTTGGGGCTTGTTTCGGTTCCCTTTTCAGCATTGGGATTTGATTCGGTTTGGAGTTCAGCTTCGGAGTTCGATTCTGGTTCTGATTCTGGTTCAGCCTCGGGGTTTGGTTGAGACTCGGTCTTATCATGACGGAATTTAACAACAATGCACGTGATGTTATCTGCACTGCCACGAGTAAACGCAGTGTCGGTTAACATGCGGGCAGCTGCCTCAGGCTCCTCCTCGCTCTGAGCAAGGGATACCGCATCCTGAATCCAAGCGGAAAAAAATAACACAGTTACATTCCTGAACAGTCCAGAAACAGATACATGGGGAGGAATCTATATGTGAGTTACATACCTCATTTGGTACCACATCCCATAAACCGTCACTTGCAAGCACAAGAAACTCGGCCTCGTGATTTATCTCTAGATCCTGCAAAATAAACAGTGTGTGTTCATAAAACCTCAACACTCAAGGATGTACTCTGGGCTAAGAGAACAACATAACACCCTCAAGAGGAGAGCATTCTGCTGGAGTTAGAAGCGGTTACTTGTATCTCGGGTTCAGCAACAACAAATTGCTTCAGCATTCTGTTTCCAAAGGCCCGAGACATTGCCAAGACTCCACCTACCCTCCATGTTCCTGACAAGGGAAATCCATATTATCTTACTTTAAACCTCGGCTGACAAAGAGATCCAGATGAGAATACTTAGTAGGGCAGGCCCCAAGAATTCTAGTCTTTCTCTGACAGTGAATGTTTAAAGGGTGAATAACCCGGCAAAGGAGAATGCCTTGATAAGATGGTTTGCAGGTTAGCGTTCCCCTAGAAACTTAATAACTGTATTAGACCAAAAAGAAACTAATAATGACATCATATTTTTCCAAAACTCGTGAAGGAAATATCAAGCAACTTGAGTAGCCAGTGATCTAAATCTAACTCAGGAGGTAAATCTCTGCAGTCTCGCTATGACATGTTCAGAAGCAAGCAACCAATTAGGGGTACAGAAGAGAGGGACGATTTCCTATAATATCAAGTTACCTGCCCACATGATAACACCACCAGCGCTTTCAATTCGCTTTCTTTCATCGCTTCTATTTGGCTTATGGTCATCAGATAGCGCGATAGCTTCAGAACAAAAAACACTAAGTCTGAATAGGTAGCCCTTACGAAAAGAAAAATGTTTAAATGATATGCCACATTGTTTTAGATCATGACGAAATACTGACCTTTCCCAGCTTTAGAAACTATTGTCCTTGAGTCTCCAACATTTGCAACATACAAATGGTTCCCAACCAACACAGCAGCAGATGCTGTGGAGCCATCATCTCTGTACATATCCTTTTCCGACTCAAGGAATGCTACATCAGTTTGTTTATATGTTTCACCTATAAAAAATGGGCCAAGTTAGAAGGTGAATGGACTATATGAGCTCAGATTATAACAAAATCTTATGTCAAGAGATATAGAACGCACTTAATGCCAGCTTGGTGTCTGTCAAAAATTGTGGATGATTCATAAGATTGTTAAAGAGGTGTTGTTTCAGGTACTCAGCAGCACGTGAACCACCATGACCTGTAATGATTAAAGCCTCAGAAATTAGAAGAGAACACAAAAGATCAAGTCACCAACATATGATCCTGTTTCTCAGAGTTCTATGAACGTATACTGATTGTTCAACTGAGCACTGCAATGCTTTAACTTCCTACACTGTCTACTAAAAATTCCAGACGAAGCAATAAGCATGTACAAATACGAACTCTCATTGCAGGCAATTCAAGATCCTTCTTGAAAATAGTAGACATAGCATATATAGTGTTCAAAAATCTTATACCATTCATTCAACACTAATACATCCGTTTCGTCTATACCAGAAGAAAAGTAAGCAAAAACATCAGAACCTAACCATCAAATATTCCAAACATGGAAACTGTTTGGCCATCAATTTTGGAAGCTTTAACATCGTAGAAGTCTTCCATCGTAGACCTTTTCCCTCTGAAACTACAGTACCCACAGCTCAAGCTTCCATCATCACTGCCATTACACATAACCTTCATTACACAATATAATAATATCATATGGATCCAAAGCCAAGGACGATTACACAAGCCTACACAACAATAACAAAATGAGAGCTACTCACTTTTTCCAGCCACCACCAATGTATCCACCATCATCAACTTTCTCAGGGGGCATATCAACTAAGGAAATTTGCTTTTCTCCAGCAGAAGAATCGACCATCATCTTCGCAGCAGTGGTTCTAAATCCGAAACCAACTCTCAAGATAGTCTTCTCCTTAATATGATTAAAATGATGTCTTCCTTGAGCCAACACCCCAATATGAGCAGCCTGAACAATGACACTCCTTGTGATACTGCTGCATACCATCAGGCAGGTCTTACCTGATAAATAATCAGTTTCTCCAATGCATGAGCTGCGTAGAGCAAAAAAAAAAAAAAAAATCTCGATCGTTAACTGTAAACCAAAAGATATGATTCTTAAAATCAGGAAAAAAAAAGATTTGATTTGAGCTACATTAAACACGATCATCGTCTACGTAAAAGCTAAGATATCAGATCCTAGATCCCTGTTTTAACCAATTTACGATAACAAAAGCCTATCTATACAGATAAATTCAAAAAAGATTGAGCTGATTTTGACCTCGAATTAATGAATTAAACTAGATCCACTGAATACCAATTAGCGAATCACGAACAATGACGAGACGAAATCTAAAACGATCCGAATCTTAGTTTCCTAAACAATTTGATTCATCAAATGCTTGAACAAACGAGAGACGGATCAAAAGAGAGAGAAAAAAACGAACAGGTATCATCTCGAATTCGATTGAAAAGGAAAAAAAGCCAATAAAAATCAAGGATCTGTCGCAGGAAATCTCAGAGCTCTGACAAAACGAATCGAATCGGATATAAGAAACGGATCGGAGAAGAAAAAAAAACAGTCGGGGGGTAGTACCACGGATCCGAATCTGAGAGGTGAATGGAAAAAAATTGCTTCGACGAATCAGCTTTTGAGAGCTTCCATGGAATCTGAGAGAGAATCCAAGAGAGAGAGAGAGAGAGAGAGAGAGAGAGAGAGAGAGAGAGAGAGAGAGAGAGTGTGAGAAGGAGAGAGAGAGAGAGTATGATGGCACCGAACAGAAGCGGCAACGTGGCACTACTCATGCATCTAATATTTATATAATTAGTAGCTTTTTAAGGGATTCTTTTGCATTGGCTTACTTCACTTTTTTTTATTAAACACAACTAATCAACCTTTTTTTCTGTACTGCTAACAAATTAACTTTTTCACTGTATTATTCAAAAAAAAAAATTGATACTTTTTGAGCTATATAATATACTCGGAAAATGTAAATTATGCATTAATCTACACTCTTCTCTTGCTTCATATGATACGGTTCATCTCTAGTTTAGTCAAGTAATGTAGCCAGCCTTTTCGGATGAGGATGATTTTCTTCATTTTTCAATTCACCATTCACAATCATAATATCATAATACCATAGACTGTTGTTACCTCTCCCTTTTGTTCTTTGTTATAGTATGCTGTATGCAGAGATATCAAAGAGCAAGAACACAACAAAATAGAAGAATTTACTTGCACATATGTGATCCAATGGTAGATAAGATCTAATTATGCAATTTGAGTTTAAATATATATATATATATATATGATCAAGTTTGCGAGCTTGTAATCTTGGAGAATCTCTGAAAATACACACAAGTTTACCCAACCACTCTGTCTCACATGTGTACAGCTTTAAATGAACAAGACAACAGAAGATGCCACCAATAGGAGGATATGATGAATCCTGCGTAAGATCTAGCATCAAAGTACATGGGCCAGGACGTTTTTTTTATCACACGAGAAGCCCAACATTTGATTATTGAATTTAACTATTAGAACCCAGGCTTGCAATGTGTTATTTATTGTAAGGTCACAAGAAAATATACAGCTCCTATGTACATAATACGTAAACCTACTTATTTATGATTCATATCCGAAGAAGATTGCCTGATTTAGCGACAAAACTTCCGAAACTGAGTGGTAAAACAATAGTAGTATTTTAAACTTTTTCCAAAGAAACGATAGTATTAACTTATGATACAACTTCCTTATGTTTAAAATCTAGCCCATTAGTATAAGTTTACCAGTTCAAGTAAATTATACTGTTAAGGTACAAATCATTGTCACTCAAAAGAATAAGATGAATCAGATGTAAGTATGTAACTAATGGAGTAAAATTGAAAGGAATCTTATAATATCTTATAATGGGTAAGTAGTGAGTAATAAAATAAAATAAAATAAATCATAGTTTTTAACAAGAAGTTATAATATTAAACTTAGATTTGCCTAATCTGGTCGCTAAACCAACGACTAGAATAATCAATTTTCAAATTTTTGTAGAATTACTAATTTTTCTTATATAATAATTGCATTACAAAATAAAGTTATTATATTTATTGGTTAGATAAAGTGGACCATATTATTTATATCATCAAATCACAAATGAGATCATATATTGTGTGAAGTTTAAATATTTATATCTCGAATCTCAAACATGTGTGATGAATGTAATTATGATTCCACCATTTGTTATTTTGTTTATATTTCAAATTTTACAAAAAAACAAAATAATGTTTAAAAGAAAATAATGTAATTTTTACTTTTTTGTTAACTTAGTCTAGTGACTTTTAATATCCTATTAATTTTATGGGGTACTGGGTTCGAACCTCAAACTTGTGTCATCAATTTTAAAGATAGTGTTATTTGATTCTGACTACAATTTTTACTTCAGTTATGAAAAAATTTAACATTTGGATAATTTTGGATAAAGGGCGGGGGAATGGTGTCAGTGTGACTCTACCAACGACTGAACACTTGCATTTTATGGAGTATGGAGTAGATCATACGTTTATGAAAAATCTCTTTAAGAGATTGTTAAGATGGAATCTTTATAACATTCTCTCATTCTTATACAACTTGTGAGATGGTAAGTGTGTATGATCATATGTGGTTTTGGGCACAATTGTGATCCAAGCTTCTAGGCAATATAATTTTTTAAAAATTTTAGTCTCTCATGTGAAATAAAATAAGTACAGTATGTGAAGAAAATCGAACAGACAAAAAATTGTTTTTAGATACATTATTTTACTTGATAAATTTCGTTAATTAAGTTTTGTTTAAATAATAACAATTATCAAATTTTATCATTTGTTCTGATATTCACAACCTTAGTTTTTTATGGAATTTTGTTTTATGAAATAAGGGTCCGACATTTTGCATTTCAAATTAGAGAAATTTCTTCTATAATTTTGAGGATAACGTAACATTAATTATTGTCCAAGGTAAACATAATATTGAAGAAAAAAATTCCCATATATACTTAAGTTTCAATCACACATCAAAAGTTTAATATCAGTAACTACAAGCAGTCTCTCAATAAAAATAAATAAAGAAACAAAAATAGAATTTTTGTCCAAAAAAAAGATATGTGTGGTATTGCTTTGACATGGAAGATCCTTTGATTGCAACATTTTGTTTTTTGTTCTTGTAATAAATTTACAGATAGGAAGATGGTTGACGTGATTTTTAGCTTGAATCATATCTTCCATATTCAAAGGTCTTATTACTAGTTTTGAATCTGATGTAAATATTCTATTAGGATATATAGTCAATTAAGAAAAGAGTTGACTTTGTTCTCAGAAAATTGGATTATGAAGTACGTTGTTGTATAGTTTGATGAACTATGACAAAATCTTGAGACGAATCTCCAGATACGACGGTTTGGAAACGGGAACCGTAAGACAACCGTACGAGAAGTAACACGACACAGTCAACGGTCTCTATTCGCACTTAAATAACAATATCAAGTAGCTGTCTTAACTTCTTTCCTGGTTCAGTTTTGTGTAGTCAAACAAACTTTATTTTAACGCTTAACGGTCTGAAATTGTGGAAGCACACAAAACTTGGGAAAAGTAGAAGAAAAAGAGGAAGAGACCACGTGGGAAGTTCATTGTTGATCGACAAATACTCACACTCACGAGCAATGTCTTGTATCAGCCTTTCGATATCTTTTTTTCATTGCCAATAAACAAAGAAATGACTCCCATTTACAGTTTAACAAAATAAAACATTTTGCCCACAAAAAGAAAAGGAACAAAGGAAAATATAGGGAAAATTTCAGTCACAATGTTTTTTTTTCTGATAACTAATTATTTTTCTATGAGATTGAAGATATTAAAAGTCCACAACCTTTGTTCATTTTTGTGTTCAATCGTTTAATTATATTTAGTTCTATATGAAAAAGAGTATAGGTAAATATTTTATAAGTTAATATAGATAGTAATAACAGCAATATTTTACCATTTTAAAATCTATTTTTGTTTTCATTCAAACTATCATTTAAAAAAAAATCATCAAATATAATATGATAGATTATTGGTCATTTATGTGAGAGAATATCCATTAACTACATAACAAGCGAGAAAAAAAGAATTTAGATTATAAAATGGTTTATAGGGCTAACAAAAACAACCTAATTTAAATAAATTAAAACCCTAATTTAGAAAGAAATAGAGAAAATATTTAGTCATTTGAAATATTTGTCTATGTGAAGAAGATGATAACTTATCATAAAAATAGTCAATGATGTAAATTGATTTTGTTTATCATCAAGATCTTATAATCCGCTGAAAATATATGGCAATCAAAATAAGATATGTCTTTGCAGCTCAGTGGTGATTTGTCTTTGACTGGGATTTTCGAATACAACTATTTACCAGTGACGCGATAACCACTAAACCTAAATTTTGTAAAGATTGTAAATGTCAAGTACTGATCAAACAATAATCGGTCTCATCTCAATGCTGTTTCATTCCACATCAATTGTTGTACTATTCTCTAATGCTCAATCTCAATATGAATTCAGTTAAATTTATTTGTTAGATGAATAGAGCAGCAATGAGCATGATTAAACCTAGCTTGCTTTGAGCTTCGAAAAAAAAAATGCACATCATGAAATTTTTGAAGTAAGTTGTTTCCAGAGTTCCGGTGGAATATGTCTCTAATACATGTTAAAAAAAAAAATGAATCCACACACCATGTGAAATATGTCTCTTGTTGGTCATGAAAAAACGAATCTAAAGTATTCTACTTATTTATGTGATTCATGAGTTGAGTTTGGAGATTACATTCATAAATTTGTATATGATACCATAACAAAATAACGTAATACATATATGGAAGTAATGGAACATAGGAAAAATAATCCAAGCAATCTAAACGCATTAATTAGAAAATATTATTAACATATGCTTATATTACTTGACAAAAGAAAACATATATTGGTGTGAACTCTGTAATCTTTCAACATATTCGACTACTATATAATCTTAAGTTACAACTCGATCGACGACAAAACAACTCTATTCAAAATATAGTTTTCTATTAAAACTGTAAGTAAAAAAATTAAAACTCAATTTAAAAACGATTTTGTACTAAAACTCACAGTTTACATTAATTCTTCATGTTTGGTGCCAAACCTATATTAAAATATCAAAGGAGTTGCAAAGGTATAATTGTCTTTTCTGAATGACTAAAAAAAAACAGTAAAAAAATTAGAAATCGGAAAAAAAGAAAAAAACATATTTAAAAAAAAAAATTAAATTAGCAAAGTCTGTGACTTTCGTGGAAAACTCCTTCCGTCCTCTCTGTCTTCCGATAAAGGCTTCGCTTTCATCATTTAGTATCTACTTCTTCAATCTTCATTATCATCACTCTCTCTCCAATTTCTGCCTCTGGTACGTTTTATTATCTTCTCTCTTCTTTTGTTTCTGTGTTTTCTTTTCTTTTTTTGGTTTTCTTCTTCTTCTTCTTCAGCTTTTGTGATCCCATCTTTTTCTTTCTCGCCCTTTCCGAGGAAAAACAAAACAAAGATTTGATTTTTTTTCTTCTTTTGGTGAGTTTAAACAGTGATTTATCTTTTCCCCTTTGTATTGTTCTTGTCCTTCCTCAAGTCTCTTCGAATCAACTGGATTCTCGGAAGCAAAAACACTTGTCTGTGTTCAGTTTGATTTCTTCTTATGAAAGAGAATCTTCTTTCTTTATTTCTTTCCTTTTTTTCCTGTTTACTGTAATTATGTTTGTTAAATCACTCGCTCGACTCGTTCATTACTCAAAAATTTTGGAGTTGCAGTTGAAAAAGTTTCAACTTTGAGTAAAGTTTCTGCTGAATTGTATTTATAATTTACTCGTTCTTTCTTCTTGTGGAATCAGGGTTTCGAATTTCCCTCAAACTTTGACAAAGAAGATAGACGAAGTTTTGTATCCACAAATCTTTATGAGAGGTGGAATCTCTGGGAATTGACTTTTTTAACTCTCCGACAACAATGAATTTCCGACAGGAGAAGTTTGTGAGGTCAGTGTTCCAAATTTAACTCCAGATCGAAACCAAACCAAGTTCTTTACATTTGTCTCCTCAAGCTCTAGGTCTTGGAACTTAAATTTCGATTGTTTTCTTCACTTGTTGGATCAGGTTTCAGGACTGGAAGTCCGACAAGACTTCCGACTTGGAATATTCCGGGAGGACCGAAGTGCCAAATGGAATATTCCGGAGAACAATAAGCTCAATCTCCGACAAGTTTCACAGAAGCTTTGAAACAAGCTCCGCAAGGATCAAAATGTTCAGGAGATCTTACAAATCTTACTCTTTCAAAGAAGCTGTTTCGAAAGGGATCGTTTCCACTCACAAAGTCCTTGACCCACAAGGACCTTTCCTTCAGAGGTGGAACAAGATCTTCGTTTTAGCTTGTATAATCGCTGTTTCTCTCGACCCGTTGTTCTTCTACGTGCCTGTCATCAACGACGCCAAGAAATGTCTTGGTCTTGACAAGAAAATGGAGATCACCGCAAGCGTTTTGCGCTCCTTCACGGATATCTTCTACGTTATTCACATAATTTTCCAGTTCCGTACTGGCTTCATCGCTCCTTCTTCTCGAGTTTTTGGGAGAGGTGTTCTTGTTGAGGACACGCGACAGATCGCTAGACGTTACTTGTCCTCGCATTTCATCATCGACATTCTTGCTGTTCTTCCGCTTCCACAGGTGATTTGATTGGTTTTTATTTGTGTCTCCTAGCCATTAGCTCGAATGGTGATTGTAAAGAGTAATGTTATTTCCTCAGGTGGTGATTTTGATTATCATTCCGCATATGAAAGGCTCACGGTCTTTGAACACGAAGAATCTGTTGAAATTCATCGTCTTCTTCCAATACATACCGAGGTTTATCAGAATCTATCCGCTCTACAAGGAAGTGACGAGAACCTCAGGCATACTTACTGAGACAGCATGGGCAGGAGCTGCTTTCAATCTGTTCCTCTACATGCTTGCTAGTCATGTGAGTCCAATTCGTTACTAAGCGTCCCAACCGTTTATTTCTAGTATCAAAGCGTAAATATGTAATCTTTTGGTCAAAACCGGTGAATGTGTAGGTGTTTGGTGCTTTCTGGTATTTGTTCTCTATTGAGCGCGAAACTGTGTGTTGGAAAAAAGCTTGCAGCAGAAACAAGAGCATCTGCAATATCACGTCGCTGTATTGTGACCATAAAGGTGCAGGAGGCAATGCTTTCCTCAATGTGTCTTGTCCGGTTCAGACACCAGACACAACACTTTTCGACTTTGGGATATTCCTTGACGCACTTCAATCCGGTGTGGTGGAATCTCAAGATTTCCCTCAGAAGTTCTTTTACTGTTTCTGGTGGGGTCTGCAAAACCTCAGGTATTGAGATTATGTTATTACATAGGAGCAAATTTTCGCCGTTTATTACACACAATAGGAACAACAATAAGTTCTTGGATCTTATTTGATGTGTTTTCTTGATCCAGTTCGCTCGGTCAAAATCTTAAAACAAGTACATATATTTGGGAGATTTGTTTCGCGGTCTTCATTTCTATCTCCGGGCTGGTTTTGTTCTCGTTCTTAATCGGGAATATGCAGGTTAGTCTCCTACCATCAATTTGGCCATAGGAGTTTGCAAAATTTGATTGCTTTAACTGTTGTAAACTAAATTTTGCAGACGTATCTACAATCGACAACCACAAGGTTGGAGGAGATGAGAGTCAAGAGAAGAGACGCAGAACAATGGATGGCTCATCGTTTACTCCCTGAGAATTTGAGAAAACGAATCAGGAGATACGAGCAGTACAAATGGCAAGAGACAAGAGGCGTTGACGAAGAAAATCTTCTTAGTAATCTCCCCAAAGATCTTAGACGTGACATTAAACGCCATCTCTGTCTCGCCCTTCTCATGCGGGTAAAAAAAACCCCATCCTCTCCCTTTAACTCGGTGTTCGCATCTATTGTTTGTTAGTATCACTCTTAACCGTAACATGTCTTTATCGGTTTTAGGTCCCGATGTTTGAGAAAATGGACGAACAGCTTCTCGATGCTCTATGTGACCGTTTGCAACCTGTGCTTTACACAGAGGAAAGCTACATCGTAAGAGAAGGAGATCCTGTAGATGAAATGCTCTTTATAATGCGTGGAAAGCTTCTAACAATGACAACAAACGGTGGAAGAACCGGTTTCTTCAACTCAGAGCATCTTGGAGCTGGTGATTTCTGCGGTGAGGAGCTTTTAACTTGGGCTTTAGACCCACACACGACCTCAAACCTCCCAATCTCAACAAGAACTGTTCGAGCTCTCGTGGAAGTTGAAGCTTTCGCACTTAAAGCCGATGACCTCAAGTTTGTGGCTTCCCAGTTCAGACGTCTTCACAGTAAACAACTGAGACACACTTTCAGGTTCTACTCGCAGCAATGGAGGACTTGGGCAGCTTGCTTCATACAAGCCGCTTGGAGAAGATACGTGAAAAAGAAATTAGAAGAGTCTCTTAAAGAAGAAGAGAATCGGTTGCAGGACGCTTTGGCTAAGGAAGCTTGTGGAAGTTCCCCGAGCCTTGGAGCTACGATGTACGCGTCACGGTTTGCTGCAAATATCTTACGGACTATACGTAGGAGCGGTTCAGTACGTAAACCGAGGATGCCGGAACGAATGCCTCCTATGCTACTTCAGAAACCAGCAGAACCAGATTTCAATAGTGATGATTAATTAGCATATATATATGTATATGAATGATTTTATTATAACAAAACAATTCATGAAAAGCCAAGTAGCTTATAGGGCCAATATATAAAATAGGTCTTATAATTTAAAAGGAGTGAGCTTAGTGATACAACCCTCCAATAATTTATTTATTTTAAGAGTTCTACAGAGTTTTATGTGAGGGATAAAGTAAACTGTTATAAGCCAAAGAGAAGTCAAGAACCCAGAAGTGAAGCTACTTCTCTTCGCAGGAATGTGGGTAAAGCGAAAGCGGCTCTGTGCATCTGTGTTGGAAAGAAAGACAGATTAAGATTTTGTCCAAGTGAATCTACAGTACTTAAATGAAGAAGTCACAGTCGTGTTAAACTTACATCCGAGTTATAAAACTTCATTTCTCTTTTATAGGTCATTGCACCGTCTAGTTTCTCAATGGGGTTGACAGGGTTCTTGAAATCAACATCGGGTCCATCGGTAGAGCACAAGACGAAACCAATCACGCCGCTGCAATAAAGATATTTGCTCACTTCGTATATTCTTTCCGGTGGACACCACGAAACGTTGATTAAAAGAAAACTACTAGTTACCTTGGATATGTTGGGACGCTGCTCCACGCATATTGAACGTTTTTGAATGTTTGGCGGCAGATCGAGATCATGTCTTCAATAAGATGAGTATGGAGCCACATACTTTCCGCCATGTTGCAAAGGATTCCTCCAGGCTTCAACGCTCCAGCTAAAGTTTCAAAGAAAGGCTTCTCAACAAGCGCCTGAGCAGGACCTATGATTATATAAAGCAAAAAAACGTGAGTTTTGTATCTCAACCAAGTAGGACAACTCACCGACTACTATTCTATCCAAAGCGAATCATACCAACGGGATCTGAAGAATCGACAATAATGGCATCATACTTCCCTGCAGGGGATTTACGAAGGAACTCGACAGCTGCCAGAAGAAAGTAATATCAACACAGGAATTTTTTCAAATAGGTTTCTAAACTGTGAATAAGTAGAAGAATGCTAATTACCATCACCAATGTGAAGTTGAACACGAGGATCCTCAAATCCAACCGCTAACTCAGGGAAGAACTTCTTAGACACCTACAAGACCAAACGAATTAAATTTCTGAGACAGAGCATAGCTTAAAACTGCACATAGTTATGATCGGCACAACAAGACCATAGACTTACATCTATAACCATCTTGTCTATCTCACAAATGTCAATGACCTCAACAGAGCTATGGCGAGCAATCTCCCTGAGAACACCACCGTCACCTCCACCAACAACTAGAACCTGCAAATATTTATACAGCTCAAGTCCACCATTTTTAAAAGTCAATGTGCTTGACAAGCCATAATTAACGTTGAGCTGAATCTATGTTTCAATGATCAACATTGGCGAAATGATCCATCTCATGGGATCAAATAGTAACACGTGAACTAAAAAAGGGGAGTCATCATCACCAAATGTACACACTTTTACTTCAATTACTTGCAAGAGGTCACGAGATATAGGCAACCGGAGATTCTAAACTTTCAAGGTGAGAAAAAAATTACATTTTTAGGTGAAGGTGCAGAGCATAGAGGCAGATGGGCTATCATCTCCTGATATGCAAATTCATCTTTTTCAGTCAGCTGTACAATACCATCTAGGACAAGCACTTTCCCATAGGTAGCTGACTGCAAAAACAATAACAAAAAGGAGGTTATCCTAAAGCGAAAACATTTACAACCTACACAAATCAGCATAGTTAGAAGCTGACAGATTCAGAAGATGATATGAAAATTCTTAACGAAAACAACTATTTCAAACCTCAAACACAAGGACTTCCTGATAGTCAGACTTGTCTTTGAACAGAACTTTCTCAACTTTCAGTGAGTGTGCTTCTCCTACAATCAACACATAAAAATCAGCACAGCTGAATAAGTCACATGTACAACCACTCCTAAACATATAAGCTTAGCATATTATAAACAAATCAGAAACCTCATACAATGACAATCTTAAGGTAGTAAAAAGATACTGAAAAGAAACAAAAAACAAGCCTATTAAGAAGAGACCTACCTGGCCACATAGGGTTATTGAAATAGACTGCTTTGCCTCTTTTCCCTGCATCCAATCAAGAACAAAAAACCAAAAATAAGACATATGTCCTGAGAAAATAGAGAAGCTTGACAAGAAAAGAAAAATGCAAAGTAATACGACCAGAGCGAGGGTGAGGTTCCGAGAACCATCCAGAAACAACAGTGGAGTGGCACTTAGCATCTTCCTCTGGTAAGCATGACATGGCCTTGAGGCAACAAGAAGGTACAGCCTTCTCCAACCCATTTCCGTTATTCGCCTTCCCATCCATAGTCTTCTGGCATGCCAAACCTTTTACGCCGTCTCCCTCCATAGACAATCCTTTTCTTCCCCAGCTCCAGCCTCTGTATACTGCACAAACGAAAGCAACCGCAGAAACTTTAAGAAAACATGAGAATCCACATCACTTGAAGGGCACAAAAGCAAAACTAATAGCAACAACTTAAAACTAACAGCTTTAAATTAGATTCAGCAATTTTTTTTTCAGAGCCAAAACAGTCGTCTGCAAAAAAAAGAGCTAAAGATTTACCCTAGAACCAGATTAAAAAGAAGAGGAAACCAAGGGAGGAAGAAAGATAGATTTAGCATTAATTACGAATCTTACAAACTGGAAAGTTGAACACTTTGCAGAGAACGATTTGCTCCGAATATTGAAGTATATACTTTAGGCAATTCATCTACCCAAAAACAAAACAAAAAAAGACTAAAATTTCGTATTGCACCACTAAATTGGCTCAATTTTGTAAACAATTTCTTCTAAGGGCGAAAGAAGAAGTTTGTTCTCGAGAAACGGAAGAAACACAAAAAGAGAGAAACAGTAAAATAGGGTTTCAGAAAAACTCAGGATCGTCTCAAAACTGCTACTTTTCTGACAGCATCGACCCAGAAGAATCAGAGTTGGATATAACCAACCCCAAAAAATCAAGTTTCATCCACATTGGAACAATCACAACATTAGAGATCATGCACAGAAGCAAAATCAAATGCGATCAAAACAGACTAATGGAGAGAGAGTGAACGATGCCTGGTGGTTAACGGCGGAGAAGAGATAGAGACGAATCGGGAAGCTAAACGTGATCTGAAGAAGAAACAGTGAGCGGGAAAGATTAAACTAATTGAAAAAAGGAAAGGAGAGAATTTGTTCTTTTTTATTTCGAATCTGGTCTCTTTCTCTCTTTTTTATCTTTCCGTTTCTCACTTCACTTCTCAGGCACTATCTCTAAAAGTCTATTTGTTTTCCCAGGAGAAACCCAAAATAATTAAAAATAAATTAAAAATATGCTTTTATTAAAATTAGATTCTGCCCTGACAGAATTTTTGTGTGTTTTATTGATATTTAATTCTTTTTAGTAATATATATTTTTTAATTTAAAATTTTAATATATATTGATGGTTTATATATATTTGTATAAATATAATATCTAGAAGATTTTATTCACCAAGCCTTTAATCTTAGTCCATTAAGTGGAACATGTTAAGACAACAAATAAACTTATCCATCCTTTTACAATTGTTTGTCAATAAAAACATGAACAAATTGAACAAAAAATTGATTGGAGAAATAAATAGAAGAACAAAACCCATGAGAAGCTAGATGTCATGTATAAAAAAGAGATATTTGTTTAGAATAACCTATATTTTAACACTTATTATTAAATTGATTCAATCTTTTTCAGTTTATAATTTTTGAGTAAAAAAACACAAAAACTTGTATTATTATTATAATTTAAAATTTTTGTCATTTAAAAAAATAATTTCACATAAATAAAAACAAAAAAGTTGATTATGTTATAAAAATTTGGAATGGAAACGAAATATGAATAAAATCTGAAAATTAAATCTTGAAAAAATATCTAGAAATGAAATATGTAAACTAAATCTATAAAAAATTCATTCAATAACTACGTTGATAGTGACTAATGAAGATCCTAATTCAGAAAGTTGAAAACAAATATATTGCAGATTTATTTATAGTTGTAGCAGATTTATAAATAACTAACTGTTTATAAAATCAACAAAAATGGATAAATCTAGAAATAAAATCTGAACGAAATCTGGAAAATGAATATATATATTTATCACGTTTACTATTCTTATATCGTAGGTATATGTACTTTTTCTACTATATATATATATATATTTTTTTATAGAAAATGAATATGCATGTGTACAACACGAATATATACAATATATCGTGTTCAGCCGTCTCATGTCATGTGGTTTTCAGATTTAAACAATTCGAACGGACAAAAGATTTGGTTGTGTAAACTTGTCGTTCTTCCAATTTTGTTTATATTCATAGTTCTATATAAACACGGACACACGAATACGCATGAGTCATTCAACACACAATTTCGTCATGGTCGACGTCAAATTTAATATATTCTAATCGTCGTATTAGTTGACTTTATAGATATTAAAACTTCAAAAATTAAGACCGAAGACAATTAATCACATCAGCGCAAATGGTCTCAGTAGAAGATTTACTCTTAATCCCACACTTACCACCTCTATTCTCACACCGGCGACATCTCGGGACCTTCCAAGTGAGCCAGAGGTTATCACTCAATTCCGAAAACGACACGGCCTGCTCATAAGACGGCCAACGACCCGGAACCTCAACGGCTTTCATTAACCGACATGATTGAGTCAACAGGTAGTTCACCACTCTAGGCGAAGCAGTCGCAAACACGGTGCTGTTTTTATCGCTCAAACACGTTATTGGATTTAATAGCCTGAAACGGAGATACTCCGAAGTCGGGCAACTAAAAAACGTTAACCGACTTGAGTAAACGCCGGCAAACGGAGTCGAAGTGAGGTTTAGCGCTAAGATCCGTTTAGGAAGACAGTTATTTGGGTCGTTGATCCAAATCTCTTGAGCTGCGTAATCGATCATCTGGACGGTGAACTCACCAGAAAACGGCAGCGCTATGGTGGTTCGGTTAACGCCGTTAGTACCGCACGTTAAGTCGAAACCTTTGTCGTAACCGCAAGATTGTGATTGGTGGGATTTTAGATGGAAAGGAAAACGGATAATCGGATCGCCACGGCGATAAACGGCGTTAGTACATGTGGCAGTGGTCTTCGTCGGGATTAGGAGAGAGAGAAACAAGAGAGAGAAAGATTTTTGTTTTGTAAAGTCCATGTTTTTTTTCTTTGAAGGAGTTTTGTTTGGTGTTGAAACTAAAGCAGTGACCAAAGTCTTTTTGTAATTGAGAATGGACCCATAATTAATGTTAGTAATCATTTTTAATTTTCTTTTACGAGAGTGTAAGTAATCATATTTCGTATATTTATTACATAAAAAAATATAGATGGAATCAGAGGCGTGCCTACTCAAGAAAAAAAAAACAATGGGTTAGGACATGTAATGATTTCATTTACAAATTTGGAGGCATTTTTACAAATATATTCTCTTTTGTATGGTGTAAATTTTTTTACCCCTCATAAATATACACAAAAACACAAGTTTAAACTATGTAATTTATTTTAAAAAAATTATTCATTCTTTTCTTATTTTTACTCACACACTTTTTATCACTTAAATTTTCTTTGTTAGTGAATTTTTATTGCAGTTATCTTTATTTATATTTATTTTATAATCTTAACTGTACACAAAATTTTATAATTATTTGCTTTTTAGTATATTTGTTAACAATTTTATTTATAAATCAAATTTTTATATTTTACTTATTAAAAATATTTTAAATATTATATTATATTTTTTTTGTTTATGGCATTAGAAATTCTAAGCACGGCTCTGGATGAAATGCCTGTGAGTCAGAGAAGTGATTATATTCATGTATAAGAAAGGAAAAAACTAGTTGGTTCTGTTTTTTGGAGAACGGGTGAAAAATAATTGGGTTTTCAAGAAGAAGAAAAAATCATAAAAATAAGATTAACACTTTGGTGAGTATCATATTTTGATCCGAATAAAAAAATCGAGATTTGCAGAGAATCACCGTGAAATTCAATGCTTGTGTTTTATTTATCAAAAAGTAAATTAATTCTTTTGAGGTTTAAGAGAATATAATTTTTTTTTTGCCAACAAGAGAATATAAATTATTGACGTGAAATAATATATTACTCACTATATTAAAATTCTTTCAAAAGTCAACCCTTTCCATACAATTAAGAGTGTATGACTATATATGACCAAAATTCCAAAGACTTTCTAATGGCCAGAGCATAATAGTCAGAGAGAATGCTAAAACATTGGATTTTTATTTTATTTTAAATACTCTTTCATGAGTAAGCCATGAAGAAAGTTTCAACAATTAACGAAAAGTCTAATCAGATAATTATTGTTAATGAATCCCATAACGACATTGGACCTCTTTACCTTCAATAAGCCTTTCCAATGCATCAAGAGGAAGACCAATAAGCTCTATTGTCTTTTCCCAAATTTTGTTTGAAGTTTCTATGTTTTGAGCTTCTTCTGAAGAATGTGTGGGTTGACAATTTTGAGATATGAATGCGCAAACGGATTTGTTATCGGTTTTTAACTTTTCACAGTATATTTGAATTTGAGAATTTGTCGCCGAGAAAATTGAGCTTCTACAACCTTCTTGTGGTGAATAAATGAAGTAAGGCAAGGCAGAATAAAGATCTTGAATAAATCTTGGAAGATCTCTAGTCTGCAAAATTTTAGATATGTCGAAATGTTAATATATATGGAAATCTTGCATTATTTTTTTTGTAACTGATATCAATAAACTAGGGTTTTTGCTACAACAAACGCAATTTACATGTTGACGTATTACAGTAAGCAAAATGTTTTTGTTTTGATACATAACTAAAATTGTGAGTCCACTTTTTTAAAAATATTATGTATATATACTAATTAGAAAAATAAACGTAAACACAAACAACAAAACACAAGCAAGGTTTAATACTTACAACATTTGTTTGGACAACGCCAGGGGACAAACAAACAACACTTATGCCGGTCTCCGAAGGCAGTCTTTTGAAAAGAACATTGTTAAACATAACCTGACATATGAAAAGACCAAGAAAATGCAACCCTTTTTAGATTATATATAGAAACATTTTCAAATTAAAAAGGTTTTTCTTTGTCTATCTTCAAATTTACCTGAGCGAGTTTACTACTCGAATATCCAATCAAGCTCGAAAACTTTCGTTTGCCAGACACAAAATTCAGATCATTCGGATCGACAAAGCCAACATAATGCATCTACAAAACGAATACAGAAGAAAGCATAATATTTCAGAGATAAATGAGCAATGGAGTATATAGTATATCATCTTTTGATTGATGGCATTTGATACTTACAACAGAATTGACGTTAATAATTCGGCTTTGAGATGCTCGGGTAAGCGAAGGCAAAAGGAGTAGTGAAAGCAGAGCTGGAGCTAAGTGGTTCACTTGCAAGTGCTGCTCATATCCATCTTGTGAGAATTTTTGTGCACCTACCAAAATCAACATACATGCTAACTAATTTAGCTGTTCCCATTGTCAAAAGATCCCTGTGATGTCATTTGCGTTTTGCAGAAGCACATTTTTTCATTTAGTGTTGTATTTTGCATATGCGCTTTTACTCACATGTCCACGTTTATATTTGCTTTGTGAATGCAAAAAAGAAGTTTAACATTTAGTATTGGGGCCAGCTATGACAAGCATATTTTGGTTCTATAACCTTTTGTGTTTATTTTGCATAAATAAAACCAACCTCGACATCCAAATTACTTTGACAAAGCGAATACCATTTGAATATCTGGGAATACCAAATACCTTACCTTAGTGGCAGTATGCCAAAAAGAAAACATGGCAATACAAATGCCATTTGGTTGCAAAATCAATTCTTCATACATTCTTCCAACCACATAATAAATGAATATTGACTAACAAACCCATCTATGATATTGGAGCAAAACATATTTTGTGATCCTTCTTTATTATTGATTTTTGGAAAAAAAATCAATCTAATGGTAATGTATAAGAGGTTTCAACTCTCTCCCTAAACAGTCTGTATATATGCCACTAACCAACTCAACTCTTGCTTGGACTCATAACTCATGAGCATATGTGTTAGGAGTTTTTAATGGCCTGGTTTAACCCATATTCCTTTATTTCAAGGATTATTAATTATCAACCACAAACCATTAAACATATTAAATAAAATGAGTTTAGATCTACCATCAGTCCAATTTGGGTCCGTAAAGTTGGAGTATGAGCAATGAGGAATGGTGCGAGAAGCATATTTGACATTTGGACCTCAACGATTACAATAGCAACATGAAGGAAGAAGCTTAAATACTTATATATAACAACTAGAAAATGTACAAAACAAAAAAAAAATTAAAAACTAACCTCCCATCGAAAACATGCCGGCATTGTTAATCAGAACATGCAAAGGGGCTAACTGTGCGTTCCATACATTGCTAAATCTTACGACGGAATCTAAAGAGAGAAGATCAAGTTCCATCGCCTTGATAAAAAGAAAAATAGTATCAATCAACAACTAGAATTTGACCCGTACTTTGGAAGCGAGGGATTATTTTTTTGATAATATTTTAATTTAAAAGAAATATTTTTTTTTTAACTTTTAATTTTCTGATTTTTTTTAACTTTTCAATATTTAAGTTTTTAAGATAAAGTGTATTTATAAATGTGAAAGTTTGAAATGTTAATAGTTTTTTTTTATTATAGATGTATTATACAATTTTATTAATTTAATATATTATTAAACCTTATTTGTTTAGTATTTTACTTTGTATAAATCAAAATATAAGATGTGCTAAAATTATTTGAAACTTATTTTAGTGAAATTATGATTCTAACCGCACAATATTGTATGATCATGATTTTTAAATATATTATGATATATTATTTTAAATAAAATAATTATTATAATAATTATATATTAGAAGTTCAATATGATAATACATCTATTTAATCCGTTTGTGTTAGCTTAAGTATATTTTACTCTTTTATAATCAAAATGGATTAATTCATTTTTAACATATCTTACAATAATCAAAAACTGTTTTTAATATTTTTGTAATCAGAATTTATTAATTTATCATTTAAACATGTTTCACACTAATCTATATATTTTGTATGTTTGATAAAAAATCGGCAATGAACATCATTCATAAAAACATTAATCACAACCCATCTATTAGATAATTAAATAATATAAATATTAAAAAATTATAATATTTACTTTTTTGTTTTAATAATATTATTATTATATTATAATATGAAAATTTATTAAACCATTACAAACTTTAAAATTTGGTCAAAAAAACTTTAGATTATCACAATCATAAAATATTAATACTAATATATTTCATGATTGAACAATAGTATATTTATTAATTATTAACTAATAAAATCATATTTATGTTCTTGCGATATTTTAATCATTTATATTCATTTCTAAAAAGATTAAATTATAATATATAATATATAAGTATATAAGTATTTTAGTTTTATAATGAGAAAAAATAATAATTAAAAAATGAAATTAATGATAAATAAGTTGAGAATTTTCTTGGTAGCTAAAATATGAATGATCATATGTGATTAGATGTATTTAATATATTATGCTCTACTTTTAAAAATTTTTTGACTAAATTACCCTTAATAAAATTATATATATATATATATATTTATTTAATTTACAATGACATATCACCCTTAATAAAATGATATATATATATATATATTTAATTTATAATAGCATATCTTGTAAATCACATGTAAAGACATTGTTAAAAGATAAGAATATCATGTTTAAATAGTATTGATTTGGATGTTATAGTAACACGCTAAAGTTTATTGTCATTATTTTTAAACCAATTAATTAGAGAGGAATACATGAATCCATCTAAAGATCCTAAACGGTAAAACAAAAGAAAGAAATAGAGGGATCACTAGTAGTCCTTACATTTTTGTTCTTCACCTACTTATGTGGATCTTATCGAAATAATGTAGAATCTCATTAATATATACATTAATTCTTGGCTATATGTAGTTTACTCAAATGCTAACTATAATTGCCATACTTTCATCAACTATACCACTCTCTATCTTTTTCAAAACTAGTAGGAGTATCGTTTTTACACTTTTCACTCAAATTGTAACAAAGTTGAATATTCTGATAAATCGATATAAAGCAAATTAACAATTTATATTATAAAAGTTTATTTTTAATAATTTTAATGTGTTAATTAGATAATTTCTTATAAAACGATCTATATTAAACTTACTAACAAAATGTTTATTTAAAACAAAAAAAATAGTCTAAAACGATACTAATTGTGAATTAGAGTATTTTGTCGAGACATGCGGTTCATCCACACAAAATCTAAACGGATCATATTGGAAAGGTGATAAACAGATTTTACATGAATATTGAGTGGGAGTCCTTTACCACTAGCAGACCACTTGGTCTGCCATTGTTGAATCAGCTCATGAGCCGCTTTTATGTTACGTACCGCCATAACAACATGAGCACCAGCCTCTGCAAGCTGCCTGCAAATTCAACACAATAAGAAATGTATCAGAAGTTTCAACATTACTTCTTTTCTCTAACACAACGAAAGAAAATCAAAAACAATATCAAAAGCAAAAGGAAAGTTTTGGGACCTAGCGGTCTCAGAGCCAATGCCACTAGTGGAGCCAGTGACAATGCAGGTTAAGTGGTTTAAAGGAGGAAGAGGTAATGGATTTTGTAAATGAGAAGCCATGATTCTCTGCAAAAAAATCTCTTGCAAAACATTAGCCCATCCTCTCAACCACACCATCCAACCTAAACCATCCTTCTTTGTCTTCGTTAATGACACCGTTTTATTATTCATCATCCTCTTCTTCTTCTCTGCGGAGTTCACAACGCAGATAGAGAAAAACAAAGGATTATATATTGATTTATTGCGTCATACTCTAGAAACGTGATAAACAATTTTGGTTAATCAAAAGCCTGTGTGTGACGCATCAGGCTTGGTGGTATGGTGGTATACGTAACCCGTCCTTGCCGTTACTAAAATGATTAGTTGGTCACTAGTTGGCCATTAATGTGTTACTATTATATTTAATATTATTACGAGAGAATTGTCTTTTTTTTTATTAGCATACTATTATGTATTGAATTTAAAACAAATACATAATAAATTTTATTTATAAACGTAGAATATACATCGACTTGAATGTTATCTTGTTTTTTCATTGTCTAGGCTGTCTATGGTCACGTTAGAGACTTATTAATCTCCTTTGTTTTAAAAGTAACTGCATTTCTGTATTATTGTTCTCTAAGCAACTTTGTTGTTTTGCAAATTGCAACCATGTGTATTTAATGATTCGTATAGCATTTTGTTACTTAATGGCAAAGTGATCAGTAAGATAGATTGTATTTGCAATTATGCACGTATACGTAGTGTAATTTCTAAGATATATTATCAAGATTAAAACAAAAGGAGAAGCTATTTAAGGAAAAAAATAAATACTTATTTATCAAAAAAAAATAACCATCACGTAATCCAGACAAATTCTTTATTATATACAGTGTTTGTGTTTGCATTTCCAGTTGAAACTATATTTCAAAGAAAACAACATTTTAATTTCTTTATGACCAAAAAAGGATTAAGATGAGAAAAGCTGTTTTATTTTGGCAAATCTAAAAACCGAATGTGACAGAACATCAGTAAAGAACTTTTAACAACAATCAAAGCCTACAAAGAGAGCCGTTTTGTCTTTACTAAAAAGAACAGCAATATCATCGCTGAAAACAAGTATGAAAGCTAATCCCTGAAACTCATCATCTTTTAGAATGAGTATAGTGTAGTGTATTGCAACTTTGAGGTCAAGTCCTAAAAGCTTCTAACACGCATAAAAATGGAGAAAAGAAGAGAAAGAATTATAAATAAGTTATCACCTTGCAACAGACTTGTGATAAACTAACACTTATGTTTGATGAGTCCCATAACGGCATTGAACCTCTTCTCCTTCTATAAGCCTGTCCAATGCATCAAGAGGAAGACCGATCAGCTCTAACGTCTTTTCCCAAACTCTGCTTGCTGTTTCTACGTTGTGAGCTTCTTCTGAAGGCTTTGAGTGTTTGCAATCTTGAGATATAAATGTACAGATGTGCTTATCATCGGTTTTCAGCTTTTCGCAATTCTCTGGAATCTGAGCATCGGTAGCTGAGAAAAGTGAGCTTCTACAACCTTCTTGAGGCGAAAAGATGAAATAAGGTATCAACGCATATTGAACTTGAACAGATCTCGGCAGGTCTCTCGCCTGCATAATTGGATGTCAACATGTTAATGTGGTATAAATTCTGAGGAGAAAGCAGTGGAGTGACACTTAAAGTCATACTCACAACATTTGTCAGGACAATCCCGGGAGATAAACAAACGACGCTAACGCGAGTTTGTAGGGGTAGCTTTTTGAGAAGAACATTGCTAAACATAACCTGATCAGATGACATTGATGGGAAATAGAAAGTGAATCCATTAGCTTCTGAGATCAAGAATCGAGAAGAAAAGAAAAATACTGACTGCTGTTTTTGTGTAAGTTCACCTGTGCAAGCTTGCTGCCCGTATATCCTACAAGGCTTGTAAACTTTCGTCTACCAGATACCACATTCATGTCATCCGGGTCAACAAAACCGACATAGTGCATCTACCACAAAAAAGTAAACCCAATAAATAATGATCATGCATGAGATGGGAATAGCTGCAGACGTTAAATAGAATTTTCACAGAGATACGCAAATGAAGTAAGCTTGTTTATTAGAGAGACAAGATATTCGGATTGTTTAGGTTCTGTATACCAAGAAACTCCAAACTTTTCGACATCATTACTGAAGCCAGAGAGAATACAAAACAAGAAGACAAAATTTTCTAGCTAGCCATTTAAGTGATGACGATACTTACAACAGAGTTCACATTAATGATTCGGCTTGGGGAGCCTCGGTTAAGCGAGGGTAAAAGGAGTAGTGAAAGCAACGCTGGAGCTAGATGGTTCACTTGCATGTGCTGTTCATATCCATCCTTTGAGAACTTCTGTTCCTCTGCATAAATCAAAGTGGCAAGCTAACTTTCCTCAACATGTATGCAGAATATGTAGCAATCTAAAGGTCACTGACAATTCACAAAAACAAGAACAAGGAAACTAGTGGAACGATTACTAAATAACCATACAAATTTCACCAATTGGGTCCATCAAGTTGAAGTATGAACGGATAATGGTGGAACAGTATATGGCTTTGAGACTTCAATACTATAACAACAGATTATTGAAAATGCAGAATCGCTAATAAATAGCAGAGAAAGCTAAAAGCTTTACAGATAAAATGCAGTAAAAACCAACCTCCCATGGCAAATATTCCGGCATTGTTAATCAGAACATGCAAAGGTGCTGACCGAGCGTTCCACGCATTGCAAAATTCGACGACGGAATCCAGAGAGAGAAGATCAAGTTCCATCGCCTTCAGTAAAAAGAAACAATAGTATCTATCACCATCAGCAGTCATGTGGGTGTTAGGTCAACATATAAAACACTTCATACCCAAATATCTATTGATCCTTATCTGATTACATCACAACTAGTTCACATTCCATTTTACAGACAGGTGGGAAATTTACACATTTAGTTCTCCAGATTACAAAACAAAATCTTCTTGACTACACAGTCTTGACTAGATTCAGTCGAAAAGCAACACAAGCTAAATATAGAGATGGCATACTATAATCTAAGCTAATCTACAATGTGATCATCAGATTATTTTTTTGTTTACCTCGAGATTAAGTGGGAGGCCTTTACCAGACCAATCTTTCTGCCATTGTTGAATCAGCTCATGAGCTGCCTTTGTGTTCCTCACCGCCATTACAACATGAGCACCAGCTTCCGCAAGCTGCCTGTGATTTCATTACCAACCCAAAGTAAAGATTTTTTTTCACATTCCTTTCAACTTTCAAAAAAAGATCACCAAAACATGAATCAAGTAAACACTAATTGAACTAAAACGTTGGAGAAATTTCGTCACAAGTCAACGCAAAAATTGGGTAAAAGATAATAAACCGGGAAGAGATAGAGATCGAGACCTAGCGGTTTCGCGACCAATGCCACTAGTGGAGCCAGTGACAATGCAAGTCAAGTGATTGAGTGGAGGAAGAGGAAGTGGGTTCTGTAGATGAGAAGACATGAATCTCTGGAAGAGAAACTCGTGGAAAACGCGAGCCCATCCTCTGATCCATTCCATCCACCCCAAACCTTCCTTCTTCTTCGTCTTCGTCCTCCTCGACGACGACGTTTCACTGCTCATCCTTTTTCTTCTTCTTCCTGAGATGAGACGAAAGATCCGTCACAAAGACGCAGCTAGCTAGAGAGAGAGAGAGAAAAGACAAAAACAGTATTTTGCGTTGGTTTGGATTAAAAATTTGATTACTTGTTTAGTTTATTCTCCTCAAGCCTGGGATTAGCTAAAACCACCTGGCTTTTGTTTTGTTTAATTTAACAATAATTCTTGCTGGTTTGGATTTTGAAAAATTAGGTTCCAAATAGAACCGCATTTTATTTCGGTTTTTATCCGGTCGGGTCCGGTCCAAACCAGAATAAAAGAGAAGACGATCCGAAATGCAAAACTTTTGTTTTTCAAAAAAAAAAAAAGATATATAAATTGATCAAATCACTAAAATCAATCAATGATGTATATATTTGATAAAATCAATCAGTTTATCATAGGAGAATTGGAGATAAGGCTTAAAGATGGATGAACTTTTGGCTTATAGTTTGATTAGAACCGGAAGCTTTTTGTCATAATTCTCATTGGGAGCAAAGTTTATATGTTCAATTAGCATTCGAGTTTTGGTAGTGAGAAAATAAAAGGAGCTCCCGAGATATCATCAATTTTTCTTTCTTCTCAAGTTAGTTCATTACCAGTTAATTTGAGCAGATTTCTCCTATGGTTTTGACTTCTTGAACTCTTCTTAATTCAAAAGAATGGTGTGGTCTACTTTGGTTAGAGCTTCTTCTCCTTGGGTTTCTGACTTGTGTGAGCTTCCAGACGGATCATGGTGTGTGCATCAGTTAGCATTTGATAGTGTCTTGAGTTAGCACTTTGTATATGTGCCAACAAGTAGATTGAGACACTGACCATTTTCTAGTTTCTTGTGTGTTTAGTGAAGGAGTATTCTTCTGGCTTTTGTTCCAATTACCTCTTGTTTCTTCACTCTTTTACTCTCTGCATATGCTCTTGTTTTTTTGGTCTCTAAAATCTTATAGGCACGGAAGATGAAGCACTGCCAATTATTCTTTTATAGTGTGCTGTTAAGTGATCTTTAGTACAAATATCTTTGATTCATGATCGATATGAGATCGTGAATAGAGACTTCAGCTTATGGTCGTAATGAGATCTAAACCCTCTAATTCTTTGTGTTCGTGTGATTTCTTGTGTAATCTATGTTCATTATATACGGTTGAAGATCATAACAAAATCTCAACTCAAGTTGAGTGTAAGTGCCACTTTTTTTTCTTGTAAAATGCATATATATATATATACGTAGCTCTCATAAGTGTAATGTGGCCAAAAGAGAAGCAATATATCAGAAAGAGACACACATGTAAAATCAGGTCTACCTAAGTAACTGTAACAAGACTCTCTCATTCTTTAATCCACACAAATCTCTCCCATCACTAAATAGAAGTTCAATTATAAGCAATGATCTAACTATATCTCTTGTTGTGCAAGCCTTTTTTCTCAACACGGACTTGGATTGAGAAACCCTCTAGTGAATACTGTGAGCTCACTAAAGTGTTTGAGCTCGGATCATAAGTTCTTTCACCTGCGAGTCGAGCCCTTCTCAAACTAGAGTAACACTGGCAAATCTCTTCCATAAACCATGACAAAGCAAACTTCAAGTAAGTCTCAAGGAAGCGATTTAAGGATAAAACATAAAACAAGTTTTAAACAAAAACATAAAACAGACTCTCAATTCTCAAGGTTTAGTCTACTACATTAACGATGTCAACAAACTTCCAACCACGATGGAACTTAGGATAATGAAACGAAGACTGATCTAAGGAGAGTTCATGCATCAAATCGTAACAGATAAACATTTCACCATGTCAGAACTCCCATCGTCAATCACAACATCACACCACTGCACCTTACCCCAAATCTCTCCACCTTGGCGTCTTTCCAAAGCAATCTCGGCACAGTAAATGATCTCCTTGGCGTGATGATATTTAGGAAAGAAGAGAGCCAAATTCGAACCGTAGTTCACCGTATCGGACCACTGTGACTGGGTAGTTTCTGCAGCCAAAAATTCTTGCAAACCTTTGACAACTCTCCAACGCTTTTGCTTTGGATCATATACTCTTAACACCTTCTTAGACTGATCGTGATAATACAAGACGTCGTCAACAACACACGCATTCTCCCATTCCTTAGAATTCAGCTTCTCGTCGGATTCCCATTTGCTTTCCTTTGGCACATAAACAACTGAAATACTCTTCCTGTGACCTTTCATGTAGATCTTATCCTCACCACAGCATCAGACCCCAGGGCACCAACAAACATGTCTTGCTTCATCTTCGTAGGCTCCCACATTTGGGTTTCTGTATCAAACACGGTGACTGCCTTCCTCCACCCTTTCCACCACCCGCCACTCTCCTCGACGACATGAAAAAACCCATCACCGATTACGTAAACCTTCCCACCGACGCTGTTAGCCACTTTGTAAGACATGCGCTGAGGAATGTCGGAGATGGACTGCTTTATGTGAGATGTGGAATCAATGGTGAAGGCATCGAGATCGTTGAGTACATAAATCTTGGAACCCACCGGAACATAGCTTGCACGATAAGACATGAGAGGAAGTGACCTGAGAATGACCAAGCGGTTACTGCAATTGGCTTTGCGGTGGAGAACATAGAGACGGCAATCACCAGTGCAGCGGTTACGGAGGACAGCATAGAGACGCTGTTCTTTGCAGCCTAGCAAAGATCGTCTCTTTTACAGCGTAGGCGAGGCAACGAGTTTCCGGAAACCCTTGGAAACGAGGGAGACAGTCGGATAGCGGCTTCTCGGTACACGTGCAACGATCTCCACGGTGACTTCATCTGGAAGTGACGGAATCAGAGACGACGGTGGCAGCTGCTCGATCTCCGGCGAAAGCTCCTTCTTTTCAGACATCTCGAATCACAAAAATGGACCTAGAGAAAAAAGGGAAGATGGTTAACGATTGGCTTTTGTTGTCCTAAAAGACGAAAGAGTAATCACTTAACATCAAAGACAAAGCTGTTTTATTCCAAGTCCAGACAGAACAGTACTAAGCAGACAGAAAAAGTTTCAATTTTAATCTGATTATTGGTTTCGCTATCACTCAAAATGCATCAAGAGATGTAAGCAGGACGAGTTTAGGACCATTTATCATGCAAATTTCAACAATAACCCCCCCCCCCCCAAAATATTACACTCAGATTTCAACGATCATAAAGAAAACTAATCTAACGAGATAGATAGAAAAAGAGAATAGACAGGGAGAAAGAAGATGGTGAGATTTTTCTGACAAACCTGCAAGTGGCGAGAGCAATTTCACGAAAGTTAAGGTTTCGCTCAGAGACTCCACCAAAAGAGACGACGAGTTGTAGCTTGTAAAGAGTGAGCGGAATGCAAAGAGGAGAACTTTCTAGAATTTATGTTAAAAAAAGGAACAAACGGTGTTGTTTTACATTGTGGAACATAAAGGTTGGCGTTCGGGATCAGTTTGGGTTCGATTTGGATTTTTTGGATTTTTGGGGTGAAATGTCTAAGTCCTATTTGAGTATTTTTCTAGTTTTGTTTAGGTTCGGTTCGGTTCTCATCTGGTTCGGTTCGGTTCTAATAACATACTTTAAGTCTCATTTTATATCCAAATACCATTCGGATTCGGTTCGGATTCGGTTCTAACTTCGATTCTTTGACTTTTTAGGATTTTTTACCTATCCCTAATTTATAATTTAAAATCTTTAAATATTTTAATTTTTAATGTTTTGATTATTCAATCTTCAAATAACTGATAATTTCAAATTTATAATTATAAATTTGTATATTTAAATTATTATAAACTTAAATATAATTATTATATTTAAAAATAATAATTGTAGTTTAGATATTTCAAATATTCATTCGGTTTTTGGTTCGGATTCGGTTCTTTGATTATAAAAGTTTAGGATCCGTTCGGGTATTTTGTCAATTTCGGATTCGGTTCGGTTCTACTTTTCGGTTCGGTTTCGGTTCGGATCTTTGGGTTCGAATATTTTGCCCAGTTCTAATGACACATAATAAATTAAGTCTTGTTATATTGTGGTTTTTTATTTTTAACACATAAAATTTTATTGATGAAGGCAATGTTCTTAAAGCTGTTGGATAACTGATTGAATTTATTCTTTTCAAAATTACCACAAAACAGTTACTACACTTTAAAACTGTTTTATAACAAATTGTGTCCGTATATTTTGAAGAAGCATATCTCTTCAGATGGTGTTTGTTGTTATTGTATAAATATTTTAACATTTTAATCAATAAAGAACACATACAGATTTCATTTTCATTCATTTGCATCAATTTACATGGTATCAGAGCAATAATCGATACTAGGACCTGAACTTCTTAAACACAAAATAGAGAAACATACAGCATGGAGACGATGTCACATCTTCTGACACCGATCTTCAAAGGAGAAAATTAAAAAATTCTGGAGAATTAAGATCAAAACGATTCTCTAAACAAAGAAACTATGGGAAATCGTTGAAGGAGGACTCCAAACCTGCCTGCACAGGGAGATCATAGTCCAGAAAATCTGATGCAACAAACAAGATATGAAGAAGCACTTACAAAAAAATTAACAGCTCTGCAAATTCTTTAATCTGCTGTGTCAGATGCCATCATCCCTCGAATAGCACCAGCCATCACGTCAAAGGAAGCTTGAGATGCCTGAAGACAAAATTCGAAGGAACTCCACAAGTTCGTATGATAAAACTGCAGACACTGAGAAGGGAATACAAAAATCTAAGGATGTCCGAAAGTGATGATATTAACTCCTTTGCAACAAAGTTAATTGAGATCAGTAACCAACTTCGAGATCAGTAACCAACTTCGAGTCCATGAAGAAGATAAATCTGATTACCAGATAATTCAGAAAATCCTAATCTCACTTCCAGAACGCTTTGACAACATTGTGTCTGTGATAGAACAAACCAAAGATCTTATTATGCTTTCAGTTACTGAACTCATAGGAACATTGAAAGCACATGAGAAGAGACTAGAAGTCCGAGAAGAAAGAACAACCGAAGGCGCATTCTATGTAAGATTAAGAGGAAGATTCTCATCAAGATATGAAAATAGACAAGGAGATAAACAACAACTATCAGAAAAAGGATGCAACATCTGCAAACTTAACAATCACAACGAGAGTGACTGTTGGAGGAAGAAGAACAAAAATAATCTTCCACAAAATTCATCAAACGATGAAAGAAAATGTTTCATCTGCAACAGACTGGGACATTTTTCAAAACATTACAGATTCAAAGATACATAAAAAGCCAATTTGAGCATTGAAGAAGCAGATGATGGTGAAAAGAGTCACATGCTCTTCAGTGCAGTTGAAGAAGAACCATCTACAGATGATGGAACATGGTTAATAGATAGCGGATGTACTAACCACATGACCAAGGAAGTGAAGTACCTCATAACTCTTGATTGTGGTATAAGAATATCAATCAAAGTGGGGAATGGTCAGACTGTGATAACAAAAGGAAAAGGGAATATACAAGTAATGACCAGTCAAGGGAACAAGATCATCAGAGACGTGTTTTTAGTTCCAGGATTAGCAAGATACTTACTGAGTGTTCCTCAGATAATCTCAAGAGGATATGAAGTAGTATTTGAAGAAAACAAATGCTTAATCAAAGATCCTAAAGAGAACAGAGTAATAAGCATCAAGATGAAACAAAAGAGTTTCTCATTCAAATGGAACAACACAAGTGCGAGTGCATTAATGGAACAGAAAACAGAAGTCAACAAAACCACTTTGTGGCACAAAAGATTGGGTCACACCGGTTATGACAAGATAAAAAACATGGAGTCTTTGAAGATCGTAGTCGATATACCCAAGTTTGGTGTTCAAGAAGAAATTTGTGTTTCATGTGAAAAAGAAAAACAAGCAAGAAAGAGTTTTCCAAAGAAATCACAAACAAAGACAAGCAGAGCACTGGAGCAGTACACTCAGATGTGTGCGGACCTATGCAGACAGAATCACTAAGTGGCAGTAAGTACTTCTTAATGTTCGTCGATGACTACACACAAATGAGTTGGGTATACTTCCTTAAAAACAAAAGTGAAGTACTTTCGAAGTTCAAGACATTCAAATCATTGGTTGAAAACCAATTTGAGAGGAAGATTAATCAAATTAGAACAGATAGTGGGGGTGAATTCACATCAAAAAAATTCATCAAGGAATGTCAAGATGCAGGAATTCAAAGACAAGTAACCACACCTTATTCACCTCAGCAAAACGGTGTCTCAGAAAGAAAGAACAGAACATTAATGGAGATGGATATATCTATGCTTGCTGATCAAAACCTTCCTATAAATTTATGGACAGAGGCTGTGGCTACAACAAATTACATCCAAAATCGATTGTCAACTAAGTCTCTAGATGAAGACATAACTCCAATAGAAAAGTAGAATGGAAACAAACCAAGCATGAAACATCTAAAGGTGTTTGGAAGTGTATGCTATGCACACATACCAGAAGAAAAGAGGAAGAAATTAGATGATAAAACCAAGCAAAGGATTTTCATTGGATATAATAGTGAATCCAAAGGCTATAGAATCTTCTTGACTGATGAAGAAAAAATAATAATATCAAGAAATATAGTATTTGATGAGGAAGCTAAATGGGATTGGTAGAAGAAAGAAGTTAAGAAGATACTTGTCTCATCAAATGAGAATGAAACTCAAGAAAATCAAGAGACACAAATCGAGACAAACGTTCAACCCAAAGATGAAAGGGAAGAAAAATCTGAAAACAAACCAAGAAAGTTTCGATCAATAAATGAGATTATGCAGCAAACTGATCGTATAGAGGAAATGGAGACACACAAAGCTCACTTGATGATGAATGAAGAACCTCAAACATTTGAAGAAGCTTTAGACAGAGGTGAATGGAGAAACGCAATGCAAGAGGAAATACAAATGATCGAAAGAAACAACACATGACAAATGGTCAAGAAACCTGAAGGCATGAATGTAGTCAGTGTCAAGTGGATTTATCGCCTAAGGACTGATGCAAATGGAGTACCTATAAAGCATAAAGCACGACTAGTGGCAAGGGGTTTCAATCAGGAATATGAAGTTGATTACTCTGAAACTTTTGCTCCAGTTTCTAGGCATGATACTATACGAACACTACTAGCAGTTGCAGCACAAGAAAGACGGGAGTTATACCAAAATGGATGTGAAATCAGCATTTCTAAATGGAGAACTGCAGGAAGAAGTGTATGTGTCACAGCCACTGCGGTTTATCAAAAAAGGAGAAGAAGATAAGGTACTTCGATTGCACAAAGCTCTGTATGGATTGAAGCAGCTTCCAAGAGCATGGTATGGGAGAATTGATGTTTATTTCCTGAATAATGGCTTTGAACGAAGCATCAATGACGCAGCCTTATATGTGATGAAAACAAGAAATGATGTGGTACTGATCAGTCTTTATGTGGATGATATAATCATCACAGGAAACAATTTGGATCTTGTAAACAAGTTCAAAGAAGATATGAAGACAGAATTTGAAATGACAGATTTGGACAAGCTAAATTTATTTCTTGGAATGGAGATTGTTCAAAATGAAGATGAAGTGTTTTTATCTGAAGAGAAATACGCAAACAAGATCTTGGAGAAATTTGGAAAGAAAGATTGCAAAAGTGTTAGCACTCCTCTGCTAGTGCATGACAGGAACCCAAAAGAAGGAGAAGAAAAGTTTGCAGACGAGACCAAATATAGGAGCATTGTAGGAGGACTTCTGTACTTGTGTGCTTCATGACCTGACTTGATGTACTCAAGTTCATACCTGTCACGCTACATGTCTGCTCCGCTAAAAAAAACACTATCAAGAAGCAAAAAGGATCTTGAGATATGTCAAAGGGACAACCGATTTTGACATTCATTTTAAATCTGTTAAAACTCCTGAACTTCATGGTTACTCTGATAGTGATTGGGATGGTTCAATTGAAGACAAGAAGAGTACGTCAGGCTATGTATTCACGTTGGGATCAGCAATGTTTTGCTGGCATTCTAGTAAACAAAAGACGGTAGCACAATCTACAGCAGAAGCTGAATACATCGCTTTGTGTTCTGCAGCAAATCAGGCTATTTGATTGCAGAGATTGGTCAAGGAAATAAGTTTTCAATCAGAAGAAGGAATAATGATATATTGCGACAAAAAATCAGCTATTGCCATTGTCAAAAATCCAGTTCAACACATAAAGCTAGAACATTGCTCTGGAGAAGATCAAATTGCAGACATTCAAACGAAACCGTTGTCAAGATCAAGATTTGAAGAATTGAGGAAAAAGTTAGGTGTGAAAAAGAAACTCAATCAAGGGGGAGTGTTGGACAATTGATTGAATTTCTTCTTTTCAAAGTTACCACAAAACAATTATTATACTTTAAAACTGTTTTATAACAAATTATGTATGTTCATTTTGAAGAGGCATGACTCTTCAAATGGTGTATGTTGTTATTGTATAAATATTTTAACATTCTAATCAATAAAGAACACAGACAAATTTCATTTTCATTCCTTTACATCAGTTTACAAAAGCTACAATTTATATCTCATAGAATAACAGTTGTTAACCAAGGAGGAGATTCATTAGAGATTTCAACAAAATAAATTTGAGAGGAACTAACATATCGACAATGCAATCAGCTGCTCTGTTTACATCCCTACTTATTACAGCCAAAGAAAATGTAGGATTAACCTTGAAAATGCAACAGATATCTGCTAATTAACCCGATAAGAAAGACCAATGATCTGGTTCCTTATAAGCTAAGAGTAAAACACGACAATCTATTTGAAAACAGACATTTTCCAACCTTATATTGGTTAGGCAGTGGCTGGCCCAACATAGGACTGCTGCCTCAGCATGAAGTGGAGAGGGTAGCAAATAATACTTTTTAGTCTCTCAGAGTCTAATCGTCCCCAAATTATTCCTAAGAATCCAACCAGTTCCACATCCTACATTTTCAATCCAAAAAACATCTACATTACAACAGAGCATACCTAATAAGAGGTGGTTCCATTGCCTGTTCTTTCTTTGAGGTCCCCCTGAGTTGGTTATCTGATATGGTTGGTGGAACATTGATGGTAACGCATGAGCAATTTCCAACATATGTCCGGGAATCACTTGTTTGACATTCAGTTGAGCCACTTCAAAGCATTTCCTGTGGCAATCCGATTTGCTTCTTGCCGATCCAGCGTTTTTCTTTCGAAGAAGAATTCATTCATCGTTTCGGTTTCTTTAACTATGTTCCTCTCATCGTTTCGGTTCGTTTAAGAAAAAAGGCTAATGGAAAAAGGAAGATATTAGAGAGAGTAAAAGACATAGTAGTAGTGCATGTGATATTTAACCATACAGACAGTAAGAAATATGTTCTAGAAGCTAAGACTCTGCTTGTATCTCTCTCTAAGCAAAGCTAGTCGTCTCCTAAACTTAAATTTCTCATCTTTCATCTCCAACTTCTCTAAAAAATGCACAATCTTCTGGAGAGTAATAATGAGCTCTTCAGCTGATGAACCAAACTCTTTCTCTTGGATCATCAACACCCTTCTCAGCAAACCGAGTACCTCTCCATCGTCTCTTCCTAATCTCGCCTGAATCGACACCAAACAGTCCAGCGCTTCACCTGCGTAGGGTTTGTTCAGAGAAGTCAGCTTTTCCCGACGTAGACTTGTTTAATCATGTTTAGATGACAAAGAAATATTATAAACATTGATGGTGTTATGGAGAAAGGAAAGATCTATGTACCAACAGGGAGAGACTCTTTGCCAAATGATTTCTCACGGATTCGTAGAACCTTTAGCGCTACTTGCTCGGCTTCCTCATCACGGTTCAGCTGAGAAAGAGTGACTGCAAGATTCAGCATTGGGAAGGTTATGGACTGATCCTTTGAACCAACTGACTTCTCCATGATGTCCAAACAAGTTCTCAGCAATCGCTCAGCCTCCACATAGTTCTTGGAGCGTGAATAAGATGCTGCAAGATTCATAAGATGTGTAGCCATGCTTGGATGGTTTTTCCCTCTGTATCTCTCGTTTATTAATAAGCATTCTTCTAGCACCTCTCGTCCTTCGTTTTCCCTGTGCACATAGCCAAAATGAAAGCGCAACATTAGTGGATTAACTGGAGTTCCTCAATCACAGGAAGAAGATTAGAGGGGGGAAAAAAACTTTACCTTCCAACAAAATGCAGCAGCTCAGCAAAATCTACCCTCATGTTTTCTAAGATAGCACTGTCTATGGCCATATAATTTGACTCTTTGATGACTCGTAGAGCGTTCTTGTAGAGATCTACCGCTTCATCTGCATCGCCTGTTGAGAAAACACGCCTTCAACAAAATCTCTTGATTACCACAACAAGAGAGAATGAGGCATGTCTAAATAACCAACCTTTTGTGCACTTTGCATTAGCAAGGGAACACATGGCCATACCAACTCTTCCATCTTTCTCTCCGTATGCCTTCTTGTATATATTTAAAATCCTAAGAAAGAAAGACGACTGCATAATCTGTGAATAAGAAATTAAAAAAATTGACTTAACGAGTCATTTCTGCGCTGTACCTGGTAAAAGGAACTTCTGCTTCATCAGCTCTACCTTCTTTAAGAAAAAGTTTACCGAGTGAAAATAACGGCACCACTAGATCCTCACTTTCAGAGCCTCTATTCCTTTCCAAGATAGTAACTGTACGCTCATATACGCTAATAGCTTTAGTGGCTTTTCCATACGAACCAAAACTCTTAGCCAACCCAAGTAATGGTGTGACAAGTAGAGTATTGCATTCACCTAACAGAGAAGTAATGTTGGTTAAGGACCAATGAAGACAAGACGAACGCACATATACCAAACACGGCCTTAGAAGATCATTACCGCATCTATTCTCTAATATACTAACAGCCCTTTGGTGCGCGAGTAGAGCATTTTCGAACATCCCTAGTACCGAATACATACTGCCAGCATGCATAAGTACTGAATCCAAAAGAGGTTCCGAGTCCTTTAACTTATCAACAATCTTGCTTATCTGCATTCGTTAACTTCTTCTGTTTTAGACAACGCAATCCAGTTAAAGAAGGATTTTTCTGATATCTGACTCAGACTCACCATATCAAGCAATGCCGGAACAGGTTTCACGTCTCCAACAGCCGTATACCCTAAGGCAATGATGTCGAGAACAGCAGCTTGCTCTATACCTTTCAAGCCCGAATCAATCTCTTCTTTCACAGCAACATAATTAGCTCGAAGAAGGTCCATTGCTTCTCTTTCCTTCCCAATCTTAACCATTGCTTTGACTTCATTGAACAACTCTTGCAACTCCATCTCAAATTCTTTAATCCCATTGCTATGAGTAGACCTGCATACACAGTCCCAACTCAACTAATTTCTTTCTTTTTTTAATAAACAAAAGACAGGATTCCATCAAGTTCTCACCTTTGAACTTCAGAAACACCCGGAGTAGCAGGAATCTTCAGCTCCTTCGAAGCAGATTGTGAGGAGGGAATTAAATCAAGTGGAGTTGATAAGAAATGGCGGGCGGGAATTAGGTACAGCTTGGGTTTGCGTGTCTGATTACGGAAACAAACACACTGCCATGTCGAATCTCTCGAGGAACGGCCGGACTGAGAAGTTAGCTGATTAGCCCTGAAACCCAATACCGGAATTCAGCAACACACAAAAGCCGAATGCTCTCAAAGACCCAAATTTCTCATTGAACCAAACTTAAGCTACCTAACCATATTTTGGTCCGTTAACAGCGAGAAGCACGAGAAAAGATACGAAACCTGAAAACTAAAAGGCTAAAGCTTTTCACAAAAAGAAAAGTTCACAACTTTGAAGCGGAAGGCAGAGAGGGGACGAATCATATACCAGTTGGTGAGTAGAGTGGCCGAAGGGAGGAGAGAAATAGAAGACACCATTGATGAGAGAGAGAGAGAGAGTATTAAACTCTTCGTTTAAAGACGGAAGTCGTAGCCACGGTTCCGCCGAGGCGCCGAGTAGAGAAGAAAGATAACGCCGGTGATCTTTTAATAATGACTGAGATGGCCCAAAAAAATCGATGCTTACAAACTAGGCCCAAAAGGATCTAAATTATACTAAATCATCACATTCGCATATGTGGGCTTCTAATTAATTTCACTAAACCAAAACTTATTAATTTCTTTCTGGTGGTCATACAAAATTCAAATCATGGATTAAACGTAAAACCGGTTATAATCCGGTTTACACAACTACATGACAAAGACAAATGACGTTAAATGCAACTCATTTGTGTCGTCAATCAAACTGCAATGCTTTTCTGCAATTCCAAGGCTACACGAAACAGACTGAAGTAGAAAACTATCATTGAAGAGTTTCTAAAGTAGAAGACTTTAATGGCCACGGACTTTGACTTTGAGAATCAACTGAAGAGTTCCTGGTGGCAAAGGAATACTCTTGGGGAATTTCAAAGGAACCTCATACTCGCCAAAAGTTGTCAATGGCTCCGTAAGTACCACATTGTCCGGATCAATCATCACGCAGAGCTGCCTCGCCACCTTTAGAAAATAAAAAACATCGACACATTAAGTGATGATGATAAGATCTACTTGCAAAAGTTTACATATCACATAGTTTAAAGATGTTAGAAGGAAGAATCAGTTTACCTCAGAGACTATCTCTTCCTTTGTCACAGGTGTTTGTACATCTGGTTTGTCCTCTTTTGAGGAGCGATTTTTGAACTTTTCCTTGTCAATTAACTTCCTCAGTACCTGTTAATCGAACAAATGGATCTCATAAAACTACATCTCATAGCAAGCTCAGGAAACAAGAATGTTGAATACTGAGAGTCAAGAGTGTTATGCAAAAATTACCAAGTTGGCATTCGCCAGGCGCTTAGCGGCCTTTTCAAACTCTCTTGTCTGGAGTTCAGAAGATTTATGAACCACCTTAACCTCTTCATTTTCTTCATAATTACGCATCTAAACAGATTCACATCAAGAAATCAGAGGAAATCGGAAAAACATCTAACACTTTACCAAAATACTTTTAGTACCTTAAGACTATCAAGTCATGTCAAAAGTATTTGCTTTACCCACTACATCAAGAACTATACATCATCAAGAACACAACCTAGATACATCAAACAATGAGTAGAAAAGACCAATGATGCTACAACCTAGTAGCATGGGTCATTTTTCATGCCCCTACTAAGTTTAGAGCAAACCTCGGAGACGAAGAAAGTGAATTACCTTGCGTTGCTCTCGGATGAGATGAGCATACTTGTCAATGTTGGGCACAGCAAGGAGTTTGGGCATAAGGTGATTCCTGAAGTATCCAGGAGCTACCTTCACCGTCTCACCGCCTTTTCCAAGCTTCTCTATGCCCTACAAGAACCAAATCAGATGAAGACTAAACACAAATCAAATACAAACCCACCATCTGATTCAATTCAAATCTAACCAAATGAGAAGAAAAATTTGACCTTTAGTAACAAGAAAATGCAAAATCAAACAAACCAACAATCTGATTAAATTCGAATGATCAAATCAAACGAAATGAGAAGAAAGCTTTGAGCTTTGTTAATAGAAAATTGCAGAATCAAATAACCTCACCGTTGTAAGAATGACTTCCAGTTTTCTGTATCGAACTCCTTGACAGGCGAAAAGAAGAGGATGATGGATCGCATTTTCGGATTTGTGGAAAGCTGTTCCTTTGGAAACTACATGTCGAATCACGTTTCGGCTTCGTGCGACATGAGCCATTTTCAATTCGACGAGATTCTCTGCGACGGAATACGAGAGATTCAACACTATAAGAGGTGATAAAATCCGTAGAATACGAACGATACGCGACAGAAATAGAAATATGAGGAAGAATCACCAGTGCAGCGGCAACGGTGAAACGGCGACGGCGGTTCGATACAATTCGACGTCTCCTTTTCACGAACTACAAGAAAGGGGGCGAGGTTTTAGCAGAGTTTTTTTTTGTAAAATAAGACTTTAAGATTTAACTATTTTTTACCCCTAAATGTTTCTGGGTTTGCAGAAATAGCCCCTATCCCAAAGAACAAGACGTGCAAGGTTCTTGTTCGGAAAACACTAATCTCTTTAGTTTAAGATTCAGACATGAGAGTCATATATGATTAAAAACAAGTAAAAAAAAATAATTGAAAAGTTATGAGATTTAGAGATGATAATTTGATATTTTCTTTTTTTTTTATTATTTCTTTCTTTTTTTCTTTTTTTTTAATAATATAATTAATAATATAATAATATTTATGAGACTCAATCAAATTTTATCATTGTTATGCTCTAAACGGTTAAAATAAAAGTCTTTGCTGTTTTTAATAAAACAAAAGAAACACCTCGCCGTTTCTTAAACATAGCTAAACGTTATTCTGTTAACAAAACGTGATTTTTGTGCTTCTATTTTTTCTACTAGAAATCGGTATCCGGCACATGTATTAAGCTTTTACTCCTTTTGTGGTGTACATGTTTTGTATTTTCGTATGCTTACCATAACGGTTGATGTTAGAGATTTATTCCTTCTATAATTATTCTCCATTATATATTTTTAAATTTTTTTTTATTATTATTAACAAAGTTGATTTAAATATTTTAAAAATCCTAAAAGCAATAATATGATTATATAAATATTTCTATAATACTCTTTTACTCTATGTGATATTTATATCCATTGTTAATAAAACTATTTAAGAATCATTATTTGTACTGTTTTCGTGGTTAATGTTGAATGTTTATTGTTACTGCTCATGTTCCATATATCTTTAGTTTATGGATATTGTTCGTGATACAGTTTATGATACAAATGTAAGAAGGTGTATTAAAATAAATTTGGGAAGATTTGATTTTTAAAGAGTATTTAAATGATTTTACGTGAAACAGGGAAGTTGCTATGATTTTAATCAAAAATATGAGATTTGGATTTTTAATATTTTTAACTAAAAAACTCCACTAAATCTTATTAAAATTCCACCAAATCTCATAAAATCTATTATTTAAAATATTTTTAATAACAATTGATTTTAAAATATATTTTAATTCACAAGTTTTATAACACTGAATTTAATTGATTTTATAAAATTTATATTTGAATAACATATGATTTATTATTTTAATATAAATCAATTAAAATGCAAAAATATTATTAAAAACTTTTTTCAAAACAACGAAAACAGAAAAAAAAAAACAACGAAAACAAAACCAAATTATATATATTAAAACTTTAAAAAACTATAGAAAAAGTAATCTAGCACAAATGTGGATTAAATCCTAATTGTATCTCAAATTAGAAATATTTTAATGTCTCTCTTACTTTTTATATTTCTAATTTTTTGTTCATCATATGCCCTCTAGAGAGTAACCAATGAGGTGCTTTAGTTGTCCAGAATAGGAGAAAGGAACTTCACCATTTGCTATTTTGTTATAGTTCATACAATTTGTGCTAAAAAGACACATTTCTTCACATGTGACATGTGAGCTTTTTAGTAATTTGCTCAAAACTTACTAATTTCTGGTGACATTGATGATTTTCATAGGTTACAAAAACTATGGCTGGGCGTTTGGAGTTCCGTTCGGGTTCGGTTTGGGTTTTTCGGGTTTTCGGGTTTTCGGGGTGAGAAGTCTAAGTCCCATTTGGGTATTTCTCTAGTTCGGTTTGGGTTCGATTTGGTTCTCATCGGGTTCGGTTCGGTTATGGTAACATATTTTAAATCTCATTTTGTATTCAAATACCATTTGGGTTCGGTTTGAGTTCAATTATAACTTCGGTTCTTTGACTTTTTCTTTAGGATTTTTTACCTATTCTTAATTTATAATTCAAAATCTTTAAATATTTTAATTTTTTAATGTTTTGATTATTTCAATATTCAAATAACTTATAATTTCATATTTATAATTGTAAATTTGGATATTTAAATTATTATAAACTTAAATATAATTATTATATTTAGAAATAATAACAGGTACTCATTCGGTTTTTGGTTTAGGTTTGGTTCTTTGATTATAAAAATTTAGGATCCGTTCGGGTATTTTATCAATTTCGGGTTGGTTCGGATCTTCGGTTATTTTGCCCAACCCTAACAAAAACAATGGAAATGACTAGTACACAACATATAAACCATAGCGTGAAGTTCAAAATGTTCAGCTAAACCTCTACCCGTTACTGTTCACACTTTCACTGAAACCCTAATACTAACAATTCATTCAAACTCCGCATTTCTGAGTTTCTTGATTGAATCCCTGTGTTAACCGATGATCAGGTCCAAGCTCACGGTCCATCCTCTTGTACTGAACCAAATAAGAAACAAAGATCAGTCCTATACATATATCAGTGATACTTGACAGCATTTTAGTTTGAAAAGAGAGAAAATTACTGCTCAAGATGAAGCCTTGAAGCAAGCTCTGTGCTCTCTCTGCCTGCTCTGGTGTACCCGAAATTCGAATAACATTCTGTGTTTCTTCCGGTCGGTCTTCAACTAAGGTTACACTAGCTCCAGACCACTGTGATCAAATAGGAAAGATTGAAGACAAGCGTCTAAGATTTGATTTTCAAGACATGATTTGCAACCAATCTAGTTCCAGTTAATAGAGAGTTTCACCTCACTGATTTGTGCAAGCTTGTTTCTTGATTTCGTAACAAGCTTAGGAATAGCCTGGTCTGGTAAGACAACTTCAAGAGTGCTCCGAGTAACAAGTGCAACCGACATTCTAGAGAACAAAAATACAAACAGAGAGGAGAAGGTGTGAAACGACAATTTGTTATTCTCATGATATATTTTTGTATATCGTTTCAGAAAGAATAATTCTGAATTTGGGGAGTTTCTCTACCTGCTTGCCGGGATAGGAACCTCATCCCGGTGTTCACTTTCACCCGCCTTTGCAGTTGATCCACCACTTTCCTACAGAGACACAGGAGAAAAATATATGTAAATACAGGAACATTGCACGGACCAGAACCGTTGAGTTACCTTCAGAATATTCAAGTTATTGTGCATCGGGCAGATTGCAATATGACGTTGTTTCCATGTCATAACTGTCAATACATGTGAACCTAACATAACTGATTGTTGATGAGATAAAACCTTATATTGTGGTGCGACTGTGAGTCCTTCACGGGATTGAGTTGTGTTATTTGATGAAGCTACCTCTATAACTCCTGCAACACCTTCAAGAGGGCCACTTGTAGACGTGGAAGCCGGTGGTGTCTCCTTCTGAGAGAGCTCCTTGTACATATGACTCCTCAACCGTAACGTTAATTCAACAAGTGCATCCCGAGCTGCTCTGATCTCGCCAGCAATCTACAACCACATCAGAATTCACTTTTCAGACCAAAATTAAGTTTTAGAATATGCCCCAGCTCCTCACAATTAGACATACAAACCTGTACAACAACATCATTGATGGAAACACATCGGGGAATTTCTTCCCTTGGTAGGATCTGTACGCTTGCTCCAGTTAATCGTGATATCTCAGATACTGATCCTGCTTTCCCTTCCAAACATACTGAGTCTCTAGATGAGACAAGCAATCTAGTTGTAATAAGGTTATCTTTATCCGAAACAAGGTCTACGATCCGAGTTTGAATGTGCAACAAAGCTTCTTGCGCAGGGAATAACTGGTCATCAGGCGCCTAGGCAAAGTAAGGAACACAGAACTTCAAATTAACAGTAGTATATGCAACAGATAATAAACTGAAGAAGATCTGGGGATATTTGAAAATACCTCTTCTGAAGAAACGGTAATTATCTGTTCATCAGATCCAGCAACAGGGTCAGATACTCTCACGTCCACGCCAATATCGTTCTGAAACAAATCTACTATTCCTTGTGATTCTCCAACAACCTTAACGATCTTGTCAACAGGACAGAGAATCCGGAACACAAGCTCGTCGGTGTAGAAAGGCTGCGCATTCTCACCAACGGTAACTGCTGGAGCTTCTTCTGCATAGTTGGACTGGCGAGAGGTGAAACTGTTATTCCTATAATGGCTATGATGAAACCTATCTGATGATTGTCTTCTTTGTGGTGGGATGTAATCATCAGCAGGTGAAAAAGGCCGTTCTGGTGAGTGTATACGCCCCTGGAAATGACTTCGATCACGATGTTGACTCTCTCGTAGACGCGATGATACAATAGCTAAAGCGTTTTTCACTGCAGCAGCTTCACCTACAATCTGAAAGATCCAAACCACAACACACATTTCCCAATAGGTAAGCAAAAACCAAACAAGGCATAAAACATAACCAACAACTGTGATTCAAATCAATAAAAACGCTTCCACAAGGAAGAAACTTCTAAGGACGTTTCATATGAAAACTAAAACCAGATTTCACCAATTTCAAGCTAACTAATTTAAGATTATCTCAAAATTTGGACGGAGAAGAGCAATTTTTATCAGACCTGAACAATCTCTGCAGAGGGGGAAACACAACGAGGTAAGTTACTTTCTCTTGGGAGAATCCTAATATGAGTCTTAGTTTCAATCCTCATCTGCTCAATAATCTTCCCACCTTTACCCAACAAGCAACCAACATGAAGCTTGGAAACCACAAGCCTCGTGACCACTCTGCCACCTCCAGGTCTCACTCCACCGTAATCCTCCTCTTCCTCCGGCGGCGGAGCAACACCGTAGCCAAACTGAGCTTCACTCTCCAGAATCCTGTCGTGAACACTGAACAACGCCTCCTGAGCAGGAGAGAAGGACGGCATTCTCCCGTCGGGATCACGGCGACGGTTATCGGAAATCTCGATGATACGCTCGGCGTCACCGGGAACTAGCTCGTAAACGTTAATCCAAGCTCCGGTGTGTTGCCTTATGGACTTGATGATCGATCCGGATTTCCCGATAACGCCTCCTGCTTTGGCGTCGTGGCAGAGGACACGATAAGTAGTCGTCGCCATCGTTTCGGGGTGAGACTTCGATGGCCGGCCATTTCCTCCACGGAATCTGTTATTACCAACTCCGCCGCCGCCACCGCCGCCGCCGCCAAAGTGGTGGTAGTTATTGTTGTAGCGAGGTTTGGACCTTCCGATGGAATCTCCATCATAGTCTTGGTCATAGTGATAGTTCCTCTTCGATCTAGATCTCTCCATTAGAGACAACACACACACACAATCGTACGCAAATTCACAAAATCAACTACTTAGTCATTAAAATCAATCTCGCCGGAAGAAAGTTCCCTAAATTCCAAAATCCTAAGTCAAGAGATTTTACAAGTACACTAATAATTTATTTACTTTCCTTTCCCGGAAAATGAATTTCTCTGGGAAACCAATTAATCGGAGACTGGGGGCTGCCAGATTATCCAAAACCGGAGAGCAATGCAAAGAGTATTATTTTTCTTTGAGGGTTCTTCTTGAATGAGAGTTTTTGAGAGAACTAGTGGTGTGCGCTTATTACGGTCTTGGCTAACATACCGAAACGCTGTCGTTTATGTGTTGAAAGACTTTGAAGTAATAATAGTACAATATTTTTTTAAGGCAGTGAGATTTAGATGGACATGAAGCTGTGGCGGTTTCAATGGTGTGTAAGCCGCTTAACCAATTCAGCTAGATGGAGTTGAATCGTTGCCAGTTTATCAGTGTTACGTTTTTTTTTTTGAAACATTCACTGATTAAAATCATGTGCTCGCATTTGTTATTGATATATACTAAAAAATGAATTATATGATCACTAAAAATGTGTGATGATTAATACATAGAAAATATAGTTAGCTGAGAGCTAAAGAGTGATTTTTACATGCTGAATTTGGATAATTCGATGATAATTTAAACTAGAATCGAAAGAATCTATTAAAAACATATAAATTATAAGAAATCATGTATAATGGAAATATATTTTATTTTCTATACAATATATATTACTATTTTCGTTTTTTACTATTTGATGTGTAGATTTTTCTTTTTTGTTCTAAAATAAATGATATTTCAAAAAAATTATACAAAAATTAACATCAATTTTGTTTTTGTTATACAGTAATAAATTAAAAATTAAGTAATTATGGAAATGGTTACAAAAGGTATTATATAGATTTTCTCAATTTGTATGTTTGATTCTAAAACGTCAAATAGTAAAAAACAGGAAAAATATTTACTAATCAATTAAATTGTTGTAACTGAATCAATAAAAAATATTACACAATACAAATAATTATAAAAATAATAAATAAGTATTAGTTCAGGATAGAATTTGAAAAAAAAAAAACGAAATAACATGATACAGAATTTATCTTAAAACATCTTATAAAGAAATAACCAAATTTGAAACAAAATCGATACCTTCGTTATAACTTTCCTAAAACAATAACCAAAAGAATATCAAACGGCAGTCGTATATCTTCAATACAATGATAGTTTATATGGTGTCTTCATTTATACTTCCAAATATAATTTGTGATATCAAGTCTAACTTTTGGTGGGGTTTAATCAATGGAAAGGGTAATATAGCTTGGGTGGGATATGGCTACGGATGACATACTCTAAGAAAGAAAGAGGTCTAAGTTTCAGAGATCTCAATGACTTGTTAGACAAACAAGCATGGCTTATACAATAATCACAGAATTCTCTGCTCTTAACATTCATACGGAAGGAGATTAACAACACATGGAGGAAATGGCAATTGGGTGAAAGAAACATGAATGTGGGGTCACATCCACCTAAATACCCATAGTGTGCAAAGCTATGGGACTAAGATAAGTTGCATTTGTTAATAGAAGAGTAGTGATGAAGCTAGACGCGTATACATATCCAAACATCATCATCAAGATTAACTCGTTTGGCATTACACTAAGTGTTTAAATCAGGATTGGTTACCTTCACAATCACGTGAGGAAGATACAGACAGGTGTGATTACAAGACAACAATCTACAAAAATACAGACAAGTGTGATCAAAGCTGCTTTTAAGGCTGATGAAATTGCTCTTCAAACAAAGTGTTTAAGTTTGGTGTTAAGATAGATTTTCATATTATTTTCTTTGGGTGGCACGATTTGATCTTACTGTTGTCTTTAATTTGCAAAATGACTTTGATGTGACATTTATTTGCAAAATACATACAAGTGTGATTACAAGTTGTAGATTTTCCTTTCTCCAAATTTTACACTATTTTTTTTTTCTTTCTATGACACGTTATTAATTATTTGCATAACAGGCCATTTAAACGAAATCCATCCTATTAGTTGAAATCACTTGCGAAAAAGACATTTAACTGATTACGATTTTGTCATTGTGGGGCTTTGAATGGTTCTTTCTTCCGACGCAAGAGTTTATGTATGTTTAGTCTGGTTTGAGGGTTAATTTAGTGTTTGCCTTATTGTAGAATCCTAGTTTATACTTGTTAGATTAATGTTTTCCGTTAACTGAGTTTGATCACTTCATCTAATATATCAAAGAGCTAAAGAAAAGAAAAGAAAATTATATTGCCAATGTGCATGTTTCAGTTTCTGTCTATAATTGAGTCCGACGCTTTAGCTAGCATAGACGTGTCGCTATGTGACATAGTCAAGCCCTTATTTTTGTTTTCCATTACTATATAATAAGATAAAGAATCTGGAAAATAAAGAAATTTGGCAAGAAATAAACTGGAAAGAAGGAATATTTCGTAACGAAACGGAGGCGTATACATGTGGGTGATCGAACATACTGAGTCCAACTACCAAAAAGATAATAGTTAAAAATAGAGTAACCTGTTATTACTAAATTATTTTAGAATTTTCTATCGAATTATTTAATGATTATATATACACCAAGTTGATTGCCAACACTACATCAATTTGCAATGACGTTTAAATGAATTCTCTTGTTTTATATTATGTGATGTTAAGTACATAAATTCCTTGTTTCTGACATATATTGATCATTAACTAGAATATAAACAGGATAACCAATTTTATCTTAGACGAAATAGAAGTGAACTAGAAGCGACTGGTTCAACAATTTTAACTTAAGTATTGAACACCTGATATTTTCGAGTCATATATATAATCTTAATATTAACTCATTTTATTGTTTTTCTGCTCACTATTTGCTTCAATTTTAATTTGAGATGATTCTAGGATATTCAAAAAAAATATAATTTAATCAATACAAAGCCGTTCAAATTAAATCAAGTTACAAGAGTAATTTAATTTAATTTGGGTCCAATCTGTTTTATATAAATTTTTCATTATTCTAAATTCAGTTGAAAATAAATAAAAATACTTTTAGTCATAGGCACAGAAATAGGACCTGAATCGATCCAAAATAACCGGTTGGATCAGATTCAGTTAGAAACTTTATCCGATGGTACTGATCTTTGTTAATATTGAGTTGATTCTGGTTTGGATCCAAGACCCAATCAGGTAACCAAAAAACCTTAAAATATATAAATGCATCAGCGAAGAATCAAATCTAGGTCTATGCAATACATTTGACCATTAATTTCGCTTGTTGTACTTTCATTCATTTAAATTTTTATTAATAAAATCAAAAATTTCATTTTTATCTTTATTTCGATTTGTTGAATGTCTATTTAATTTTTTTATTTTTTTTGGTTTTTTTCCGGTTTAATATTGATTATTTTTTCATTTTTGAATATATTTTTGGTTTTCGGATAATAAATTACCCAAAACAACTTGGAATCTGTCTAAATTACATTAGAACTAATTTGTTTCAGATTTAAAATGGTTTTTAAATATATTTAAGACTCGAACTAATCCAAAATTGATAGAATCTGAACCAAATCTGACTTGAAATGCATTGAGATATATATTCGGATAAAAAATATTGTATCCAAAAGACATGAAACCGATCGGATAAGATTCGAAACCAATCCGAATACTCAAATTCCCGAAGCTACGTACTCTAATCTTATATGTTCCTAATCCATGTGGACTACTAGCTACCTTTTTGAAAAAGTTAATGTCTTGGTATAAGCCTATAAAAGATTGGAACACAAGTTCGTAGATACTATACTGTATATTTATATATCTCTGGTTTGATGCTCCTCTAGTTTCTTATGTAGTTCGTTTATTAACTCTGATTTAGAGTCTTAGTAATTCATATTATATTTCAAAGTGAAGAAAACAAATTCCCAAATTCTCTTTCGTTAAGTCACACGCTCGTAAAGTTGAAACAAGACAAAACCATACCAAATCTCAATTAGAAATATAGAACCGGGATTAATAGTCTAATGGCTATTCCAAAAGAAGAAACTCTAGTGGCTATCTCTTAGGCCGATGCTCCCCTTTGTATGGAGTTAAAATAATGGGGCCCGTAAAAAAATTCAAATATAATGGATGCATGGATAAATTCCATTGACGTAATATTATTTCTGGTTTTACTTTTCACACGTGTTTTTTTTTTCTAAATAACAATAATTGTCGTTTATAAAATTTGACCGTTGACCTTTTTTAGATATTACCCGCCATCCAGCCGACCAATCCTACGTGGCAGTTCTTACCTCCACCCGCAACCAAACCGAACCAAACCACCACAAATCCATCGCCGTCCAATCTCTCTCTCTCTCTCTCTTTCTCTCTAGAAAAAGAAAAGTCCTTACTTTCTTCATTTTCTCTTCTTATCCCGGTTGCTGAATCCGAATCCCACCCAGATTTCAAGAGGAAGATATTATCGTTTATTAAAACGATGCCGTATTGCGAGGTTGTGAAAGAACACGTCGACGTAGAAACGACGCTTAACAATGCCGGCGTCAAGATCTTCTACAGAACGTATGGTCATGGTCCTACCAAAGCTCTTCTCATCATAGGTCTCTCTCTCTCTCTCGATATTTCTTCTTTCCTCTATTGATTATCTAAGCGATTTCAATTGGACTCTCAAAGGTTTCCCCTTTTTTGTTCAGGTTTAGCCGGAACCCATGAATCGTGGGGACCTCAAATCAAGGGATTGACGGGAACGGATAAACCCAATGACGACGACGGAATCGTTTCCGATGATCCAGGAATAGTCAAAGGCATCGAGGTGTGCGCTTTCGACAATCGTGGTATGGGTCGAAGCTCCGTGCCCACCCACAAATCTGAGTACACGTGAGTCTCTCTATGGTGTGATGAACCTAATTTCTCTGCTTTTTGCTCTTTATTCAACAAATTGTGAAGTTTTTTTTTTGTTAGCTTTTCACTTAATTTTCTTTGATTTGTGTCGCAGAACAACCATAATGGCAAAGGATTCAATTAATTTGTTGGATCATTTGGGATGGGAGAAAGCTCACGTAATTGGACATTCTATGGGTAACTTTTTTGATCATTCAAGTGACGTGTGAATGATACGTTAAGAAGTCTTTATTTTTTCCTTCTTATTGTTGTTGTTCTCTTGGCTTTTATTTGATAAAACAGGAGCAATGATAGCTTGCAAGTTAGCTGCAATGGTGCCCGAACGGGTTCTTTCTCTGGCTTTGCTTAACGTTACAGGTGGAGGTTTCGAGTGTTTCCCCAAGGTACTTGAATGAAACACATGGCGTTGTTTCTTGAATCTTCTTTTTTGATAGCATTGACTTTGTTAATATATGTTGAATCTGTTGGTTTCTTGTATAAAAACAAGTATTTTGTTCTTCTGTCATTGCTTTCTCTGCCAGATAATGTTTCACTTGGATACAAAGAAGAAAAAACTAGAAATATGATTTTATCGTTTTGCTTTTATGTGCTTCAGCTTGACCTCCTGACGATTTCCATTGCGATACGTTTTTGGAGAGCAAAGACCCCTAAACAAAGGGCGAAAGTTGACTTGGACACACATTATTCACAGGTAGAGGGATCTTCAGTGTGTTCTTTTGATGTGCTGAAAGTTCTATAAGAACAAGATTGACATAGAACAGTTGTTATTAGATTTGATGGTTGGAGTTTGGAAAATGGACTGTATTGTTGGAGGAATGTTTTATTGCAATTTTCTTTATAAGCAAAGTTAGATGCTGTTTTTCTCTGTTGCGGTTGTTATGAGCGATCAGATAATTGCATTGGTTGAGAAATTAAATCATATATTGGTCTTAGATAATTATGCTAGCAGAGTAGTTTGGTTACAAAATTCTATGTGTGATGTATCACTCTCCAGAGGAAAATGCTGTTTATATATGCAGGATTTCCTAAAAGAACGTATAGGAACTAACACAAGGCGGGATGTCTTATATGAGGTGAGTATTATACTGGTTTGATAATGCGGAGAAAATGACATATAAGCATATGATCTAAGGGAACTAATACTTAAGTGATGTAATGCAGCAATATGTAAAAGGAATATCAGAAACTGGAATGCAGTCCAAGGACGGGCTTGATGGCCAACTTAATGCTTGTTGGTTACATAAAATCACAAAACCAGAGATCGAACGGATCCGCTCGGGTGGATTTCTTGTCTCAGTCATTCATGGAAGGTACGTGACACAGATGCAATTAGAATGAAATCATCTCGAGCTCACGGTCACAGTAAAGAATCTTTACCTGTTACACAATAGTTAATTTGAGTATGTGGTGGGTTTACATGCAGACATGATGTCATTGCTCAGATATGTCACGCAAGAAGACTGGCACAGAGGCTATATCCTGTTGCTAGAATGGTGGATCTTCATGGAGGTCATCTTGTAAGCCACGAGAGAACAGAAGAGGTACGTTTTGTCTTCTTTAATCATATCTTAACTTCTCTGTCTCTCCTGCGTCTTATGTATACAAGACTTAATTGGTAGTGCGTCTTTGTAGTTCCTTTATCTCCTTTAATCTGCAGTTAAAGTTTGGGGATATCATACTCAGATTACCGTAATTTAACAGAAAAGATATAAGACCGAAATTGAATCATACTAATCTGAAAAATAAGTATAAGTTGACTTATGAATTTGATTAACTTATTTAACCATATATGGATAAACGCTAAGCGAGCCTATTTGGAAGAACTCTCGACGGCTGTAGAGTAACTGATCGACCAATTGTCAGCAATAATATTGTCACGTAAACCTCGGTGTAAGTTATGATAGCAAACTATAGAAACGTACCAGGCACTTGCGTTCTTGTAGTTATAGCATTGCTATAATATGGTAGAGGGAACGAATTTTTTTCCTTGCTCTTGTCCGTATCTCTATTTTCTCAGAACCTGGAAGACAGGATTAACATACCTTACTCATCAACTTTCAGGTTAATAAATCTCTTCTCGAGTTAATCAAGGCGTCAGAAATAAAGAAAACGCCAACTAATTGGACTAACCTCACCATGGAAGATCCCGGTATAGCAATACACAATACCCATTATTTTTCTTCTTCCAACGTTGTTCCGAGACTAAAATCAATATTCCATTATTCTGCTTGCTCTGTTACGTTTTCTTTCAGGTTATTTCAAGAGGAGAATAGCGTTTATTACAAGCTCATCAGAAGGCAAGAATGCCGCCTCTCCTTCATATTTCATTGTGGAAAAGTTTCATCTCTGTCTACTTTTCCTCTTCGGGATTCTGGTTTTGGCATTTGAGTATGCTAGAAGAGCTTTCAGGGTCGTAAAACCCGTCAAAGTTGGGCCTTCTCTTACATAACAACAAACCTCTCACATTTCAATTCGTCAACCGGTAAGCGCGTCACTGCTTAACTATGTCAAGATAGAACTTTAGCAACTAGACTTATCGTAATCTACCGTCTTTGGACAGAGTTTTCGTACAGGCAACTATGCAGTTCTTCAATGATCAAGCTGATGAAACGTAAAGATAGTTTTGATGCAAACAGACGCTAGAGAAGGAGACACTGCTTTTACGTGGAAGAGATTATAATACAAACTGTTGTTGTATACATGTGTAGAGGAATATACCATGACGAACATATGTAATATTTTACTACATCGATCGAAATGTAATATGTAAAGACAAGACATAAATCTCAAATGAGACTTTACATGTCGTTGTGTACCTCCTATAGAACGTAACCGTTTCTCGAAGTTTCTGATTAAGAATTGAATAACAAGTTATATAAGCCAAGTTATCTCTATAAAGGACTAAACACTTACGATTTTGATACTAGAATAAGATTCACCACTAGAAAAAAATTTACTGCAGTAGAAAATCTTGGGTTTGATTAAACGTTCTGAGGTTTCATGAATCTCCACCATGTTTTTTAATATATGAAGGTTACAAAACAATCTTTTATTGTAATATCATGAGCAAACGAGCCAATTCTGAAAAAATATACCAGAGAAACAAAACAAAGAGATGAGAAGAGAACATGCCTGGTACTGCTTCGGTTTGAAACCAATGCTTAAAAAGATGTCTTTGGTGAATGATGTCTCGTACCTGATATGTTTTAATAATTTAATCTATAGAAACAGAGAAAGAACTTTGAGGGAGAGAGAGAGAGAGAGAACGAAGAGATAGCAAATTGAGTAGACCGTAGACGAGATTCTGTTGTGCTCAAAGTAATACTCCTTCATGCAAAATATTCCCATGGCATATACCCTTCACGATCATTGTTTACGGAGAAATTGTATTTTCGTCGTCATATTGCAGTTGAAAAACTGTTGGGCCGTGACAAGCCCAAGAAGCCCGTTTTGTAGCCCATTCGAACCCCGCCTCTCTGTTTTCTTCTTTGCCTAAAACCTCCATTGACGAAAGGAAGGAAGCAGCAACAAAAAATGGCTGCGACTGTTCCTGCAACTGCTCCTAACCAAACCTGGGATTTCAGCTGGTATGTTCAGTAAATTCTCTTACTTTTTTGCTTATTAAAAAAATCTTCTCTGATTTTGGGTGTTTCAATTTATTCTCCCTTAGTGATTAGGCTCTTAGCTTCCGGTTTTTCGTAACGTGTTTGCTCTGTATCTGATGATTGAACATACAAATTAGATTGTAGAACTCGTGGGTCTGACACATTTGAAGATATTTCTTTGATCTACACTATAAAGTTTCGATCTTTATCCACATAGAAAAAAACAGCAATAGGACCTAGTTTCATTATCTCCGTTTGAGTTAGGTTGATTCGAACTTTTTAGACTTCCTTTCTAGGGCTTGTCTTAGGGTTTTTTTTCTAATTTGAGGATTACACTGTTATATAGAATTGATGAAATTTGGTTTCTTTTCAATTGGATTTTTATGATAAATAGTTAGGGATTGGGGTTGTTATCTTTTAAGGTGACAAGAGTTTATTTTTGCCAAATTTTGCAGTAACTTGGATGTGAATTTCGAATCGGAAGAACATGCTTTGATTGCTTACACGGCATTGGCTGTTGATAAAGAGGTTTGACATTTTTTCCCAAATTTACTTCTAACATATGAATAATAAGATCTAATTTCAACCCAAAAAAGTTACAGTATATGCTTTTTCCATTTCACGTATGTTAGAACTTCTTCTGCTGTGACTATTTATGCAGTTGCAGCCTGATAAAGTGAGAAGAGTTATGTCGGTATCAAACAACAAGCTTTCTGTGTGAGTTTCTCAAAGTCCTTCATCATCATATTTAAATCTCTTAGTATCGATTAAGACTGTTTCCAAATTAGACATCTTCGGGTCCAAACTAGAACCTTCGATTTCGCCTATTTCTTTACTTGAGTTTTTGATCTTTGCTTTACCGAATAACTTTGCAGGCACTTTGAGGCATTAGAAGCTAGGCTTCTTCGAGCATCGTTCTCTGCGTTTGTAGATGTTCTTACGCTGGCCACAAGAACAATTCAAGAATTTGGGCAAAAGTAAACACCAATGTGAAAAAAAGTTTGATTCTTTCTCATTATTCTTCGACAAGTCAATTATTGTAGTGTTGATCAAACAATGTATTATTGTGGTGTGGCTGATCCGAGAAGTGAAATATTTTTGAATTGACTACGTTTTTCTCTTATTTTTTGTTACAAAGTGAATTATATCATTACTTCATTAGTAAAGACTATTTCTCAGTCCTCTTTTTTTTTTGGGTTTAACATCGAATGTATCTTTAATCATAACATATGATATATTTAACACATGCATCATCTAATACGAAGACATAAAAGCTCCATTAATAAATTATGGATTATGAGTTTTCAGCATTTTAGATGTTATCTATCTACTTTCATGCATTGACTTTGACTAGAGGACGAAGAAGAAGAAGAAAATAATGGTACATCCTCAGCATCATTAAAGAAGCAACTAACCCAAAAATGATCATTCAATTAATTAAAATCACACGGTAATCCCTTTCAATTAATGATTGTACCCTTTGGGACTCGTAACTCCCATTACATTGCACACAATTTCCTATGGAGACTATATATGCCTTCGTCAACACATTCTCCTCTGTTTTTCCTTCCTTAAGACTAATTTGCTCTGTTTTTATCATTTACTTTTCTGCAAATGGATCCTAACTCTCACCATCAACTCAATTCTATGAAAATTAAAACCCAGTATGATCCAGATTCGTTGTACGACATGCTCGAAAAGTAAGTTGGAAACCCTTGATACGTTTTCTTGCTAAACAAGTCACCTCTCGTTTCTGAGGTTTTTTTTTGAATTTAATCGTTTTCCTATCAACAGGTTGCCTCCGCTAGAGTATCTGCTAGATACCGAAAATCTGAAACCAGATGCTGGCTTTCATTTTCAGTACCAGTGCAATGACTTCGATGATTTCTTCGAAAACATGGAAGTGAATAACACAATTTCATCTGATATTCTCATGTTGACTCAAGAACCCTACTTCTCGAGTGACTCCTCTCCACCAGTGGCTATCCAAAACAACGATTGTCTCAGTTCCAACGAGAGACGCGAAAAGAGAATTCTGAAGAAGAGGAGCACTAGGACAAAGAGACAGGACAAGTTGGAGTTGTCCGAGATCAGAAAGTTCTTCGACAGACCAATCATGAAAGCGGCGAAAGAACTCAACGTTGGACTTACCGTGTTGAAGAAGCGTTGCAGAGAACTTGGAATTTACAGGTGGCCTCACCGGAAGCTCAAGAGTCTTAACTCTCTCATTAAGAATCTGAAGGTAATAACGTTTGCTTATATGACTTCAATTGCATTTTAGGGTTTAATGCTTTCTTGATTTAATAATTAATAAGACCAAATTTAAATATGTTTTTGGTGAAAGGGTGTTGGAATGGATGAAGAAGTGAAGAACTTGGAGGAACATAGGGTCCTTATAGAGCAAGAACCTGATGCTGAGCTAACTGATGGAACAAAGAAGCTGAGGCAAGCTTGTTTCAAAGCAAAGTATAAGAGAAAGAAATCACTTGCCAATGATGATTACTACTATTGAATCTATTTTAGTGTTTAATTTCTCCATAATTCTATTTCATGTTTCCATCTTATTTTAGACTGATGTTTTTTTAGTGACCCAATTGGTCAATCTAGAAAATATCTAAGGGTTCTTTTTTTTTTTTTCTTGGGTCGGATGAATATCTAGGGATTATTCTTTTGGTATTTAGAGTCATCTTTATTATGAACTAAGGAACGCGTTTATCAATTATCTTGTTGAATGGTGAGTGGAGTAAATTACAATCAAGTTTACAAATGAAGTAATATAATGATTGTATCGAAATACTCCATAATTAAACTGCCATTTCTAAACAACTTTAACAAAATTTACACAAAGGACCATTACAGATAAATACATTTTTCATGGGTGAAATGTTGCTCATTTCACATAGGGTGGCAATTGTTTGAGTGAATTTTTTGTCATTATAATATGTAGAATTTTCTTAATGCAATAATTTAGTTCTTTTAATAATTTTTATTGGTCTAGAGCTCTTTTTTACAATTTTTCCTACAATGTGCTAATATCATTTTTAAAAATTAATAATAAATTATTATAAATCGATCATTGTACGGTTGTACCATTTTCCTTGATGCATTCAACAAAATAATACATATAATAAAAAGCGAAATCCGTGATTTTCATTGTACTTTGTAATATAAGTAGTTTCATTGGCAGATTGTATATATGTAAATAAAGTATAAACAAGAGAACACTAGTTAATTAGTTAATCAGCTATATAGAATTAGAAGAATTTAAGAGAGATTCGATTTAAATAGTGGAAGAATTCATCCTTGACAGATTCTCTTGCTTACGTCTCCATGGAATAACTTGCTTAAACCCTTCGTAAACCCTTTCCTGCATTTTTAAATATCGAATAATTGGGTTACGCTCAATTACTTCCTCCTCATACCCAGAAAAGGTACAAATCTTTTTTATAACTATTTTAAATATTTTGACAATGAAGGATTTTTTTGGTTGCAAAAATAGACATTCAATTCCAATAAAAAGTTAAATCTTTATAATTCGAAAATCCCCTAAAATTTGAGAACTGGTTCAGGATTAGTAAATTACTTAGCTCAACTTAAATCAGAAATTGAAAAAGGTTTTGAATTTTGTAAAAAAAAGTATGCAACTTTTAAATTTTTATTTAGCTGAAAAAAAACAAAACTTACCCAGAACTCCGACTTTGTTGCATGAGAGAGATTAAAAAGGCTTCCTTTCCTTTTTAGTCTGAAAAGTTTCACTTTTGCGCCGCCGTCGCCGGCAAAGTCATATCCTCCTCCAGCCCAATCCTTCTGACAATCATAGTCGCCGTCTCTAAAACGTGAAAAGTCAAATATACCCTCGGACACCTCTTTACATTTCCCGAAACTTCCCCATCTACTAGACCCAAACAATCTCTTTTCCTTCGCCGGAGCCGGCGCAGGAACACCTCTCAACTTCCTGATTACAAACGCCGATCTCGGAAGCGACAGTGAACGGCGACGCAAATCGTATGGACCGTCGAGAACAGTGGTCGGAGAAGGCTCGTTTGCCGTCGATAATTTACAAGAATCTCCGGGCAGAAGCAGCCTCAGAGGAAGGTCTAAGCTTCTCGCGGCTCCTCTTTTTTCTCCGGTTCGCGGCGGTTTTCTAAAGGAAGAACGAGGCTTTCCGGGAGCTTCTTCCCATAGAAAAGGAACAGATCCGGGGATGTTAACGGGCGGTGTAGCTAAACCCGAAGTTTCATATGGTCTGTTCATTGGATATGAAAACAGATGAAGCTTAGGCGTCGAACAGAACCGATCTTGATCTTTAGTGAAACCCATTTGTCTATGTATTGTTTTAATGAAACCCAATAATGTTTTTTGACGTTATATGAAATGGGTTGGGATTATATAGACGAAAAAGAAAAACTTTATTGGAATTGGATTCATTTGAACAAGAAAAAGGAAAAGTTAAGGAGGATGTATAATGGTGGTAGAGAAGACATGAAGGAGAAGAAAAGAAAATGAATTGAATTTTAAAAATCAAATAAATGAAACACTCCTTTTTTGTGCTTATTGTTCACGAGGGAAAGGATGGTATTTTTGTTTTGTTTATTATTGTGAAAAGACTTGTTTATTAAGTACCTACTATCAACAATTCTGGAATAATACAAATCGCCTAAATGCATGATAATTTGAAACGAAGTAGTAGTATAATTTAATGATTAGGTTACAATTTCATCATTTTTACTACAAATATGCTTTGTTTTAGGCAGTGTGTAGTCTTTCGGAATTTGTAAAAGAAAAGCAGAAGATATTATTGTTGGGTAAGAAATAATAAAGGCAATCCCGATGGACGTTGACGAGGACGTATTGATGGACAAACGGTCAATTTGATTTAGGGTTTGGAAAAGTCAAAGGCAGCTCTTTGTTTGTTCAATCTCTCTCTCTCTCTCTCTCTCTCTTTTTGTCTTTGCATCAGTTATGTTTGTGGCGACTTTTGTGTAGAAAAGAGTGCGAAAATTAGGAGAATCATGCGAATCTCCTGCCTCTTCGCCTCCTCTTGCTTTCATCTTTCATGCACACATCAATATATTGATGTATATTTACTTTACATATAAAATACATTAAACATGTTGAAACCGTAAATACATGTCCGTTGGAATCTATCTAAATGATATCACTTCTTCGAGTATTCATTAGGAATTTTAGGTCAAACAGAAACCATTATTTCAAAAGATGGAACGGCAGTAAAGTTTAAGCGTGTGAAATATATTCTTCCACACCGTAAGCTTTGAAATTTCCTTTTTTTCTTTATCAACACTTGGATTATTAACCTCAACAACACACAAGTAACAACAACTTACCTTCTAAATAACACTAAAGCTTGAGCTAATAATAACTTAGATGATTGATTATCGAGATCATAGTAATGAAAATTCAGACCATATTTAGTCAACTTAAAGATAATACATTTATTTAAACTTTACAAATAGAAAAATACATTATAAAATTGAAAAAATGAATTTACACTATGCCTTCTCTTCACCATAAACTTATACGTTAACTTCTTTTTTTTCTAAAAATGAAATCTCATGTGTTTTTCATTGTATGTTTCGAGTTTCGGTTCTTTTTATATCTAAACTAAAAGAGCGATTATATTTGATTTTCATAAAACCAAATAAAAATGGGCTGGTTTTGGCTTTAATAAAGTATTGGTTTGTTTCTTAACAAAGAGGAAACCTCAATCCTCATTGAAGGTCAAAACTTTTTTTGAGTAAAAAACCAAACTGAATTGGCTCATACCGAACTAAAATAGAAAATATGGTTTAATTTTAGTAATACCGTATAAACTGAATTTATGCTATTTTTTGAATACCATAGTATATGGATATGGTTTGGTTATAAACCGATAATATAAATGATAATAGATAAATAAGATTTATTGATATAATTTTGATATTTATTTTTTACTTAAAATTAATAATTATTTTGATTTTTATATATTTTCATAGATTTTAATTAAAATATTATTTATTTTAGAATTAAAATAATAATATTAGTATTTTTATGTTTTAGTAAATTAATTTTATAAGTAAATTAGTTATTAATCATATAATTTTAATTAATTTTATTCTTATATAAAATTAAATATAGTTATGGTTTTCAGTATAAAACTGAATAAAAAACCAGTTTATACCGAAAACCAAAAATATTTTAACTAAGCTAAAGATATGATATTAATATGGTAGTTAATTTTTATTAAAAAAAAACTGAAAAAGAACGGAACAGAAATCGGACCAAATCCCTATTGAACACCTTTTAATTAAATTTAAGGGCAAAGCTTGCGTTAATTTTATGGAATTTGTGATGCTTGCACATTACAATTAATAATGATTACAAGCAGTCATATATATACTATATAATTATTATATATCTATATGAATCGAGAAAGTGAAAATGACTGGAGTCTCATGTTTAGTGAAATATCTTTTTGCATTTCGGGTTTCATTTGGACACGGTATTATATTTTAGCATTTGGCCTACGTCAAAAATTTTAATAGAAAAACTATACAAGAAGTGGGTTGCGTATGATAGCTAACATTTCAATCAGTTAATATAAAAAGTATAAATATAGTAATGATATAGTAAAAATATAAATAAATAAAAAAGAATTAAGTCACAATGACCAGTGAATGGACTCACCCTGGACAAGTTAAATCTGACATTGTACATTTTGAATGATTAGTATGAGTTTCTGCTTCGGAATTTTCGTTGTAAACAGAAAATAAATAAAAGGGAGTCACGTTGAGATTCATGTGCTCCTCCAGTGCTCCTTTGCAACTCACGTATGGGATCTTGTGCCGTGCCATTTTCAAGCCCAACATAAGTAACACTAACTCTGTCTCTCATCTCTTACAAAAACTGTACACGTATTCTCACGTTTTCATTAAGTAAACTAAGGTTCAAGACAAAGTTCATATGACGATCTGGCGGTCATATGATACATTAGAACCAAGTCATAAGGGAAAACTAACATTAATGGATGCGTAATAAACGGGACAAATGCGAGTTTGTTGGCAATGGCTTCTGCAACTTTATTGGCCTTTCTTCTAATTAAATCGACAGAAAAAGGTTGGTTTGCAAAAGTTAATATAACATGGATATCCTCAAGTGAAAGCTGCCAAGTTCGGCCAAAGGTCCGGGTGTTTCACTGCCAAAGAGAAAGTGGAGCAATCCACCTTAAAAACAACATGCAGCAGGGAAAGTAAAGATGGATAAGCTTTTGCTCCAAACATTTTAACATGTAGATCTCATAATAATAATGTTTTTTTGTCATGGAATATCATCCTCCAGGTGATTTACGTAGTGCTCTTTCTGGAGACCAAACATTGAAAGATATCATTAGGGACAATATGTTTCTCATTACAATAACTTTAGCTGGTATATTTCAGGTAAGTCATATCTAAGTGAACACAACCTTTATCTTCTTTCACTCACTTAGTAATTTTCCTGGTATATCAGATACTCATAATACAGTTCCTAGGAATTTTCATTTCTGCCGTTAGGCTTGACTGGAAAAAGTGGCTCATCTCCATTCTTGTGGGATTTATCAGATTCTGCTCATAAAGATCCTCCTCAACTACTTTATATAATATTTTTGATTCTTCAATTTTCTTATATATACTTGAACTTTTTCCAGACATGCCGCTACTCACTTGCCTTTCCAAGCCTATCAGAGTTACCGTAGTTGAGTTCTGTCTTGCCGTATAGACGCAACTAACTTAACACCCATTCACACTCCCACATCTTCTAATTAATCACACACGAATGTGAAAATATCTTTAAAAAAAAAAAAAAAAAAAAGAAGCTGCAACTTGGTTTATAATTCTCATTTCAGGTCACTTATTGAAGCATCTCGCTAGCCGCCTTGTATTTTCTTTACTTGAATATGTGTCTTGCCGTATAGATTGTTTACATCTTTACATGTTGATATAGACAATCATAGAAATGATAGATACCTATTTAATATGAAGCAAAACGTTAGTTTCTATCCTGTTCCCATCTTTGCATGTTGATATATAGACCATGCAAAACTCATACTGAGATATTGGATTTTCCTTCTTTGAATTGTATGCATAAATTTAACTTGTCTACGAGCATTTTAGATATGACATAGATGACATGTCTTTTAATGATTTTAAAATTTTGACATAGATGATTAAGTTACGAATGTTTGCTTTCACAAGAGGCAAAGCCTGCAATATCAGTTCCAACTTAAGCCCCAGTCTCTCCTTTTTATATAGAGCCTTCCCGGTCAGCTAATCGATATCAAACCAAAATCCTAATCTGTAAACCAATCCAATAATTGGATTGAGCATCTCTACTCTATTACATTAGAACATACATTTTGAGTTAAGAATTTTAGCTACAAATTTCTCTAAAATTGCTATATTGAGACGAAATCTGGAAAACGAATCATAGAGCAGATTGTAGGAGTTTAAACACAGCCAAGTATCCCTGTATATATAAGTGAATTTCTATATACAAAACCTAAACTGTTCTCAGTAACCTTAAGAATAGCTGAAGAGGAATTGTAAAGAATTTAACACATGTTGTAGCTACTCATACTCGTTGAACGCCGAGGTCCCGTCTGTTCAAGTGTATCATTCCCTCACGAGCTAGTGTCCCTTCAAGATCACCTATGATTCGGGATATTCTAACCTCAAGCCCTCTCTGCACTTCCTGAAACAGACTTTTGATGCTTTCTGCAAAACGTTCTGGATCAAAGCTGCTATTAGAAGAGGATGATTCAGTAGTGATTAAGCCTACTAGAACCTCAACAAAGCCAGACGCGATCTTCGATTGGATCTCCATTAGTTTCTGTCCTGTTGCCACTATGTATCTTTGTAGCTGAAATGTCTCATCTAAGAAATGCTCTAGTGATGTCTTGGCCTCCCCAATAGCTTTGATTTTACCACTAACCTTTTCTGTATCATTCGCATGCTGCATAAAACGGGGTTTAAGGAAAAAAATCAGTTTATGTTAACAGAGACAGTAATGTAATTGATATGAGAAAACGACTGCTTACCATTCTTTTGCACAAATCATCAATCTTCTCTTGGAGTGATTGATACCTAGTAACTTGTTTGTTGAGCAATGTAATGAGCAACAACAAAGCCCTTTTGCCGGTATCACTGCTGCTCTTGTCAATCTCTTGGCTTTCTTGTTTCCCGATATATCTTTCAAGCATCATCAGCTGTTGTCTCAGCCTTTTGATCTTGAATGAAACTCCAAGAGCATGAAGATCCATTCTCCAAGGTGGATTGTTTGTGTTTGATGGCTTTTCGAGGCTCTCACTCTCCTTACCATATGCTTTTTCTCTTTTGGTAATCTCATTTTCTGGTAAGAGACTCTCCTTTTCCCATTCTTCTTCAGCATCAGATTGAGCAGCCTTCAAAGTTAAATGTCTCAACTCATCAGGAGAGTATGATTCTCTTCCTTTCTCTATCGCATTATCCTTCGAAACTTCCTTTGATCCAATTTCTCCCTCTTCTCGTGCTTCTGTTTTCGTGTTCTTTCTTCTACAACTCGTACTGTTCTTGTGGGACATCAAGCTTTTTAGCTGTGTCTCGAACTGATGTTTCCTCAGGGCAAGCGATTCTTCCCCTCTTTGACCTACCAGGCCTTCCAGTTTTGTGTTGTTGTGTCTCAACTGTGACATTTCTTGGCTCAGTCCTTCAATACAAGATCTCACCCGGTTTGATTCTAACTCAGAGTTCATCAGATGCAAACACAAAGCGTCAACCTTTTCATCTTTTAGATTCACATGCTCTGTAAATTTCCCTAGCTCTATCTCTTGCTTCTTCCCTATCACTCTAATACAAAAATCTTCCTCACCAAAACTCAAATTCTCACGCTTCTTTGAAATTCTATTGACTCCTTCAAAATGCACCAATGGAGATTCATAATCAATTCAAATTTGAAACAGGAACTATATGAATGAAACTTCAAGCTCTTTGAGGACTTACCTAATTCACTGAGATCACCAATAGAGTAGGAATCTATGATTTCTGGGACGACGTCAGGATCTTTATTCCATTCAAGATGTTCAATGTGAGTAGTGGAACCAACACTGTTGTTTTTAGGCTTACTTGTGGCTTCGAAAGCAAACATGCTTCTTAGTGACCGTCTTGATGTTGAGTTCGATCTCCATTTCTTTGCTACGTCTCCATCTTGCTTCGTTTTAGCCTCCTTAAGCAATGTCTGCATCTCGGTTATATCCAGTTTTGACTTCTTCAACATCACTGCCAACATTCGATCTTTTTGTTCAAAATCTTTTCGCATATGAACGATTTCGAGTGATAAGCCTTCAAGTTCATATCTTTTAGCATCGATTAGCTTATTTGCACGACTCAGTTCAGCTTCAAGTTGTCTCTGGCTAGAAGCAAGCTCAAGGAATGTCTTTTTTTGCCTCCATAGCTCAGAAAAATGTTCTTGTACATCTCTCTCTTGCGTTTCCCTCAAATCTTGAGCTTCTTTTTCTGCCTTGGCCAGCTTTTCCTCTAGTTCTTGGCATTTACGCTTCTCTTCCTCCATTTCCTTATCTTTGAATTGCACTAAGTCATCTTTTTCTTTTAATCTTTCTTGCAACTCCGATAAGCTTTTTCTCTTCCTCTTCTCCATGTTCCTTATCTCCCTCATCAGAGCTTCAATCTGCAGCTTTAATTTGTACTTCTCCATTATCCAATTCTGTTTTTGAGACGCGATTATGCTAACTACCTTCTCGTTAGCTTTTGCATCTTCATTTCTCACTTTCTTCAACTCTGTAATTTCAATATTGGCGTCCTCAAGCTTCTGAAGAAGCTTACCCTTCTCCTCATCAAAGAATCTCTTAATCAGCAAACCGAATAACATCATTTTGTTCCTTTCACACTGTTTCTCATCTCCCATGGACATGGTTGTTGCTCTTAAAAAAAAACCACAGAGCAACAACAACAACAAATCTCCGGAGAGATGACTATATCTGAATCTCAAGTTGCATTTTGCCTTTTATCATCCAGCTAACAGAATTAAACAAAAAAAACGAAAAACTCTTATCAGAGCAACTTGTGATAAAATTTAATGTGAAATTTAATCATTCAAAGCAAAGAATCAGAAGAACATCGAATGCAAGAACGAAAAGGGTTCAAAATGAAACCAAAAGAAAGAAGAAAATAACCAGAAAAGAAGATGCCTGAGATCTTACGCAAGATTTAAACAAAGGTTGAGTGAAACTGCAATTCATAGCACAAGAAAAACTTCGAAGTGCATGTGGTATGGCATGTTATATTGTTGGGTGGGAGTTACATAGGCTTTTTATTCTTTTTCTTTTTTCCAGATGGTAATGGCAGAGGAATAAAGTTTGGTGAATAAAAATATCTGACACACATGTAAAAACACTGTAAAAGAATCATGTAATATAAGATCATCCTTACAGATAGATAAAGCAAGAAATGTATGCTTCTCCTGGGTTTCTGTTAAAACCCAAGGCCCCTAGATGTGTCCCCACTTGCTCTTGCTTTTTCATTCCAATAATTTTTTTGGGTTTTTTCTTTTGACATTTTCTCCAAGTCTCTAACCATTGGTTGTTATGGAGAGCAAGATCAAACTACAGATTTCTTCTTCTTTAATTGTCACCATTAATAATTGAGATAACTTAAACTAGGTTTTTTATAGTAAAGATCCATGTTACTTAGTGAGAAATTCAGTATCAGATTGTTACTAATGTTGTAGTTTTGAATAGAATTTTGAGGTGGAAAATAGAATAATCAACTTTTTAAACTTAAAAGTTAAAAAGGGTACAGAAATAGAAAAAAGTGTTTAGATATGTTTTGCTTAGGTAAATACTGTTTCTGCGACATAAATACTCATCATCAAAGCTGTTATGAGTTGATTGATGATTTGGAAATAAAAGACTTTTAAACCACAAATGTTTTAGACATATCTAAAAGTGGACCAAGTAAATTTTCAATCATTCCATTTCACAATCAACAATAACACCTTTTAGAGTTTTGTAATTTACATAAAGAAATAAATTCTAAATTTTTCAGCTTTTCGTTTAATGGGACTTTTGTTAAGGCATTATTGCAAACAATTTGAGCACTGAATCATTCACTGCACAAAAAAAAAAAAACCACATTCACAACGTATTCCACATTCTAAATTTTACTCTCTTTTTTTGTTTTTATCCCAATGAAATAGTGAAAAACAAAGAAACTTCCAAATATCGAAATGCATTATTTTACAAAATGAAATCGAAAAGCTTCAAAACGTATGACAGAGACAAAGTTAATAGACTAATAGTAGTTTAGATTGAAATTCATATAGAGAAAGAGAAGAAACTAGTGTAAGGATTAAGAATGAAGTACCTGTAAGTAAAGTGTTGAATCAGAGAAGAAGGATTCGTGTGGAAGAAAGGCATTGTTTTGATAAAAGGTTGTCATGATGATGAAGACAACTAAGCAAATCCAAAGCTTCCCTCTCTCTCTTGGGATCTTTCTTCGAGAACCATCAAGCTTTAATTTTCTCCCTTTTGATGAAATCTGGAAAGCTGGGAGCTTTGTTTGATAATAAAAAAACAAAAAAAAGTGTTAAATGATATACATACAATAATTTTTATTGGCCGTTCATTTCTAAGATCATGATTTTTAAGCGGCAAGAATCCAAATACTTACGGTTTAACGCTACACCCGCCCGCACCTGATCTTTGAACTAGAATTTTGCAACCGAGTCGGTTAAAAGTTTTGTCCACAGATCTAACGGTTGAAATTAATTCTATCGCCTTGACTTGACGTGGGATGATCTCATCCGTCTTTTAAAAATCCTATGTACTCGGTAAAATTCGTGTCAGATTTCTATTAGAACCCTAAACATTTCTCAGATTTCACCGAGATCCACTTCTCGAAGAAACTCGAATCATTTTCTAGTTTCGTGAATTCGTTCTTTTGAGATATTGTAAATTTCGGTCTGTGATGGGAGGTCTGGCTATGGAGGAGATGCCATTATCAGCGTTGTTCGAGGAAGCAAGGAAAATTCATCTCGCGGCTTCAGACTCTCGTGCCGATCAGGTGGAAGCTTCTAGCTTTTTTTGTTTTCTTACGACTTCCATTAAGTTTTTTTTTTAAATCTGAAATGGGTTATTCCGTATCGCTCGTTGTACTGAATTGGACATTTCTGTGGGTTCTGTTTTTATTGGGTTTGGTAGGATGTCGTGAAGAAAGGATGCGAGATGTTACAGAAGTGCGAAGACATGGTCGGGAAGCTGGGGCTGTTCTCGTCTAATGAGACCAAAGAAGATATCAGCACGAACAATCTCAAGTATCTTTTGGTAAATTTTCTATGCAATCGAGTTTCTTTTGTTTAGGCTTTATGTTTATATGAGGACGTGTATGTATGTAGAATCTTTCATACGAGTGAAAAAAATGGTTGAAACGAATAGCTTTGGCCGCTTCAGTTGCTTTTTTTAGCTACTGATATTACAAATGTAGAGTCTGAAATTCAGACTGTGCCCTCTTCCATTGGACTTAACCGGTTGCTCTGTGTGGATATCATAAGATTGTGTGTTTTGAATCGACATTTATCTAAAGTGACGAAGGATATATTATCTTATGATATTATAGGTACCTTACTATCTTGCGGAGTTGACAGAGAAAATCGTACATGACGATCGGATTCCGATTGTCAAGGCTTCGTATGGAAAGTTGAAGGTAACTTTTTATGCTGAGTGTGTTTGGAGCTTGTTGTATTCCCTATGATGCTAGTGCTAGTGGGAATGAGCATTTAAATGATTTTTTTTTTTAAAGATTGAATGTGTAGTCTTCATATGTGTCTAGGAGTTCTTGTCGTTCTGTGAGGCAATGGAACTTGTTCCGGAAGAGGAGTTGGAGGCTTCTTCACGAGGAGGTTCTGCTCCACCTGCAGATCGTAGAGCTCTCAAGGTAGATCCAGCCCTGTTTTTTTTATTTCTATTCCACTGAGAAGAAAGTTATATGTTTTTCTGGATTTTGAAAATATGTGTTTTGTTGCATGATTATGATACATTTTTTAGATAGCTCGGTTCAAACGTCAAAAGGCTGCAGAGTCGAAGCTCCTTGAAATTAAAGAGAGGAAGGACCGACGTGGACGTTCAAAAAAAGCTGCTGCTTTGTCGACACCGGTTGAATCTGGAGAAGAAGATATTCCAGATGATGACAGTGAAGAAGAGAGAGATGTTCGTCCACAGTTTTGTTACGCTTTGTGCTATTTCTGAATCAATTTTCTGCTAACCCTTGTGTTGTATGGCTTTTTGTTTGCAGGCGTGGCTCTCCACAATTAACTTGGCTATTTGTAAGGTTTGTCTAAAAATCATTTGTTGGAATCCTATGGTTTTTCAAGAGCTGTGGCTTTATCTGATGGTTAAAATTCGTTGCAGGCTATTGATCTGTTGGAAATGCTAAAGAGAGAAGAGGAAATGCTCTCTGCAATCAAGGAAATACAGTTGAAGGTAAGTTACCTACCTCCATATTGCTTTCTTTGCATGGCAATGACTCTTTGATAAGCATGTACAAACTAAGAAAATGTGGTTATGAATCTCGTGATCAGAGTGGAGAGGATGGGTTTTCTCGGGATGCTCTTGATGATCGCACAAAGAAAGCTGAAACTTGGCATAGAGATGCTGCTGCGAGGGTACAGTACTCTAGACCGGCACAACCGATCACATGTGCCACATTTGCACAAGATGTGTTAGAAGGTAGAGCTTCAGTATCACAGGGTCACGAACACAAGCACCAACCTCTTATATTTGGTCCAGCAAGCATTGTGAACGGAGCACTCTCTACAGAGAGAGAGAGAATGATAGCTCAGGTTTTCCAACCAAGTCACAGGTAAACACAAAATCATCATACTCATCGCAAATCTTATACCCTTTTGAGTAAGACCAGAGGCGATTAAACTTGGGTCTGTAGGATGCCGACGATGAGCATAGAGGATGCTGGGTTAACAGAGATGAATATAATGAATGATTGGCAAGAGCAGACGAAAAAAGCCATTGAAGAAGCAAGCACTTCGTGGTACAATGATAAACCTCTGAGAAGAAAGGAAGAAGACGATGAAGATGATGATGAAGACGAGGAAGCAGTGATAAAAGCTAGGGCTTTCGATGATTGGAAGGACGATAATCCTCGTGGTGCAGGTAACAAGAAACTCACACCTTGTGGCTGAACCTGAGATTGAGAACGATACATATTTTTAACAATCTCTCTCCCTCTTTTGTTTTTTAATCCGAAACCTCTTCTTTCACTTGTCTTGTAATGTAATCATCTTTCTACTGTAAGCCTTAGACTGTGCTACAAATTTTTACAGCATAAAAGTAACTGGAATAACTTTCGTTTTCATATCTTTATTTTGGAATATTAATTTTAAATGCACCGACCATAGATGCAATGTAAATATTTAGTAAAATAGTAATGAGAGACTTCGGATCTGAAACCATCTTTCTTTGTCCTCCATTATTGTGCGACCCACGTTCAATCACAGCACACAAATTATGGAATATGCAGTAAAAAGAATAAACGAGAAAAGAGAGATACAATACAACACACATGTTGTTTGTGAATGATAACAACTTTCAAAATACAATGAACATCACTAACATGTAAAGCCAGGATTCAACCTACCTAGTTTCATCCTGGAAACAACACTTTTTGTGATCTTAAAAATAAAGACGATAAAACAAAACAAAAGGATCAGATTCGATCCAGAAAACGAATACCCAGATGCACTTAGGCTTAAGAGAAAGAAAAAAAAAAACTGAATTTGCGTCTGAAGTGAAGATATATCAATGAGAACAATATGAATTTGGAGATGTACACAGGGATTGATGATTGATTACTTTTTTTACCCATCAATGCATTGAAAACCTTCACAAACCCAAAGCCAGATTCCGAACAAAACAGCACAGATGCAGAAATCAAACATCAAAACAACCCAAACATGTTTCTTCCAAATCTGTTTCGCCTTTTGCCTATGATGTTGATGATCTCCCGACGTCTCCTTGATCGTGTCAACGTCACCACCAGAATCTTTCGTATGCAATAATCTCTTCTTCTTCTTCTTCAACGCCTTCAATGGATTCCCCAAAAGCGGCATCAACGCAGCTCTTCTCCCTTTAGATGAATCAATACTCGGGTTTCGACTCTCCCTGGCTACGCTCCTCGGGGATCCAACCAAATCCATGTCCAATTCTAAATCCACATCAACAACAACACCAACAATCTCCGCGAAAACTGGATCGAGTTTTGATTGGAGACAATGCGGAGAAGGATTGAACAGCGTTTCCGCATCGGATCCGCCGAGTTTCATCAGATCTTCAACAGCTGATCTCAACCGGTTCAATAGCCAGAAGGATTCCGGTTTCTCCATACTTTCGTCGAGAATCACGAAATACACGAACGAATCATCATCGATAGCGAATGTGTACGTCTTCTTGTGAACTGTGTGTGAGAACATTGAATGGTGTGGAGGCGTGTTCTCGATGCATCTTATTGCTACTTCTTCGATTCCTGGCTCTTCTTTTGAAGCGAACTCGGCTAGAACAATTGTTCCTTTGGCAATGCAAGTGTATGACAATAGACTTGGATTCGAAATCATCCTTTAATGGACTTGATTCGATAGAGACTTCTCCAGCAAAAAAAATCAGGAAAATTTCCAGAAATTTAGGTTTTCATTCGGAAATCGCAACAATGGAAAAAACAATGCTGCGATCTCGATCGAATTAGAGAAGATTGGAAAAAATTTCTTCTTTTTTTCCTTACTGGTTAGTTTTTCTCTCTCTCTCTCTCTCTAAAAATCTCATCAACTGTTTTCTCTTTGCCCAATCTGTTCAATGGGATCTCTCTCTCTCTCTCTCTCTCTCTCTCTCTCTGTAGGGTTTGCGGAATTTTCTAGGAAAGAAACAGAAATGGAGGAGACATCCATTATTGGAGAAAACGAAGAAATCAAAAAAATACTGACTCACTGTGAAAAAACCCATCGGCAACATTTTATATTTACAATGATACCCTCAAGTTTTCGCAGCCGTGATTCTAGGTTACACACGTGTCATAATTGTCCAACTAGCCAATTCACGTGATAGGGTAACGCCACGTTGAGAAATATACTTACCCCTTTTTGGGTCGGGTCACTCGACCCTTGTCATATATATCCGGTCCAGTAAAGCCCAAAACGGAGCCCACGTCTCACAAGTTGCTAATGTTCGCGCGTACCCAGATCTTTGTAGAGCGCGTGAGAGACGTCGTTTAAATAATAATAACGTAGCGAAGAAACGTAAAACCCGTCTGAACCGGATCAAAGAAGATGGATCAACCCGACCCGAGAAATTCCTCTGGCCTGATTCTCTCCGCCACTGACACGATGCGGTCGTTTCTCGCGTCGGCCTGCGATGATCGTCGTCTCTCCAATGAACTCAGAGATATTGCTTCTGATCTGCGATCGAGGAACACCGTTCCTTACAAATTGCTCCGTGCAATATGGACCGGATCCGATCCTTCGACCAGACCGGACTTGTTGGGACTTTTCTCCGGCTCCGATTTCGTCTTCACCAGTCCCAAACCCAGGGAAAAGGTATATGTGAAGCTCGAGTCCAATTTCGATATATATAAATATGCCTATTCAGGATAGAATCCGGCGAAATTTATCCTAATTTGAATCTCTTGGGACGATCCGGCAACAAAAGAGATTATCTTTTGGTAATTAAGAGGAAACATTTTCTAGTTATCGTTAGTGAAGATGAGCACAATTGTGTTTTGCTTTGATTCATATTAGAATCTAAATATGCATAAATGGGAATAATTAAGCATAATCGAGGAAACGATCGTTACTCATCGTATGTTGAACGTAGTTGAGGCTGCTTGTGGAAGTGTTTCCTAACTATGATTATAATATATATATCTTCATGAGTTTATGTTTTAAATTTGATCTGATTTTTTTGTCTTGATAGAGTGAAGAGCTGAAACTGAGATTGCTAAAGCTGAGAGAAATAGCAGAGAGGAAGGAGTATGCTGAGCTTGTTAAAGATATAACACCTAAGAAACAAGTCGAAGAGCCTTTCTCCTCTTACAAAGACCAGCTCGGTTTTGGTAAACCATTTCGCTCGGTTCTAGATAACTGTTCTTGGAATAGTATTATACTGGAGATCTTGTTTTTCTTACACAAACTCGTTTTTATAGGTTTACACGTTGGTCTTACCATGTTCACTGGGTATTTGGTTGGATACGCTTCTTTCAGAGCTTTGTTCAATCGCAACCCCGCTCTGGTAATGTTTTGTGTGTATTCTCATTTTTTTTCTGTCGAATTCTCGAAACCTGTCATGATTTTTGAATCATTGTGTGTTTTCGGATTTCAGAGTGCCGCTGGTGGGATTCTTGGACTAGTTTTGGCCATGCTTGTGGAAACGCTTCTGTTTATAATCAAAACATCTAGAGATGATCAGATTCAGAGCTCTAAATCATCATCATTCACTCCCACTACTAAGAAGAATCAATAAAACTTTTGATTTTTGCATTCTCGTTCCAGCTCTACTGAGAAAAAAAGAGATTTGTAGAGATTTAGCTTGGGGTCGTGTGTGATATGATCCAATCCATCTAACCCAATTTGGAAAGTTTTTTTTCGTATGTATTAATCTATCTTTTTCTCTGTTTTAAACAATTGAAGCAAAGCGTTTGTGAAATTTAGTTACACTTTCACAGCATCCCAAAGGATATCTTTACCAAGTCAAAAAGATCTTCATAAAGTATCTCGTAGGGAAGCAAACTTTGATTTGGAGTTATGCGTTAACTTTTATTTCTCTTGCATGAACCGAAAGGCTTATAAAACTACAACTTGTCTAAAAGTGTAGATCAACAATCAATTTTTTTTGCTTTCAATTGTGTGATGGGGAGTTGGAGACGATGCCTGAATAGTTATCTGCTTGTAATATTCCATTTACACTCCAGTTTCCATTTGTTTGTTTCACGAGATATAAGTAGATATGCAGCTTCAATATTTTCAAAAAAATTTGAGAAAATTAATTTGGAGATTTCGAGCTACACATCGTTCAACATTAAAAAAAATATATCCAACATTTTACGAGATCAACAAGTGAACCAAATAGAAAAACTCCTAGTATCGTCGGAGGGTTTTGCAATCTGACCTACTCCTACAGAATAGTGTAATAGAATTCAAAATTTATCTATGTATGTGTGAGTAAGATAACAAACTAAATTAGTCTTCTATTGCTCCTTCCACATACGCACAACCACATGATACTCCTCGTAAGCCTAAAAAGCCTCCTCACGCGTGATAGATTATCAACAATCTTCTGGAAACTAATTTCAATGTCTTCCTTCTCCGCCTTAAGCTTCAACAACATGCAGTTTCTTGATCGCGAATATTTTCACGTACAACATGTCTCCTCAGTCCTCACTGAGCCAAAGTATTGAATAACGTAACTCAGCGTCGACATTTTCCTGCTTCTCCATGGCCATGTCTTCGAGCAACCCTGCTCGCGCCTGTGCAAGTTAAACTCGCTGAGAGGCCTTCATTTCTTCCTTTATCACACTTGTGTACATGGGAAGCCTAGAGATGTAACTTAGTTCCTCATAACTTGCAGCCATCGTCAGTATCTCATCGAAATAAAATCGAGTGACGAGCTCATATACGTAACATTACGAAAACTTTTCAGGGTCACTATTAGCTTTGTTTGGTGTCTGATGATTCCTGCTCAAGTATGAATATATGGAGCAATAGATAATGCACTGGTTCTGATAAGGCAGGCCGAAGTAAAAGATTATCTAACCATTGGTTCTCGACGGTCTCTGATGATTCCTTAGTCCTTAGAAGAGGTTTCTATGGTTATATATTCGCATTCTAGAGGAGGCTCCTTGCTCTAAAATGATTATATGGTGCAAATGCATTGATTCTTTTATGGTGTGCCGCGTTAAGATTATATAACCATTGGCTCTCCAAATGTATATACAAACTTGTACATTCACATGTCAAGTTTTGAAGAGTTAAGAATTTTTTGGAACCTGCTATATATAATGAATCGTGAATAAAATAAGTTTTAAATTTTGGTTCAAGAGGCAAATGCATCATACAAGCATAAGTAAAGGTTTAAGAACATAGATGTTCAACAAACTCTTTCTTCTTCAAGGTCCTCCGAGTATGGCGTTCTCGGTATCTTCTCTGCTCAATGCATAGCTAAACCTTCTTTCCATGTCTCTTTCTAGACTCCCCGGTCCGCTTTTCAAGTACCTGTGTTACAAAGCAATCTGTGTTAGTCCCAACTTGGCCGGATTACATACAGAGACTGTATGATCAGTAAATGGCAATGTCTCAGACTTAAAGGTTTGAAATCGATTGAGTTGCAAACATTTGATTTTAGCTTTCTAAATCTCAATTACTGCAAACGAAAGTACAGTCTAGATCGCACTAACAACATAAATCTTCTTGATAGTAGCTAGTATAATAGTGATACACAAGCAAGAACAATCGACTTCCACATTACTAATACCGAACAAGGATTCATTACATGCACTTACTACGTACTTCACAACATTATCCTCTCTTTTTTAAAGACTAAGTAGCTTTGATGTCAAAACAACACATTCACAGACACTCAAACTAACCAAGGATCAGTCATGGAGGAGTCTTCATATACTAAAAAGCGGAACTTAAACTCTAGGCATTTGCAGACTATTGAAGAACACCAATACAAAAAGAAAAAGAAAAAAAGAAAGGTGATTTAAATATAAAAATCGAATTTTTAGGAACTCAGTAAGGACTTTACTACCTTATGCAGAGATCTGTGACGTCAAGAGATAACTGGGCATGCCAATCAGGTTTCTGAATCAACCAAACAGCTCTATCGTCTTTGCTTTGGTAAAACCCTAATTGCCTAAGCCACGCCTCTATACAAGGCAAGCTGTGAGAATAAAGTGGCTTGTTCTTCTCCGGTAGCTTCTTCAGCCATTCGTCCTCCGTATCCGACACCTCCTCCGCTTCCGACGATTTCGAAGAAACTTGGGTTAGGGTTTTCCTTCGAATTAGGGAAGAAGACAAAGAAGACAAAGAATAATAAGAAGAAGAAGAAGCGTCACTACGCCATTTGGGCGAAAACGAGGCTTTTGTGCTCGAAATGTGAAGAAATTTGGCAGGGTTTAACGATTGTGCACATGGGAATAGAAAACTATATGGTATAACTTTGAATGTAGAGACACAATTCATGATAAAAAAAAGTTTCACCGAGAAAATTGCTAAATTTCCCGGAAAATCGGTCGAGGAGAATCTGAAATTTTGAAAAAGAGGGAGGAAACTTCTTCACGTTCTATCTTCTAAGCAAAAACTCAAATACTCTGTATAAAACTTGCCACGTCACTAGATTGAATTGCACTAGCTGGGCCTTCATTTTCGATTATAAGTGGGCTTTTAAGCCCTTCAGTATTATGACGTGGCTAAATATTTTTCCCGCCAAAACTATTAAAAACTCGTCGCTCCCCTCCCTCCTTCAACCCCAAATCTAAAATCTAATCTCTTTTTTCTTTTTTACTCTTTTTTCAATTTCAATGGCTGGAGATTTGTTATACGCCAAAACGCAGCGTATTGTGCTCCTCATAGATCTCAATCCGCTTCTGGTCACACCCAACTCGGAGAAATACCTAACCGTCGTAATCTCCGCCGCCGAGAAGCTTCTCTCGTTTCCTCCGCTCTCCGCTTCTCTCTTCTCTTTCAAGTTCTTCATTTCTTCTATTTCTTCCCTCTTGTCTTCCTCGAAACTCTCTGCACTCTCGATTTCATCTTCCAAACTTTCATTTGACCTCCCTAACCCTACACTCGTCTCTCTCAGACTCGCCATCGCCGCCGTTAAGCGATGCGAACTTCGATCGATTGCCTCTGCGACGGGATCACCGCCTTGTGGGGTCAATGTCGCGGCGTCTTTGCGACAGATCGTTTATGATTACGCTTGGGAGCCTGTGGTTCGAGATCCGGAGATAGGCATGATTCCTGGATTTACAGAAGCTGGAGTCGATGTCGTAAGGTCGAATTTGGTGGTGATGTTTTCCCCAATTTCTAGGGATTTGAAATGGGTTTCTGAGTTTCTCGATGTTAAGAGTTGTGATGAGTGTTTGAGCGAATTCGATTTGTTCAAGTCAAAGCTAGGTGAGATTTTCGACTGTGTGAATGATTTATTTGATGATAGAGATATTCGTTTAAGCTGGATTGATGTTAAATCTGAAGATAGCTTTGGTGAAAGAAGCGAATTTGGATTAATGTCTGGGTTTTTCGGTAGTGGAATTAGAGGATTGGGTTGGGGACATTGTTCTACGGATTCAGTTATTTATGGTTCTCTAATATTTCCCTTTGGATTAATATATCCAGCAATTGGTATTTCTCCAAAGCTATCTACTAGCCAAAAATTTACTGTTCAGGCGTGTCTCGAGATTGCTGATATTGATGGTAAACCTATGGAATGCAAGTGCGGTGAGTTAGGGTTTTCTTCTTCTGAAATATCTAGTGGGAAGAGGTCTGATGAGTTTATCAACTTGGGTAGTGCACCTGAGGAGGAACCTTATTCGGAATCTCTAACTGAACAGTTCTGCAATGGAATCAACAAACTTAGTATTAAAGCCTTGAGGATGTGTGATGATGTTATCGAACTCGAGAGGCATACCTGTGATACTTTTGTTGTTCATGAAGTCTGCCAGGGATCTTACCAAGAGCAGGAGCAGGAGAGTGGGTTTTGGGCTGATTTGGTCCTACAGATACTAGAAAAGGAGACGGGTGAGAAAGTAGTGAAAAGATCATCACCCATATGGCAGATCTTATTAAGTTATCTCTATCGGGAAGGTTACTCAGCTTTGGTTACTCTTACGAATAGCGATGGTAGTTCGCGGACAGGAATCTTAAAGCCCTTCTCTTTCTCTTCGGCTTTAATCTGTATTTTTGACAATGAGGTCTCTCCTCAAACTGTGGATCATGAAGATAGCAGTAAGAAAGTCAGTTGTAGCGAAAGTAAAAGAAAGTCAAGCAAAAAGATCCTGAACTCACTTCATGACATTAGCTGGGAGGAGTTCTGCAGATCAGTGAAAGGTTATGGTCAAATAGATATAGAGGATGCGTATTTTTCCAAGTTTAGCAACTCGAAGAAATATAAGTTTCTGAAATGTTGGATGAAACAGATTAGGAAACCCAGAGGCTGCAGCTTATCAGTGGCTAGTAACTGCGATGCACAGGAGGATGTGCAAACAGATCCAGTTGAGAAAAATCACTACTCATCTGAAGAGACAGAAAAGGCTTTCTCTTTACCTGTATCTGAGGAGGAGATTGCTTTGAGTGGAAATCGTATATCCGTAAGGCAGGAGAATGATACATCTGTTATAGCATCAGAGTCATCAGAAAATTTCTTTGCTAGTCTTCCTAGTAAAATCAAGCAAGGGATTGAGTCGGAGGAAATAGACTTGGCAGCTCTGGCTGAGCGGCTTGTCCAGTCCTGTTTCCTCCACTCCGCTCAAAGACTTGAGAAAGATTATAGCTGTGAGAGTGGAACCCTGTTGTTGGTCACTGAAGAGCTAACCAAGGTGCTACTGAAAGAACCGAAAGATTTAGTTGCCAAGTATAAAAAGAAGCATTCATCATCCACGGCAAGTGAGCAGAAGGCTGATGAAGCTGCACCCAGTAGCATCATTAGAGAGTATCCTTTTTTCTGTTTGAGTACACTGTCCAATTTATTTGTATGCTTTGATCTGTTGCCATTTACTGATGCTTTCTGTCGTTTATCTAAGCCGTTGGCATTTTGTTCCGTTTTCTTTAATCAGCTACAAGATACGAGCTGCAGATTCTTTTCCGAATGGAGATTCTAAAGTCAGAGATAGGTTTGGGAAGTGAGGAGTCTGTGACTCAAAAGTTTGCAAAACAGATTTGCATGCTTCTTGAGGCCATTCAGTGCAAGTTAGACGGTGGGTTCTTTAGTGACTGGAGCCTTGATAAGTATGTGGACAAAATTATAAAAGCCAGGTATGTATAATCCCATTCTCAGACTGTAGTAGTTTTGGGTTATATGTGTATATGTGCTAATGCCACTGACTTGCCCTTCTCAGGTATCATCATATTCTTGGAGAAGCTGTCAGTATAATTTATACAGAGATGGATCTGCTGATGTTCAGTGACGAGGATCTTGAAGATAGTTTCATGAACAATGAAGACAGTAGTCAATCAGGAAGAGAAAGAATCCATAGCAATCTCAAGATTCATCATCGTAATCAACGAAATAAAGATGTTCCCGGTACGAGTAGGAAGAACCTTTCGAAGAAAGAGACCAGGGAGTGCAGAGAAGCTAAGAAAGTAGTTGAAGCACAAGAACGAAGGGAAAGGGCAAGAAGATTCTCGAGTTTCACAAGTTGGATGCCTGATCTTTGTAGAGTTTGGGCACCGAAACAAGCGAAGAACTCTAAAGACAAAGCGGATCAGCAAAAGAGAATGGCCAAAAGGAAGAAAGAACAAAGATCAGTGGAATATGACAGAGTTTGTGAGACACCAGTGGCAACAGATAACAAACGAACACGAACTGATGACAAAGATGAACACGAGTGTGGAGCTCTGCCTCGTAGTTCGGTACCAAAGGCTTTGTTTCAGGATGATTCTTAGGTAAACTAATTATCCTTTGTATATCTTAAACACTTGAAACTGGAAATAAGGACTACATTGAAGTCCCACATATAATGAAATGAAGCTTGAATTAAAAAGGGAATGAGCAGAGTTGTATTTGATAGAATTTGTGTAGTAAAGTTATCTCGGACGAGAATCCTCAAGCCCTACACTCTCTCCTCGGCTTTAATATGTGCACTTGGAAATGAAGTCTCTCCTCAAGTATGCGAACTGATGAGGATCGATATTGCCAACAGCTTCGATCAATGAAAGAAAGCGTCAGTACATGGCACCAGATCCTCATCTGTTTGTATATTCAACCAGAATTTCCCATGGCAATTCTCTACCCCATGAGCCGTGGGATTCGTGAGGCCGCCCGTTTCAGACTTTATACTTAGAAATTAGAATTTGGTCTTTATGTACTGATCCTTCATTCTTACACACTTGGTCGGATCTTCAGTTTTTACAGTACCATACGTAAAACAATATAGGTGTTTATTTAGAGGATTCTAACACATTTATTACTCATCTAAATTAACATCTGCCTCAAAAACAACTATTGAGCTAACAATAACGTCTGCCAAAACACACAATCGTAGTAAAGCAAACTGTATAAGATACAGTAAACAAAAAGTTTTATAGAACACAAGCGACGTGCAAGGAAAATTAACCAGAAAACCGGTTTAATAGATAAACCAAAACATTCTGACCGGGAGAGATATTGAGACGTCATAAGAGGCTTTACACCTTCCGGACTTGTATGTTATGGGTCGATTGTGATCGCCAGATTGGTTGTGACCCGCTCTGTACAATCGCTATTTCCTCCCCTTTCTTCACCATTCCTTGTTTCTGTCCATCCAAAAGTTACCAACTCAAACTTTCTATCCCCACAACCACAAAAGGTCTACTATATGTATATTATATAAATAGAAAATAGAAAGCTAAACCTAGTTATTTAACACTGAGTTTCTTTCTAATAGATCCTTTGAATTTACCAGTAGTGTAGCCAAAGCATTAGCGAAAGTGTCTTCTGCATCATCTGAGAACTCCATATATATGGGGCATACACCTTGATACAAGGCTAATCTTTGCTGTATTCTTTTCCTGCAGCGCAAAACTATCGTGAGTTCTTAAATTTACCAGTTGTCAGTCTTTTTGATCTGGAAGAATAAACATGGAATACTCACTCATTTGTAAAGGCATAGATTGTGCCGGAAGGGCGATAGTGACTTAGTAGTATGGCCATGAAACCAGTTCTGGTGAAGACAACAGTTGACGTTCCTAGCGTGTTTGACATCATGGTTGCATGGTATGCAAACATCTCACTCATATGGTTCTGTATAGATTTTAACATTTTTCTTGTTAGTACCGATTAGATAGCAAAGTTAGACTAACACTCAAATGGTGCGGCTAACCTTAAAGGCTTGACCAAGATTAGGTGGCATTTCACCACTAGTAGTAATGGTTGCTTCTGTTCGCAGTGCAACTGTATGCATCACTCCAGCAGCTTTCAATGGGAATCTGACACCAAGTAAAGTTCAGTTTCGTGTATATATCTTCAATACTTTCTTCATCCACACTAATATAAGCTAAAACCAATAGATTATACGAAAGAATCTCCAGCACTTACTTTCCGTGAGCAGTTTCTCCTGAAAGCATTACTGCATCAGCACCTTCTCTAACAGCAATAGCGATGTCAGAAACCTCCGCCCGGGTTGGAGTTGGATGAACTATCATACTCTCAAGCATGTTAGTCGCAACAATAACAGCTTTTCCCATGCTACGGCATAGGTTAATGATCCTCTCCTGTTTATCAATACCAAAATTTTAAATCCAAGAAAATTTCGCCTGTTTTAAAGCTGTGGAATTTGCAAAACTCGTTTTTCTGTTTATCAGAGCGCTGACCTGAAGTATGGGTACTTCTTCAATAGGAAGCTCTGCACCAAGATCACCTCTTGCAACCATTGCCTGGAAGAAGTACACAAATCTCATTAAGCAGCACACTCACAGGAATTCATTCCATTCAGAAATTTATCTTGTGGTAACACCGAACTTATTGTCACCGCAATCTAAATATTTAGTTTCATATAACAATCTCAGACTTCACGACATACAAGAAAGGGAAGAACAAACAAGGTTGACGGAAAAGATTACCCCATCTGATGCCGTGATAATGGAATGCAAGTTAGGTATGGAGTCTGCGCTTTCAATCTTCACTATCACGTGAATATTGGCGCCACAACCTGCCAAATATTTGTAACAAAAAGATCACGATCAGAACAAAAGTGAAGAATCATAGGAAAAGCATGCAATTAGGACAGGATCGGTTTCACGTAATTACCCTGAAGGTATTTCTTCAATTCATGTACCACTTGTGCATCTTTGACAAACGAAACTGCGTAAAAGTCAACTTTGTTCTCCACCCCAAACTTAATATCCTCCCAATCCTTCTCTGGAAAAAAGAAAAGAATTACAACAAAGACGCATCAGTAAGATCTTTCATACTTAAATAAGCAGCAGTTACCAATAAAAAACAAGAAAAACTGAAATAAGAGGGTGAACAGAAAGTTGAACCAGTGATTGATGGTAATGTTGCACTTTTCCCTCGGACATTCAAGTGTCTCCTTGACTTGAGTTCTCCACCATCAACAACTTCACATTTGACAGAGTCTTTAGTCTTAGACTTCACCATAAACGACATCATACCACCTGAACAACATAGGAACAGAACCATGAGTTTATATTGGAGAAAATCAAAAGAACCCTTCTAACACCAAGTAATGAGATCTACATACCATCAACAAGGAGCATGTCTCCCGCTTCCACATCGTTGACAAAATCATCATAGTTAACACTGACACAACTTGGTGTGCTGACTCCTCTCTCAATTGTAAAAGTAAACTCTTGACCGGGGTTTAACATAATTGGTTGGGGTAAATCTCCACTCCTAACTTCTGGACCCTAAAAACAATGAAACTCGTCGTCAAAGAGAATTCTTAAGAACCTGTCAAGTATATAGAGAATGGTTACGAAGATAAACTCTGAATAAATGGGAAAAACAAAAACAAACCTTGGTATCAAGCATGATAGCAATGGTGTTGTCTTTAGATTGTGCATTGTATTCTTTGACCAAATCAATAACCTTCTTATGCGAAGCATGATCACCGTGAGACATGTTCATCCGAGCAACATTCATCCCAGCTTCAGCCAGCTTCCATATCATTTCTCGTGTGTTGGTGGAAGGACCAACGGTGCAGACAATCTTTGTCTTCCTCCTTACTGTCGGTTTCGACCACATCCCTACCGATGTGTCACTAAACTGCTGCATTTCCAACAACCGCTCCAGTTGCTCCTCTCTCTAATCCACATTGCACAAGAAAAAGTTTTTTAAAAAAATTCAAACACACCTAAGTGGACAAGCAACTCTGAAACTCAAGACAAATTGAAAACCTCGGTCTCCACGTTATCTTTAATATTCTTCTCAGAACTGTAACTAGATAACAAATTATCAGTGCAGATGGGCAATCTCACAAATGACAGAAAGATCAGTTTTTTTTCAGATTGAAACATTCAACTCGTCAAAACTATTAACGAACCCCAACGGCCAAAACCATAAGACTTTATATTGTCTCACTCAACAGCAAAGCGAAATGGATAGTTTTCTGGTGAAATCAAATTGAAATGATTTCTCATCTACTAAACTTGAAATCGAGAAAAATGAAGCCACAGTAAGAAAAACTAAATAAATCATAAAAAAACATAAGCTCACATACGTTTGGAACATCCTCTGGTGACACTGGAATCACTTCAGTCTCCACACGAGCGGATCTCACAGTTGTATCAACCACTCTTCTGCTTCTCAAAGAGACTGTTCCACTCTTCTTAGCTTCGTTTCCCAGAACCTTCACTGCAAAACTTGTAGGCTTCAGAAACTTGTCGGATCTCATAGACAAAGATCCACCGTTGGGACACAACATGGAGCCTTGAATCGACCTGGTCGCAACCACCTGAGCCATTTTCGTTTTGCACTGAGAAAGATCAACAATTCGAGAGGTAAAGCAGAAAAAGGAGAGAGAGAGAGAGAGTAGTGAAGATTTGATTTTCTCGGCGGAATTTCCGAAGACGAAGAAGAAAAAGAAGGATTGCTTAAGTTGTATCGAAAGAGTGACAAATCATATAAAGTAGGTTGGGAAAAATTAAACAAGAAAACGACACATAAGAACCTAAAAACAACGCCGTATAACTCGATTGCATATTGCCCGTTTAAACCCATTGATAAGCCCATTCATTTACATATGGACCCGTTTAAACCCATTGATAAGCCCATTTACTTACATATGGGCCCGTTTAAACCTATGGGCCAAATTTCGGTGGTCTGTTTTTGACATTTGAGGATTAAGAACTGGCGGGAAAATGTCTCGAGCTATACGCGCCACAAGAACCCTAAATCACTGGGATTAACTTCATCTCTTCAATGTTTATGTTCTGATCCGAAGTTTATTGTTCGCTCGCTATCATCTCCGGTATAATTTCTCGTCACAATCTGCGTAAAAAAATGGACACGGAGGAGAGAATCTCAACAAAAAAGAAGATGGATTTGGAAGGTTTATCAGTCATCTGCAGCGATCTCGGCGAACCCGAGGAAGACGGCGATAGAAGAAGAATTGGGTACTCCAAAAACGAATACTGTCTCGGTAAATTTCCTCTCCCCCCCCCCCCAATGAATCTGATTTTGTGCTCGATGAGTTACAAACTGCTTTTAATTTTCAATCTGTTCTTAATTGGCGCAGATAATCTGAAAGACTTGCTTAGATTTCTGAGACGGGACGATCCTCAGGGCAGAGAAGTTTTCAAACAGGTCTGCGCGTGGAATATAGTTTCAAAAGATTTGATTCCCATCATTGAGCATTATCAAGATGAACATCACTTAGTTTTAAACGCAGGTAACTTCTTTTTTACTTCGTTTCAATTTTCTTAAATTGATGTAACTCTGTTTTGTTTTCTGACGATATTGTTATGTGGTTGTTTTCAGTTAAGGTGTTGGTGTTTCTCACAATGCCTGTAGAGCATGAATCAGATGATGTTCCTCACCAAGTTGAGTATTTATGGGGTTTAAAGTCAGCTATTACTTTCAGTAACATTGTTGCAGTGATTGTGTCTTTGCTTGAAACACCTCTCGAGAACTTAGAATTGTAAGTTGTCTTATGAGAAAATTCATTTTACATTTCTTGCTCTGTGTGGTGCAACGTTTTTTTTTTTTTGCTTAACCGTTCTTTTATGCTTTTCCAGAGATGAATTTAACGAGGAAGATTGGAAATTGGTTCAGCTTGTACTTACTTTATTCAGGATTACTAGCTATTCATGATATTTCGCCGCTTCAAAAGGCTGGAGAATCCACTTGTTACTATTTATCGTTGAGGGATCAGTTTCTTGAACTCCTGTCTCGTGAGAACGTGATGGATATATTTATAGTGATCACTCAGACTATCGAGGGTTGTAACAGCTTGTTGAGACACGACAACTTACTTCTGCTAGAAATTTATCACTATATTCTCTTGGGTCAAGATATGGAGCTCATTGCAAAGGCTCCTGAGAAGGTCAGTGTCTTGACTGGATCAATACGGTTTCCTAAAAAAGGTTTTTTGGTATTGATGGCTGTGGTCGACCATCTTGTTCTGGCAGTTGGATCAAGGAAAAAAGGCTTCTGTGGACAGTTTGAAGAAACTAATGGAGGAGGAGGAGGCCAAAAGAAGGCTTGCAAGACTCAACAAAACGAATCAGCGTCATTCACAATTTGGTGGGACATTCACTCGGGTTACCATGGTATTGTTCCTCGCCATGGTTCTTAAAAGTTTACGCCATGTGAACTCTTTTTGTTTTCTGAATGAGATTTTATTTTATAGGGTGGCACTAAAGCTTTACTAACGGGAATAGCTTCTAATGAGGAGAGTACATTACTAAGGCCTCAGAAAGGTCTTGGAGCCACAGAGAAGATTTTCTGGGAACATGGACCAATGCCTGTGACAAATGACAGTGTTTTGAAGTTGCTGTATGAATTCATCAATCAGTTTCTGTCAGGTGGATATAATGGTAAGTGACACAATAGTGCACTGACTTTTGTTTATATTTGGTTTTAAGTACGTTGATGCTGATGCCATACCATATCTTTTAGTTCTGATGCAGTCAGTATGTGAAGATATAGAAAAGGAGCATCCCTCCGTTCAGAATAGCGACATTGTAACTCTCTTCCAGGTTGCTCAGGCAGTCACCTCCTTTCAATTTCACAAGTCTTTTGGCTTCTATTGTGAGTAATGGAACTACTTATGGTCTTTTTTATTTTTCCTTAGTTTATACAATGCTTAGTCTCCATTATCTTTTGGTTACCTGGCTTATTTTCTTTTTCAGCCAGCAAGAGGAACAGAAGAAACTCCTGAACTTTCTACCGATCAGACTGCCGGAGGAAACTTTTCTAAGAGTGACATTTGTGCGCCGATTGCAGCAACAATTAACGACAGAATGTTTTTGCTTGTCATTTCAAAATGGCGCTGTGCATTTGATGGTCTGAAGGAAACTAAAGATTTTAAGTTTCTATCTGCAGCAGGCTCTCTTGTGAAAACAATGGTACGAAATATGCATGCTTTAATATCTTCTAGGTAATTCCCTAAGACGGCTTTTGGATGTCTATTTATTTTCCTATATGGTTTATGTAGATATATGCATGTATCAGCAGTTTACGAGTAGGAAACATGAAAAATTATTGACGACCCCGTTCTGCATTTTTTCAACAATTAATAGCGGATACTCATGGTCTGCATTGTTCACTTGGTTATTTTGCAGCTTTGCTTGTTAGATCTGGTACTTAAATTGCTACCTGAAGACTCACGAGAAGCTTTTACTGTCCGCATCTTGCTTTATAAGTTGTTTTACGACCAAACTGATCAAGGGATGTGCCAGTTCATCCTGAATCTGGTGAGAAGTTTTGACACGCACAAGCAACCTAGAAGGTGAGCCTCTGCTTCTGTTTCTTCTTATTCCAGAATCTTGAGGGCATGCAGTATCTCGCGCCATCAGTGATTTGTCAATTCTTTTAGTCTGATATATATAATCGGTGAATCTTGGAACATCTACATCATCGTGACTGAAAAGCTCATGTTAATGTTTTTATTTTCTTGTATGATGGTGCTTGAAATTACTTTTTGTTTCTTGTCAGTGAGCTTGGAGATCTGGTGGAAAGCATCCATATAATAGTAGGCCTTATGGAAAACCTTCAAGGGCGTGGAACTTTGAGGGTATGTAACTGCTTGGATATGAAACTTTGATTAGATTAAATTACAATTTATTAACATGTGTAAAGGGTTATTTATGCAACCGAACGCCTGTTTCATGCCCTAGGTTTCTAAAAAATCAAGAAAGACGAGAAAGAAAAAGCACATAGGAAACAAGGAGGCCACAGTGCATGAACTGACTGAAAATCATCCAAGTACGTCAAACGAAGCTAGCACCATAGAAAGCATACCGATGTTTAACTCAACAGTTTTTACTGAGGATGTACTATTGGATGTGCCTCCAAATATTCCAGGGGATTCCAACCTAGGGATTGAAGCCGATGAAACTCAACAAACGCAGCGCCCTAACCCAAATCACGTGGTCGATGATATGTCTTGCGGCACTGACGATTCTTCTGATGGCGAAGAGGAAACTGGAACAGATGAAGTTGATTTCAAGGTTTCGACATTTATTTCTGCTTTTGCAAGCAACAGCATCATTCAAAACATATGCTGGTTGCTAAAGTTTTATAAAAGCAACCAAAAACCGACGAATCACCAAGTAATAAGCATTTTGCGGAGGATTACAGAAGATTTGGAACTTTCTCCCATGTTGTATCAGGTAAGTATTCTAAATCACGTTCCACAATTGATAATTTTTGAAATTATTTTTCACCTTCCTCACCTATTTTATTCGGTTAATGTTGCAGCTGTCACTGCTAATAACATTCCATAAGATCCTTGATGAGCAGAAAGCTTGCCCTTGTAAAGACTATGAAAACATAGTTACCTTCCTGAAAGATCTGGTTAGAGATATGTTGAAGAAAATGAAGTCACAGCCACTTCTCTTTGTGGAAATTCTCTTCTCAAAGAGTCGCAAAGAATGCCATTACATAAACGCTGAATATATGTTGCATGAACTTGGCCATCTAAGAAAACAAATGGGAAATCAAGAAAAGGTCTCAGGAACTGAGGAAAATGTTTCGCCATCAGACAAAGGATGGACCCGCAGAAACATAGCCGATGCTCTAGGTGATGATGAAGCTGATGTCGTGATATCTTATGATCAAGGATTTCAAAAGTAAGAAATGTTTTCAATATAGAACAGAAATTTCCCGTTATGCCTTGTTAGCTGAAGATACCTTTCATTTTATCTGCTAATGCTTGGGCATTTTGCTTTCTGCAGTGAGGACGATCACATTGTGGAGAATGAATCTGCAGGACCGTCTAAAAGAAAACGAAGACTTGTTCTTGATGCTGACTTGGAGATAAAAATCAAAGAGCTATACGAAAGGTACGTTTTGTTTGATGCGTGGAGGTGGAGTACTGAAGGAAATAACACAAAACATTCTGCATAATGTCTGCTATTTCTTGCTTTAGTAGTATAACTACTGATCCATGGTTTAGATTTCATAAGCATTGATACATGGTTTAGAGTTAATAAGATCGGAAGTTATAAAACTCAGAATTTTACATGTTAGCCAGGTAATTTACAATATGATTCAATTGGTTGCTTATAGTGAAATTGTTGCAGGTTCAAAGATGATAATACTTGCAGCCGGCGTATTGCCGAAGCTTTGGATCCTGATGGTGGAATTTCTGCTGCACAAGTAACCAACAAGCTTAAGCAGCTAGGTCTAGACACAAGGAAAAGACTTCGGCGTGGTGATAGCTCTCTGGAAGCAAATGAAGGCAAAAATAGAAATGATGACCCAGATCACTTAGAGGGAGCATCAGATCGGCAACCTTCGTGAGTATCTCATAGAGTTTACGAAATCTCGGAACCTAACATATTTAGTTTTGGGTTTTAAAGACTCCTCTACTGCTTTTGAAACAGAAACACCAGAAGAAGAGTGAGTTCCTTTAGCAAAGAACAAGAAACACTTATTAAGGAACTATATGAGAAGTGAGTGTCAATTCCCCTCCTCTGATTCTTTCTGTGCAACAGTTTTATTGACACTTGTTTATGCGCAGGTTCAAGGACCAAAGACGCTGCTGTTTTTTAATTGCCAAAGAATTGGGCTCTGAAAATACCACTGCCCAAGTTTCGCGTAAACTAAAGCAACTCGGTCTACGTCTCCCTCGTCGTAAAAAGTCTGAAGCTGACATGATGCTGCAAGATGACGATGATAATTCTTCAGCTAATGACTCCGACAACGAAACATTACTAGCATTCAAGAGAAGGTAGCTAAATGTTGTAATAAGATGACTCTCGTGAAGATCAAACTTGGTTTCTTGAACGATGCAAAATTGATACTTGAGAGTTGTCTTTTGTAGGAAGAGTAGGACAACACGAAAGATTGAGAATCACACAAGACCAAGCAATGAGATTACTCGTGAAGGTTCTGAAGACAACACAGAAAGGTAAAACTACCTACTTGTTATCTCTTTACCTGGTTTATAGACAAGATTAACCTCTGAGATTGATTGATTTCACGAGTATGTCTCAAAATTAAACTCACTCTTTTTGGTATTAGGAATGAAACTAGTCCACATGTGCCTACTACTGGCAAAGAAAAGGACGATGATCAAGACTACATTCCCCGCAAAAGAAAAGAACCCCAAATAGATGTGCATGTCAGTGTCAATGCTCCTTCTACGTCATCTCCAGAAGATGAAAATCTTTTATCAGATCATGAACTGGAGGACGATGAGTTGGCTGATTCCGGTGATGACTCTGAAGGTGATGGTGTCTCCCTCACTCAAAGTCCGCTTAGTAGAAGAAAATTGAAGATGGTACTTGATGTGGACGACGAGAATGATTGAAGATAACAAGGCTCATCAATATCCTTGTTATTTTTGATCGATTCCGTATACAGATAGTAGACTGTCTCCATCATAGAAAATCTCATTTTTTTTTTATGCTTATTCATTGTTGGTAGACGACTGGTCGAGACGAGTTCAGAAATAGGCTTAGATTTCATAAGCATCGAAAATTGTAAAACTAAGAGTTTAGAGTTTGATTCAATTGGTTGCTTATAAGAAATTGTTTGAAGGTTCAGAGATGATAAGAAAACAGCCGGCTTATTGCCGAACTTCTGAGATTGTTGTTAATTATACTAGAACTCAATCTTTTTTGGTATTAGGAATGAAACTAGTCCACATACAGGTACAAAATAATGACACGTGCTAATGAAATCATGTATACAAACAATATTTGATAAATGTTTATAAATCAAATTACAAAAAAAGATGTTTATTGTAACAATCCTCTTTATAATCAAGATACATGCACAAAAACCATAACTCTACGGGGAACTTAGTTGGGAATGGTTCTTTTGTCAACATACTCTATTATTCACATAAAGTTTGCTCCCACATCAAGATAATTGTGCCCCGTAACAATGTTGAATTACTCAGGTTTAAGTTTTCGTAAATTAGCGGACTGATTACATAATTCAGGTTACAACTATTGTTTTCTCTAGTTAGACAATAAAAATGCATTACCACGTTCAAAAACACGTTACATTTTGTAACCAAACATGGTTAACGGCATTTTCTATCTTACATAATATCTACAATCTATGCATATGAATTGATTTTGATACTTTTTTTTTTTGCAACAGTTTAGAGATAATTAAGCCTTGGGAATTAAAACACTCGATGACCCATTGCTCACAGCCTACAAATGGAAAAACGAGCTCGAGATGCTTGCAAAATCTTTGCTAATGGTTCACATTTTTTCTCGAACTTTTACCGCTTTTTTAAGCATCTAATTTGGTAAAACATTGGATCTAAATTTTGCAGAATGAAGTCACTTCTTCCGAAATTATTGCACTCACACAATTACGTACATATATCATTGATAATATTATATGTCTTTTGATTTTGAATACTTTTGCTGAGTGGGATTGTTTAAATTTTGTAAATATGTCCAGTGGCGTTGGTTCGACCGGTAGAATTGCATTTTCAAACTTTACTTCGGGTTAAGTCTCCCGTAACAATACTTAGTCCAAAGATCCAATAACAATACACGATATGTAGAATATGCAACTAGTCATTCATAATTGATTTGGTCAAGCTAAGTTAATTACAACCTTTTCGGTAGAAAAAGTTTTACTGTCACAATTATGAAAAGCTGTATATTAACTGCTTTTGATAGTGGTTTTTTCATAAGGCGTGTGAATACAAATGTAAATCTTTATTGAAACCTAAATTATTTACCCAAACCAAAAAAAGGAGGAAATATTCCATCTTTGACTGTAATGATTCACAATTCAGTCTCTCTTTTTTCTTCACTATCAGTCTTTATTTTTTATTCAAACTTGGTCCGTAGCATTTAGCCATTTACTAGCCTGTGTGTCAATGGTCGTATTTTTTATTTTGACAACAAAAAAAAAAGTTCCTTTTGGTAAAATGATCGTACATTTTCTAGAATGAAACTTACGTCGTTGATATATAGTTGGATATGTCGATATCGATGGTAGATTTTTATGTATTAGTGATCCATTTTAATTGCGACATTTATAACGTTAATCGATCAAATACATTTATATTCTCAATGTATAAGGGTTCTTGTAAAAGATTTAAAATTGAGTTTTAGTAATAAGTTACTTTGTAAATAATATGAAAATTATGGGAATGCAATATTTATCCTAAATATGTGAATACTTGTTATACTAATTTAACAAATAAAGAAATTTAGGTAAAAGAGTAAAAGCAATTCGTCTTTACTCGAAACCTCGCATATATGGTTACTTGTATCGCATAATCATCTCATCGTTTTATCCTCTTGTTCATAAACAATTTCAGCAATAAAATGCACCGGTTATACGTATTTATATGTTTTCATATGCTAGTTTTGTCTGTTAGTCGAAACTATATTTCATAAAACTTTTAAAAAATGTCGACCGTATGTACACCAATAAAAAGAAATTTTGTGTCTTTTATTCTCGTCTACACGTATATAAAATTTTACGTACATTATATAACTTTCAATTGATATATATCTATTAATCATTCTCTTCTCTTAACTCGGTATGGTCGTGTGGATAATTCGTTTTAAAACCTCCAAACATGTAATAAACTGAAGACCCTTTTATTGGGCTAACAAGCTAAAGATCTTTATCTGTCTTTTAGAGTCTGTTTTAGGTATATTTTGTTTCTTTACGCCTATGTGCATTCTACGCTGTTTAGATTTAAAAAGCATATTGATTAGGTCGTACAAATAAGATTTGTTTGCGTGAATTTGTCTACGTAAACTTTGTATTCCTAGTTGGTTGACGAAAACATTCTATAAATATATGGATATTGGCTGACATGCAAAAAGACCAAAAGATATAATACTTTATTGTAATAAAAGCATAGTTATAAAGATCAAACAAAAAAACATACTAATAAACCCTCTAAAACTAGGAGATACTTATGTCTCAATGTTAATAATTATACCTCGTGTTATCATCAATAGACGACCAAAAAACATTCCTTTCGAGATTTGTGAGATTCATATCATTAACTGCACTTCTGAAATACAATAATAAAAACCTTATTTCGAGTATCTCAAACGTAACCCATGAAAAGACCATGCAAAATGCCCCAAAGATAAGACTTTGATGAGTCTCCACGTCACTTTCTATTTTCGGCTTTTGTCCCCTAAACTTTCGACAACATTCGTCTCGCACCCCGACACTTCCCGGGACCTCTGTCTTCTCCCCCTCCCTTTCCCCTCTCCTCTCCCCTCCCATTTCTATATTTTGACTTTTTCCAAATTATGAAAATGACTTTTTTTTTTTTAATTTTAGTTTCTTTCTTTACGTTCTTTTCTTTCATTTCTAACTCGTGGTCCTCTTCATTCGCAATGCTCTGGAAATTTCATCATAAAACGTAATATAGCTATTCTATATGTGTTTCATACAGAGTATTTTTCTTCTTTTTTTTCTGGGACTTCCAAATCGATTTAATCCCATGAGATATGCGTCAACATGCATGGGTCATTTTTTCAATAATTTATGGATATTGTTTAAGAAAATTAAATTATCATGCGTATGTTGATATTCTTAATTGAAAGATTTATATGATACCACATTGAATAAATAATAGAAAGAACCTTGTTTATGGAGAAAAGAGTAAACTAAAATAACAATTTTTTATTAAAAAAAAAAAGAGGAAAGGAGTGAAGGCAACAGCACATAATGAGACGTTAGTATGGGCTCACAAACTTGTATGTTTCTTTTCTTTTCTTTTCCCTTTCCAATTATTAATATCTTTTGTTTCTTACCAAACTAACCACATAAATATAATATATTGCCGTTATAAAAATTAAAATATAATATATTTTTGCTTCTATATGTGTGTATGTCACTTCCTATATATATACACTGAAACATATGTTCTCCATTCAAACACTTTTTTTTGTCTCAAACAAAAACCTCTGAACACACTCACGAACAGATATATATTCCTCCCAAAAAAACTTTTAAAAAATCAGCCATGGAAGAAAATCAACAAGAAGGTTCAATGCCACTAGTTCCCATAGACAGCTTCTCTTACAGTTGGTTAGTTAACTTTCCTTCTTTAGAAGCTTCCATTGATGATTATCAACAAACCTACGTAGATTCTTCTTCTTCTTCTTCCTTCATCGAGATGGATCCAAGATTGCCTCCTTCTAGAAGATTCTTCACCAACAAAGCCCATGAAAGTAGCTTCAAGTTCGATAACTTCGTCTCTTTCTCCGACGAAGATCACTCTTTAGTTCACGCTGACGAGCTTTTCCGCGACGGCTATGTCGTGCCTTATATATCAAAAGCCACCTCAGAAGCCACCGAGGAAGAGTATGTGCCATTGGATACGAAAACGGAGAAGAAGATGGAGACATGTGACATTAAGAGCAAGTCTCCTACGTCTTGTAGAGAGATGAGGAGAGTGCCGAAATGGGTTTTGTTGAAGTATCTTGATTTTTTGACGCCATTGTGTAAAAGATTAAGGAGATGTAGATCCGCTGGATCGCCTGGAGGTATAGGAATCGACACGAGAATCCGTATAACGACGTTGTCTAAAAGCAGAGTTTATTCTGAGGAAACGACGTCGTCTCCTAGAATAAGTGTTGCAGATGATTATTATTGGAGAAGGTCTTGTGACTCAGAGAGCTCTATTTACGAAGCCGTTCTTCATTGCAAGAAATCTTTCGGTATGTTATATGCAGTATATCATTCTTTGTCTAATTTTGTAATTATTTTTGATTATTTATTGACTATTGTTTGTTAATTTTAACAGAAAAATGAAAGTCAAGAATCAATCCATGGAAAAAGGAGCAGGTAGGAGTAGAGATGGAGAATATTGAGCTTGAATAAGCAAATTGCATTAACATGTTACACATGGAGTGAGAGAGAGAGAGAGAGAGAGAGAGAGAGAGAGAGAGAGAGAGAGAGCAACTTGTGATATGTCTTTTTGTTGTTTCTCTCTCTAGAATTAAAGAGATTGATGTGATGATTCCATGTGAATGTGTCATCTGATGTGGTCAAGAATGTTTTTTCCTTCTTTTTTTTTCTTTTTTTACATGAGTGGGCACATATATAGGTTATATGGGCAGCTAGCAGAATCAAGAAAATATTTTCAGATTTTCTTGGCTATGTTTCTCCATATATGTAAGTTAAATATTTTATCTGTATTATATATGTGCCTACACATGTTTTACTTACTGGTCCAAGTGTGTTCAAATATTCTTACTTTTTGTGCAAATTTTGTCTTTTCTTGTCTTAGAGATCATACCGGGATGTCATCATATCTATGCATGATTGGACAACATTTCTTATCATAATTGTAACTCAAATCATTTAAATCGAAAAACAAAGAGAAGGAAAATAGAGGAAATTCCATAAATATATTCAAAACTATATTGATATCATAACAAAGTGAAGATAGCCCTATATATATATATGACATAAATATTAGCTAGTGGTTCTAATGGTTGAGGCCATAAAAACGATTTTTGCTAGCCGCATAATTTATTTTTTGGTTACTGTAAAATCAATACAAGGTATGTGTGTGACTAAATATTAGTTTAGATTCGGAATAAAATTTAAAACGTAATTTCTTTTTTTTTTTGTTAAAAGATAGAAATAAATTTACCACAGAACTTGTATGATACGACTAAAATCATACACATCGGTGAGTTTTTAGGCATCTCGTCTCTTAAAACTTTATTAAAAAAAGAAAAAAAATTAAAAAAATCCATGAGACGTTTCTACATAAAGAAACCCGTGAGATGTTTCAATTGTAGTCTTTTTTCTTTTTATCATTTTATTCTTTTTCTACTTTAATCTGTGAATCAAAGTATTTCCGCGATTCTCTCTATTCTTCTCTTCTTCTTTCTCTTACCTCTTTGTGATCCGATTGTATAATACGACTAACAAATAACAAATCAGAAACAAACAAAAATTAAAAATGGTGGTGATTTTGTGACTTCTGAAAAAAGTGTGGGGTCAGTATTTAATACGTGAAACTGTTGTTTTAGCACATAATTTTTTACCTTCACCACCAAAAAAATTATGTCTATCTGTATTTCAATATACGTATAAATGTATGAGAAAAGAAATTGTGATATGTAGACAGTAAACAATTTTTTTATGAGTTTTACTAGTTAAATGAAACACTAACGAAAATTGAGAAGGCTGGGAGTTAGTATATGGACTTAGTCAGATTTGACCGTTATAAGTGAGTATTTTTTTTGTCAACCAATTTTAATGGTTTAAATATTGCTGAATTTTAGGTTCGAATTCTATAAATTTTAGAATAAATAACTATTGTGCCAGAATGTTTTTTTAAGACTAAGAAAACAAGATATTTTTGTTTATTGAGCAAATTTAATATGCAAATGACAAAAGCAAATGTGGATGAAACTTAGCCCATATATAAAACATCACCCGCTTCATGCTTTTTGTATTTACGTTTTCGTTTCTAATTTTAATTATGTTTTCTCTCAATATTTATATACGTATAAACATTTCTAACATATATATATATATATATATTTCTACATACTCATATTATCAATATATTCAACTAAACCCACAAATTAGTATATCCTTATATTTATATATATATGTATACAAATTATCAACACGTTCAAAATTTCCCTTACAATCTAAAATAATAGTCCAAAAGTTTTTAAACCACAATCATGACCAATTTAATCGAACCCTTCCCATATATTATTATGTTCAAGTTGATCGTAATCTAAGTTTGGAAAATAATCAAGGGTAATCATAGAGAACAGATTCGAAAAAAAAAAACTTTTTCTTGTAGTTATGGAGGTTTTTGTCAGGACATTTTTGTTCGACTAATTAATTAAAGTAGTTTTATTATTTTGTTTCAGCACATTTATATATATATATATATATATATAACATATATTTATATTTCTACAGCAACTTTTGGTACAAGATATTATAAGTAGGTGGATTTCGAGATCTATATATTCTTTCGTTTTGTATGATTGTGCTTGTCATTTATATGAAAGCTTTAACATTTTCTGTAGGATTAGTTAAAATACCAGACAATCTAAAATCTCTCATCACATGTATATACAATATGGTATACATACATATGCAACCATGAAGTGAGAATCTTTGAAAATCGATAATGAAAGATTTTAATCCTTCGATATTTTGTTTTTTTATTTTCAAACAAAAATGATGAATTAGTGACTAAATCCAAAACTGAAAGAATTTTGACGCTAATATCTACAATTCAAACTTAGTCGATGCAGAATATAACAATATCAGACGTACGTCAATGTCACTGTTCCAAATAATTTTCGGTTCAATAGTTTAAGTTCATTAAAAATTATTTGAAGAAATTATAATTGACATAAAAGTTATATCACAATGAGAAAATACGAAGTAGAGTCAAATCATGTCAACACTGAAACAAGCTTGCGACTAATTGAATAATAAATACATTTTGATCTGTAACAATTGAATCTACTAAAAAAACTCAATAAATGAAAAGTCTGACGGCTGTAAATAGAAGACATTAAAAAAGATTTCAAGCTACAAAACAAGAGGAAAGATCAAAGAAGAAGAGAACATTCTTCAAACATACACTCAAGTCAAATTCTCTTTATATTTATTTCCATTTCTATAAAAGACTATATCATTTTTCAGTTCATTCACCTCAAATTATTGAATATTTATTTTGATGTCATTCATTTTCTCTTTTATTCTGAGACAATTTTGGTCCTCCAATAATTTTTATTTACAAATTTAACCATTGTCATTTCTGTTACAACAATTACATCATTTATAGTAAGAACTCAATTGTTTTATTATTAGTTTATATGTATTAAAGATTTTTTGTCACTTTTTTTGTGCTAACCGATCTAGATCTCAGATGCAAACCTATGCTACTTTTTAAAAATCCAAACCTAATTTGTATTGATTCGATCATATTTTTTTAATTCTCTTAGTAGACATATTTTTTTGGGGAAAATCCAACATATATATTAAAGGTCATACATTTGTTAATTCCTTGTGTTAATCACGTCGGATTCACACGTAATTATGACTATATACTGTGCTATATGTATCTCATTTTAACTAAAGCTGCAAAAATGTAGTCTATAATCCTAAGGGGACAAACCTATGGTTTTAGTTCAAGTGAGATGTAAGAAAGTGACGTAAGTTTGAATATATAGCATAAGGACCATTCTACCAACAACAACAAGAAGAACAAAAATGACTAAGCAAAATTTAAAGTAATTCACTTTTACCAAAAAAAAAAAAATTGCTGCCCTTATTTTTGCAGCAACTTTGTAGCAGAAGATTTGCCCATTCATATATAAACGGATTAAAAATTATAGACCCTATAACATTAGAGACAAAGTAGATTCCAAACTAAAATATTTATTTAAAATAGGTTGAAATTATTGTGCCGAGGCATCATTTTTCTTCCTTTCTTATTCTGCAAATTTATAGGTCTTAGAAGATTTTGGGGTACATGCACAGAGAGAGTCCATTGGTTACATTGCATTTGGATCCAAATCTTACAACCAAAATCTTTCTATTAATTTCCCTGATTGTTAATAAATTTACTGTGATAACATTTAGAACCATAAAGATTTGTTAGAAAAAAAAAAACTAAATGTGACATTGTGAAAGTATATATTAACAAAGGACAACAAAAATATCTTTCTCGTCAATTTAAACCACTCCATAGTGGAGACAAATTATAAATCAAGATGTCCGGAACATCACCTAGGATTTCTTATATATCCCTATACCGAATCATAACCGACAAAAAAAAATATTCAAATAGAGAGAAGGTAGGCCACAAAACCGAAGAGCTTCGTGAGGATTAGTCGATTGAATAAGTATCGGAAAGAAAATATTTTTAAAATGAGATAAATATAATTGGGTAAACGATGAGGAAGAAACTATAATCTCACGTGCTAGTGAGACAAAGCAAGGAGACATAGACAAAATATGTTCCGAGAAGATCCCCTCGTGACACTATTCCTATCTCCCATCTTCATTTGTTTTTCATCTTCTTCTTCTTGGGGGACCAAAAACACTTCAACATATATAAGGTCATATATATTTAGCTTTTCTTTTTAGGTATCTTACTTATTGATGCGATTATATTATCTTTAATCGAGCTATCTTGTCGAACATTAGTATAGTGTTTTCTTAAGTATTATCTGAACCTCAAATCAGAAAATAACTATGATAATTATATAAAGTACCTTGGAAATCTTATGGTTGTATTAAGTATTGGGAATAAGACAATACACGATTGAATTTTTTACATAAAGAAGCTTGCAGGTAGTGTCTAAGTTAAAAGTTTATAATATATAAGAAACAAAAGTTATCTGACTAGGATGTTTTTCGCTAAATTGGTGACATTTTTTTACAATAATTTTTAAAAAGTAAAATATGTGGTAAAGTATTAATTAGTCTCTAACCCAACGCTAAATTAAAATAAATAAAATCGCAAAAACAAGTTTTATAGCATAACTTGATGAAGAGTTAACAAAAAAAAAAACTTGATGAAGAAGAAGCTCTTAATTAATCTACAACTCTAATCAGCTACATGTACCCTCTTCCGTACTGTTGCACCATTGCTACGTAACGACTGTGAAAGATTAATTAGTTAACGAATGTGAAAGATTAATTAGTTCCATATCGAAAATTTTTAGTATTTTTAGCATCAATTGGACCCGGATCCACAGATACCAGATCATTTAGGTCATACCTTTGACCGGTCATAAGATGGAAGGCTAAAGATACTTGATTAGTGTGGATCAATATTAGTGGCTCGTTTTATTATTTTGCCCAATATAGTTTTGCAGCTTGGTCATGAGAAAAGACCGAAAAAACGTCCAACTGCTTCTTAATTAGTGCAATGCTTACTTGATTTGCATTCGTGTCTCAATCAAAGTTGGACTATGTACATTATCACACGTAACGTTGTGCTGCCTATCAGTCTTATGCCAACATGCATGTTTCCCACACACCGCTACTAAAAATTTTTGTAGTGTATTTGCATGATTATAAATTACGCAAAAACATTAATTAGTATGTCATATCATAATTCGTTGGAGTGGAACTATGACTCATCACCAAAAAAAATTCATTTTGTTTTACCGTATTATATGATGTCTTCATTTAAATACGCATGCATAAATGATGAAATATATAATATTTCCCAATCTCAATATTAAATGATAAAAATTTACTTAAAAGATTCATCCTTTTGCAAATTTGATAATTTATTTTTACGAGTTCTAATATTAAACATAAACTATAACAAAAAAGTAAGAAAGTACTTATAACATATATTATTACAAATGAAATGGTTTGAAACATAAACTATCTATTTGAGCCATGAGAGAGACCGCATAACGTCTCGTGAAGTGGTTCGTAAGCTGAACTATAGTACATTCAATTCAAAAAAAATATATATGAAATGAACGAAATCTTGTAAATAAAAACAAATTGATCGGAGATAGCTTACTAGTTTGTACTAGTATCGTTCCCGTGTTACAAACCCGAATTCAAACTTTGTTGTCTGAGTGTGAGTTTTCTTTTTAAGAATCGGTAATCCAAGTTTAGCTCAACTAATTTGATAAAACAAACCCCTTCGCTTACCGGTCTATCACGTTAAAGAAGCCGAACCAAAGTCCATGACATGAAATAGTCTACAGTCCACACACAGTCCGGTTGCTCGACAGAGAAATCAAATACAAAATCTCTACGAATTTACGCCTCGGGACCCTATTTATCAACCCCCACCCCACCACATTCGGGTTAGTATGTGTGAGTTGTAGACAAACAAAAAAAACACTTGAGATTATGCAATAATAGATTGAACTAGATTCGAAGCAGAAATTACTGGTCGTCGTCCTTGAATGGTACTATATGAGAAGGAACATCACAGCTAATCAAGTCCCAGAATATACCAATTAGTATTCTCTCAGACCAACATTTTGTTCTTGTAAAATTAATTCAGACAGAAAGTAGCATCTACAACGCTAGCCATACGTCGTCAAATCATTAAGTAAATAACTTTTCATACAGTATATAGTAAATAAATAAACTGTCAGAAGATTTTCTTTTGATCGGATCTTATAAATAAAAAACTGGTCAAGAAATCGTAGCCAATCAATGAATAATATAGCCAATAACACATCTAATAAAATTTGGCCGACGTTGATTTCTAGCTATAATCACTTAATTTAAATATATATATATATATATCTTGGACAGAACAGCAACAACATTAGCAAACAAAAAAAAAATCAATTTGAGAAGGAACCAAATGTATGTGTTGTTATAATTATGCCGATAAATCCCGACAAGAAAACATTGGAACTAGCTAGTTCATCATTCATCACGTCATTGTACTTGAAAAGTGAATTAATTACTAACCAAAAAAATATTTTATTTTGTCAAACATGAAATGGGTAATCTTTACTTAAAATGATGTAAGGGTTATGTTTGCTTACTGGTCAAGTCACGTTTTACTAACTTAAATTTGGCCCGAAAATATTTATTAGATTCAATTAGCAAGCCAACAAAAACCACTATCTTAATTCATGCCTTTTGTCGGGAGAGAATCAATCCGTTAACTTGTCATAATTAGTATTCGATTAAGAAACTGTCTGCATACATTATACATTTCTTCTTTTGACAAAAAATGCATACATTAAATATATATATATATATATTTGTCTATCCGTTCTCACAAATTTACATGCTTTATGAACTCAGAAGAAATGTGTCACTGTATACATATATCTAAGTTTATTATTAGTAGTGCAAAAATTGTAGACCAAAGGAATCGTTTGAAAGGAGATGTGGATAAGATATTAATTAGTTTTGGCATATATTCTCCCAGACAAAATTACATAATTTCCCTCACTTTCTCCGACTTTTTTTTTGTAATCCGAGCATCATCTACACCAATTCTTCAACAAATCATAGATAAGGATGTGACACCAATATATAAGAAAAATATATATATATGTAAGAGCTAGAGGCTGAGAAAGCATAATTGTTTGCTTGTATAGTTTGTATCATATCATATATACATATATATATAAATATATATTTTTTTGTTAACAAAAGAAATAAATTATCGAGATTCATCTGTCAGAGCAGGAATATATATATATATATATATATATATTTGCTTTTCTTTTTATTATAATAACTATATATATTTTAGAATATTTGATTTACTAGCTGAATCTTCGCATAATAATTTACGCAAATATGTATTAGAAAAACACAAGATTACGTCAAAGATTTGTAAATTTTAAAAAGATATTAATATGTTTAAACTTTAAATAACTCTGTACTTTTCCCTTTTTTCTCCTTTTCACAATTCTGTAGTTCCTAATATTTCAGTTGCTTATTTATGTTTACACTTAACACCAACAGGTCCACCAAGCCTAGTCAGAACCGTTTGTAGATATAATTTATTGGGCTTAAAAAGGAAACCATTTGTGGCCCATTTAAGGTAAAATTTCAAATTAATATTAATTATTTTTGCACATGCCCGAAAAACGAAAAACGCCAAGGGGGAGAGAGAGAATAGAGGAAGGTCAAGCCACGAGAAAGAAGAGGAACCAAAAGGAAGGAAGAATCTACGGATTACTTGTATACGAACGCAGTACGTATAAAAATACGTACACTCTCTTATATATCTACTCCTTTCCCTCAACGTATCGTTAGAGTCAGTGATTCCTCCTACCAAAAAAAAACTCTCCGATTACGGCAAATAAGCATTTTCCGCGTCGGCGAAAACCTAAGCCGTGAGTGTTTTCTTTTTTCCAAAGTTGATTTTCCCGGGAAAGTTTCAGTTTTTTGGTTAATTGAATGTCTTATTTGCCACTTTTGGAATTTAGGTTACTAGCGCCGTTGTTTTGTTTGTTAAATTCTCCCAGAATTTTTTTTTCTGATTGATTGAATCAAAATGACAATTTTTTTTTCTTCAAGTGAAAGTTGTAGTCTTGCAAATGTGAGTACAACTTAAGTGCGTTACAATCTCATATATATTGGGCATAAAGTTGTTGACTTTAATTGAAATAGATATCTTTCTTTCTATTGTTTTATCTCGATTCGTTAGGCTAATGTGATGGTGTTATGTGAACTGTTCGTTACTTTTGTTTTCTTTGTTCTGAAGATTCATTTAACGGGGGCTTTAACAAGATAAGATAATGATTGAAGTTTCTTTTTTTTTGTGTAATTCTGTAAAACAATGGGTAAACAATGAGCCCCATTGTTTCTGGTTCTGTTTCTGTTTCTGTAAACTATGAGCTCTTCGCTAAGCCTTAAACTTTGTTTCTATTTTTTGTTTTCCAGAGGACGATTGTTTGATCAAGAAGAAGGTTTTTGACGTTGAAAAGAGATGGATAATCCAGAGAAGATGGACCAACCGAATCAAGGATCGAGCTCATCTATTGCAAATAAGCGAACAAGGGGCGAGACTCAGAAACAACTGAACCCACCTGTTACTACTTTTGAGGAGAATCTGATAGGTCGAGTTGTTTCTGGTGTGGTTGAAGGTTCTTTCGAGGCAGGGTATTTTGTCAACGTTAAGGTCGCTGAAACGGAGAAACAGTTGAAAGGCATTGTTTTCTTACCAGGTAAAGTCAATCCAGTTACTCCGACAACTGATTTGTTTCCCCAAGCTAAGATGTATGCAAGAGAAGATATTCCAGTTTCTTCTTTACACCAGCAAGCACCACCTCAGTGGAACAAAGACGCTGGGAGTCAAACTGATGACATTGGTTATGAGCCTCAAACAGATAATTTGATCGCTGACAAAAACCAATCTGCTACGCTGCCTGATATTCATCCAATGAGCGATGAGGGTGTTGGTTCTGAAGCTATTGATGAGAGGAATCATTATCCTATGGATACAGAGATGAAAGATGTTGGTGGTTCTTCTGCAGAGGATAAACTCACTGACCCTGAAGGACAAACCCTCTCGCTGATGCCACAGTTTGCTGGTGATGATGCACCCAAGGAGGATCATACTGTCCTGAGATCTGAAGCTTGTGGAGCAAGTAAGACAGCGATTACAGTCACTACTACGTCACCTAAAGATTCATATGCTAAAGGTTCTATTACTTTCGTTGATTTCTTTCCAGCATCTGAAATGGATGGCAAGCAGGCCACAGGATCCAGCTCTTCGCTAAGCCTTGAACTCTTTCAGAATGAGATTAATCGATCAGGAACTGAGGGGGAGGAATCTACTAAAGATGCTAAAACTGGTAGAATGAACGAAAAACCGGTTTCTCCCGTTGATGATGTGCTAGAGGAGCTTCAGCTAGAGCTTGGCACCAAGAAAATGAGTGTTTCAGTCATTGCTACTGCAAGGAATCCGGATCAGTCTACTTCATCAAAAAGTGGGTTCTTGGCGAATTTGTTTGATGGAAGAAGAGAAACGGCGAGAAAAACAGAAGAAACTTCAGAGAGTGCCTTCCCAGAGGAAACAACAACACAGGTAGATGATAATGATTCTTGAGAAGTGGATTGCAACATGAGCTTTTGTTTTCCTTCTTTTGGTTAGAAACTTAGAATAGTTAGCAAGCTTATCAGGTTCTTTTTCTCTTCGTCTCTCTTTTGTGGCACTCTATTTTTGCTCTTTTGCGAACAAAACACACTTTTGGGTAAATCTTTTGCATAAGGTTTTTCCCTTCACGTTTATGCAACTTGGTGGTTCTTTCACAGTCCCATTTTCAGGAAGAAACAACGAAATACGAATGCAAAATGTAAATAGTGATTCAAGAGGTGCTGTTTCTTAATTTGAAATTTAATGAGATGATCAAAATGTATCACTAATATAAAGATCCGTTGAAATTTCTGACTTCAGCTGAAAAAATTTCTAGATATGAGCTATTTTCTTTTTTTCAGCTGATCTTTTTGATTTTCGACGCCTTACTTTGAAAAATCCCAAAAATAATATTTGGATTGCTTATGTGGACCAAAATACGAAGCCCATAATGTGGGCCGAAATGAGAAGCGCATGAATAAAACCATTAGCATCTAATCTGGTAAAGTTATTAAAAATTTCGTAAATCATAAACGTTGACAATGGATATGGTAGAGTAAAAAAAGGCTATATAACAAGCTTACTCTACTTTCCTTTTCGCATTCTTTATCCAAAACCATCAATATTTTTGTTTTTCTAAGGTTAACAAAAAAAAACATAAAATGACATAACAATTTTATTTTCTACATTTCAAATGGACTAAGTGGCAGTCATCAATCTACAAATATATCCATTATGAATTTCACCGTGTAAGTCATCATGTTATTTTCTTAAGGATACAAATCCTTGACCCCACCAATAAATATGAACTACTAAATCGATTATGTCAAATGCTTTTGTTTGTTATAATATCAGATACAACTACTTACATAACTTTATCGATCAAAACAAAGAAAAAAAACAAGTTTAAGTTTATCAATGGTGAATTTTAATTTTGAAATAATATATGTAGCGATCTATTTTTTGTAAAGCATAATATAGAAATAAAATGTTGAAAGAAAAAAACAAAAAGTAAGAGAAACCAAAGTAGGTCCAAAACCAGGTAATGTTGAGTTCAGCTTTGGACAAGACAAAAGACGTATCCCAAAAAGACATTAGATCTCAAAGAGTGAGTTCTTACTGGTCTGGCCCTTTGACGGTATTCAAAGGTTAAGACAATGAAAAGTGTTTTGTTCTTCAAACCGTAGTTTGGTATTCGTCTCATTCTTTCTTTGTCCCATCACAACTCAATTTTTTTTGGAAGTATATACTTTAAATAGATCTAGAGTTTACGAATTATGCTGAGATTTGATTTGAGATAAATAATAGTTGTCGACTAACTGAAGGTTTTTTTTTTCTTTCTCAACCAACTGAAGGCTACAAGATGATTTTTGTATGTTATAAATGTTATTTTTAGGTGATTTAGAATTTGTAAATTTCTTTTTTAAAAGAGGAATGATATTCATATATAAATTTCCTTTATAAAATTTTAGTTTTTTTTTAAAGACTTATTATTATATGTTTTTTGAACCATATATAAAGGATTAAGTGTGTAAATTACTGAATCACACACCAAATAAAAAAATTCTAAACATATATTTGTTTCAATTTTTTTTTCTTTAATATTATTCGATTTCATTGAAATTTTTGGCAAATTCATAACAATAACAATTGGTATTAGAGTTTTAAGTTAGAGAAAATATGAACAACTGCTAGAAGGAGTTCTCTCAACTTACATGTTCCTAGATTCGATCAGAAGATAAATTTTGGTTTGTGACAGATATGAATTAAAAGACTTGTTGACGTAGCAGGATGATGACGAAGGTATTGTTGGAGACAAAACTAGAGACAATCACGCAAGATAACTGGAAAGAAATGCGTGATCAGGCTGTTTCAATGGTTTATTTGTGTCTGTTATACTAGATTACACATGAATGGATCTATACCTTTAGTACTGAAATACCCAAAATCTATAAAAAAAAAAAAAAAAAAAAAAACGATTCGAATTTGAACATTAACCTAAATAGTAAATACCCAAAACTATGTGGAATAAAGATCAATGAGTTGCTTTACCGAAGGAGACTGTGACTTAGTGGCGAAATATAAAGGTTGGGCGTCTTGCGTGTCATCAAAAGTTAAAATACGTTTTTATTATTTGTCTCAGTCATATTTAAATCACATTTTCCCTAAAAATAAATTTGTTTCAGACTTTGAGCCCCAAAAATATATATGTATAGTTTCAGAAAAGAGCATGTGATGCTGATTTGGGAAATTATGTCACAAGTGCTAGAAAGGGAAATTTTCATAAAGGCATGTCTAAAAAGAAAAAAAGAAAAAATTGCGAAAGGCAACGTCTAAGAATATGCAACTATAAATCTATAATCTATTATTGGTGAACAAATAGCCACTCACTTCGTAATATACATGATTTCGATATTCTTAGAGGATTGAACATGTGAACTCTGAATTCAGTCGTAGCCAAAACTTTAAACTTTGGCATGATAAGAGGTTTAACAATAACTTTTTGTTATATAGAGTTCAAGGATTGTTGTACTTAATTCAATATTGTTTGTGTAAGATATTGCTCTTAATACAATCTCTATTTCTCAAAAGAAACCAATTAGACAATACCGTATTTAATATGAATTAAAAGAGGAGAAAGTAAATTGTATGTTGAACCTTTTTCTGTTCTTATTTTCAACAGTTTTTTTGGCATGTGGTCATATTTAAAGTTAAAGATCCCACACATACACACAATCCCAACTTTACATTTTTTATAACTAAAAAATATACATAATATTCTAACAAAGAATTCAAAAGAAACCCAATTGTTAATATCACTGAAGGCAATTGAAAGTTAACCCACTTGTCACAACAGACGAATTAACATGAACTACAAATAAATAACATTGGACCATACGATGTACCCATTTCCGAACCCGAAACAGGTTTTTAAATTGGGAAATCGCTGCAGCCTTACTGTGTTTACTTCGTAAATCATATCAAAAAAATTCTTATACGTGTCAGGGGAAACTGTTAGATAGGTTTTTTACTATTGTGGTATATTTGGTGTGAAACTTAAGTCTATAGTTTGCAATTATAAAAACTTACATATAATTAATTGAGTGGTGTTTTGAAAAGCATCAAGAAACATGCCAATTCATTAACAAACAAAAAAACAGGTCAAGGCTAGTTTTCTCTTTGGCCATTCATAGAGTATTATATTATTATATTATTAAATCATATATAATATGTGTAAAGCATATAATACAGCACAAGCAAAATCAATGGTTCTCAATATTTCCACCGAACTCGAACGAAAATCCTGAGTAATGGGCATTATAATAAATTTAAGTTTTTCTTTTGAGAAAAAAACAGTTTGTTATTTCCCTTGGGCAATACAATAAGATAGTTTGTTATTTAGAAAAATAAAGCATATACTTTTAGTGGTTCTGCAATTATTATTTTATAGTTATTGACCTAGATTAATAAAGTTAATAGTGATTTAGTGTAATCATCAATAATTATAGTTGTATATACTTAATTTTATGTACGGAGGGTTTGAAATTATTTAGATAAAATTGAAGCTCCACTGTACAGCTACTCATATACATATTTACTGATAGGATATCTGTAAATCATTGTATATGAACCTAACCTTGCATCTTGCTTTAACACAGTAACTTACCAACATACCAATGGGTAATTCAACCGCATTCGAAACAAGAAATTTATATATATATTTATATACGCATCTTGTTTCCAATATATTTGCTGCAATTTTCTTTCCTTTTTTTAACTCTGCTGGAATTTTTTGTTCCTAAAATTTTTTTTTTGAATCATTTATATATTTATTTATATTATTTTAGCATTTTGAGACTTGTTTGGTTTTGGAGATGAATTCAAGGCATCCCAATTGTTTCATCCTTCAGTTTTTTTTACAAAGAAGTATTTAGTATTTAGTCTGTATGTGGCTAAGCAAAATCGGTGTGTATGCATGTAAGAATGAAAGTCTTCTTTGTTGTTTTAATTTGGTCGTAGTGGTCAAGTTAACGTGCTATGTTCTTCTTCGTTTCTTTTGTTTTTTTTTTTTTTCCATCCAGCTGAAGTGGTCTTAATTAGTTGGGTTTGAGTAAAATTTCCTTCGGATTCTTTTTTTCTGGAAGTGGTTGAGATTGTCGTCTATTTTCATGGTTTTTGTTCTTCATCTTGGTTTTAACATCAAATGTTTTTTCAGATTGGTTGTGCGAGTGTTTTAGGCTTTGTGGCTCTTATGGTTGTTGGTTGTTTATTTTCGATTTTTTTTTTTTTGATCCATTAGCTTTAGGCACTAAAGAAATATCATCTTTCACTACATTCTGTCTTCAAAGATTTTGTAAATCCGTTGCCTTTGTTTTTCATCTTTTATACATATAATTCTTTTTAGTACCAATAAAATTTACCGCAAAATTAAAATATCATATATCTATGCACAATATTCATGTAATTTGTGTTATACTTTGAATGAACATTTTTTGAAAAATTTTGCAATGATTTGGCATCATTTAATTTAAATGCTCTGAGTGCTGTAATTTGCACAAGAATAAGTAAAAAAAGCATATGGTATTATTATATATATATACTTTTTCATTTGACTTTTTAAACTGTTTTAATAATTTAGGCCGCCTCTAAAAGATGAAAATGGCGTGTAAAGCGATACATTTTGTTAGTAGTTTTTGAAGGAAACCACAAAATATGCAAAGTGGAATTAGACAGCAATTACTTAGGCCTTTTCCCATACAACTCCATCTCCATGTGCTGCCTTCTAAAGCAACTACACACGACTATTCTATATATATGCATCTCTCTCTCTATGTGCATGTAAAAGGTACTTAATAATACTATTTTCAACGAAACGATCGTCATTGGTCAGTGGACTATGGTGAGTACGATGGATGATTAAGTGTAAGTGATGCAGTAAAGTAAACGATATTCGAGTAAAAGATTATGGTGCGATCAGAAACAATGAGAATGATAATATTGTAATAGATAAACTGTTTAATCATTAAGGAAGGTATTATAAAAAGACATTACACCATTGTTAAATAATTAAAAATATTATCTTGCCGCATGTTAATTAACTGGCAGAAAGTAAGCCGTCACAAATATGCAAGTGGTCAGATTTCTAAATACAAGATGATTTGATTTTAGAAAAGATAATTTGATTTTTCTAATTTTTTCCTTTTTTAAAATGATAATAATTTGGGTTTAGAAGTTGAAATATTATGTTTTTGGATAGTGTGGTTCCGTGCATTTAAGTGGCTTAAAACATTTGAAAAAAGTGTGGCTTAAAATAAAAAATCATAATACAATAACTAAATCTTATTTATGAAAAACAGATGTCGGAATCATATGGCACAATGGTGGCCACCTCTGAAATTCATGACACAGGTCTGGGGTTCGAACCCAGCACCCCTCAGTATTATGAGGGATATTAAAGTCACTAGGCTATGTTGACAAAAAAAAAAAAAACAGATTTTATAGCTTTTTCTAACAAATTTATTCATAATTTTTCTGTGGTTGAGTTTATCAACCATATCTATTGATAATTTATTAAATTTTCTCGTGTAACATATAGTAGATCGTACATAATTTTTTTATCAGTTTAAACTTTGAAAAGCTTTTTTCAGGTAACAGACACTTAGGATTGTTAATAATATTGGATAATAATTCCATCAATTTAGATAAAAATCTTTCATTCCTTTCAAAGAGTTCAATACCTCTGTAGCTCTTTTACTTCTATTGATAGTATATTTTTTAGAAGTTTAAGCTCTGAGCATAAATCTTCTCCGTATACATCTGAATGTGCACCATGCCTCAAAAATCTTCAAACCTAACACAAGATTCCATGAATTCATCATCACTAAATGATTTAAGCTTCTTTATATCAAACAATAATCCAAAAGTTTTATCGTAACTTTTGAACTGCTCAAATTTTGTTTCAATAGAAACAATAGCCTTGACCCATGATGTTTATGAAATAATTCACCCTAAAACCCTCCTCCCCCCGCAAACAATTCCAGACTTTCATCGTCAATTTGACATCTTCATCAAAATGTATTTTCCTTTTTCTAATTCAAAATTTACAAATCCATGTAATTCACTCAGAGATTCGACTTGACTTTTATGCATTAGATTATCATTGTTTCTAGCCAAATAAAACAAAACATATCGTATTTTTGGAGCCTGAAATTTTATAGGCGTCACACTATCTATTCAACGTTTCCATCGAGTTTGTGATAATGGTTTGAGTGTTATGTCATTCACCTTCTCTCTAAACATCTTCCAGTTCTTACGTTGAAGATGAAAACAAAAAAAATAATTACGTTGAACAATAATTAGTTTGTGATAATGGTTTGAGTGTCAAATAGTCTTTTTTGATGTATCTTTTACTTATAAGAATTCCAATAAAAACTCTTCAATTTTGGGTGAGGACTCCAAAGTATCTCTGATGTATCTTATACTTGTAAGAATTCTAATAAAAAAATCTTCAATTTTGGGTGAGGACTCCAAAGTATCTGCACACTGAATAATAAGAGTCATTTGCTCCTTACGACTAATAACAAAAATACATTAGAGAATTACCAAAAACATTAGATTATCATTGTTTATGCATTAGATTATCATTGTTTATGCATTAGATTATCATTGTTTCTAGCCAAATAAAACAAAACATCTCGTATTTTTGGAGCCTGAAATTTTATAGGCGTCACACTATCTATTCAACTTTTCCATCGAGTTTGTGATAATGGTTTGAGTGTTATGTCATTCACCTTCTCTCTAAACATCTTCCAGTTCTTACGTTGAAGATGAAAACAAAAAAAAATAATTACGTTGAACAATGCCAAAGAATGATACTGCTTTTGTAGATGAAGAAGCTATATCACAAAGCGCAAGACAAAGGCTATGACGTCCACGTGGAGTATATCAGGCTCTTGGATTAATTTCAAGTAATCTAATTTGCGCACCTTTGTATTTTTCTTTCATGTTTACTCTTTTGTCATAACTTTGTTCTCTCACATCATTAATCTTCAGCTTGAGATGAAATAGTACTTTTCGTAGAGTGTCAAATAGTCTTTTTGATGTATCTTTTACTTAAAAGAATTCCAATAAAAACTCTTCAATTTTGGGTGAGGACTCCAAAGTATCTCTGATGTATCTTATACTTATAAGAATTCTAATAAAAAAATCTTCAATTTTGGGTGAGAACTCCAAAGTATCTGCACACTGAATAATAAGAGTCATTTGCTCCTTACGACTAATAACAAAAATACATTAGAGAACTACCAAAAATATTTCGCATTCTGAATATTCTCAAAGATATTAGCTTGACTTTAGATACAAGTAACTCTATCAACTCATTCTGAATTTTGTGGCTGGAATAACAGGAACGATTTTCAAATTTTTCAAACCGTCGGATATGTTCTTTCGTTACTAGATCAAAATTTTGCAATCACCTTCAATCATACCCAAAAAGTTCTCATTATTCTTTTTTTTTTTGGCTCTAAGGGTAAATTTATTAAAACCAAAGTGTCACTTTTACAGTGGAAAAAAATAAAGAATTACAAAAAATAGATAATGCTCTGGATCCAATCTTTGAAACTCCACAAATTAGGGAGATCCAAAAAAGAGAACAGGCTGAAGGAAGAAAAAGAAGTGAAGGCCTAGAGAAAGGAGTAATGACTTGGGAGAAGTGGGTCTCCAAAGGTGGCTGCCTCGTTAAAACCCCTACTTGGAAAAAACCCCGTGGGGAAAAGCTAAGTAGGGTAAAAGAGTACAGCCGAGAGAGTCATCGTGAGAACCTAAAAGTTGGGGTATGTGACTGAAAACCGAACCAAGATTCCAAAAATGAAGGAGAATCACTGGAGACGAAAGGGAGAAGAGCGATCAGTTTGGCCTTGACGGTTATCTGAATATCCCGAGCTATCTGTGCTACCGGTCTAGAAGAGTTGGTGTGGAGTCTTGAATTTCGCTCGCGCCATAGGTGATACACTGTTTCCTGTAGAAGCAGGTGAGCGATAAGCCTGATGTGCTTGTTGGAGGAGGACCGTGGAAGCCACTGCAAAAGAGATAAAATGTTCCGATGAGTAGGAATCATGTGAATAGTAAGTGATAAAAGTGAATAAGAATAAGAACAAGAGAAGAAGAGATGGTCTCTGGTCTCATCCTGGTTGTTACAAAGGAGGCACGCTGTAGGTGTCATAGGGGAGAATCGGCTGATGCAAGCTCTCGTGGCGAGTCTGTCATGGACCGCGAGCCAAGTCACAAATGCATGCTTGGGAATCCGACCAGAGAACCAAACCTGCTTGTGCCAAGGCACTGCTGTCGACGGAGGAAATATGGTGTAGAAGGTCCTAGATGCGGAGAAGCGGGATGAGGTGTGTGAGGAGGGAAGATCATCTCCGGGGAACCTCCAGAGGTAGGTGTCGGAGTTATTGGGGCGAATGAGAGAAGAGGGACTTGGGAGGATTTCACGCAAGAAGGTGATGATCGGGTTCCTTGAACGCGGTGAGAGCTGCCAGTGGCCTGCAGTGATGGCATCTTGAATTGTCGCCTCATAGCAAATGCCAGTGATCGGGATTGCCGAGTGGCCTAGAAGAAGGGAGAGGGGACCAAAACTTGTCCAGTTATCATGCCAAAAGGAGCAGGTAGAACCTGTTCCAACTTTACAGTAGATGAAAGAGCGAGCTATGTTACGGAGCTTGAGAAGCTTCCTCCACGTCCAGCTTCTGACAAGATATGGGTGGTGGGAATCCCAGAACCTAGTGATAGGGAGGATATGGTTGCGGACCCAGGAGACCCATAAAGATCCTGAGTTAGAAAAGAGCATTCAAATGAGCCTGAGACTGAGGACTGTGTTCCACTTGGCTAACCGACGGAGACCCAAACCTCCTGATGAGCGAGGGGAGCAGACGATGTCCCAACTGATTTTTGCCTTCTTCCCGGAAAGAGTGTTCCCTGACCAGAGGAAAGCATTGCAGAGCTGTTCTATCCTGCCGAGGCATTGCTTGGGCAGCATGAAAATGGAGGCCCAGAAGTTGATGATGGATTTAACAACTGACTGTAGGAGCTGGAGTCGCCCAGCAAATGATAGATGGCGAGAGGTCCAGGAGGTAAACCTAGCCTGGATACGCTCAAAGAGGGGTTGAAAGTCTCATGCCTTCATCTTGTAGGGGGTGAATGGGACTCCTAGGTATTTTACTGGTAGAGTGCCTGGAGAAAGTCCGTGGGTGGAAGCCAAAGAGCTTAGGGCAGAAGTGTCGTTCCCATCCAAGAAGAGCGTTGACTTGAGGAGATTGATTCATAGATCTGACATCCTGTGAAAATTATCCAAAACCAAAAGAATAGCCTAAAGAGAAGCATCTGAACCGTCAAAAAAAATAAAGAGATCATCAGCAAAAGAAAGGTGAGAAATGACCGGGTTGGTGCAGCTGTGATGAAGACGGATATATCCTTCCTCTACTGCTGCGTCCAGGAGCTTTGACAGGATGTCCATAACAATGACAAAAAGTGTCATTATTCTCATCACCAATCTCTGCATTTCTCCACGAAAAGCAATATTGCATAGGCAAAAGCTTCAAACAATGAAATAAGCCTCATCAGTACATCTTTCTAATGTTTTTCTCCCTATACATTTCCTCTTGCACATGTCTATCAATAGTTTCATTCTTTTAAAGTCTCACGTTCAACACTGTCCATTTAGTCATACATAAAATATGATTAGGACTACTTTCATGTCTTTTCAAACAAGACGAAATGTTTCTACAGTTACTAAACCTAATATTTGCCAATATAGGAGGATCTTCTTCTTGGCTGAATAGCTTAAACACCAACAAAAAAAAAGAAGATATTTTGATTTTGAGTAAACTAGCCATATCGAAAAATACCTACCTACAGCCTTTGGAATCTGCAAAAAAAGGAGAAATTATTTTACTTTAAAAATTTCTCCAATATCTAAATCAGATCATCAATCAACCAAAAATATTTATTTTTACTCTTTAATATTAAAGAATTATGCGCATGTTTACTTTCAGATTGCATTTAATTTGTTTGTTACTGTAGTTGTCAAAACTACAAAGGTCAAACACATTTAATAGATCTATCAATGTCTTAGTACGTAATAGAATTTTATCACATGTATATAATAGAGTTTAATAGCTGAAAAATCAAACATAAATACACATAGTAGTTTTAACAAACATAAATACACATAATGAACTCTTAATATTTGTTGAGATCAAACATACACATAATAGTTTCACTAATAAACATGAAACACAAAAAAAAAACTATCATCATCATCATCCTGCAATGCTAATGATCTCATGTAGGAGCTCCTCATGACCACTAAACTAAATAGCATAAGCAGCTGTTGATAAATAGCCAATTATCTCCCTGATATTTTTCTGTGGGCCAAGATAAGCACATAAACTCCACACTCAATAGCCATAGTTTCGATGTTAGAGTGACTAGGTGAGTAAGAATCTGATAATAAGAGGATATACTTATAATTATGATATTTCCATATTATTTATTAGGGTTTTATGGATGTTTTCCTTGATTATCTTAATATGGTTTGAAAGTAAAGAGTTTCAGCATGAAGAAAGGTGAAAAAAGTGGGAAGAATAATTTCACAGAGGAAAGTGTGTTTTGGTCATCCTTGCCAAAGATAGTTAGTGTTCTCTATGAAATAATTAGAACCATTCTTTGATCTTATTAATGCTAAAAAGGCTCCATATATATATATATATATATATATATATATATTGTCAATGTGTTGTATATATTTCAAATTACCATTGTAAAATGTATAATAATTTGTACACAAAATATGAATCTCATAACTTGTTTACTTACAATCCATGGACAACCTATAGTATTAATAAACTACCATATAAACATAAATTATATATATAAGAAAAATATAAGGAAAAATAAGCAAAAAAATTGCATTTTTTATATTTTAATCACTTGAAAATTTTTTTGGCAAACAAACAAATATGAAATATTTTTTTCTCTATTCATTACTTGAAATAAACTCTTTTAACCTCTCTTTTTCTATTTCATTTCTAAATAGACATTCATACAAAAATTTAAACTATATTGAAGAACTCTTTTGAAAACACGTATTCCTTTATACACAACCTTAAAACATGATGTAAATTTTAGTTTTCATTTTTTTAAAAAAAATTATAAAATTTAAATTTATCAAATGATATATGCCATATTATATATTTTTAGTCAATTCTCTATAAAATAAATAATCCAAATTAGTGCTTGTTTTTTAAGTTTACTATATTATAATTTTCCTTACAACATATTATATAAGATAGTTTAAGATTCAAGATATCAGTGCTATATATAATACAATTACTTTGAATTAGAAGAGTCTTCAAAATTTAATTGAAGTAGAAGAGTCTTAGAAAAGTTTAATTTTACCAGCTGAGTTTTAAGAATTTTAAAAGACATATGTTAAAAATTTAGGTGATACATGATACATTCTTACAACTTGTGTTTACAAAAATTTTATTTTATTATAGTAGATATTAGACTTTGAAAATTATAATGATATTCATCTTAACTGAGAAAAAACAAAAAAAAAACTTTTAAGAAAAATAGATTGTGAGTGAAAAATTAATTAAAATTGTAGATTTTGAGGAAAAATAAATATATGTCAAAATGAAAATGACACATAACATCCTCTCCGAAACTTTTGTTTGAAAATTCTTACTTTATTATATAAGATTTGAGAAGATTACATCAACTAATTAATGCCTATTATTAATATTGATAACTATTGATATATATAATTAGTTTTGTTCATTTCAAAATTTTAGATTCAATTACAGTCTCTTGGTTTAAGGCTTCTTGTTTACTTTTGGTCAGGTATGCTTATGAACCAGCCCAACTGCAAAGTTTTTTAAAAGAAATTATTTGCCAAAATTCATTTAGTAATAGAAATTCCTCAGGCGCATCACTTTGGTTCACCACATAACTATAGCCTCATTTTTTTCATGCTTGGACCACGTATATACTTAATACTTGTGTATTTCCAATTATAATATAAAGAAATTAATAACCGGGAGTAGCAGGTCGTCTGGTTAACGCTACCAAACTATAACTTTATTTACTTTTCAAGAGAATGGATGACCGACAAAAAGGAGAATTTTGAAAGAGAAAAAAATTCAAGAAAAAAGCATGAAGAAAAAAGAAAACCAAAATATTGTAATTTTATTGTAATTTTTAGTTCCACTGACAGAAACTTAAGCAATTAAAAGGTAAATTTTCTGGTTATCATTATTATTATTGTATATATATATATATTTATCAGAAATGTTTCCATCTGAGTTTGCTTTTTCCCGGGAAAGGGTTAACGTCCATAACACTAACCCAAATGTCGCTATAAATACAGATCCATTTCCCCACACCCGTCAAACCCATCTTCTTCTTCTTCTTCTTCTTCTTCTCCATTCCACCTGAACTCTTGTTTTACCCCAAATCCACCAAAACAAAACAAAAACTCGTCCTTTTTGAGACAAGAAAAAAAGATCCACTCTTTTTTGTCTTTACGAGGAATGCTCGTTGAGTCCCTCCGAGATCGTGTGATTTAGCAACGAGAGTTTTGTTCTTATCGGTGAGAGAAATGGAGCAGAAGAGCGTATTGTTGTCAGCTTTAGGTGTTGGTGTTGGATTAGGGATTGGGTTAGCATCGGGTCAGAGTTTCGGTAGATGGGCAAACGGGTCGGGTTCTGTAGAGGACGGGCTCACCGGAGAACAGATTGAGCAAGAGTTGGTGAGACAGATTATTGATGGGAGAGAGAGTACTGTCACCTTCGATGAGTTTCCGTATTTCTTAAGGTACTTAAAATAAAACTCTCTTTTACTTTTTTTTTGGTTCTTTGTGTGTTTTAGATTTGATTATGTATGAAAGAGCTAACTTGAGCTCAACCAAAGATTCAATGCTTTTTTTTTTAGATTTCAGATCTATATATGGATCTTTAGATAAGAGTGTGTGCTTCTAAGATGCCAACTTGGCAAGTTGTTTGTAATTTATTACATCCTCCAGCTGTCAAAAAAGATTGAATCTTGGTTATAGAAAAGAAATATATTGAATCTTTGGAAAAAAAGAATGATTTTTTTAACTAAGGTTTTAAGGATTTAAGTTAGCATATTTTTTTATTGGTGGTGAAAGGAGCTTAGAATCTCTGGGTATGTAGGTTCAAAGAATGATAGAGATGTGAAATTCTTTGAATTAAAAGTTTGATTTTTTATTGTTTTCCAAGAATGATACTTAGAAAGGGAGAGAACCGAAAATGATGGAAAGTGGGGTAGGTTGGTTGCACAACAAGCATGTGGATGATTTGGCAAATGAAGACAGAGAGAGACAGCGAGAGAAATAGAAAGATTCTTACATGTGATTCTACTAATTTAGTTAATAACTCTCATAATAACTTCTTTTTTAATGCTAACAATGTTTTTGGATTCACTTCTACATAGTATTGAATCCACTCTGTAATATAGCAAGTTTTTACATTTTTAAGAATGTGATGAATTTGAATTTCTAAACTGTAAATGTGCATCATGCATTTGCAAGACATAAGACATGAATGTCTAAATTTTACATTCTTGGTAATAAGATGAAGACATTTCTCTCAATCTTGATTGTTTATTGTTTGATTGCAGCGAAAGAACTCGAGTGTTATTGACAAGTGCAGCTTACGTTCATCTAAAAGAGTTGGATATCTCGAAGCACACTCGGAATCTTGCACCTGCAAGTAAAGCCATTCTACTTTCTGGTCCTGCGGAATTCTATCAGCAAATGCTTGCAAAAGCTTTGTCTCATTACTTTGAATCGAAGCTATTGCTGTTAGATATAACTGATTTCTCTATTAAGGTAAATCCATAAATTAGTGCATTTAGCTTTTTCAAGTAATTCTCAAAGTAAAACAGAATAGATCATAAGCTTTCTCTATCCTATTCTTTGGAAACAGATACAAAGTAAATACGGATGCGCCAAGAGGGAACCTGTAAGTTACGTCTAGTCCTATCTATGTTTCGTTATGCTGATGATTTCAGAGCAATGACTTTGTTTTTCTCTTTCTTTCTCTTTATTGGTTTATAGCTTCACAAGAGGTCTATTTCTGAATTAACATTAGACAAAATGTCTAGTTTGATGGGTTCCTTCTCTATGCTCTCTCAACGTGAAGTTGAACCAAGAGGTAAAAAGAAACCAAACCTCACTACTTTTTTTTTTGTATTACTTCAAACATGAGCTGAAGAGTTAGAGTTCTTGTAAAGTATTAGGGGCATTGCGTCGACACACCAGTGGAAATGATCTTAAATCAAGGTTGGTATCTGTTTCCTTGCAGTTAGTTGTATGCCTTCTTTTTGTTTGTCTTTGAAAGCTCACTAGTTCTTTTAAGCGCAGGAGTTTCGATAGCTCAAATCGTCCTCCAAGACACCAGAGAAATGTTTCTGCTACTTCTGATATCAGTAACATATCCTCCCGCTCTTCGATTTCTTTTTCAGGTTTGGAAATATAACTTTATTATATCTTTTTAATACATTTTATTCAACTTCACGTTCTTACATCTCTTTGCTTCATATCTGTCTTTTTATGGCTTCAAGCTTCCAGCAGACGCAGCACAAATCTATTCTTCGACGAGAAACTTTTCCTGCAATCACTCTACAAGGTAAAAACTAGAAAGCAAACCTTTTCACTAAGTATTCTAAGTAGCTTCAACGGATTTTTCAAAATTGACGTCTTTCTCTGCAGGTCGTGGTCTCTGTATCGGAAACAAGTCCGCTAATAGTATACCTCAGGGACGTTGAGAAGCTTCTTGAGTCAGAAAGATTCTACAAGTTGTTCCAGAGGCTCTTGAACAAGCTCTCTGGTCCTGTCTTGATTCTTGGCTCAAGGGTAATAGAACCCGAAGATGATTGCCAAGAAGTAGGCGAAGGGACTTTTGCTCTGTTTCCTTACAACATCGAAATCAGACCACCGGAGGATGAGTCTAAGCTCGTGAGCTGGAAGAATCGGTTAGAAGATGACATGAAGATGATTCAGTTTCGAGACAACAAGAACCACATCGCGGAGGTTCTTGCTGCTAATGATATCCAATGCGATGACTTAGCTTCGATATGCCACGTGGATACAATGTGTTTGAGCAACCACATTGAGGAGATTGTGATTTCTGCTATCTCTTATCATTTGATGCACACCAAAGAACCGGAATACAGAAACGGAAAGCTTGTAATATCTTCCAAAAGGTAAGTTCTAGAATCGGTTTATTTATTCATAGTAACCAACTGTTTTGTCAGCTAATTAACTGATTCTTGATCCTTCCAACAGCTTGTCTCATGGACTGAGTATATTCCAAGAAGGTGGAAGCAGATCATTTGAAGACTCCATGAAGCTAGACACAAACACTGACTCTAAGCGAAAAGGAGGAGAATTATGTTCAAAGAGCGAGTCAAAACCTGAATCATCTGGTCCTGAAAACAAAAACGAGTTGGAAAAATCGCTTCCTTCAAACAAGAATGACAATTCATTGCCTCCAAAACCTGAGGTTGTTCCTGATAATGAGTTTGAGAAGCGTATAAGACCAGAGGTTATACCAGCAAATGAGATTGGTGTGACATTTGCAGATATTGGTTCTTTAGACGAAACAAAAGATTCGCTTCAAGAACTTGTAATGCTTCCACTTCGAAGACCCGATCTCTTCAAAGGCGGTCTTCTCAAGCCATGTAGAGGAATCCTTCTATTTGGACCACCTGGTACTGGCAAAACAATGCTTGCAAAAGCAATTGCAAATGAAGCTGGAGCTAGTTTCATCAATGTCTCCATGTCTACAATCACTTCGAAATGGTTTGGAGAAGATGAGAAGAACGTGAGAGCTCTGTTTACTTTAGCAGCCAAAGTATCTCCAACGATTATATTTGTGGATGAAGTAGATAGTATGATGGGGCAAAGAACAAGAGTTGGAGAGCATGAAGCAATGAGGAAGATCAAGAATGAGTTTATGACGCATTGGGATGGGCTTATGACAAAACCCGGTGAAAGGATTCTGGTTCTTGCAGCGACAAACAGACCCTTTGATCTTGATGAAGCTATCATTAGGAGGTTTGAGCGGAGGTACGATAGCAACATTGGTTAGATGAAAAAGCTCTAAATAACTCTTAATGACTATACAATTGTGACTGATTTGTGTTTTGTGTTGGAAATAACAGAATAATGGTGGGACTTCCTTCGATTGAGAGCAGAGAGAAGATCTTGAGAACATTGTTGTCGAAAGAGAAAACAGATAATCTTGATTTCCATGAGCTTGGACAGATGACAGAAGGCTACAGTGGAAGTGATCTCAAGGTTTTTGTCATCTCTAACCAGAACTCAAAAATCTTGACTAAAATCATTGGAATTTGGAAACTGACTGTTTGTTAAACATTTGTGCAACAGAACTTATGCATTACAGCTGCGTATAGACCGGTTAGAGAGCTAATTCAACAGGAAAGATTGAAAGATCAGGTACAAAGAGTAAAAAGACCCTATCTTGTCCTCTTTAACTATCGAATTCTCTGCACATTCCGAAATATTCTTGGTGGTTTTAGGAGAGGAGGAAGAAAGAACCAGGAAAAGGCACGGAAGAACCAAAAGAAGCAGAAGAAGAAGAAGCTTCTGAGGAGAGAGAGATTATTTTGAGACCTTTGAACATGGAAGACATGAGAAAAGCTAAAAACCAGGTCAAAGATCATATCTTATTGTGACAAGAAAAGACCAGAGAACAAAAAAAACTAACTAAGATATGTTGTGTGTTTTGCAGGTGGCGGCGAGTTTTGCATCAGAAGGATCTGGAATGATTGAGCTGAAGCAATGGAATGATTTGTATGGAGAAGGAGGGTCAAGGAAAAAGGAACAGCTCACTTACTTCCTCTGAAAAATGCAAAGCCCTAAAATTGTGAATGTATGTTTCTTGGTGCACAACATGTCAAACAGATCCGTTTGGTCTTTTGGCAAATAAAAAACAAAGAGTCTTCTTTTACTTGTTACTTTGTTAGGCTATTCCTCATTTAGATAGGTCCACCTTCTTTTCTTTCTTTTCTTTTTTGGGTTTTTAGAATTTTTCTCAAAATTGTGACTTTCTTTCTATGTTCATATTTATGTTATTGTAAATGTGTAGTTAATTTATGTAGTAAGCATATTTATACTATAAAAGATTATCAACTTCTCTCCAAGGAGCTGCCACGCTAGCATGCCATAGGTAGAAGACACGTGTCCATACAAAAAAAGGAAAAAAAAAAACTGTATGAATATCTTTCACACCTCAATTTCTCTGTCGTTACATGAAGCAACTCCTCTTCATCTTCCCTATGTTTTTATTCTAATACTTATTTACGGAAGAATAGTTGTGCTAATTCATATGAGAAACTCCACTGGTTTGAGCCAGATCCATGGCCTCTTCATAGAATTGTTCATCTATTATACGACAAATCTCACCGGTTTGGAAATTCAAGCCTTTCTTCTATTTCCCCCCTCCCCTTTGGCCCGCACATGTCCCAGTGCCTACTGTCTAGTCCCACTATCATTTCACAGTTTATTAGATTCTGCATTAGTCATTTACGGTATTTTTTTTTTCTTTATCGCAGCGGTAAAAACAGTATCCCGCTTTATGTCATTAATCAACAACTTTGTTTTAAAAAATATGTACATAACATTTCGTCTATTATCTATTATCATTAGAAAACAGTTTATAGTTCATATATATCACTACATGAAATGGAAATCTATACAATTAGGATATTGAAAAATGAAAAAAAAAAAACAAACAAACATGGACTAAATAGAATTGAATTCAAAGAAAACACATATGGGCTCATCAACACTTCGTGTTATATTCTATTTTTGTTAGTTATGTTTGTATCTGGATATGATCAAATTCCGTGCCTTTATCATGCTTATTCTGCTTTTTTTCCCCGTTTCCATGTTTATTTTTATTTGGCGTGATAGGACTTGCTTAGTGCAAACATATATATTCTCTCCTCACCTTTTCTAAAAAAAATATATAAAATTTGGATTCTGATATGTTGATTCTACAGTATCACTTCCACTTTCCTTTCTCCCACCAGTTAGACATATTTAAGTGTCCAAGCTGATATTGGGTACAAAGATTTCACCTTCGATTGCGTTTCGTTCTCTAAGCAACAAAGAAAATGCGAGAAGCTGGGAATAAATGCACATTCATGATTCACGGGCCTACTAGTGTGCAAGAAAGAACTATACAATTTTTAGATGCGACTCATGCGTGAAGCAATTCGGGATTGTGTATCGCTTCGTGAGGGACATTTTAGGAGATTCAGATCAAGATGGTATAAGATAAGTTTATACATCTATCATATATTAAGTCTCTTATCAGGAAATAAATGATCTTGTTCCAGCTATTAGTAGCAACAATTATGGATTGGTCCGGTAAATTAGAGATTCTTACGGAAATGGTAACATGCAAAAGGTATTTTCTGCAGCTTTAAAGCGTCTATGCTCGACGAAAAAAACTTATTGTGTGGTAATGCCAAGGTATGTTCCAAACGATTGGGACTACTCTTTTATGTGTGGTAATGCTAGGGTATGTTCCAAGCTCTTTCTCTTCTGCTATCTAAATTGTCCTTGAGGTTGTGTTAAATTTTATTCCAAGTCCCTTATCAGGAGTAAGGACGCTATAAACAAGTAAAAACTTGGCCATAACAGCTCTTTATGTTCTATACTTTATTATAAAAAAGTTAACATAATTATAAAAAATGGAGGCACAAGGAAGCTAAAATGGGAAAGAAAAAAAAGTTTGAGGAGAAAGCTCCAAAAATTAATTCAAGGCGAACTTGTCAAAAGGCAAAAGGAAAGAAAACAGAAGATACATATACAATGGGTATATTATTTCCATACATCTTAAATGTCTAATAATATATATCTTAGTTATACACAAGTAAGCTATATGTAAATTATGTTTCTCAAAACGTTGCAGTTAGATTATAAAAACGTTAACTTTGACTGGATTCTGATTATAGTTGTAGGGTTTTTGTATGCTTAAAGTTAAAGAGATGTACTCCAAAAGCACCTTTCGTAAATTGAAGAAGGTGGCGGGTGTTAGGTTTCAGAGACACTTATAAATTATATGATGTGAAAATTGTGATTAAAACTTAGATTTAGTTTGACGGGCAATTACCCATCATGGTTGTACGAGATACTATCGATTTGATAGAGGAAGCTTTGTACCTCAAAATATGCCCATCATGTTCATTTACTTGTTCGCAAAGACCAGTTAAGAGCCTTCATGGCCATGCAAGATAAGTGAGTTCTTACAGGTTTTTATATCAAATAGCTTTTGAGTGATACTTTACACTCTTTCTTTTGAAGGATAATTGTCAAAGTTCTAATCAGAAAATCTTTTAATTTTGCATCGTTTTGACTAAAAGTTCTATCCCAAGTAAATTGATAGCCAGTTTGTTAATTAGGCCTATTTTGTTTTACAGTTGAACATACTGTAAGATGAGTCCTTTTAACATCCCATGTGTTATTTAATCAGGTTGGTTATGGTAAATGTTTGAAAGTGACATATAATTTATACATCACAACGCAATAATTACAGTGCAACACAAAAAACTGTTAATGTACTTGGCAGTTGGCACTGGGCAGCATTAAGAGGAAAATATTTTGCATTCTACTAGAGGAGTTGACACTGGTTAAAAACTAGATTGCGATCCGAAACCAAAAGTATACCAAACCAATCTATACTAAACCGGTTCCGGTTTGATAACCATTTTTCAGAAAAGGGGAAAAAACAGAACAAGTAATAAGAACAAACAAAAACTCAGATAGATAAAAAAAAATCTAGACGATGATTCAACAAAAATACATGAGGAGATACCAAAATCTTATGGTAGGAGAAGCTCTCTCGAATAATCATCTTTACCCATTTGCTTGCAATGAACTGAGCTCCATTATAAATCTGGGTTACTCTCGATTACCCAAAGATCTCAAAGCTTTCATCTTCCAAGATACTCTCTCTGCTTTTCGTCTTCTTCCCGAGTAAGTTTTTCTTTTAGAGCTCGAAATTCGAATTGATTGATACTTTTGGGGATGTTTTCTGTATATGAAATTCATTTCACTTGTGGGGTATTTAAGGTTCTATTTAGAAGATTAGAAATGTTCTTGTTTGATACTTTGTTCAATCTGTTTGTAGCTTCATTTGTAGGGTTGGTAAAATTTCATGGCTTCTGCATCGAACAAGTAATTACCAAATTTTGGAACTTTCAGCCAACCGTGAATTTGGGGATTGAGTGTAATTGGTGATTGGATCTTTGAATTCGATTAGCTTAGATCATTTGATTCTTTGCATATAGAATTTGCAACAAGAAATGTTTTTTTTTATGAAATGTAGAATGTTTTGTCTTTGTTGAATATAAATACAAACACTTTAACAAGTTTGCTTTGTGCTGAAAAACATCAGCAGATGGTTCAACCGTATGGTTCCTTTATATGTTGTTAGAAAAATCCTGAAAGTCAAACTAAAGTTGGGAACATTCTTTGGTTTTAGTAGCCAAGCATGAAGCAGAGGATTAAGCCTAGTTTGGGTTGGGGATTGGTTCTTAGAATGGTTTTATTTCAATGCCAATAGATTATGGTCTTCACTGATTTTTTGCGTTTGCGTTTGTGTTTGGATTTCGCATTTGCTTTGTCAATTTGCGAAATAATTTTTGTTAGCCCTTTGTGTGATATGTGACTACTCATCAATAGTACATTATAGCACAAATCTGTTAGATTCTTGACTTTGTAGTTTTTTCAGCGTGAACACTTCAGCTGCTGTTTCAGCCGCTAACCTTCTCCTGAAGAGCGTGGAATCAGTTCTCCCAAAACAGAAGAAGAACTTAGCAATTGTAGAATTCAAGCAGGCAAAAGTAGCACTTAAGAGACGCAGTAAGAGCCATGAGGAAGATATAGGTATGTTTTGTAGAAATCTTTCTGAAAATCTCTTCTTAAGAAGCCGAAGATAATCCTTCACGACGTGAAAACTGTTTTTTTCAGATTTACCTTCACTTCCACAAGATATCCTTATTCACATCTTCAGTTTCCTCGATGTATCATCCTTACTTTCCTCATCTCAAGTCTCTCGGTACTACTTCCTCCTATACATTTCCACAATGCAGAGTCTTTTGCTTGCTTTTTTTTCTTCTTCTTACTTGTCTGTTTTGTAGGTCATGGAACAAAGCAACGTATGAAGACTCTCTGTGGCGATCACTATTTGACCTTCACTTCAGTCACAAAGTCTTGATTTATATTCAGCCCGATATTGACTGGAGAGAAGCCTTCAAGAACGAGTACATCAGTAAGTGCTTCTTCTTTGTCCACGGTTTTATATTTTCTCTTTCCAAAAACCGCTCTCTCTATGTACAATTTGTAAAGTATACATGTGCTTTGCTGCAGTGTATAATTCATCAAAGATGTTAAGATCTGGTCGGGGACACTGCAGTTACTGTGACTCCGTTGTTTGGCACGACAACTTGAGATGTCCGAATAAACAATGTCGGCTGAAATCAAGCAAAGAGCCACTCCACCTCATGTTAACTCACCAGGTAAGCTTTCTCCTCTTCAAGAAATGTTTCTCGTGGTTTCTGTAACTTCTGGTGGTTTTTTTTTACTTCTTTTTGTCGTAGTACTTGTCGTGCAAGTTATCTATCTGCTTTTGGTGGTTTTGTTTCTTCACAGGTTGTTAACTATTTACTGGGGATAACGAGTTCGTCTGACGAAAGTGATTCGGACGATGAGGCCGTTCGTGGACTATGGGCTTATCCTACGCTACAGTAGCTTTACCAAAATATCATTTCCGTGTGTAAACTATTTTACTCATATGCACATTCATATTCAGTACAGAGAAAAACAAACGTCTCTTGCTTGGGCTTGTAAGCCCTAGTTAGGCTTGTTGGGCTCGTGGGCCCATCTGTATTCAATCCAATTAATCTTTTTCATAAATTAATCTATTAATTTATAAAAATTATAAATTGTCCAAATCATGTAGTACAGTGGTGAGTACCTCTGAAATTTATGATACAAGTAAGTTTGAAGTTCGAATTCAACACCCTAAAATATTAAAAAGGATATTAAAACAATTAGGCTCCATTGATAAAAAAAAAAAAATAAGCTATAATCGTATTAAGTTTGTTTTATTCGAACTAGTACATAACTGCAAAATTGTAATTTGTACATACGTATAATTTGAATACTTGCAAAAAGTTTGATCGGATGATGTATATCAGAAATCAAATTTATTTTTTACTCTGTCTTATCTTTGATAATTAATTAAGTCTATTAGATACTTGCGACTTTATAGCATCGGTAAGGCATGAAATAAGCTGTAAATTTTTGCTTCGAAAGGATTGGATAAGTGAGAAGATACGGCTGTCATGAACAATTCTACATGATCTGATGCGTTTGTATCTCGAAAGCTTGTGTCATCATTGTATTTAAATCATCTAATAGGAAGCGATTTAAAAACTGACTTGGATCGTGTTTGAATAGTACCTAAAGATAATTTTCTTATTATGACTCTCCGTTAAAGAATAATGAGGAAATTGAGTAAGCTAATGGGTAAATAAATGCAAGTCTACGCAATGTTCACTATGTACATATCATAAATAACCTAATGATAGTCGTGGAAACCATTATTAACGTTGGGTTTTCATGTTTATGAAGCACAATTCTTTTGTAAGCTAAGAGCTAATATTGAATTATATCTTCAACTTATCTTTATGTTATTAGTCTATTTTCATTATCACCTTTTTTATATCACAATTCGTTCAACACCTAATAAACAATAATATTAGATGTGATGATGCATACACACATTCCATGACAATTGCGTGGATTTAGTTATTCACGTATAGGCATATCTTTAATTTTTGGTATATTCTATAAGCCATTTTTAGGTATAAGCACTTTAGTCGGTATAGCTCAACGCCATCCTTAGAATCCTTTTTTTTGTCACTAACTATTATATAGTTTTTAAGTGTTTAACTTTAACCACAACGAAATATAAACCAAATTCTAAAAATAATTGCATTGAATTGTGGTTACAAAAAGCAATCTAATGGTGACGAACGGAACTGAATCGTTTTGGTTTGTTAGTTCATTACGTTTGGTGTATTGAAGACAACAAAGCTGGGGAAAAAGCGCAAGTATATAATCTTAAAATTGAATCGAAATACAGAAAACAAAGCTGGCAAAAAACTAAAGTATAAAACATAGTTAGGCTAATCAATAAATTAATTAAAAGCCAATGTTTATGATTCTCAGTTGTATTAAAGTTAGAAAAACAAAGTGTTTAACAAAAAAAGAAAAGTTATAAAGCAAGCTGTTCTTTAAACTTTAAAGTGAAAGAAGGTCGAAATTTTAGAAATTCACGAAAGAAAAAAGCTTTCAAGTCAAAGCTTTTGAGGTAAAAAAACCTTTTGATATGTACATAAGATAAACATATACACAATAAACAACTTATTCTTTCAAAGTAGAGACAAAAGGAAAATTGAATTATGTAAATGGGCCAAATATACTTTCGCCATGGAAAGGACACGAGCTTCTTTAAACAACAAAAGTCAGAACGTCACAGAGCTAAACTCTTCTTTTTTCTGTGGAGTTAATATTTGTTTTTGTCATTCTTATTTATTAATTTCCGTGTTCTTCGCTCTGCCTTCTTTTTGCTATCTTAGTATGAGTTCGTGGTGATTTATCGATCCTCTCCTCTCAAACAATTATGGCCAAAACATGTTATTACGTTTTCGTAATTATTGCTATAGTTAATTATATTTGTAGGTTTTTACATCAATCTAAAAGTTGATAAAAATATTGACAATATTAATATTATCATATTATAATTGCATCTTAATTATTATACAACAAATTTTATCGAATAATTATGAAGTTTCTGAAAAAATTTTACGTATTTCTTCGATAATATCATATAAAAGATAATAATAAAAAAAGAGAATTGAGCTTACATATAACTATAAATAAGTATTGTAAGACTTCTGAATGAAAAATTAGTTAATGAAGTAAAAAATATTAAATCGCTGGAACGGGATAATGATCGTATCGACTATAATTTTCTAAGATCACAGTTGGATTAACAAAAACAATAACTATCAAATATATTTATAGTATAACTATCAAATATATTTATAGTATAAACCATTGAGAGTTTAAGAATGTATGGTTTATCGTCATGTTTTGACTTCGGCGGATTTGGAAGTGATAAGCTAAAATTTTCAAAACTGGCTTCCTAAAACATTATCATGTAGCAATCTTTAAAAAAACGTTTTTCTGTATATTTCTTTCATTATTGCATTGGTATTTGATTCATTTGTTTTTTTTACAAATATAATTCGTTCGTTTGAGATGTTAATATTGTTGTAATCTTACAACATAAAACAAAATAAAGCACTATAGCTTACAAAAGCTATAGCTACAACCATATGTGTGTTATGGATGTAATGATAAATAAATGAAGACAATAGATAGGAAGAATGTTTTAACCTGGGCATGAAAAGAATAATAAAGAGGTGAACATCTCTCAAATCCATGACACAAAAAATTCATATAAAACAGATTCTTATAAAATCATTAGGTATGTTGATAAAAAAGAAAAATAATAATAATAAAGCAAAATAAAGAAAAAAAAGAGAAAAAAAGGAGCGGTAATAAAAAAAAGAGCGAGAAATTACCAATTATAAAGTAATAATAATACAAATAATAATCTGTTTTACTCTTTTCCATCTCAAATGCCATTTTCATATATCTTTTTTGTTCTTCCTTTACAAAAAAAAAAAAGATAAAAAGATTAAACCCATTTTCGAAAAGCTCACCTTCTCTTTCTTCTTCCTTTAAAAGCTTCACTTGACATTCTCGTTGACAAAGCCAACCTCTCTCACACACTCTCTCTCTTTCTCTCCCTCTACTCTCTCTTTCTAAATGGAAGCTCTTAGCTTTATGAAATTCTGGCTAACGAACGCCAACGGCAATAAACTCCGCCGTGAAATTAGAATCTCAGAATCCGCCGTCGGATCCTCCACCGCATTGGCCGATCCCGAAGTTGAGCTTTGCGAAGGAGATGATTCCTTCTTCGAGCTCGAGATCTCTATCTCCGATTTCTCCTTAAAGGAAAACAAAACCTCTGAAGAGAGAGAAGAAAAACATACGACGTTCTCTGTCTCCAAGAGCAAAGTCCTCCCTTTCGTCGAAATCACTTCCAAACCTCAGTCTCCGATCACCCTCCTGAAATCCGGTCAAAAGTTTCGTGCTTTCTCTTTCAAGAAGTCAAAATCCGTCGTATCGGAAAAGTCAACGACGACGACGACGACGGAGATGAAAGAAAACAACAGCAGAAGCCTCAACGTAAGGTTCAGAATCGAAGACGAAACAATAACAAGTTTCAGAAAAACGGCGACCATTGCGAGATCACAGGTGAAAGCTGACACGGTATTCTGCGACGACTCTGTTTCCTCTTCTACTTCTTCCTCCAAGAGATTCTTTGATCTCATAAAGCCTTTATACAATAAAACAACGAAGAAACAGAGCATCAACAGTGTATCTACATCTCCGGCGTCTTCACCGGGGGCGAGAGAGAAACAGAGGAGTAATATTCCGTCGGGGATACGAAGTGTGAGGAGACAGCTTGGGAAGAGCCGGTCGGCGTCTGCGACTGTTGGAGGGACGTCTCCGGCGAAGAGACTCGACGAGTCTTTACAAGTGCAACAAGATGGGATTCAAAGTGCGATTCTCCATTGCAAGAAATCTTTTCACGGGTCGAGAGGTAAGCAAGAACAGTTTTTTTTTTGTTCCTCTCTATTTTCCGTCGATTTGATTTTGTGTTGTTTCGTGAATCTTAACGTGTTTCTCTTTGGTTTTCAGAATCTTGTATGTTATCGCGATCTACTAGTGAATCTTCTTCACAAGAGAAACTCAGTACTTCGTCGTCTGAAGGTATATTATGAATTATGTATTTTATTTAGTTAAAGGTAATTAATAAACTTTTTTAAAAAATGCTAACTAAAAAATCTCATACGTTTTGTTTTTTTTTTGTAGATTCGTATTTGTTTTCAAGAATAGCAAGCGATTCAATGTCGGAGAGATCAATCGATAGCCTGACTTCCATCAAGGAACAGAGGGAGAAGATTAGCGATTAGTTTTTTTTTTTTGTTTGGTTTGGTTTATAAGAAGAAAAAGAAAATTAGATCGCAAGAATTTTAGTTTCTTTTGAAAAATTAGTTAAAAAATGATGATGATGATGGCAAAACAGAGAAATCTTGTTGCAGGATCAGCAGAGTCTCAGATTAGTGAAGGGTCTTGTTCTTGTTTTTGCCTTTGTATAGTGATGGATCATTATGTGATTCCTGACACCTAGAAAAATTGAAAAAATATATATATTTATTACATATCTCTGTCGTCTTCGTTTGTCACACAGCTGAGCTCACAATGTGTCTCATATTTCAATTTCTTAACTTCTACTATAAATTAATTTAAACAAATCTCTTAGACCATCTCGGTAGGAAGACTTCTATAACTAAATAATTATTTTTTAAAAAAAAGTTCACCAATTTTTTATAACCCTTATATAAGAAACGACTCTGAACTTTGTTTTTTATTTTTATTTTTTTAATTGTAAGAAATTCTATTAGCATCTTAGTAACAATTTTGTTCCAAAAAATTGTTGCTTTGAACTTTTTATTATGTTATTATTAAAAACTAAAAAGGAATGTTTAGAGTACAAAAACTGAAAAAATACGGTCTGTATGTTTAGAAAGCTCAATGTATAAAAACTGTTTAAGAAATATAAATTTCTACTCGTAAATATTTTTTGAAAAAAATATACCGTAATTGCAAATATGACTCCAGAACACTATAAAAATGTACTTCCTAATTTTCTTAAAGATAAAACTACAGAAAGTGTTAATTCATATATATACATGACTAATCTACTTGAACTGAAAATATATATTTTGAAATTTGATACGATTATGTAAACTTAAAATTTTAGTATTAATTTATTCATCCGTAGCAATAAGTCAAAAACCATTTGATGCCTCAAGATCAAAACTAATATGTAATATAAAAAAAGAAAACCAAATAATTTATGCTTCCCTAATATGTAATATAAAAGAAAATTGTCAGGTACTTTCTTGTTCTAGCAAAAATATTAATAAAAAGGTTAAAAGATTGAAGTTAATGGAAAAATTCCTCACTTGCGCATTTGGAAGTGACTTGACAGTACAGTCACTGGTCCATTATTATTATTATGTATTTTCATTTTATCACTTTTTTTCTTTCTGCTATTTCACTTTCCAAGAAAAATATATGAAATCTGGCAGTGCTAGTTCATCATCCTGACCTATATTTATTTATGTGTAGATCTACCAGATTGTTTTAACATTTTTAAGTTCTCATTATTCATACAATCATTTAATTATCACTTTTAAGTCGATGCTTAAACTTATTGTCTCCCATATCCTCAAGAAAATGACATTGGAGAAAGAAACACAAATATATAGGGTTAAGTAATTTTTTTTTGTTAATTTAGTTAAATGATTTTAATATTTAATATGGTGGATGTTGGATTTGAACCTCAATTATGTATTATGAATTTCAAAAATTATCAATATTGTGTGATATGGTTATGAGGGGTTAAGTAATTAGATAGATAAAATGTGTAGAATTATTTGTACAGTGATCCAATGGTGACGTTAAGTGATATATTGATTTCCCGCTTATTTTAAATATTTAATATGATATATCAAATTATTTTATGTATCGACATGTCGCTAAAGATGGCCAGTATTTATGCTCCTGAAAATATTTTGCAAACACACCTCACTAAGACAGTTATATCCATAATTTTGCTCCATTTGAAAGTTTCAGATTTTGGGCGGTTAAGTTGTGTTAGAGAACGCATTCTTTACTTGACTAGATTTATATTATTATTTTTTATTTGATTACATGACTTAACAAACGACCAAAACGAGTTAAGAGTTTTATTGTTTTTAGGATCTTGCAAGTTAAAGTTTCGGATCCCACCACAACAACCGTCCAGAGTCACCTAACAAAGTCCGACCACAAACTTTAAGTAGTCCAAAAAGTCATAATTTTTCTTTCTTCAGACGTAAACAAGGTTTACTAGGTTTGACAATGTAAGAATGTAAAAACAGAGAACATGAGACGACAAGAATTTACTAGGTTTGACAATGTATCTAGTTGCCAAACATTTTATTAATTAAGATAAAACCATTTGTTAAATAAAATTACTCGAGTTTAAGACCAATTTTAGATCAACAACAAACTTACTATAGATCAACTTACCGATTTTCATCAGTGTTTTAATTGGTAAGTTACAGAATGATGGAATTAAGTTAAAAACATATTTTTGCAAATATTTTATCTATCATAAAATTTTATAAAAAATACAAGTGTTGAGTAGATTATTTATGGAACCAATCAAAACCTAGATAATCAAACTTCAATATAAATTTTATTTTAGTTTGACGTTTTTGATATTGTTTATCTCAACTTTGCTTTAACAATAACAAAATATTATATTAACAACGGATAAACCTAAATCCTGACAATAAATTTTCTATATTTAAGAAAATATTTGAAACTATAATATTTATCAAGTACATTTGAAAAAAAAACTCTAGTAGAGAAAACATTATTTCCAAAATCTCTTTAACTCTATTGTTAAATTAGAGATGTTCGTAGTACTTTTGTTCAAGAAATTTCAGTTTATTGTTTAAATAAATCTGACTTATTATTTTTATTTAAAAAATTATCTATGTAAAAACTACATTTTCAAATTATTATATAAACAAAAATTTTAAAAATTCAAATATATTTAAGAATTATTTTATTACTCTTTATATCCAATAATATAAAATATTTAACATTTTCTTCTTATGTTTACGATTTTCTGTGCAACTTTATTTATGCTCTGTAGTATGTATTATGTAGCATTCGATGATTGGTTATTTTGAAATCAATTTTACATAAACGAATTCTGGAATAATATATAGTTAAGAGAGTTCTATTTAAGAGAATATCCAATCCGTAGAAAAACGGTAGATGTCAGACATGATACGATAGATTACGTGACAGAATCAACAAAATCATGATACTAAGTCTGATCGCCGTCTGGCTGATGAAAAACTATGAAGAAAATAGACATAAAAATTAATTTATGTGTTAGTACATCGGAGATTTCTACTATTTATTATATACAGAAAAATCGATAGAGAAGATGAGGAAATTCCAAAGAACAAAAAAAGCATCTAGAGCAAATGAAATTAAATACTTTTTATCTACTTAGAAAAGAGCTCAAAACTCCTTTCACCATTATATCACCTCTATGCAATAATTAAACACCCATAATAATTATTAATAGCAGTTCTGATGCACATACAAATCTTCTTACAGAAACCCATTTCTCTCCATAATATACTATTTTCAATAAAATAAGTTTAACTAAACTTAATAATTAAGTAAATATTTGTCCAATTTATCTGTTGATCAAGACGATTTGTTCTCATAAATTCATTTACAAAGCTTAATATGTCACTATTTATTATTGACCATGCTTGTTGATAGAACAAAGTCGTCATACCATGTGGATCCGGTGCTTTTTCTGGATGCATCATGAAGAAAGCTTTCCTAACTTCCTCTTCGTAGTTACTGCTGTCAGTCTCAAATTAATCTGATCGGTGATTATTACCAGCACCTCTTCTAAAAACTCATTCATTTCTTTTGGGCATGTTGACTTATACAATTCTGAGAAATAATCTAATGCCACCATCTCCACTTCAGTATCTCGTGTTACCTACTCATCTTGTTTATTATATAACTCCATAATTCTATTCTGTGTTCTCCCTTGCTTTGTAAGTGCATGATAAAATTTTATATTTTGATCGCCCATTTTATACCATAAGTTCCTGCTTTTTTGTTGCTAAAATAATTATTCGTCCTTGTATGTTTCCTTTAGTTTTTGTACCACATCTCTAACCTCTGATTCAGGTCTGCTACTATCATTGTGAACTTTCTCTAACACTTGTTGTAGATCATTAATCATGCCTTTACCATACGATAAATTATCTTTCCTCCATACTGAAAGTTTGTGGCGGCAATTCCGGATCTTATCCACTAAATTGCCCTGATTTCTAGTCTGTGAAAGATTCCAACCTCTCGCAATCGAGTCCATTAAATCATCTTTCCCAATCCACCTTTTGTCAAATCGAAATTGGGTCCTTTTCTTTTCTATTTTATTCTCGATGACCGCCAAGATTCTCGACATATTAAGCTTTGTAAATGAATTCATGAGGACAAGTCGTCTTGATCAACGGATAAATTGGACGAATATTTGTTTAATTCCTAAAACGCCTAGACCTTCTAGGATGAAAGAATTAAGGCCGATTAGTTTATGCAATGTGGGATATAAGATAATCTCAAAGGTTTTATGTCAACGTTTACGTTTGTATCTCCCGATGTTTATTTCTGAAACACAATCGGCATTTGTATCGGGTCGATTGATATCAGATAATATTTTAATTGCACAGAAAATGTTTCATGGTTTAAGGACTAATAAAAGTTGTCAAAGTAAGTATATGGCAATAAAAACGGATATGAACAAGGCTTATGACAGAGTGGAATGGTCGTTTATCCAACGACTCTTACAAAGGATGGGTTTTTCGCCTACATGGATATCATGGATGATGAGTTGTATAACATCAGTAAAATACAAGGTACTAATCAATGGATAACCGCGTGGTTGTATTATTCCAAAAAGGGGACTACGACAAGGGGATCCTTTATCTCCTTATTTATTTATATTATGTACAGAAGCACTAATTGCAAATATAAAAAAAAAGTAGAGCGGGAAAAACATTTAACAGGAATGAAAATCGCAGCGGCTAGTCCTTCGATAACTCATCTCCTATTTGCAGATGATAGTTTATTTTTCTGTTAAGCGAAAAAGAAGAATGTCAAACTATTCTTAGAATTTTGAAAACTTATGAGGCGGTCTCGGAACAACAAATTAATTTTACTAAATCCTCTATACAATTTGGACACAAAGTTACCGGAGATACAAAGGATAAGGTAAAGCAAATTCTAGGCATTACAACAATGGGAGAAATGGGGACATATCTAGGAATACCAGAAAGTTTAGGGGGTCCAAAGACGCAGGTATTCGGGTTTATTAAGGAGCGTCTAGAGGACAGAGTTAATGGATAAAGCTTAAAATTCCTCTCTATAGGGGGAAAAGAAGTCCTGATCAAATCAGTCTTATCAGCATTACCAACTTCTGTAATGTCCTGTTATAGACTACCTAAAACGGTGATAAAAAGACTAACCAGCGCAATAACACAATTTTGGTGGAGTTCAATTGGTAATAGTCGTGGCATGCATTGGTTAGCATGGGATAAAATATGTCATCATAAGAAGGAGGGAGGTCTTGGACTTAGGAATCTCGAAATTTTTAACACAGCTATGTTAGCAAAACAACTATGGAGATTAATGGATAATCCTGATTCATTATTCGCACAAGTGTTTAAGAGCCGTTATTTTCGAAACTCGGATCCATTGGAATCTATAAGATCATATTCTCCATCGTATGGATGGAAGAGTATCATCACAGCTCGATCTCTGGTTAAAAAAAGGCTAATCAAAAAGGTTGGAACAGGTTCAAGTATCTCTGTATGGAATGATAATTGGATTCCAGCCCCTCGCCAGAGATCAGCAACTTGCAAATTTTCTAGTTATCCAATAAATTTCACAATGCATGATCTAATTGATCCTCACACAAAAACTTAGAATATGCCGTTATTGGAAGCCGTTATCATTCTGGAGGATGTTAATATCATTCAATCAATAGAAGTGAGTCGTTTTGAAAGATCAGACTCGAATAATTGGCACTTTACCAAAACTGGAAGATACTCGGTTAAATCAGGATACCTGGTAGAAACACAATATCCAGACAAAGTGGTTGGTAATATTAATTATGGGCCCACGACTAAGGCACTTCAGGCATTTGTATGGAATCTAAAATGGCATCCAAAAATGCAACATTTTATATGAAAAATGATTACAGGTTGTGTTTTTGGTGGCAAAAAATCTCAGATCCCGAGGAATCCGATGTGATACACAATGTGGATTTTGTGGAATGGAAGAGGAATCCATTAATCATGTCTTTTTTGAATGCCCTCCGGCCATCTGAACATGGGCATTATCAAAAATTCCTTCACATTCAGAGATTTTCCCTACAAATTCAGTTTTTCGAAATTATTTATTTAATCGTTTACCCCGGAATAGTCCACAGGGGTTTTTTCCATGGATAATTTGGTACATTTGGAAAATGAGGAATGCAAAAGTTTACAAGAACATAGATAGAAATCTACAGGACATTATTATATTAGCGGAAACAGAAGGTAAAGTGTGGGAAGATGCACAAAAATTAGAAGAAAAATATACAAAACATCTATCTACCCATTTCGAATAAGCACAAGAGAGTATGTGGCCGTGTCAAGTAGACGGATCTTGGAAGGACTCAGACAAATTTTTTGGCCAAGGATGGGTATGTACGAAAGTCGGCGGAGATGAATTGATGCTCGGAGCCAGAAACATTAGAAAAAGTCAGTCCTCTTTACACGCGGAGTTGGAAGCGATTATCTGGGAAATGAAATGCATGCAGGGATTACAACGACTAGAAGTCACCTTCACCACGGATTGCATCGACGTCGTGAAGATGGTGTCTTCACAGGAGGAATGACCAGCCTTTCCAGTTCATCTAGACGAATTTAGCAGACGCAAGAGCAGCTTCACCAACATACAAATCTCATACAGAAGGAGGATAGAAAATACAATAGCTGACAATTTAGCAAGAAGTGCAAGAGAACATCCAGTGGAAATGGTATATGTTAATTATGTTCCTCCATTATGGCTACTACGACCATTTTAAAGTAGTAATTACTTTGTTGTCAAAAAAAAGAAAAAAAATTTAATTTAAACTTTAGAGTCGATAATTCCTTTTTGTAATTTTTTTTGTACATAGCATTCCTACCTAGAAGATGTTCATAAAACCCCAATGAAAGATAACACCTCATCTCCCAAAAACAGATATATATTATATGTTTTTTTGGTTATTCTACCAAACTGAATCATTTTTAGTTAACAACAAAAATTTTATAATTTTTTTTAATAGGTATAAATTTTGAGAAATAAAATAATTCATCATAAATTTTTTCTAAAATATTATCACTAATTAATGATTTTGTTTTAATTCAATCATATTATTCTTAGCATTCCTTCATATATAGATGCTAACAAATCTTTTTAAAAAAAATCTATAATTCACTCAGAACAAAAGCAACAAAATAAAATAGAATGAGCTTTTAGCAAAGACCACGTGGTCATGGAAGCACATGCTCAAAAGAAAAGCGTAAGCCCGAGAGGGTCTTGGTCAAAATTACATTTTCACAACTTTTGGCGATAATAGAAAGTGTAAACTCCTTGAGTAACTTTGGTGTTAAAAAAAAAAAAAAACTCCTTGAGTAACAATTAGGTGAATAATAAATGTATATTTGAATTTTCAACAAGGGTGACGACATTTATTTACTTGGGACTGTGAGAGAAAGAGATGGTTGTGGTGAAACACATCTTTAAACAAACATCTTTACGCGTTTCATTAATTTCTGCAATTTCTCCACTTCAATTTGGCGTTCGTTACAAGCACTGACCATCGTGTCCTCCTTCATCTCCACTCTTATATATTTTATTTTTACGCCTCGTTACTTTACTTCCTTCTTTTGGGGTTTCATATTTTAGCTTCTCAATCGTTCAAGTTACAAGGAAATTCCATCGTGTATGGACCATATTAACTTGAGAATCATGTCAATAATTCTTACGTTAATGTCAATACATTTAAAAAGTAATTTCAAGGAGTATCTGTTTCTCTTTTATTTTATTTTTATTTTTTCTTTCTAACGTATATCTTTTTCGAAAAAGATGAGAGAGAGATAGTGCAAAAATGTTGACCTAATACGTAGCCCGACATAAAAGTGTTGGACCTAAAGTCTACACAGAGATGATTACTACTCAAATGAATATTTGACCTACTTCTCTCTTTGTAACTTTATTTTTTTCAGTTTTTATAAATTCATCGACAAGTCTCTCATTATTGGTATTTGAGTTATAAAGTCTCTGTTTGTTGCCGAAATAAAAAGAAGGTATCGCTTTGACAGACTAACCACAAAAATCGAATCGATTTAGTTACTAGAAAAGACAATTCAATGCAATGGCAGACCCTGTATATTAAAGACTCGCCATTCGTTTATCTCTATTTTCCTTAAGATAATTAAAATTTCTTGCTAATTTTGTCAAAGGGATCCAATATTGACATATCGTTCCAGTGCATTCTTAGTATGTGTAATCCGAGGAGTCTATAACCGGAGGAGATCCAATATTAACATCATCCGATCAAAAAGAGAAACATATATATATATATATATATATATATATATATATTGTTGGTCTATAGCATGTTTGTATCCATTATTTGGTAATATATTACAAATTCATTGATGATGTTGATAACATAACTTTTGTCTATCTATAAATAAAAAATATTGCAGTAATGCGTATGAACGATAATTAATATTCAGGATTGGGATTATTTCACACTTGTGGTTTATGCGCGTCAGTCATAGAAGGTAATTAGGTTTTAAAGAAATAGCGGGTGAGTATAGGACAGTAATTTTGTTTTATAGGAAATCTATATCAATCATATTAAAATATAATTACGTTTTTGGATCAACTCTATTCGATTAATACTGATTAAACACATGTATTTGCTGTGACACAATCAAGATAAACATTTAGCTCGTAACTAATCAGTTTTCAACTAAACTGATTACACAAAATTAGTTTTTTAAAAAATGGACACTAAATTTTGGCTCTTAAATATTTTCTTAAACTCTAAATGGTGACCAGAAAAAATATTAAGAATGAAAAAGAAAATCAAAATAATAGGAACGAAAATTAATATTTGTTTCTTATTATTTCTTCTCAAATTTAATAAAAAAATATTTTTATTATATAACTTTTTACAAAAAAGGAATAAAAAATCATGTGTAACAAATACTACATATAAATAAGAATATAAATTTTTAGGAATGAAAATAAATTCATTATTCCTTTTCATTCAATTGATCACCATTAGAATCTTAATGATTTACGTCTTTAAAATATTCCACGCAAGATTATCAGTTTATGCCACATAATTAGTATTGCAACAATTTCTTCCTTGCTCCAGCAGCTTTGCATCTTTCCACAGTTTTGTTTGTGTTTTGGTGTTACTGCCACACAAACCTCATGCTTTCACATAATTCGACATATAGTGATCGAAAAATGAAGATACATGTAGGCATACATATAATGTGCCATAATGAATCAAGAAGATCCTTAAGACACATAGTTGTGTTAATACAAACAGAAAATTCAGTCATATGCTTATATATCGATAAATCAGTCGTATCATGTGACTATTGGTCAACCATATGAGAGACTAAGAACCAAGCAATAACTACTTATTTAGATCCCTTTTTCCGTAGTCTAATCTGTCCCAAGGGATTGCACGTGGTTGGGCAACGTCAATTATGCAAGGTTGGTTTTGTATGACAACATTCTTATGCTGTCTTGGTATTTAATATGGTAAATGAATTAAACACAAATATTAAGCATTCTCCTTAAATTAGTGCTCTCAGTCTCGTGAAATAATGTATGCCTTTTTAAAAAAATTTACTAAAAAGTAATTAGGTAAACCGAGTGAAAAAAAAAAAATCTATCACATCTTCCACCAATGTAACGAATTGCTAAAATACTATTATCATAGGTTTATATCAACATTCTAATTAAGCGAAATACAAAAGTAGAATGTTGATTTTATTTAAAAATGAGTTTGCGTAAGATACTGAAAGCGAGGCTTCGTTTGAAAAAACAATAAACATCAAATATAAACATAATTAATGAACGCAAACAAATAATCAATGTCCAAACTTAAATATTTTTAATTACGTAACCTTACGTTAACACGAATTTATATGTCTTGAGATGCTTTCGAAGTAATAATAAGGAGCATAAACAAACTCAACGCGTGCAATGGATCAAGCTTCATAACAATCTTCTGTGCAAGAATCATAATACAAGAGATTCGCTCGAAACTCCAAAATCAAAAAAAAAAAAACAACAATTCTGTTTCTTTCTTTTTATTCTTCGTCTAAACAGTAATCATCACTATCATGTCAATTAATACAGAAATTAATAATGAACATTATCAATATCATGTCGAGAACATTTCACACCACAAGGAACCAACGAGCAATCGACGCCGGAAAACCATACACGTGGCAATGTTCAAAGGCCCCACAAGAGGAAGAATACATTGCACCTTAGAAGCGACAATCATCGTTTTCTACTAAATAGAACAATAACGAACTTGTTTAAATCTTGTTTAGTTTTTAGTTTCATAAGACTTATAAACAGATTTGGTTGTCCCCTCTTCTTAGATGCTACTATGGGGCCCATGTCTCCGACCAATTTACCTTAATAACGTTTTTAATTAAGTCTGTTTGTCCCGCGAAAAATTCAAACTGTCTGTTTATGTATATGCACAATGCACTGATCATCACATATTGAATTATAAATTATCTGTATTCAGACACATATGTGATCGATGATTATATTTAATTAAAGAAGATGGTAGTTTGAGTTGAGTTTCTTATACATTACTCGAGGTATCCATGCTTATCATGGGATTTTGAATGCATTGCATGTGACTGTTTGTGATTAAGATGATATCTTATTATATCCAATCATAAAGCAACATAATAATAAAATAGCGAAACCACTTGAGTTGAAAACATTTATGCTAAGTAATTACTCATAAAATTTTTAAATTTTAGTTTTTATAGATTTACTGTTCATAGATTATGGTGTCACTTTTCTAGTTTTAATTTTGTACGTGCATCATATATATATATTTATAATGATATCACCTTTCGAAAATGAATAAGTAAAGTTATGTATTTATCGTATTGTTTTGCTTGTTTTTCAGTTTTATGTTTAACTTTTTATTTTTGTAGGAATTGAATCTTTTTGGCATAGAGACAAATCCCTTGTGTTTTGGTTGGTTTCTTGTGGTCATCGGTTACTCAATTCCCTTCCAGAAGAGTATAATTGTTCATACCTTTCTTTTATGAGCCGTATATACGGTCTATAAGCTATAGTTGAAGTCTCTCTTGTGGTCGTGAATTGTTGTGTGTTCGATTGGTTTAAATCAGATTAAATAGAGCTGAAGCTTTCAGTTGAAGGTGTTTCGGCCAATGATCTGAGCTTTAGGCTTCTCGAGTCTTTCGGTGATCCGCATTTTTTGATCGCCGGTGAGAGACAACGGTGGAGCAACGTGTTATTTTACTGACCAATACTCAAGCCTATTGTCAATACGTTTCTACACGTGTAATCTTTGTGTTTATCATCATCTCTTTGAGATTTATATAGCGGTGGCATTTGTGCTAAGAAACAAAATTCACAAAAAAAAAAAATTATAAGCGATGCTAGATAGATATATAATACACGAATAACTTTCTTTGCTACTGTCACATCATCACTTGAAATCGTGACAAGCGTGTATAACATTCTCTCCCAATCATTTATATTCTTCCAGATTGTGTAATCGGAATCAAAACCAAAGGTCTCTGGGTTCTGATTCCGGTTTGCAAGTTTCAATCAAACCTGAGGTTACTTCGAAGAGGGTGAACAAGGACGAAATAAAAACTTTGGTGCACACATATGAATTAAATCACACATGGCAAAGAACATTCCTCCCTATGATGGCAGGAAGAGTCTCTACCTCTCGAATCTAAAGACTTTGTTGTGGATTTGAATGACAAAAATGTCGCTGGTTCATCAAAGTAATGCTATTTCCATGCAGGTGCAAAACAAGTTTAAATTATTTTGGAGTGGTGGATTAGGATTAAACTCCTGATGGCGTATGTTACTTCTGTCATGTCGAAAAGCTATCCACAAAATGGCAAAGAATAAATAATATTAGATTAATACAAAGAAGGTATCTATAAAAATCATTGAATTGCATGTTCAAGGAAACCTCGTACATAGCAGTTAGAAATGAACTTTAATTCATATATAAAAATAAAAAATAAAAAACTAAGAAAATTGATGTTTGGTTTTTCTCTCCATGCAATGTAACATCATTTATACTCGTTTTTTATGTACATGGCTATAAACGAATTTCAGGAAGCCTGTGTAAATTTTCGATCTTGTTTACTTGGACCTCATACGCAATATCCTCCATTTATTTCCCATAACCTATAAAGTTTCTTAAACTTTGCCATTCATTACTTTGCTATGGCATAAAGTTTCTTAGAATTTCATCTCGTAACGATATAAATATACACCAAAAATACTTTATTCAAGCAGAAAGATCTTAAAACCGAAAGAAATAACTCAAATTCAGCATATTAAAGTATAAAGTTTACTTACCATAGCCTATAATTTTCTTGGGATGTATAAAATGGCAATATATAATATCAAATTGTCATTTAAAAATAGATATAGCAAAATTAATATTTATTAAATTTAATAAATATATTCATCGATCCATTTGCATTCGGACTTTTAGTTTTTGTAATTTTGTAAGAGGTTGTAGAGATATCATAGTTTGGTCGTAAAATACAAACTTTTGCTAGATTTGATTGAAACAGACGTTCAAAATAATATTAATGCTTTATCGAAAGTTTATTTCTACTGTTCTTTAGGTAAGAAAGACATTACATAATCTAATTTTTTTTAATCAATAATTTTTGTTGCTATCAAAACTTTGGCGAACTAATAATAATGCAAGAGTGTAATTTTTTTTTGTCATGGATTCAAACCATTATCAATATAATCTGTGTTATTTAAATAGAAATTATCAAAAATTGATTTCACAACAAAATTTTCGGACTTAAAAGAGTATATATTTTGCATTTTTTTGTGTATGAGTGTAAGCTTCTAAGGCTGAAATAAATCTTCACATTATGTTTATATCTCCATTCAACAATTAATATATGTAAATCTTTTTCTTTGGTTCAACAATTAATATATAAATATTTTTCTTTAACGTATAGATCAGTCTGAAATTCATTATCTAAGACGGAAACAATTGTATCATCATTTAAAAGTGTTCATTTGTTAATGTAAACAACTGCAACAAAGTTAAGTAATCATTGGTTAATAGTTAATACAGAATGGCCTGGTCTCGGCAGATTTACATATTTTTTAGAGTAACAAATGCGTAAGTTTTTTTCTGATTACAAAGAAAATTTTGGGTCCTAGTTTCGTAATTTCCGGGCGAGACCAGAGTATATTAAGTTAGGTTTATCTCCCTGTCGGTATATGACCTTATAAGTATGAAGACTCTTTTTGAGTGATCAACTTAGTACACCAAGTGAGTTACCAATGCGGATTAAATAAGTAAAATTGATCGTAGAACAAACAGAATGACAGAATCAATTACATGACAGAATCTATTATAATTCTAAAATTCTAACCTAATTTGTAGAACTTGTAGTCTTGTATACATATAAAAAAAAACCTTTTGCTGTAATTATTCGGAAGATTAGACAACAAAAATCGAGTTATAAGAACACCCGAATTTGTTATTTACATGTATATTTGAATTTTCCACGTAAAATTGTTTTGTCAAAAAATTAACATTTGGAAAGTTGGAATTGTTCATTTTGGTCACGTTCCATCCAAAATTAATTGGTACTTTGTTCTTGTTTGTTTCCTTTAAATTTAGTCCCAAGTGGAAGAGTAGTCATGAGTACAATGTACATACATGCAAACACAATATATGATTTTATCTTCATAATATTTTGTTCACGGACTTGCTCTTTGTCTAGTCTCCTGTGAACGCATACTGAATCCTACTACAAACTTGTAACCAAACAATTTTATTTGTCTGGATATCGACAAACAAAAAGACTTTCAAGATGAACTCATTTGGTTTGTTATTAGTTTTAATCTTTACTTTCCGTTTACAAGATTTCTACCAGAATAAAAAAAGACGTGATTCTGAACATGGTTAGAGCTTAAACGATTAAATGGACGTTATTTCAGTGTTAGCAAATGGATGTAACTACAACTTTCTGTATTTTCTCACTTAAAAAGGGTTACAATGTCGGTTCTGAACGGATCCATGGACTGATTTTGGGCGACTGACCACTTTGACTACAAGCCAAGACTAATTGGTACCTGTAAAATTTTATAAAACCGGATTTGAGAAATATCAATTTGCATTACAATTTATTTTTTAAAATTGAAATAAACTATCAAACACACAGATATAAGTATAAATATATATATATATATATATATATATTTCAATATCTACACATATATATATATATACAAACATTAATATTGACATTTATGTAGGCATAACTTATTTCAACAAATAATAATATCATTTATATAATTCAACAATATTAAATTATATATTAAGTATAACAATTTTGACCATGAATAATAAATTCAATATTGACCATGCAGTTACTCATGTTATCAATTCTATGATTGACCATCATAATTATTAGTAAGAGCATAAAAACTAACAATATTTAAATTATTACATGACCAAAAATTATAGTTTCATATTTCACATATATATTAATTTCATGATCATGATTATTATATTCAATATTAACAATGCATGATTCTTTGACAAACATTTTAATATTGACAATTTAATAATAAATAAGATTAACATGACTTTATAACAAATATAAACTATAAAACCTTAAACAGAATTTTATTTTTTAGAATTAAAAGAACAAAAAAAAACATTTGGAGGTGGGATGATTTCTTTCCTTAACTCAATAAAATGCCTGCAATGAGACGGTTTATATGCATTCTTTGAATCCCAGGATACAACCAAACATATAAGACTAACATGTTTCATTCGTGTTAGAATCTACGAGCTAATATTCTACCATATACTCAAGAACACAAAATCTACTTTTGAAAGAGAAAAGTAGAATATGGAGAAAGTTAGAACCTGTTAAACTTTGTGAATTCCTTAGCTACTAGCACATAACACCAACAACTAAGAAGATATTTCAAGAGAGTTTCAACACTTAAAACTTCTCAAAAATATCAAAAATGTGTTTAATGGTGTTTTCTTGCTTTTAGAATGAAATGATCATTTTTTTTTCTTCTAGGTAGCTTGGTATTTATAGGAAAAGAATAGATTGGTGGTCAAATAGATTTAATGGCCAAATTTATTTGGTTTTTAATACCAAAATTTGTAAGTTACAAAAAAAATATTTGACCTCCTCTAAGCAAATTTTCATTCATATTTTAACTATATATTATAAGTCTACATGTTTATTAATATATTGTTCCAACAGTATCAACATAGACAGTGGGTTCTCTTTGGCGTAGAGGTGGTTGGGTTCTACCCTTCTGCGTGTTCTCGCTAAATCGAACATGTTTTATTTCATTTAATTACTATAATTCTCCCTAAAGAAGATGGTAAACTGCATTGGATTGTAAATGGGGTAGTGACAAACTCTTCAACATTTGATTCATTAGAATCTTAGACTTCGACTGGTTACCATCAAAATGAACAATCAAAATATATGCAACTAAAGACTAGCTCATAGAAAAGGTGGAGACTTTTGCTTCAGCTATATTCATGCAACGAAAAGTTCAAAAAAAAAAACAGTTGTTAAAGTGCTACAGCGTATGCCAAAGTTTTGTTTTTGTTTTTGTTGGGATACAATTTGTTTTTTTTTTCTTTTTCTTGCATCTTGTAGATTATAATACATAGAAATTGTCAACTTTTACAAGATATCATATACAAACTAAAGGCGTAATAGAAGCTGCTCGTAATGCAGATAGATAATAAAAAATAAATCATGCAATTTTTTTAATGTCGTCATTTTCTTTAAACTTAAACAATACCATCGATTCTCTATATTGAACGACTAAAACCCTCCCGATCTTCATCAACGAGTGTCCAGTTCTTCTTCGCAAGGCTTCAACTGGAGTTTACAGACTCTCCGCCCATATTCTCGCAAGACTCTCCATCCATATTCCCACCAAAGACACTACTTTTCTTGCCTTACTTGTTCGTTATTTCAATCATTTACTCTGTATTTGTATATTTCCTCGTCAGTCTCTGCCCCACGTGGCATGCTTTTGGGTACTTCGTTCTTATGATATGGATCATTGTCCTAAAGGCCAACTTTTTCGTTCTCTCCTTAAGCTCTCTTTCCCCAAATTACATTGGGGAAACCATTATTGTGAGCGTTCTTCTAGCGGATCTTTTGTTATTGTACACGTGTTTGGTATGGTATGAAGAAGCTCAAGGGAACATCTGCGTGGTTACTGGAGGTTACATGTTGGAGTACAAAGGGCTCCATGAGAAACAGAGATGGTTTAGTGTTCTTCTTAATTTATCGTGTGTTGTGTTTTCTTGCTCTCCTTAGAAGGGTCACGTTACAAGAGGTAACTGATACAAAATAAATTTTAACTCATTTTTATATCTGCAAATGAACGGTAAGTCACTTGTACTAATCAAAGAGTATCGATCCACAAGAAAAAGGAACTAACACAATAAGAATCAAAGAACTCAACCTAAAGGAAAGTATATTCCTTTTAAAAGTTTCAATAGTTTCATACACACTTTTGCAGAATATTCCACGTAGATTTACAGCTTTGAATTAATTCACACACTTGAAAATCTTGCACAAAGCTTTCATATTCCACATAGCTAAAATGATCTGCTTCAGTCCATGCATTCTTTGTCTTTGGAGTCATTTTGCTATATTTGTCTGCCTTAGTCAGTGGCTCCTATCCATCTTCCACAGCAATCCATGCATCTTCAATAATACTTTTGATGGAAGCTGTTATCTTTGGTTTTCACTATCCATAAGTTGTTCTCTTTAAATTAATTTGTTTCACAAGCACAACCTCTCTAGAGTTCTCCATTTTTATCGAAGATAAGTACACGTAACATCTCTAATATCAATTGAAATTGCAAGAACTATACATCTATGATGTAATAGAAACTAGCACAAGAACCTTTTTCAATCTGATCAATGGTAACTTACAAGAAACGAATATAGAAAACGTACAAATATTTTATTTTTTTATAAAAGATTTAATATTTCTTAAGTTTAACAACCAAGTCTCTTAAATTTTAGATCAATTTTTCTACCCAAAAAACCCAAAAAAAATTATTGTTGTTTTTTAACTTTAGAACACTACAACACATGAGTTTTTTAAAAAATATTATTTACGTTTAGTTATACATATAGACTTAATACTGTGGAAAACCAATTTTCAATTCCTATATTGTTCTTATCACTTTTTTCTGACTTTTCCTTGTCCTGAAAACCCAATTCTAATGATTTTCTTTCTGGTTTGTGTGAAATTGCTTCAGCTAATTAATGTTAATGTTAAGACTTAAAATGAAAATCTTTTGAGATAGTTTATGTGACCATAAATACTAAAACTCCACTAGCCACTAGCAAATCAACTTTCATGTCACTAATCACTAAAATTAACATAAAACTCCCATTTTCAAATCAAGCAATTACCATTATTTTTTTTCGGAGAATCAAGCAATTAACATTTAACAACCATTAACAAACTACAACAAAACTAGTCGACAATTAAAAATTGAAGATAAATCCTTGGCTGATAATGTAACAATTGCAGTATCTTAAAAAGAAAAAAAAAATTATTGGCTGTATTATGTTAATACATGTTCTGATGTTCATATTGCTTATATGAGTGTACTAGGGTTTTGTTTTCCTCCAGGCTCCAACTAAATCCCACGCGCGGTGTTTGAGGTGTCGACGTGAAACTTCAAAAGCGATGATGTGACCATCAAAGTTTCGCCCTTTTTTCTTAAATGAAAATGACGACCAAAGTAGCAGCTTCGGCCTTTCTCTCTCGCAGTAACGAACTGAGTAATCTTCAACAATCATGCATTTGGATTCTCTCCTTTCGCGAATCGGGTTCATCGCGCACTGGTTTACACATCCACTGCCCCGTAATCAAGCTGACTCTTCTAGAGAATCTCGACTTATGCAACAATCTTTTGAGTCTTTACTTGCAAACCGATTGTATCTGGAAAACTGTTCGATGAAATGCCGCATATAACCGTTTTTGCCTGGACAGTTATGATCTCTGCTTATACCAAGAGGCAAGAGGTTGTGTCCGCGCTTTCGTTGTTCGGGGATATGGTGGCTTCGGGAACAGTTCCGAACGGATTCACATTCGTAAGACCTTATTTACGGAGCTCGGGTTCATGGTCTGGGTTCGAGGGAAACTCAGTTATAGGAAGCAGCTTGATTGATCTGTACTCAAAGTCTGGGAAACTTAAGGAAGCTCGTGAACTGTTTAGTTCTCTTCAGAACACTGCTGATACCATCTCGGTGACGATGATGATATCTTCTTTAGTTGAAGCTCGTAAATGGAAAGAGGCGTTTCAGTTTTACTCTGAGATGGTTGAAGCTGGTGTTCCTCCTAACGAGTTTACATTCGTTAAGCTTTTAGGTGCCTCTTCCTTTCTTGGTTTGGTGTTCGGTAAAATGATTCGTAGCAAAAATCGTTCGTGGAGTTCCGCTGAATGTGGTATTGAAGACATCTCTTGTTGAGTTCTACTCGAGGTTCTCTAAAATGAAAGATGCTGTAAGGATATTGAATTCGACCCGAGAACAGGATGTTTTTCTTTGGACATCTGTGGTATCAGGGTTTGTAAGAAACTTGAGAGCTAAGGAAGCTGTTACTACATTTCTTGAGATGCGAGGTTTGGGTTTGCAGCCAAATAACTTCACATACTCTGCAATCTTGAGCTTGTGTTCCTCTGTCCAATCGTTGGATTTAGGCAAGCACATTCATTCACTGACAATTAAGGTCGGCTAGGAGGGCAGCATTGATGTCGGAAATGCACTTGTAGATATGTATATGAAATGATCGGCATCAGAAGTCGAAGCTCTGAGAGTCTTCAGAGCAATGATATCACCCAACGTCGTCTCCTGGACAACGTTACTCTTAGGTCTTGTTGATCACGGGCTTGAACAAGATTGTTTTGGAGTGTTGATGGAGATGGTAAGACTAGGAGTAGAACCCAAAGTTGTTACTCTATCTGGTGTTCTCCGAGCTTGCAGCAAACTGAAATCTCTAAGGCGGGTATTAGAGATGGATATCTACTCCGAAGAAATGTAGACAGTAAGACAATAGCAGGGAATTCACTTGTCGATGCATATGCTAGCTCGGATAACATAGCTTGCGCCTGGAAGGTGGCTAGGTCAATGGAGAAGAGGGATAACATCACATACACAAGTTTGGTTACGAGGTTTAACGGGTTGGCCAAGAATGAAATGGCACTAAGTGTCATCAATCATATGTTTGGTGAAGGAATCGGACCGGATCAGTTCAGCCTATCTGGGTTTATCTCTGCTTCAGTCAATCTGGGAGCTCTTGAAACCGGGAAACGTCTTCATTGGTACTCCTTGAAATCAGGGTATTCTAGCTCGGCTTCAGCTTCGAATAGTTTAATTGTCATGTAGGCTAAATGTGGTAGCTTGGAAGATGCAAAGAAAGTTTTTGAAGAAATAGCTACGCCTGATATTGTTTCTTGGAACGGGTTGGTTTGGCATCAAACGGTTGTATTTCCTCTGCTCTATCTGCCTTTGAGGAGATGAGGATGAAAGGAACCGAGCCCGATTCAGTTACATATCTGATATTGCTCTCTGCGTAGTACCGGAAGATTGACCGAGATGGGTGTCGAGTATTTCCATTCAATGAAGAAATTCATAATATCGAGCCACAGATAGAACACTATGTTCATCTAGTTGATATCTTAGGTCGTGCTGGACGGCTAGAGGAAGCAATAGGAATTATAGAGACAATGCCGTTAAGAGCAAATGCTCTATTCTTCAAAACATTGTTGAGCGCTTGTAGATACCATGGGAATCTGTCTTTAGGAGAAGATATGGCTAACAAAGGCTTAGCACTTGCACCATTTAATCCAGCCTTCTACATTCTTTTGGCAGACTTATACGAAGAATCTTGGAAACCAGAGTTGGCCCAAAAGACTCGAAATTTGATGAGCCAGAAAGGTTCATAGCTCTGTGGAGGTTCAAGGAAAAGTTCATAGCTTTTTCAGTGAGGATGTTACTACAGCTGATAAAACGAATGGGATTTACGCAGAGATAGAATGGATAAAGAGTGATATCGAAAGGTCAGGCTTTACGTACCGAGGTAACGAAAACGCAAGCTATTACAGCGCGAAACAAGCTGTTGTGTTTAGGTCTTGTGTACACATCGGCACAAACTCCGGTTCACGTTGTTAAGAACAAAATCCTGTGTAAGGACTGCCATGATTTCGTGTCCCTCGTGACCTGGCTAGTCGATAAGACTATAACTGTAAGAGATGGGAATAGAGTACATGTCATTAAGAATGGTAAATGTTCTTGCAAAGGGGAAGAAACATCATTTGTATTATGGGTTTTGAGAAGAATGATAGACCATTTATGAAAAGAGTATGACACTGTTATAGTTTTCAAAATTATTCAGCAATTTCTTCAGAGGCTGACTGTCTCTGAAACAAACACTAGCCAAAAGAAAGCAACAGGTACACACAACAACTTAAAACTGGATGTTACTCCTTCAACTGCGGATCAGTGGAGCTAGCAGCTGGGATTTCCTTTTTGGACTCTGAAAGTAGACCTTCAAGGGTTTTGTAGAACTCCTCAGGAAGAGGACCAGGTCGGTGCTGAGGGACGTGCTTTGGAATCGGCGCATCATTCTCAATTACTTCACACTCGTAGTCATCTGGAACACCCCAAGGGTCCCATTCTGCAAATGCAAATCAAATGAATCACGACTCCATGGTGAAGAGTGTTTAAAATCGGGAAATTCAAAACAAAGGGTCCCTAAATTCGAGACCATTGAAAGTCTCCTCGGTAGCCTATTACAACACAAGAATGTGACATGGCTCAAACAGTAGCTACTTCTACAAAAGATGGTTACACTACATAAGAACATGAAATTAGATCCCTGCAACCTCACTTAAAGAATCATGAGATTTGAAAGAAGAATTCCACAAGCATATACGGATTTAGAACATGACCAAACCTATGCGACACTGAAGCAAAAACCATTCCTAAACTTAAGTAAACTAAGCAAACTTTCACCCATGCGCCAAAGTTAGCAAACAATACAAAAAAGCTTAACTTTTGCATTCCCTTACTTGCATTTCAGTTTTAGCTTGAAATTTCAGTGACCTATTAACCAATTAGTGTCTTTCCACTAGCTTGATAGCCAATACAGAGACCATCTTTGTAATGCTCTGTGTCCAGATTCTCATTTTCCAAACACATTTCTTTGAAAAATAAATGTAAAGTAAAATTCTAATCCCAAATCTCATTCTACATTAGTAAAATCGGATAGAATAGCAAACGAATCGCATGAGATTTAAGAAAAGGGGGAAGAGCACACGAACCGATCATTTTGCCAATCAGTGTGAGCTCATCTTGTGCCTCTTCAATAAGCTCTTCGACTTGACCACAGCCAAGACGCTTCTCGATCGCCTCCCAGTCTTCTTCTTCTTTGCAGACATTAAGACGGTGGCGCGTGAATGATTCGACCGCTTTTCGGTATCCTTCATCCTCCGGCACGGCTTGGATCTCCTTTAGGGTTTTGCTGTAGAGATCGATCAGCACCGCCCTCGCGTTAGGTACAACGTCAAGCCCAACGATCCCAGTCGTCTGTTTCACTTTAGCCAACAGTGGCCGTCCGATTATCCGAATGAACATCTCAACCGTTGGATCTCTCTCCCTCTCTCTCTAGCTCCAGCGAAATCTCAGAAGGATTGTTGTTTACAGTGTCAACTCCCACATTTGAAGAAGAAAACGAAAGCCAGATTCTTAAATGGGCCTAATTATATTGCTTAATAGGCCTTATTAGCTATTATAGGCTTTTGCTTAATAGTTTGGAGTTTTCTTGTCTTTTTGTTACAGGGAAGATATGTGGGCCTTGATTTTTAATCATTTTATTAATTAATTACTTTAGTTCAAGTTTAACTGCTGTTTATTAATTTTTTAGATGTGTATGTACAGATGTTGCCAATTCGTGAGTCTGGAACATATATGTAATACGATAAAATAATTTTTTTTTAAAAGGAAGTCTTATTTTCTTCAATTTTTTTCATTTTTTTGGTACATTAAATGCTTGTTCACTAAAGTAATAAGAAAACACTTTTTTATAAGATAAGAAGAGAGGTAACAACTTGCATGCCCCATCTTTCGTCATGAGAATCTGAACCGACCATAATATATGATATGTATAAATACATAGTTTCTTATAAAAAATGAGAAAAAAATCGTAATAACTATTTCGTCATAGCCTTATTTTTATTCTACCAATAACGACCCTACTTTACTTATTCCAGAGATGATTACAGGAATTTTCTATTACGACAAAAACAAAAAATCGCAAATAAAATATGATTGACCGACGCTTCGCTTTACGACAAAATAACATATATTGTTTAAAAACCTTATAATAAAAAATGGTTGACCATTTAATAGAAGCCAAAGGCACAAGTGGGACTAATAAAGACGCCAGATTTAGGGTCTTGTCTCGTGAGATTAAAAGCCAGCGAAAACCGGAGTCGGAGTTTCCGGTTTGAACCGAATTAACTAGCTAAGCTAGCTTCCCACATGATTATATTTTCTTCAATTTTTTACACTAAGCCAATATTTTAACTATCTCGACATTAAATGAAAGCAGATAATATGATTCAATATTTTTTTGTTAGCATGGTTGTCGCTGGCAATATCTTTTTAACTAGGCCCTCGCATTAAATTAGCTTAATTATTTATTCAAGATAAATTACTTTAAATTTTGCATTTTTTGTGTGTTTCAGTATTTTTACCTCAATTTTCTTTGTCAACTCCAATTTACTTCTATTAGAATTAAAATAAAAGGTTTGACAAAAACTTGTTGCTTTCTGGTATTCGTCTTTAAAAATTTTAATTACCGAATATGATAGTTTAATTATTTGCTTAAATTCCATTATATTATTATATACTAATGGACCTTCCGTACAGGAGAAATAAACAGATGAATTATGAAAGAAAAGAGCTAAAATCGGATTTATACGTTTTAGGCCAAGAAAAAAGGTTTGGTATATGCAATGTCAATTTTAGTCGACCCAATTTATTATCAGACACTATTTTCTATTTTTAGCTATCAGTCTAAACGAAGAAGAAATGTAGACTAGTCTTTTTGTCTTCTCTCTTTTTCTCTATATGTATTTTTTAATAAACACAATAAATGTAAGTGTTAAACGAAAAATAATAATTAAAAACTGACTTATTTTTTTAAAAAAATGAGATTATGTTCGTCTCTTCATCATCCACCACCGTCTCCGGCGGATCCGGCGGACCAAGAGGGAAAGTTTCCAGCGAAGAACAAATCATCTCGATCACTCACCGCGAAATTCGGTATCAAAAGATCATCGACGTCATCATCTTCATCATCTTCCTCTTCTTCAACTTCTTCTTCGACTTCATCTAATTCTTCGTCTTCCATATTGACCTCTTCGTCTCCGTTTGCTCCTTGAACGTCGTCGTTTTCTTTCAACGGTGTCGTCGGAGAAAGATGAATCTCTTCTTTAACGGTGTTTGTCCCAGGGGAGTGGTCAGATTTTGGAATCGGATTAACGGGTTGAGATTTGTTACGAGTACTACCGGCGAGAGAGTTCCGGTGAGTCGGGCGAGGATGAGTGTGTTCTCCGGTGTAAGTAACGATGAATATATTCGGATCCAAGTTGCTTCTCTCAACTTGTTTTCTTGCTAAACATCCTTTTGAGCTACTGCATCTGTAATAATTCCTGTTTTGTTTGTAAAATACAAACATCAAAAACAGATTAATTAGCACATTTTACTTTTTCTCGAGAGAATATTTTTAGGAAATGAAAAAGAAAAAGGACCTTGGATAAGGAGAGCCTTTGATAGGTTTTTGACCATATTTACGCCATGCCCACATATCAGAAGAGAGATTCTCTTGAGTTACATGACATATGGTTCTCTTTTGCTGATTTTTTCTGTTTATAATTAGAGCAACAATACAAACATAATTAATAAAAAAGAAAAAGAAACTTTGAACAAAGACGTTGGTTACACTAATCGGCGAATGAAACAAACCTTTTTCTAGATCGAGGAGGATTTTGGGATTGTTGTTGAAGAAGCTGGTCACGTTGACCTCTAAAAACGAAGACAGAAGAAGAAGAAGAAATGGTTGTGGAAGGTGGGAAAACCCTAACACCAAGAGGAGGTCTCTGATCTTGTGGTTCGAGGAGTCCTTGTTCTTGTTTTATTAAGAGATTAGGAGCTGATGAAACTACAGGAGGAGGAAGAAGAGGAAGAGAAGATGACCAAGTAGTAGTAACGGGTAAAAAAGGTTTGCAAGAATCTTGTAGCTCGTTGCAAGAAGAAGACTCTCTGACTCTGTCTTCACCGACGTTTGTGAACAGAGGAGGAGGAGGAAGAGGAGGAGGAGGAGGAGGAGGATTTTGCTGTTTACAGTTACCGTCGTTTGTGTTTATAGTGGCCGTGGAAACAGAAGAGCTACAGCTTCTGACGACGGCGAAAAGATCCCAATCCTCAGACATGATTGATGATGATGATCTATGAATTTGTGGGTTTTTGATTCTGTTGGTGAGGAAAGAGAAGAGAGAGAAGGAGACAAACTATGGCGTAAAGGACGGCGCTGACTTTCTCTTTGTCGAGAGAGAGAGAGAGAGAGTATGGAGGGATTGGGCAGTGTCCGAGAGGAATCGGTGGGTGGGAAGAGAGAGCACTTGACTTGCTATTGTTTTCAACTATTTATACATTTGACCCCAAAAGAACAATTAACGTTTTATGAGTTTTTTTTTAAAATTTATTATATTAACTTTCATATCTTTTTAATCAAGGTGGATTGGATCCGAACCCCAAATATATATGATAAATTTAAAAATAATCACTATTATGCTATATGATTCTCAAATTTTTTATATGTTTTTAAAAAAATTAAAAAATATTACAATGTGTTGTTCGTTTTATGTTTTTTTCATTTTTTTGTTAACCACATTTTATGCATAAATTTTTATTATGATAAAAATTATTTCAAATATTAAAAATATGATTAATTTATAATAGAGTGGTAATGTATTAACATACGAAAATTTTATGTGAAAATTGAGTCCAAAACTCCATTGATTCTGATACTAAATAAATCAAAACCAAAGACTTAAATGCCAAAATTTTTAAAAATCATAAAAAATTTAGCCGATAAACTTTTATAACATGAGACAGTCATAAAATAAATTTTGACTATTTTAGTCTCTTTTATAAAAAATAGATAAATTTATAATATAATTAACTTAGGAAGTGTTTGAATGATTTTGGAGCAAACAAAATGTTTAATAGTTTTAAGAAACAAATAAATCAGTTTTTTTTTTGGAATAGTTAGATCTTGAAAAAAGGATGAATCAACTGGATAGTGTGAATGTGTAATCCTTTCATACTATTAATCAGTTGGTGTATAAAAAACTGTGGAATTGAAGTATTTAAGTTTATAAAAAATAATATTGGACTACTTTTATTGGTTCACAAGAATGAAAGTAGGCCATATATCATAATAATTTTGTGTCTATATGAACTATATATAACAGATAGTTTGGTTTTAGAAATAATCAGTTATTTGTCATTTCGTTTAAATATGTGACAAACATATCGTAAATGTGTGGATATAGGAAAATATTTTCCCGTGTCAATATTGACTCTTGAGTAGGCACAAGGAGTAAATTTAAATAGTTTAAAACGTAAATAAGAATCCAAGAATTAAATGGTATGAAATAGCATATATAAATTCGACTCGAGATCCCTCCTCACAAAACGCATCTTATCACTGATTTTATGTGATTTAATTACAAAAAAAGTTTAAAAAAGCACGGATACTCCTTCACACTTCTCAATTCATTAGGCAAAAAAAAGATAAAAAGAGTATAAAAAATCCGTAATTCGTGTGCTAAAAATAAAATGGTAATGGTACGAATAATATTCGAACCAAACAACAAAGCACTCGCTTCACTTGTCACTATCTCCTTTTTTTTAATTTGTTATCTCAATGACACATAGGTTCTCGTAGTGAAATTTAAACACAGATTTATGTGTTTTCTCTAAATCTTATCCCACAAAAGTTGCTTTTCTTTGACTTTATAAACCAAGTCAAAAGTAGGGACCACCTTGTTTTGGTGTACACTAGCAGAAACAGCGCAGAATAGTCATATGCTCCTCTTCTCTGCCATGAAACGCTAACACACTTTTGATTCCATAATCGTCCGTTGTTATCACGCGCGTCTTGGCCGTGCGATTTACGCCTCCCGCTACATGTTAAGCATGTATTTTTGGTTTGATCATCCATCTTCCATTTAAAAGGTTGTCAACTAAGGAAGGGGTTGGTGTTTGAATACCCGTTTAGATTCCGTTTAGATTTTTGTATTGGTTCGGGTTTAGTTTTTTATTCGGTTCAGATCAGATTTTATCTGATATCCAAAATTATTTAGAAATATTAAAAAACAATCTAATCAGAAATTATTTGAAAATATATGATTTTCCAAAAAAAATTATAAAATTACCAAAAATACAAAAAAAAAATCTAAAATGACCAAAATTTTCCGTATACAAACTCTCTGTACTAGTAATATTTAAATTATTCAAAGTTATATAAAACTGATTAGTGTACTTAGTTAACTTCGGATTTTTTGAATATTCGTTCGGATTTCAGTTTGAATTATCGGTATTATCTGCTTGTATGTTATATGATCAAATTATCAATATTATCTGCTTTTAAAAATTTTGTTCAAATTAAATATATGTTCTGCTGAAAAATCCAGAAATTTGCCAGACCAAATAGTGTGTACTTGGACGTATACATAAGAACTATAACCTTGTGGCAGGCCAGTCAATATGGTCTGAAAAGAAAACTTAAACCGCTATGAATGAATCACTGGGCGTAGGCTGGTCTGTCTAACATCTCTGATGTCTATAATATTTTTTATGCATAACATATATAGTACATCGCCCTGTTCAGCCCAAAGTATAGCGACAATCAAAAATAAAACTTTAATTTCTCTTGTATATGTTTCATATTTACGGTATTTTTGTTGCTGAAATTTTAATCGAATGATTATATAAATGAAAAAATATTATATCAAATCTTTTATGAAATCTAAAGATGTTTTTAAAACATTGGTTAAGATTATATACTACAAATCTAAAAGTAATAAAAGGGTTCAATAGATCAATTTAAATAAAAGAGCAACAATAGTTACTAAAATATGAGTAAGAAAACCTGATACAATTCTCGGACCGGAAATTTTTTTTGGATAAACGGTCAACTGGATGAAAAATGGATGAAGTGGCTAGATGGAACAGGGTCAACTGGACTAATATCGCTTTTTGAGTATGGTCAAGCAGATAGATGGTGGAATGAAGATCGCTACAAAAAGCTACAAAATTCTTTTTGATAAGTCAGTAAACTTAGTTTTAGTAAATACACACAAGATACATAGATTTAAAAGTATAAGTAAAAAATCTATCACACTTAGATAAACAAAAACAAAGCGTAAATTTTTTAAAATAAAAATCTCTAGTTTTTTATTCAACTCAAAGGCAACTTTTATTATGTTATGAATTGAGCTTTTATAGGTTTTTCACAAGATTTTCATGATTAAATAATTTTTTAAAAATATGCAAAAAAATTTAAATTAAGAATAAAGAAGATAAATAAACTAATTAATTTATGATTTTTTTGTGACCAATTTAGCTTTGATTTTGAATGAGAAATCTTTTTGTCTTTGTCGAAAATTGAAAATTCAAATAATAAATATATATATATTGAAGACTTTTAATATTGTATCTTACTTTTTGGTTGGTAACAATAAGAAGATCACATCAAGACTTTTGATAATTTATATACTTCGAGCATTAGGTGTGAGCCAATATTAACCTCCGTTGGCGTCTTTAATCTTTAGTTTAATGAATTACTTATTTTATATTTTGTATTACTGTTACAGTCGTTGTGACTACAAAACGAATAAACGATTGTCATTATTCAAACCTAAAGTAATTGGTAATCTAAAAATAGATATCGAGACGAAATTAGTTTTTTTCAGCCACGTCCCAAACAATTTTTAAAAAAGCCATTATGATCTATCAGCTACTAAAAATACTGTCTTTTCTAAACAAATAAAGCTTTCGCCCGAAGTTAAGAAAACAATTAAAGCTTTAATATTTATGACCAAAAACTCGTTTATATATCAGATGAAGTATAAACTACTCTTGCCAAATGACAAAAGGATTATATACAAATTTTGAGTTTCATTTTCAATAACAGAACAATAGAAGTTTAGAAATATTATACAATTTGATATTAAGGATAAAAATTCACAAATCAATTTGAATAATTTATAGATCGTATTTATTTATAACCTCTACACCACAATCTCGGTCGATTATATCAATTTTATACAATCAACAATTTATAAACAATTTAAACGATTCTCAAAAACTTTTTTTGTCAAAGATCTCAAAGGAAGGAATTTGTCATTTCTTTTTTATTAATCGGGAGAGTCCTAAATCAAAGTCCATATTTGTTCTCCGAGTAAAGGACAAAGATTTATATAAATCAGAGTAAATGACTCAAAGGAAAGAATTACTAAACTAACAGCTATTGGGCGTTACTTATCGCACAATATATATTCTATAACACATCACAATGCACCATTATGTTTGATAGATCGATAATTATGAATCGATAAAAAACAAAACCAATAAAAGGAGGAGGGGATGGGTCCATACATGACACGTGAAGTAAACGACAACATGGGATGGATTCTTTGTTTTTTTTTTTGTTTTTTTGTCAACTGGATTCTTTGTTAATACCCATATATATTACTTTTATTTTCCCTTAAATGTTTGGAGTTGAGATGTAGAGTTAAATCTTTGCTTCTCTTTATAGATAGTAAAGCTCTGAATAAAAATGCTGACTAGGAATTGTGGATTTTCTAATATGGATCAAATAGTACAAGTATATATTCAAATGATTTAGCAAATTAACAGTTTTAAATATATATTTAAATGGTAAAATAGATTAAAAACAATCTAAAATACAATATAAATTTATAATAATTTATATGAAATTTTAGTTGTTATTTTAGTTTCACGTAACTAAGAACTAGTTAGTGTATAAAAACTAATTAACAAATACAAAAATATACATAATTATATTCAAAATATTATATATGAAATAAATTCAAATAATACATGTATAAAAAATAATTTACAAATACAAAAATATACATAAGATATTAATTTATTACTGACATTATTATAATAAAAATATCTTGTGTGATATTACAAAATAACAACACAAAATACAATTAAATATAACATACTAACTAGTTAAATACATTAAACTTATGTATATTTTATTACATGTATAATTTTGATTATGGAATCGTACATTCTATTTTTTAAATAGTACATTGTATTTTTTAAGTAAAAATATGTTTTTTGTTAATTTAGTCTAATGATTTTAATATCCTCTTTAACATTGCAGAGTGTTGAGTTACAATCACAGACAAATATGATGAATTGCAGATGTGACCACAATTGTGCCACATGATTTTCACAAGTAAAAATATGTTGAAAATTATAATAAATTATGTTCGGTATACCTTTTATTAAAAATATTATTTTATTTTTTTCATTATAATATGCATTATTTCAAATTTGATCTTTTAAGTTGACGCATCTATAACACTAACCAATAAAAAATTTACTATAGAAATTGTATCAGTTTTTTAAATGTAAATATGATATTATTAAAATAATTATTAACTTTTAATTATGTTTTCTGATATTTTTGGTCAAATCAAAATTATTATCTGAACAAGTTTAACTTGATCTATATAAATTAATCAATACAATTTTGTTACAAGGTGAACTATTTAGAAAAATTTAATACTAAAACTATAAAATATATTATAAGGTGGAGTATGTATTGCAAATATGCAAGAATTTTAATGTATAAAGTGAATCATGTCTTTCCTTCACAAAATCTTGTCCGTTTTACTGTAGCGTTTCAAATTATCTTTATTATTAATTCTTTTGTAAAATTGTTTATGGTTTTTAACAAACATGAATGGTTGTTAAAAAAAAAAATAATAACAAGCATGAATGGTAATCATTTATGATTATTCTACTTTGCGCATAAACCATTTTTTATTCCGTTTTCCATTCAGAACCTAAAACATAAATGATTACTTTCTATTTGTTCTTTCGTAATATTATGTAATGCTATATATGTTTGTTACGTTTTTGTCGGATCGTTCATGACAAAAACGTGACAAGGGAATAGGAAATCATCCTCTAAGAGGATGAACAATGTCTTGATGCGACTTGTTCGATCTTTAATTGATGCTTGGGTGATTTGATGTGAAATATTACTTCAATGTGCCATTTAGGAGGGAAAGAAAACATTACCAATATTTCGTTGGCCAGTAGTATATGATTTCAGTCGTTCTTCAAGAAATGGATGAGACTGAGGTTTGGTCCTGGATCTCCTTTATAAAGAAGGGACTCATTCTTTACCCGGTCTCTTTTCTAAGAAAGTGATTGAGAGGAGATTCCTTTCTAAGAAAGTGATTTATCCGGTCTGGTTTTCGTACAGATCCACGGGTCCAGAATTTCTTGATAATCCAAGAAAATAAAAAAATAAAAACTTTTTTTTCTCCTAAAAATTTTTTGATGCCAAAGTAAAATCATCAATCAAATGAGTTTTTTTTTTGTAAAGGTTCGTGAGGCTTATCATTAGATACTTTGTCTCATGCTCAAATCATTCGGCTGTTAGTGTGTGTTTAACTACATCGGGAGATATCAAGAGGTTGGCTAGGATTCTAATTTTTCTCTCATCGATTGCTTTAAAGAAGTGTTTTCTTATCTTTGCCTCCTCCTCTCTGAAAAAAAACTATTTTCTTTTGTATAGACAGTGTAAACGTTTTAAAACGCTTTTTCGTCACCTTTAAGTGATTTTACTTCAAACAAATTGTGGACTCCTCGTGGTGGCATTGGCGATACTTACAAAAATAGTAGCAGCAATTGGTGTATTTGTAGGCCGCGTGTCTCTTTTGAATTAGCCATAATAATTTTAATTTCAACAATAGCATAACATTCCTAAAATAATATATGGTAGTTAGCCAAATTAACCTTCTTATTTCATTTTAATATATAACTAAAAGAGATTATACATTTTCCATATTATTATTTTTTAAATATCATAATTTATAAAATATTATGTTGTTTTCACTCCCGCTTTATTTTGAAATGATGGCATATTTAAAATTTATTGTAAAAAATCCGGTAAATGTACTATTCAACAGCTTTACTAATGCTAGTGTGAAGTTGAAATTGCGGATTACCTCCTAGTTATATAACAAAAATGATGCATTGTTATTTTTGTCTAAAACATTAGATAATTAACCAGACAGATTAATTTGTTTACGAGATTCAACAACGTGTCAATGTTTTAATTATATAGAAAACTTTACAAACAAAAATATTATCTAATTGAAATGATTTGACACGAAAACACCTTCTTAAATCGATCCAAACCAATCTATATCGCACTCAATGAGACAAATACGTTTCTAGTTCAGATGCAATGATCGGAAACCTTAAATTTTCTTTCTTAGTTTCGTCTTTGTTATGTGAGTGTGCCAAAAACATATTCGTGTTTTATTTGAGCAAACTCGCCCCTCAACAAAGACCAAAGTTTAGTTCCGTCCTTGTTCTTTGATTCCTATAATTACTTGGGCGATGTCATGTAATTATGCTCAAACAAGTTGTTCCTCCACTTCCGATTCTACTAGAGCATACTTTACATGTCTATCATATATTTCAAATATCCACGTCACTCTTGCATACATTTGCCTAAATTTTATAAAATTTAGACAATAAATCTTAGTTATGACAACTTCACATAAATGAGGATTATTGGTTTATTTATTTTAGTAGATTTAAATATCTGAATAAAATTCAGTGTTATTAGTTTCATAATTTAAAAAAGCATGTCATTGGTTTTATAATTTATAAATCATAATTTAAATCAAGTGTTATTCAATCTTACAGATTTATTAATATATTTGATTTCATAATATATTTAGATGGATTCTAAATATATTTAGATGAATTTCTTTGTTAAAAATACAAAAACTAAAATCCAAAAAAAATTTCGGATTTATAAATATTTATTAAAATTCACATATTATATTTGTAAATCAATATATTTTATTTAAATTTATATGGATTTTTAAATCAGTTATAATACATAAACTAATAACAAACCTATAAGCCGATATTCCAACGAACCTTAGTCTATTCCAGTATTGTGTACTTTCACAAATCACATAATTGGTTAACCCATACGAATTTAACTTCTGTATCTGTTTAGTCGTTTATTCATCGTGTCCAGATTTCGTTTCACTCTTTAGTTTTATGGAAGACGATTTCTCTTGTTTGTATTTATCGTTCATCTCACAACTCTCTCATATATGAACTAGTGAAGAACAAGACACATAACACAAAGTATTTGTTTCAACCTAAGTTTACCAACATAGCTACATCTCAGGGGAGAGAGACTGTGTCTCTCAACTACATCAACTATCAACGAATTTACATGGAGAGAGATAAGTTAGAGAGAAATTACATCTTAGAGAGAGGGAGAAGAGGATAAAACCAAAGAAGAGGCTAAACATTCTTCTTATAGTAATATTCTTTGTCCAAATTAGGTTATCCCCTAAATGACACCGTTACCGAACTATCGCTTTAAACCTCTTCTCCAAACCAGTTTGGTTTGCTTCTTTGATTATTGCATACAAGTTTTCTCTTCAATTAAACCTAAACTTACTAAACAAATTATAATCTTTCTCTTACATCTTCAGACTTGAAGTCTATCTCATTGTGAAGGTTCTATGGACTTTAGCCAATATTCAATATAATGGTTTTAAATCAATTTATTGGGTGAAAATCATGTGACACAATAATGACCAATTCTAAAATTCATTACATGTCTTCGGTTCTTAAAAACGATAATGAAACTACTATATTAAATTGATAAAAAATTAATTCGGTAGAGATTAACTGCAGTGGTGTAATTAGGTAAAAGCAGGACCACCGTACGTCACATGCCCGCCACTTCTAATCCAATGTCAATGACAGGATGAAACATGTGTTGGTCATGCGAGTGGGAAACAGGTTAATTTCATCTGACTTTTTTTAGAAAGTCAACGACCATAGTTGGATCATCAAGTCCTTTCTCACTCATAATCTCTCGTGCTTCCGTAATTCCTCACTGCTTCTCAATTTTTGTTGAATGAAATTTGTTTTTGCTTCCAACTATAGAGACGTAGCTGAAGTAATCCATCACAACATCTAAATCCGACTATGTGGCGGCTCACGGGTATACACGGGATATATTTTAATCATAATTTGTTAAAGCAATTTGCATGTTCAATCAGTAGAAGACACCATACCATTTTAGCTAAATTCTAAGTATCACCAGTTTAAGTGTTAAAAAAAGATCAAAAAATCAAAAAATGAAAGATGATCCAATCCAACCTCTCATACAAAAAGTTGAAGCAAAAAGGCACCACTCTTATTACCAGACATGACTACATTAGTTGGCACTATAATCATAACATTCACTGCTACACTAATAATAATAATCACTACAGTACATAACCTATTAATTTTACTACTAATGGCAATAATCTGCTACACAATTTTTTTTCACTATTAAAACATAGAGATTTATTGGATTGGTAATTTGATAGGGTTTGGTGGAAAATGGATTTTGGTAGGATTTTGAAAATTTTGATGATTTTAGTAAGGTTATAAATTAGTGATTTTGGTAGAATTTAAAAATAAAAATAAAAAATTAATTGGTGATTTGGTAAAAAAAAATTAAAGATTTTTTTTGTTAATAACAATAAATATAATTTTTAATTTCAAAATTTTTTTTATTATAACTATTTAAAAAAATATACATCTATAAAACCCTTCAAATACCATAATAAGATTTGATATTTCTATTCATTAACTTTTAACTAAAATTTATCTCTCAAATTCCATCAAATTTTATTTGATAGATTTTATTGATGAATCCTTATTTTCCAATAAAAGAGGATTTGAAAGAATTGTATAAATGATCAATCCAATAAATAAAGATTAAACGTATTTTTACAAATACTAGATCTAATAAGCTTGAATTTAAACTTTTTTTTAAATAGTAGATACAATAAAGAGAAATCAAAATCAAAATCAAAGTAAAAAAAAATTCTATCAAATCATCAATCCAATATATTTCTCTAAGATAAACAAATCAAAATTAAGTTTTTCTGCTCATTCGATTTTTTTTTTAAAAGGAAATCAGTTTATCAAACATTCGATTTGAAAGGTTTAAATGGTAATACACATAAATTTAATTTGGACAGAAAAAAATTTACAGAGAATTTTAAGCTCACAAAAGGAAAATAGCGCAAAGAATTCACACAAAAATAGGTCTTTTCCCATCAAGGGGTCGGAATCAAAAAATTCTTTGGACAATATTGAAGGATGTCCCTTTATAAAATAAAGAGAAGGTATAGTACCAATAATATTCCATTTGTTATTCATTTTGCAATAAACTCTATTGAGAATATAACCCTTTACGAGCACTAAAGGTTTCTCATCTATGATTACCAAAAAGAATATGGCTTCATTTCATTACATGTAATTTATATAAACCTTTCCTTTTTCAAAAAAAAAAACGAGCCAGAAAAGAGGGATATATGCTTCTAGAAAGAAAACAAGGAATCAAACCCACACATCACGATTTTTACTCGCAACGTTACAGTACTACACAATTTTAACTCTTTCTCTTTTTCATTAAGGTAAAAAGAAGAGAGAAGTAAGCTTTGATTGATGAGTTCGTATCTTTATTTTGTATAATTTTAAGTCTCAAATAAGATCTGCAATTTGAACTACGGAGCGACCAGCGAGGGATTTGATTCTGGATTATTGTGTTTTACATGCTAGGAGAGAATCTAGAGATACCAAGACCACAAGTGACTATCTTTCTGAGCTTGCATTTGCATTTAAGGTTTATAAATAGTTTTTCTATATATAATATTATTGTATCATGTACAGATACGAACGTTTGTGTTTGAAACAATAATGACAACCTAACAATGGTCAAAAAGGTGTAGTTTTCAAATGTACATATCTGTTCGTTTATCTATATGTATTAGTTATTTACGTATGGAACTTAATTAGATGACAAACCGAATATCTAATTATGGCCGAATTTTCTCAAAACAACAGAAATCTTATAAACCAAAAATTTCTAAAATTTTATGAATATGTTGTGTATATATATTAATATAAAAATTATTAACTATTAAAACTAAAATGATCTTTTTAATACTAGTTTTTTATATTTTTAAAGTCTATTGTAAGACAATAAGTGGAATAAAAAGTTTTGATACGTTTCAGGAAAATAGCTAGAAGTAGGTCTGGGCATTCGGGTACCCGTTCAGGTTCGAGACGATTTTTTCGGGTATCGTTTTTTTCGGTTCTTAAGTTGAAGATCTATTCAAATATATTTTAGAATTTGGTTTGGGTTCGGTTCGCATCCAATTTTTTCGGGTATTTACATAAAGAACCGAATTAGACTCAATACTAGTTTAAATATTTTTGGTTTTAGTATTATAGTACACAAATATATCCAAAATACTAAAATTACCCGAATTTATCCGGATATTAAAATATCCAAAATAGTAAAATTACCTAAATTTACTCGAAATACTAAAATAACCTAAATCAAAATAATCTAAAATATATTAATATAGAGAACCACGTTACATAACTCTAAAATCCGTAAACAAAAATAATATTATATTTGGTTTCTATAAGTACTAATTTGGGTATCGGTTTGGTTCGGGTATTACCCGATACCCAAAGTATTAGAAGACAAGACCCATTCAAATATTTTTAAAATTCGGTTCAAGTATGATTCAGATATTTTTAATTCGGGTTCAGTACGAGTATTCGATTTCATATATTTTGCCAGGCCTAACTAGAAGTTAGAACTTGGAAAAAATAGGACGCAATGTTGTAGGCATGAAAAGAAATATGTGGTTTTAATTTAGAAATGAGGTTAAGTTATCATATGATAAGAGATAAAAAAAGATATATATATATATAAAGACGAAATCTTATGACTTTTGGACCACACCCACTATATTGTTTAATTTATATTTGATATATCATCTTTCTATATTTTATTTCAAGAAAAGACATCCAAAGAGAATGAAACGAGAGAGAGTTATGTTTGGACAATGAGCTATAAATCCTTTCACTTGTTCTTTTAAAAGAGGGTTTTGGCTTTAAAAGTTTGGTTTATGTCAAAGGAAAAACAAGCCAAAGAGAGAGTATTGATGATGATCCAATTACAAACTCATTCTATGAATCAATTTGGTTGCCTCCATATCCCTTTCTCCTTTAGGTAGAGGTGATAGATGATAGAGAGAATCGACTAAAGCTTTTGGTCCTTACAAAGAGGGGCCATTAGAAAGAGCGAGAGCGAGAGAGATAAGAATAAAATGATGTGATTGTCATTATTATTTGGTTTTTTTGATTGTGAAGTCTTTCATGACCGTGTGTTCAGTGATTATGGGTTTGGTTGGTTTCAAAGGAAGATGAGCCAAGGATCGTTTCTAAAATCTTGGCCCCTCTCCTCAATTTGTTTCTTATTGGTTTGGCCAGCGACAACGATATAATATCAGCCTCAAGTAACCCTTTTTTTTGGTGTTATGATTATGTCGTGTATATATTAAAGACTGTTTTTCTTTCTTTTTTTTTTCATTTACAGCTCGTAAATTTAAATAGGATCCATGACTTTTTTAAGTATATATGTTATGAATCACAGCCGATAATTTTAATATTAATTTCTGACACGTCAAATATATGCTTGATAAAAAATTGCCTAAAAACTGTCTCAAACTATGACTCTCTTTATATGCTCTCTCTATGTTTGCATGTGATGTAGATAATATATATGATGTGATGGCCTAACCGGATCCCGGTCTAGATCGTTGGGCTTAGCTATTTTCAATCCTTGTTTTTGGGGTTTAAATCAAATTTATGTAACTTCGTGAGCAAATTTGTGGTTAACTACCGAATTTACAAATAAAATTATAGGTGATACGGTTTTGATTTTTTTTTCCAGAATCAGACTAGGATCAAACAACAAGTTTGTGAGTTTTTGACTAACCACAAACTTAGTAGCGAATTCATATATGTACATAAAAGATTTTATGTAGTAGCTAATTTAAAACTTTTAAATATTATTTATAATATAAAATTTTGTTAGATATTATATTATAATAATTACAATGTAAAAGTTTCTCAAAACAGTTAATCAATAAAAAAAGTTTTTCTCTAAAAACCTTTGGATCCCTAAATTTACTTTCTACATTTAGTTGGAGCATAACCCAATTAAGCTAAAAATTAAATAAATATACAAATTTTTTATTAAACAAAAACTCAAAAAAAAAATAATTGGCTTAATCCATCTTTGATATTGGTTCTTTTTAAAAAGAATCAGATTAAATAAAACCATAGACTTTTGAATTTTTGGCTAACCAATATATATTTAAATGATTTCTTATAATAGCTAATATAATTTTTTCATTGTTACTTTCATAAAATAAAAATTTGAGAAGAATATTTTATACTAAACATCAAATACAAAGCCAATAAAGTTATATAGAAATACAAAACTGATGTCTGCGCACAAAAACCAAACAAGTTAAAACAATAGATACATTTAATCCAAATTTTGATTTTTCTTTTTTTTTTTAAACGGCAACAAAATCGAAAGAAAATGGATAATTTTTTTAATAAAAATATGTATTTCTGTGCTATATATATTTAAAATGGGGTGTTCAAAGTTAAATACAATGCATTCTATGTTAGAAAAACAGAAATTAGCATTAGTAAGGAAGCTGGAGATTGAGAGGAAGATCGTAGAAGCTTTTTTTCGGGATGAAACTATCAAGAGGAAGCTTGAGATGGAGAGATAGAGAGTGAGAACGCGGCGCATAGGGTGAGAAAGAACAAGCCATGGTTGGGTTTACAACATTAATTAAACCGGTCGTTTGAGTTTTAAAATAAGAATTAAACCGGTTTTTTTATATTATGATTATCGAACCGGACTTTCTCTTACTCTCTTCTCTATTATACAAAGAATTCCATTTTTATACCTAAAAGAACCAACAATTCATCTGAAGAAAGATAATGACACTGATGATAAAAAAGATAGATGATGTTGTTGATCTCTTTCAATCCATGATTCGATTTTATTTAGGTCTAAGATCTTATTGATTTCAATTTTATGGATCCAAATATTGCAGTCTGATGCTATTAAACGTAGTACGTGTTTCTGTTAGATCAATTTAGGGAACACGTGATAAATAAATTCTTTAATAAAACAAACAACATGCTTCTTTTACTATAGGCAACATTTCAAAATACACCGTTTTCATTTTCGTAATCGATATAAGATTTATATTGGGGTTTGACTAGAATTTCATATGATCGATTTGCATTTTCACTGAATTAAAGGTAAACTTGCAAAAATAATCCGAATCAAATTCTTCTTTAAGAAACCCTAAAATTTATGTTTCAATTTGTACATTTTAAAAATGCTGATTTATAAATCTATTTTATGAATATTTTTCACTATTTTTATATCTAAAAAAATCCACTTGTTGACAAAAAAATAATAATAATCCACTTTATTGAATAGTTTATATTATATTGAGATACTGTATAATAGAAATGTAATTAGTTTTGAACTTTGAATTCTCTACTATCGTACACTTTCATATAATATATCAATTGATTTTTCTATATTCATAAAATAATTGTCCAAGAATTTGTTTTTTAATTATTTATTTTAATTACCAATTATGATGACTGTAAGCTTACTTTCTCAGTCCAATATGGTCACACAATCATAATTTTTATAGCAAATTGACCAGATTTTTTTATTGTCACAATACTATGTGATATATAAATTAAAAATAATTAACCTAATCGTGAAAAGTCTAAAAGACTAACACACAATTGGTCACACAATATTAATAAATTTTAAATTTGCATTAAAATGTGAAAACATCTTTGGAAACAAAGCTCTCCATAACATCTTAAATTTTGAAAGATACACAATATTCTTTCCTTTTAACCTTTCCATAGCTTCAAAACTCGATCTTTACCACCAGAGACTACTTTCTCACCATCCGGACTCCAATCCACCGCGAAAACCTATACACAACCGATAAACAAAAAGGGTTAGCAAAATCAAAGAGAGGAAAGACATTGAGATTCCAGTAATTTTTTTTTTTTTTTTTTTGCAGGTGTTAATACCTCATCTGCATGACCAGGAAGATCTTGTTTTAGCGTTTTCGTCCTAATCTCCCAAATCTGTGAGGAAGTAACAAACTTTCTGATTCAGAATCTGAGGAACATCTCCATCAAAGAGTAGAATGACATTTCATCAATATAAAAGCAAGTTTGTACCTTGAGAGTAGAGTCTTTACTGCCACTCAAAAGCAATCTACTGTCTGCAGACCAACTGACTTGATAAACAGGCCCAACATGGCCCCGGAAAGCTGTAACGAATTGTCCTGTGACACCGTTCCATAACCTAACTGATCTATCGAACGAAGCACTTGCAATCCATTTCCCATCAGGTGAGAAATAGACATGATTTACAAGCTGTTGATTGACCAAAATATCAAAGGTACATAATTAGAAGCCGAACTAACAAGAGTAGGTGAAAAGAGTGAAACTGTAAAGTAACGTTACCTGTTGATGACCGGTCAAGCGCTTTTTAGGTTGTTTGCTAACAGATGGTTCCCAAAGGAACATAGTGAAGTCATCAGAACCTGAGACTAATCTTTCAGGGGAATCCCCTTTTGTTTGGTTGTACCTTTCCAGCGCCTAAACCAAAAGAAGACAAGCAAATTTTCCAAAGAGAGATCAGAATCAGGGTGCAAGGAAAAAATTGATCTCAAGTATAGAGTGGAGTGAGAAAGTTTACCTTTTTCATTTCTTCGTTTGGAGGATATTGTCTTCCAGTGTGGTCAAAAGCTCCTGTTCTAAGAACATATTCTGTGCTCAATGCAAGGGAGTTAACCCAATGCCCATGCCCCTAAAGAAAACAAAAGAAGCAGAGTGAAACTGAGGTGGTTAAAACATGCAGAACATGAAATAAAAACATAATCCGATAGTACTGTAATCACATTGGAACTGTATACGGTCTTTTTAGATAGTAGGCAGAACAAATTCCAAATATAGCTAAAAGTTTACCTTCAATTCACGAATGAGCTTCCCCTGAGTAGTCTCCCACATCTTTATCGTACAATCTTGGGAACTGCCAGAGAAAAACATAAAATTATGTACCGAAAAAAGTGATCATGGAGCTAAAACATGTAGGCAAGTACCAAGTCATCAACAAGATAAAAACTTTGCAAACTAAGTTTCTCTAATTAATATGGTTATCAGATAAGAGATTCACTCAATATCAACACTTTAATCAACTAAGCTATTAACTACAAAATACATTGAAATATATCAGTTAATACACATTAGACACCACACCTATCAAAGTGGATAAGAAACATTTCACAAATTAGAAACATACCCTGTATAAATAATTCCATCTCCGCCCCATTTGACACAAGTCACAGCAAGTGTGTGTCCACTGAGACAAATTAACGATTTCTTCAGTGTAACATCCCAAATCCTAGCATCTCCATCTTTACTAGAAGTTACAAATCGACGACATGGAGAACTAAGGTGGACTGGTTCCCACGAGATACCAGTAATCCATTTCTTGTGACCCTAAGAAAAAAAAAGCGGTAATTAGTGACAAACCAAAACATATATGTACATTCCACAAGACAACCAAATATCAAGTATATAGAAAGAAAAGGACTTTACTGTAAGTGGATTGCCGTCTAGTTCTCCTTTCTTTGTATTCCAACAACAGATTTCACCGGATTTACTACCACTCACAAGATGCTTACCATCCGGAGACCAAGCAACTGACAGAACCCAATTCTTGTGGCCTGAAAAAAGATTATATATGTTAGTCATCAGGATGAGCTATTATTACGCATCTAAAGAACGATGGTGAGGAAAAATTTCGAACCTTTGCAAGTAAACAATGGAGTTTCAGTGTTGAGATCCCAAAGCCTGACAGTAGTATCACCTGAACCACTTGCTAACTGCTTACCGTCAGGACTAAAAGAAACACAAAGAACAGCTTCGGCATGACCTACGATTTAAAACAAACCGCAAGTGAACTCAAGTAAGCAATTGACATATAGTTAATTATCTTAATTAACAAGAATAAAACAAGAACTATGATGACATACCAGCGATTGTCTGTGAGCAACGGTTAACTGGACGAATTCGGAACACAGCTTGTTGTTGATAAACTATCGTCAAGACCTTCTCAACAGACACTGTTAACACAAAGTTTTGTAGGAACATTTATTAGATTTTCATAGACATAAGACACACCAAATAAAGCTGATTCAATGAGCTTTTTTTACCTTTATTTTTCTCCAAGTAAGTTCCTACAGGCACAAGAAGCTCTTCGTCTGATACATAGAAACTGTAAGGCAATATCTCCTCCTGGGTAATAATCATTAACCAATACCCAAACTTCGAAATTAGATGCATAATTATTTTTAGTAATTTACAGAGTAAAGCATGAAAAATCGGCAATTAGGATTAGCAGAGAATTCATTAATAAAACACTAAAAACAGAGGCGTCAAAAATTCTCTAAAAAATGATTTCTTCACACGAATTTTGATTCCAAAAAAGTGAAAGAAGATGAGAAAAAGTGTTACGTTGTTGAGGAACTTGTTGACGAGCTGAGTAAGCTGCAGAGGACCAGCACTCTGAGGAATATACATAGAAGAACCTAAGTGAGTCCCTTCTGGGTCTGTTAACAGACACATCACCGTGTTCCCCATCCCTGCCTCGCCCGTCTCCATCATGTTCATCACGAGGACGAAGGAGGTTACTGAGAAAACTCCGACTTCGTGTTGGCCGTTTCGAGTGAAGAGGGAGACAATTAGGTTTGTTTTCCTTTGAATCGACCCGAAGGTTTTAGGGTTGGGCCAAAAACTACAATAATTTTATTTTCTTTTTTGCAATAAATGATAAAAATTATGGGTCATCGAAACAAAAAAAAAAAAAACAGATATGATTTTGATAAAAATATCGCCGTCTGTGGGGATCGAACCCACGGCCACGGGATTAAAAGTCACGCGCTCTACCACTGAGCTAAGACGGCGTCTCTACCATTGTAACTGTAATTTTAGTTTTAATATAAATTGATGGTAGCAAATTGATAAAAAAGTGATTTATTAAGAATCATAGCAGTCTTATGATTGGAGGGCATGAGAGATAAATTTTTTTTTTTTAATAATTAAAAAGTTATAGATCCGTACATTCCTTCCAACGTAACTTGAACATACGTCCTCAACTAATGTCACTATATGTTCTTTGATAGAACGTTTCTTTTTTAAGGAGATGAACCTTGCAGTCTCTATGACATTAGAGAATGACGTTTAGATACCATAACACAAAAGTAGATTCCATAAGTTATTTTACTACATTCAATTGTTATAACTAAACAGAAACTAGTTAGAAAAGCTAACAAACAAAAGCAATTACTTAAAGCCTTCTTCTTCTTCTTCTTCTTCTTCTTCTTCTTCTTCATATCTCTGGCATGTTGCATAACTAAAGCCATATGTGACCCAGCTGTGTCATAAGCCCCTTCAATGTGGATGTCATCGCAGCCCAAATTAATGTCTTTAAATCCTCTGCTTTCTGAGCCGTGTATTCCTCAAATTGGACGACATCGATGCTCTTCGTCACACGAGTAAGGAACACATCGACCAAGTGGCATATATGAACGTAATGTACATACTCTTCGAGGAATTATTTCAGACAGTAGATCTAAATCATAACCGATGACATCGATCAATACCAGCGCGTAGGAGATCAATTGCATTGTGGTTAGCCCCTCCGGGTCCGGTGAATATGGTGGTAGAATTAAAAAATGTATTTTCCAAAAAAGTGGTGTAGTTTCAGAATGTATATATTTTTTTGTTAATTTATATAATAATTTTAATATCTCATTTAATATTGCAAGATTTGGGTTTAAATCACAATTATCATCATTGTGCAACATGATTTCTATATATAATTTTTAAAATATAATCTCATGAAAATATATATATTTCCAAATTTTCTCTTTTTATATTTATCTTAGAAAATATGTTGATTTTATAACTTGTGTATCAAAGCCAATATATTCCTCAACAAAGTTTGTTCTCAAAGCTGAACTAGCTCTTTGGGCCTTTGGACATTAGGTTATCTTCATTGAAAAGTTCAAAGAGAATTTTAATAATAAGAAAAGAAAAAAAGAGAGAAAGAGTGAAAAAAATCAAAAACATAATAAACTTTTAAAAGTGAGAATCATGTGGTACAATAATTACTTCTGAAATTCATGTTTAAATCCAACATTGTGAAATATTAAATATGATATTTAGATGATCTTATCTAAATATCTTATTATTAAAAAAATAATAATAATAAGAGATAGGAGAGAATGATAAGAGTTTCTCATCTAAGAATGTGTGAGATACTATGAGAATTTCTCTTTGCATTTCTGTCCTTCACTGATTGATCTAATATTTTTACTGAATTTAAATTTAATTATGTAATTGTATTGTACTAAAATATGAGAATATTAATACTTTATTTGTTTAAGAACCCGAATGAGTTTCTCAGGAGTGGAGGTTCGGATCTCCATGGTTCATCAACACGTTTTCATTCGATATATATGATTGTTTGTTTGTTTATTTTGCTAAACTCAGTTCTGTTTGTTGCTTAGTTGGAGATTTTCGAAGCGTTCAGTGATGGATAGCGACAAGAGTAGCAATCATGGGGAGCCCTTAACTGTAGGCAATCATGGAGATTCCTCAATTCATTTCAGCAGCCTTTCTTGCAGTAGAGAATTGTATGCTAATGCGTTGGTGGATCATAGCCCTTGTTTACGCAGCGGAGCAAAGAAGGGAGCAGAAAAATTGTATCAGATGGTGGATGATCCTTCAACTGATTCAATTGTCTCGTGGAGTGAGCGCGGTGAGAGCTTCATCTTTTGGCGATTATTTTGTAAGAGGCCACCCTGAGGTTACACCTCCATACACTCCTGGGGGGGCTTATGATATCGCCTGAAGAAGGCAGAATGATCGAGAGGGGGTTTGCTTCCTGGAAGGCTCGGAAACAGCAAGCTGATCAACCTTATCATCTTGTCTGAATGAATACTCTCTCTCTCTCTCTCTCTTGGCTCGTTGGAGTCGCTTTGCTTTCGTTGTTGCTGTTTCAGTTTTATATTCTTCTTTGTATCATCATCATCATCGATCCCTGTAACCTTTTATTTCCAAACATTTTGTTTGGTCTATGTTAACATATGGTTTGAAAGATAGATTACTATGTCTCTTGTTTTCAATTTCTTGATGTCTGTATTTTATAAACTTTAGAACCGAAGAAGGTGCCGTATATGAAGTTTTGAACAAAGTTACAACATCAATGTTTATGGATTTGGACAACAAATGGCTAATGCCAAATGCATCATTGACACACCCACACCAATAAGTTATTTCGTTATAGAAGAGAACGTTACAAAATCTAAAACGCAATGAAAAAAAAAATTCACTACTTAAGGACGACTGAGACAAGTCTCATAAACAAGTTGTGCAGTAAAGAGATCTACAGTACCCGAACCAACAGACTTGAAAACCGTTATCTCACTTGAACTCTTTCTCCCTTCTCTGTTTCTATTTATCAACTCAACCAAATTCCCACAAATCTCTTCTCTCTTAATCACTCCTCTCTCAAACGCTCCCACAAGCTCTCCGGCTTCTACCAACGCTGTGTCGTTATCCACAAACACACTCCCTCTCTTTATCGCATCGTCGTCACATTCCCTCATTTCATGGCTAAACGATCCGACAAGGTCAAGATGTGTTCCGGGTTTCAAGAACTCACCTTTAACCAATGGAACGGTTGAGTTTGTTGCACAGCTTATGATATCTCCAAGTGGAATGATCTCATCCAACGAATCGTGGCTCTCGAATGAGATCTCTCTGTGTTGAGAATCCTTAGAGAGAGTTTCAGCTAAATCCTGAGCCTTTTGAGGAGTTCTGTTCCATATAATCACTCTTCTCAAGCTTGGTTTCGCAGCTAGATGGGATTTGATCAGGTGTGGTGCGAGAGCACCGGAACCAACCATGATCAGCACCTGGCTATCGTCTCTAGCTAGGATTTTGGAGCCTAAGCCTGAAACAGAGGAAGTACGGTAAAGGGTTAAAACGGTACCGTCCATTGAAGCTAAGGTTTGTCCTGTGGTGGAGCTGAAAAGCGTGTAGGATCCATGGATGCCAGGTAAGTTCTGAGAGGAGTTATGAGGGAAATAGGTCACGAGCTTGACGCCCATGTAAGGGAGAGAAGGAGAAGATGACCAAGAAGGCATGAGGAGGAGAGAGGAAGGTGGTGAAACGGTGTAGTTTTGGCGGACAGGGCTTGTGATTGTTGAGGAATGTTTGGGAAGATTGGTCTGAAAATGATTGATTAATGTTTCATGTGAGAGGATCGAAGGAAACGACTCGGCCGGTATAAAAACTGAGGACGAAGCCATTTTTTTTTAGAGATCTATTTGATTAAAGGTTTCGGAGGATACGATGGTTGCTTTAAGAAGAGAAAATGGGAAGAAGACGAACCTAGATTGGTCTTGATTCTTGACTTTGTTTGGTCAACCACAAAAATGTCTAAATCAAAGGGCATTTTGGGGAAGGACTTGAAGATGAGATTTCTTGTATGGATTCTTCTGCAGCTATCCACCAGTCTTCATCTTCCTCGAAATTTTCCTGTTGTGCCAGCCAACAAAATGCTTATTCGTTTAATTAACTCGAGAAAATAGACAGATCTTAAGACAAGAACATGACACCAACATCCACTTTAAAAGCTGTTTATTCCTTGTAAGAAAAAAATGGTAAAGTAAACTAACCAAAGTATGAGGTTCCAGTATCTTTGGTTTGCTTTCAAGTTCATCTGCCAATTTAGCCGCTTCAAGCCACCATGAGCCACTATCTGGATCGAATTCGTTATCAGTGTAACATTCTCCTTCTGGATTAAGATTGCCACATAAATTATGTGCATCTCCTTGATAGTAAACCATGTCTTCAGGTAAGCAACTATCTGGAACTGGACGTATGGGAGATCGATAATCTGCAAGATAAGATAAAAGTTAAATGGTATGGAAAAAGATTCTGCGTACAGATTGTTTTGCCAAGAAAAGTTGAGAATAATACACACCTCGACAATCTGGATCGTAGCATTTCTGATAATAGATTCCCCTTCTGATGTCAACAATGTACATCACTACAACAACAAAGTTTGTTATTATGTTCTTGGATAGCTGAGTATACAGAGAACAATTGAAACTCATTGCATAGTGGCGTGTAGATGATACCATGATTGCTTTTATGTTCCCTGCCGATTCGTTCGCAGTATCTATTTCTTGACATGCTGTACACAATCAGGCTGTCTTCTGAAAACCAGTACCAGCACCTTATCTTACCTAAATATCACAGATTTATTTTTATAATTTTTAAGAAAATGAGCATAGCAATCTCTCGAGAAACAGAACTTTGCACAAAGATAAATTGAAACCTGAGACATTCCCGCTAGAAGCAATAGATTCTATAAATTGGTCCAATAGCGGGAACGGAGACTTGCCCCCGAAGTATGATGTTGACATGTCACTTGTGCAAGCATCCAACTGGAATCTGTGAGCCTTCTTGTCTCTTACAAGACTGTTATTGTTCACCTGCCAGCTCCAAAGAGTTCAGTTTAAAGGCATAAACATTTGTGGAGTCTTCCCTCAAGTAGATGTGGTAGGAAGTTACAATTGGATGCGAAAAAGCACAACCAAAACTGATGAAAATTACCTCTGTGTCAAAGCAAAGTGTCTTCATACAGTCTGATTCCATCTTGCAAACTAGAAGCTTCTCGCAATCTGCGGACACGTTGCAGATTAAGGATGTCATGAAAACATCTTGTTCGCCCTGTTTGTTTGTACACCAATGGACTTGTTAGATACTGGAATTACAATGAACTGTTCTATAGCAAAACAAGAAGTGAACGCTGAGACAGCCACATGGAAAAGGATAGAGTTGAATGAAGGTGGACTTACCATATCCTTACATTTGAATCGTCCTGTAGGTAGAAGAACGGACGTCTTTCCAGCTTTCGATGATAGTGCAAGACGGAAGCAACGGTTTCTAGAGTAAACAGCAGTATCCACAAAAAGAAGTGATGCCGAATCATTAGCCTCTTTGTGAACAAACAACTTGTGGAACCTTTCATCTTTTTCCTTTGCACTTACTATCCGTGAGCATAGCTGAAGAAATATCAAGATGAAAATGAGCCATCCCCAACATAACCTCCAAACTTACAACTTAGGAAACCATCTTTTAAGGCAATAAAAATGAAAACATCGACTGATGCATACCTCTCCTACAAAAGCCCCGACGTGTGAGTTGTCCTTAAAGGCAACCTTTGGAATGATGACAACTAAATGACGAGAGAACTTATCTGCATATGACATTCACATTCATGTAAAAAACACTTTATCTACATTCATGTAAGCAACAAATCTTCTTATACAGAAATATTTAAGGGAAACATTTTACAATAACAAGCATTTTCAGAGGTATAAAGCTGAAGCAAGAAGGACACCTCATAACCAACACGCAGTCATGTATATTACTGTACCTTTAGTTGAGGAATCAAGCTCTACTATCCAATCCTCTTGTCCTTCAATAGCATATTTCTCATGCAAGGCTTCTAGAATGACTGATACCAAGATATCAACCATTTCATCCACATTATTTCCTTCATTTACTTTCAGATTGAACTCCAAATCGAAGTACATATGGCATGGCAGCCCCTAGGAAGGTGTGTCGATCAAATGCAGTGAATCAAAAGCCAGACATGAATAATTATTGCGAAAATGAAATATACATAATCTTGTGAGAGATATGCACAACACACAGAAATAATTTACAGCAAGCTAAGGGAATGAAATCTAGCTAGATACCTCTCCGATCACTTCATAATGATGTCGGCGCCTTGGATCCATAGATTTGTATCTAAATGGTAGACGAACAAATATAAAATAAAGCACTTGAGAGAAGCTGACACTAAAAGGAATGTTGAGAAGGTAAGAAAAAGGAACCTCTTCCAAAATTCTTCATAAGTTGAAACCAGAAACCTTCTTTGGCCAGTAAAATGATCTTGATAACTAAAAACCCGCACATTCTCATGCCTTTTTTCAAACTTCATCGCTTCATCTTGCCTAGGAAATGTAGCCCAAACCTCTTTCCTAAATAAAACAAAGACCATACCATGTTATACTTACAGTTAAAAAAACCTTCTAAAGATAAAAGAAGAACCTCCAAGTAGAATAAAAATCCAGCACCAACTCATTGATAGATACCTGGAGATTGCTTTCCTTTCCTCACTGAGATCAATACGTATCTCACGCAAGAGCCTTAACAAACTCAACGGTCTTTTCGGAGGAACACCATTGGGGGACCCGTAAAATACAACGGGTGAAAACTGCCTCCCAATAGTCTTTTTAACATTCCTGGAACCAGACTGCGATATGACATAATTCACATAAACAATTTCAAAAGCACACAATAACCATGAAAAGTTAAAACTTTTGGTTCATGATAATCCATACATGGGAGTCTAGACTGAGGAGAGTTGAATCAATCTTGTTTCTTGGTCCCTTTTTTCCAGACAAAGAACTTGGCTGCAAGTTCTTACAGGTCCCAGGAGAAGTGTTCTCTGGATTCAACATTTTTTTGCTCCGTTTCCTTTCTCTCACAGCAGATGCTGTCATAAATACACAATTTAACTTATTATATTTGCTACACATTGTTGATTATACTGCAAAGATCTCAGATTTTTCAGTAACAATTCATTCAATTGAAAATTGCAAGAACCGGGCTTTCAATTCAATGTCGACCAAATCATAGATTCCATTAATGGGTAGAGAGAGTGAAAGAAGCAAAGCTCACCAGGCGGAGAAATTCCACACTTGAAACACTGAAATAGTCGATCTACGTCATCCATGGTGTTCGTGCTAAGTTTCTTCGCCATTATTCTCCTCTTCGATGGGTGAAAAAAATTCGTTTCTTTTTTTTTCCGCCGTTATCACACCCCAAAAAGAAAAGAGCCGCCAGAAGCGGTGAAAATTTTCGAATCTAACGGCGCGGTGAAACGTAGGCGAAAGTCGTCATTCTCTGATCCACGTGTCAAATAACTATTGAGTGATGATTCATGGGACGAAAAGACTACCTGCCGTTTGAAGATTTCACATAAACACACCGAGTCGTCCTACTCAGAGACGAACAACAACGAAGATGATAAAGCTGGGCTCAGAAAGGAGGAAGAAGCTCTGAAATTTGTCTCTTGAGAGAATATTTCGTTTATCTTCGATGGATTGTAGGTAGTGTGGGCGATACATAGAGACTCAAATAAAACTTTTCGCAACAAATCAAATTTGGTGTTAAAGTATTGCGAGTTTTAAAGGCACACACTTTTACGAGTATTTGTGTATCATCAACCCATACCTACAATCCTTGATTATACTTAAATTTTTTTTTAAATTTATATGATTATAAAGGTTCAGTCTTCTGTCAAATTTCTTGATGAGTCTTTTTGTTTTCAGGGTTTTTTTCGTAATGCAGGTTTAACAAATCAACCGGCCATGAATTGCTCATCGAATTTTGTAGGGTTGATAGGTATGTTGCTAATGACAAATGATTGAATTTCACTATGTGTTTTTATGAAAAATGACCAATGAATGAATAAATTATTTGTTAGTGGGGAGATTCAGTCCATTATAGAGGATTCTTAGTAGAAATATAAAGAAGATAGTGATGTTCTTCCCCATATTATAAATTAATGGTTATGTGCTTAGCTAATTTGAATAAAGTCGCATTTGTGTCTTCCATTTCTGGGTGGAGTTGGACAATTTTTTTTAATTAGCTTACTCTTAGTTTTGTTCTTATGTGCTATTTTATAGCTTCTTTAGGCTCATCTCGTAGGTCGTTTCTTATTCTGACCCTTGCAGATATTATTATGTTGTAGTCGACCCTTGAATTGCTTTTAGTGAATCGGTCACTATTGGTATCATCAAGGTTTCTATTCTTCTCCACCTGTTCATTTGGAACTTACTCTCTTGTTTTATTAGTATTTCTGAAGATCTTAGAATAACTTAAAAATAGATTTTCCTGAAATGAATGATTTGGTGCAAAGGACCATAAGCACATTTGGCATCATATGGTATCGTCGTCGATAAGGGGATATTTTCTTCACTTGCTATGAATTAACAATATGCGAGTTGTTTCATATTGTTCTTTTTTTAAGAATTGCACCACAGGAATTGGTTTGTAACATCGACTAAGTGAGTCTGACATTCCCACTGTCGTTGTTCTACCAAATTGTGTACTTGCTGTCTGGTCAACATCACTTCGTAAGACTTTGTGATATCAAGTCACTGGAGCATGGTATATTGACAATGAGTAGAGATAAAAGTGTATGTACATAAAAATTGCATTTTGTGTACCGTTGACCAAAATTTTGATTGTATGTGCAAAGGTTCTTACAAAAAGGGATTGTTTTCACCTTATGTAATGGCTGATCGCAGAATGAGGTAACTTCTTTAATATACAATTTTGGATGGTTGGTTCTTGGATTCTGTTCTCCTGGTGTAGCAGTTAATATACTATGTCATCCTCGGCTACTATTTAAGCTCCTATGATACCCAAACTTATATCTCTCTCAGTCTCAACATTCATAGTCTTAACTTTCTAAAAATAAAATAATTAAGCAAATGGCAGCAAATGATGTCCCTTGCTGTGAGCCTATGTTCTGGTTTTACCTAATTGCATGTTTTGGTCTAGTTGCTTTCGCAGGTTTAATGTCAGGACTGACTCTTGGGCTCATGTCGCTTAGTCTCGTCGACCTCGAGGTCATAATCAAATCTGGTGAACCCAACGAGCGCAAAAACGCTGGTCTGTGTCGTGAACCCATTATACTTTATTACTTCACATTCAAACTAACACTACTTTCAAATAAATGTCCAGAAAAGATCCTGCCACTCGTTAAAAACCAGCATCTTCTCCTATGTACACTCCTCATAGGCAATGCTTTGGCAATGGAGGTATCAGAATTATGCATGTATCTTTGGATAGAACTTGTTTTGTGCTTTTTAAACTTCTGATTCAGTATTTACTGACTATGTTTCCATTGCTAAAATCTAAAAGGCTCTCCCAGTCTTTGTCGATTCCCTGCTTCCAGCTTGGGGTTCTGTTCTGATATCCGTGACTCTCACACTTGCATTTGGCGAGGTGGGTGGAATTTGAATTAACTTTCTGCTGATATGATTATCTTAATGTTGCCCAAAACTCTTACTGTTCTTTTTTCATTGTCGTAGATTATACCTCAAGCCGTATGCTCTCGGTATGGGCTGAGCATCGGAGCAAAACTATCGATTTTGGTTAGATTTATTGTCATAGTCTTCTTTCCGTTAGCTTATCCAATCAGCAAGGTAACTCAATCAGCTTAAAAAATCAATGGAACTTTTATTAGAATCAATTGATTTTCTTATTAAGCAGGAAATCTTTTAAGTTAAAACAATGCTTCAAAGTTCAAAGTTTTCTTCTTTCAATGCTTTAGCTACTCGATTTGTTGCTTGGAAGAAAACATTCAACACTTTTAAGGCGAGCAGAGCTGAAGTCATTTGTGTTTAGCATGGAAACGAGGTTTGTTTCAAAAACTTGAGATGTTTTTCTTTTTAATTGTTTTGTCAATATGTAAGCTAAACCAATGTCTTTTTCTTCTTCGTTCTCCGTGTCCATTTTCTGATATTTAGGCAGGCAAAGGCGGGGAACTGACTCATGATGAAACAACAATCATATCAGGAGCTCTGGACATGTCTCAGAAGAGTGCCAAAGATGCAATGACACCACTCTCTGAGATATTCTCACTTGATATAAACTCTATGCTCGACGAGTATGTTCTTCATTCTGCTTTTCGACAATATATATTCAGTTAGTTCGTTCTTCTTATCCTCCTCTTTGGGGTTCACAGAAAGACAATGGGATTGATCGCAAGTGAAGGCCATAGACGAATCCCTACTTACTCCGTGAATCCTACTATTATCATCGGATATATTCTGGTGAGTTAGAAACAATTACACTGTAACTATTCTTGAGAAACACTTTGCCGTCTGACATGAGTTTTGAATAGGTCAAGAACTTGATCAAAGTTCGTCCTGAAGACCAGACACGGATCAGAGATCTCCCCATCAGAAGAATGCCCAGGTATATAAATTTTCTAAACAAACTAACTAATCTGCTTTCTAAGCTGGACCGATCCAAAAAGCTTATTGTTTCTCTTCCAAAATTCTGCAAGCAGGGTTAATGTGAATTTACCTCTCTACGACATTCTCAACATCTTCCAAACATGTCCGAATCCACATGGCTGCTGTCGTTGGGACCAAGAACTTTACTAAGACCAACACTCCCGTCCATGACAAGAGCATCAATGGTTAAGAGACACTTATATATGAGAGAACATACTATCCGGAATCAGATTAAGTATTGAGATGAGAATTTTTTTTGTCTTATTTCAGGAACGGCTAATAAAGACACCAACGTTGTTGTGAGCATTCCTGTGATGAACTCAAGTGAAGTTAATCATCAAAGTCAAATCCGATACATTGATAGCATTGCTGATGAAGATGAAGAAGTCATCGGCATAATTACTCTGGAAGATGTCATGGAGGAACTTATACATGTAATTATTATAAATGGTGAATGATTGATAGAGGAACTCAATACATTTATAGCATAATTACTATTAGTGATTACTTATCTTATATTTTTCAATGATTTTTGGATTGACCTTTAATGAACCTTATAGGAAGAAATATTTGATGAGACAGACTGGTATGTCGAAATTCGTAGGAGGTATAATCACCATTTTTCAATCATAAACTGCAGTTTACAGTATTTTTCACCGGACTCAGTTTTTTTTTCCCTCACTAGGATAACAGTAAACATGCTGATATCTGGAAATTCGAGGCCACAATCACCGGAAACTGCCACGTGTGCTTCGGAACTAGCATCTCCTATCTCGCCGTATCGCTCAAGTCAACTGTCGCCGAACATCATGATCTCTACGCTCCTCCGGTCACCAATAAATTCACCTTACCGTCAGTCTCCGTTTCTACGGCCAACACTCTACGCTTCTCCACCGTTACAGCCTCCTCCGTTGCTCAATCCGGACAGCAATAGTGACCGTTATTTCTGTTTGTCTCCTAGCACGGTATGTAACGTGACTATCAAGAAATCGTTTTGCAATGTCTTTTTGCGCTGAAAGTTAATTTTACCCTTTGCTCTTTGGTCTATGTTGTTTACTTTCCAGGTGAGGAAATCGTACGTGAAGCTACCAGATCAAATGGTTCGTAAAATTGAATCATAGATCTGATAAAAAAAAACTGTAACTAAGTGAAGCAAAAATAATAATAATAATAATAGCAAGAGTCGAAGACTATTCTTGTCGATCATTTTTAGAGATTCAGTCTTCGTAACATTCATTTCCATTTCATAAAATTCAGAATTTTGAAGAAAATAGTCCAAATAATTCTCTTTTTGTTTTTGGGCATTAATTTCTTGAAAGAAGGATAAATAGTAGGAAATGTGTGGTGTGGTGTGGCGAGGAAAATAATATCTCAAAGATAAAAACAAAATATTGCCACCTTATCGACATGTATTATAAGGTAAATAATAAAATGCACAAATGAGTAGAAAACATTAAAAGAAGAAGAAGAAAGAAAATGAGAGCACTCTTGTGCTCACACCACACACTACCGTTATCATTTCACTCAAGAACAGCTCTCAAAACCAAACTCCATTATCCAAAAACCTTAGTCCTTAACGACAAACCGAGATGGGAATCCAGGCTCCACGCGAATCCTAAGGGTTTCCAATCTTCTAAAAGCTCTGAAAAACCCGGCCGGTCAAACCTGGACCCGGAAGACGACCCGCCGATACCTCAAGAAGTGTTCGAGAGGATGATGGGGAGGATCGTGGTCTCTGTGGGGACACCACTGGGCTTGGGAGTGGCAATCTTGAAATTACTTGACGTTTTGAAGGATAGAAACGTCTTGGACGTGCCTTTGTGGGTCCCGTTCTTGACCACGCTCGTGACATTTGGTGCGTCGGCTCTTGGCATCGCGTACGGGAGCTTGTCCACAAACCTTGACCCGACCAAGACTAACTCTCTTTTCGGACTCGAAGAGGCAAAGGATAATTGGGTAGAGATGTGGAAAGAAGAGAAGTAATGTTTGATTTTTATGGCTTGTGAGTACATAAATTAATCTATAGTCCTTTGTTTTGGTATTTAGTTTCAGTTTGATTTTTATGTTTTTTTTTTGTAACCAAGAATGATAGGAAGGGATACAAGGACTGTTTTAAGGAAATTCAGATATAAAAACTTAAATCTTAGAAATATTCCTCCATGATTATGGAATTCATATCCAACGGTGGTGAGAATTGTAATGAGGATATGATAATTGATATTGGTAGGTATAACCGGAAGGGTCCAAAGTAGAAATGTTCAATGTGGATTTCGGTTTTGGTTGGGGTTATTCGATTTTTATAGTAAAATAGTTAACAAACTTGAACCGTTATACTATGGATTCGTTTTATGATTTCTGGTTTTGGTTTTTTTATATTTGTTTAAATATATAGCTTATTTCAGATTAGTTTGAGTTATACGGGTTTGGTTTGGTAGTTCATTGATCTTAAATCCAAAGCGTGGTGATAATTGATTGAGTCCAAATACTAGCTGCTTGACGGGCACTTTTTTACATAAAACAATGGAGGAAATGAATAAAAGTAAAATGGATGATTGGACCCAAATCCTTCAATAGAGACCAAATGTTCTTATCAGGCCAGTAGGCTTGTTTGTGTGGGCCGTGTGTGTCTAATTCATATTAGACCCATGGACTTCATGTTTTATCTTTTACTTCTCGTAAACTTTGATTTGGATTTTGATGTCTTCATCATTCAGATTCAACACTTTTAACCCAAGAAAATGTTTTGAAGTTGTATCCAATATATATCCCATCAATAATAAATTTCTTTGACAAACTTTAATGGATATATTTATATATATTATACTTATATGTATGAATTAAGTCTCCATTGTACATTTAATATCTGTGAAGCTGATTTGATTGATTGGTTTCTCTATTTTATGAGACAAACATTCACTTGAAACGATTTACAAATCACACAAAGGCAAGGCGAACACATATAGTCCAAGTTGAATTTTCATTCATATATTTTAGTATAATGATCATTCTTATTTTCAGATAGTTTTCTATGTTGAAAAACCTAGTTTAGGTATATTAAAGTTATTTCAAGATATTTTAGGTTTCAACTTAAGTATTGCATATTCCAAAATAATTATATGATTATTTTTTAATAATTATATGGTATTCTAGGCTAGTTTTACAAAATTCCTCAAGCATATTCTGCCATCACCGGTCAAGAACGAAGTATCCTCGTAAGCCTCATTCGATGTGGACTTTTTCTTTATGTTGTTTAAAAAGAGACTCTTTTTTTTTTGGTTTTGTCAACAAAGAAGCTTTTCCATCTTGAGTCTTCTTTAATCTCATCTAATAATTATCTCATTGTTCTAAATTACTTTGTTATATACAGGCGAATGTAGCACTATTACGTGGGCATAATTTATGTTATATCCAGATTATGAACCGATACAATCAACCTCGCAACATCTTGATTTAGCACAAGAGAAGTCTCCGTGAATGAAACCTACCATACCCCAACAAAAACAGAATCTTGAATAATTATTCCAAAAAAAATTATAGGAAAATTACATAATGACACAAGTAGTATATGGTTCCTCCACAACACGATAATTCGGGCATGGTGGTTGATAGTAAGAAGAAGTTGCATTGGAAGGATAAGACTGGTACGAGTAGTTCCAATGCGGAACCGGATAGGCAATAATCTCAGTAGTCTGTTTAGGTGGATCCGGTTTAGCCGGTACAGGTGGTTTAACAACTTCTACCGTAACGATATCTGCTATACATATCTTCCTTAGCTTCTTTACTATTTTCGGTACATCAACTTCTCCAACTACCGTCAATTTCCCGGTTTTGTCATCCATTGCTATCGATGTTACCCCTACAATTATAAAAAGAGTGTTTTATTATTTTCCTAAACTTACTAAAATTAATTATGATATTGTAAGTTTTGAAATATTATAAAAGATACCTGGAAACCGAGAAACTGTTCCCATCACTTTCTTCCTGATTCTTTCCTCGTGAAACCTCAATTGCAGCACAGATTTCTGTCATTTGAAAACCTTATATTAGTACGGATAATTGCGTATTTTAGATTTTTAAAACATAAGTATGATTGATTATTTTCTATATATAACGAGTAATCAACCATCACTAAATTAAAATATAATTATTTCAAGAGAAAGGGTGTACCTGCGCGGTCATGGCTGAAGGAACCTATAAAAAAAAAAACTTGAGAGAAATTTCCGATATATTTTAAAAGAGATAAGAGGAGAGATAGTTTGACATGTAGAAGCTTCTTGATGACGATATTGCAAGTCCATTGATATATCTATTATATAGGAATTTTCATAGGAATTTACGAGGAATCTGTTTAATATGTTGATGACCCACAAAAGATTATATATTTTCATAATAACAAAAGGATAGTGAAACGACCACAAAAGACTGAACGAGTCAATATCTATTAGTTTCTTAATATCGTTTAATGAATTGGTTGAATATTCAAATCAACGGAACGATATGTGGCAACAAATGAAAGTAAAGGGAAGAAGTGTCACTACCTATTGACCCTTCCTTCTCGTAAGAAAGTTCTTAAGATTATTTATGTTCTTGAAAAATTTGTATCGATAACACATCAAAACGAATACTGAAATCGAAATCAAAACTGAGATTCAACTCACAACGGTTTTCTTTTGTACATTTTTAAAGTTGTATTTTTTTTTTTAACTTTTCTATTTTTAAGATGTTCGATTTTAATTTTTCTTTGTCCTTAGATTGCTTTTAATCATATATAAACATAATCTGGAACATACTATTTAGATCTTTTTTCATGTTACTTAAATAAGAATAATTTAAAAGATCCTTTTTTTTGGGTTAAATATCTAATTTGTTTATGTTTTTTTTGGTAAGAAACATAACCATTTATAAAATATGGTATTTATTGGAGATCCTATGTAAATACCCAAACTGGAATAAATTTGTTCGTAGTTAGCGAAGGTGGTTGTTTGTATAATATGTCTAATTCTATTGTTTTTGTGTCTGTGTGTGTGCAAAAAAGTATTTATTTAAGTGTTGAACTATTTGGTTTGAAATGGCTACACTTGTTTCTCCATATGCATTGCATCTATATGTAAATGCTTAAATATTGTTAAATTAGACAATTTAGAATCTGCATCTAGATTCAAAATCAATTTCATTTAAAAAATGTTAAATATTTAAAATGCTAAAAATATATATAAATTTTGTAAACCAAATGGCTAAAATACTCCTTTAATATTTACCGCATCGTATGAGATATTTAACAATACCCACGAAAAATCAGTGGTTTAATTCATATAATGGGGTAAAACAATGCATATGTGACAACTCACATAATAATACTAAATTTTTATGATGTAAAACTTTTCAAAAAATTATAAAAAATGAACCAAAATATTTTTTTAAAAAATATTTTTATATACAAATTTTATATATATATTAGTTTCTAATTTTTTTTTAATATTATCATTAACTAAAATGTAAATTAAGGGTTTTCATAAAAAAAATTGAATATTTAATGTTTATCAATATTTATTTTTCAAATTTATATAGATATATCTAATTAATATTAATTTTATGATTTATTTTTATAAAATACCAAATTTTATAAATTTAATCATACAATTTTTTATTATGTAAATTTTTCTAAATTTTTTTTAAATTAATAAACCTTAATAATTTGTATAAATTATTTTTTCTAGAAAATTAAATTATTTTAAAAAAATATTCAATGTTTTTTGTAAAGATGACATCATCTAGCCGCGTCTTCTCTGGATTGTTCAGACTAGTTTCGATCTCTCGAAATTAGCTAGGAATGCCTCTTTAGAGTATCGGTACCGTTTACAAGCGGTATACGATGCTCATTCTAAACAATCATAGTCTCATCTGCATCAGTATAAGGAAAACTGAGGACTATGATAATACATTAAATATTTTACCAAGTTTAAATTTTATATGTTTACTAATTGAATACTAACTTTTTTTCAAAATAACTAAGGATTGAGATCGATGATTCAGCCACCAGTTTCATTAGACGCACTTGGCAGGGTAATTTTTAGGGTCCGTGGAAGAACTGGAGCGATGTGAAAGAACGCTCCAGAAAAAATAAAAGCGTGGTGGGGAACATTTGTGGTAAGTATAAAAATAAAATATTTAAACATTTATTGTATATTTATATAATTTTTTATTAACAATTTTGTTTGCAAATTGTAGCAAAATTACTATTGGGATCCCGTTTTCGAGGACACTGTTTTTTACGAATGGAAAGAAAAAACAAAGTTAGGAATCAGTGAAGAGATTAGTAGGAAGAAGCGAGAGGAGACAAAGCCCACGTATATCAGCGATAGCGACTGGGCAAATCTTATAGAAGAGTTTCAGACTGAGAAAGCCATTGGCAAGAGTCAAAAGGCATCCACCAGCCATAAAACAAAAATAGACGGCAAAGAAATGCACAAACACAGTGCCGAGCCGCGTTCATTTTCGAAGATTGACAACGGATTGGTAAGTTTGATCTCATACATTAATTTACAAATCTATTCATTAACTTTACTAATTTTAATATTAAACTACATTGTCTAATAAACTTTTTTTTATGCAGAGACAAAAAGGGCAAGGATCCCAGCCACCATCCATTCTGGATTTGGTGAAGGAGACACATAGACGCACGGATGTCACTTACGTTGATCCGGCCATTGAGCAACTTGTGAAAGATGTTGAAGAGGCGGCTTCTGAGTACCAAGATTCATCGGGCACAGCTGGCTCCACAACTGGTCCTTCTCGGGAAGTCATTCACCAAATATATCTTGAGGTAATGAAAATTTTATTATATTATAATTATATATTTATATTTTATTATAAAATAATAATTATTTAATGTTTAAATATGCAGAGGACCAAACCAAAATACGGACTGGTGTACGGTCTTGACAGTGCAAGAACACAATTCTATCACCCTCCGTCCAGTATCCGACAAACATCCAAAATGATCTCCGAAGTGAGATCAATGAAATCAAGAGTCAGGTGGGAAGTTTGGCGGGGAAGATAGATATGATTGTGGAGCGACTTTTTGGAGCTCCGAGTTCATCAAAGAGTCAACCTGATGACTTTGATCCCAGCCAGCTGCCCGATGTTCGATTCGACTTCGATCTGGAGCCGTAGATTTTATTTTACGGCATTATTTCTTATTTTTCTATTTATTTTCCTATTTCTGTAAAACAATTTAATTTTATGTTTAATATTTTATTTTCTCATATGAATATATTATCTATTTAATTAAATTTAAAAATTTAGATAATTAAATTTAATAAAATTAATAATTAAATAAATTTATCTTATTAAAAAAATTAAAAACAATTTTAATTGCTTACCAAATTGTTAGTGGGATTTTGTGGATAAACCCACCAAAACTTTAGTGGGAAACTGTGGGTAAAAAATATTAGTGGTAATTTGTGGGTAACTATCCACTAATAATTTCGTGGTAATTCATGGGTAGTTACCTATGAATTAGTGAATGAGTATTCGTCGGTATAGTTATCCACTAAATATTTTGTGGGTGTTCGTAGGTATGGTTACCCACAAAATTTTTTGTGGGTAGTCGTGGAAAATTTGCCACGAAATAATCTGTGGATAATCATGGGTACATTTACCCACCAAAAGCCACGAATTTTCCTACTCACGATGTTATACCCACAAAAATATTTCGTGACTTTTTGCAAATATACCTACAAAAACCACCAAATTCTTCATTATTACCCATAATTTTTTTGTGAATATATCATTATTTTGTACTAGTGTCATTAATAAAAAAAATGCGCTATAATCACGAAAAACAAGCCACGAAACCAAACATTATTAGCATAGGAGAAAAGTAAATGAGACCGCGAGAAAAAAGACGATTGTTCAAAAGTAAAAAGTTAACAAAGCGTATGAAGCTCAACTTTATCATACATAATTTAATTTTTTACTCGAATTATATTGCATAGTAACCCCAAAATAAAATAATTTTCCATCAAAATTAAGTGTTACATAACTTAAATTATTTGAAATAACTCTAGCTTAAATCACATAATCACACAAGTATTTGGGTCCTCCACCACAACTCTAGAATTCCCGTATGGTTGAGGTTGATAGTACGAATTTGCATAGGTGGAATGATATTGGTATGGGTAGCTCAAATGCGTAACCGGAAAGGCAACATTTTCGGCCGGTTTAGGTGGAGCCGGTTTCTCCGGTTCAGGCTTTTTCTCAGGTGGTTTAACATCCTCAACCGAAACGATCTCTGCGTTGCATATTTTCCGTAGCTTCATCACGATAACCGGTACATCAACTTCTCCAACTACAGTCATTTTCCCAGTTTTGTCATCCATTGTTATCGAACTAACCCCTATAATAAAAAAAAAAAAACATCAGAAAATGAATATTTTTCCCAATTTCTTAATATCATATTTGTAAATTTTGAAAGGTATATATAGTTTATGAAGATACCTGGACATCGAGAAACGGTCACAAACGCTTTCTTCCTGATTCTCTCGTCGTGGACACTCAATTGCAACACAGATTTCTGTCATTTGAAGCTTGAGATCAGTATGGCAATAATTGCATATTTATGAAATAAGTTTGACTAATATATATATAGCGATTAATCAACAATCACTAAGTTAAATATAAATATTTACAGATATAAAAATATGAAAGAAAGGGAGTACCTTCGCTGTCATGGCTGAAGATTACAAGAGAAAAGCTTCTGAAATTTCCGATATATATTTTTAAAGAGAGAGAATGAGATGATAGATAATTTGAGCTGTTGAACCTTCTTGATGACAATTGCAAGTGCTATAAGATATCTATTATATAGAAATTGCTTAGGAATTTACGAGGAATTTAATATTAGGACCCACAAAAGGTTTTTTATATTTTTAAATAAAGCATTGCGACGACCACAAAAAAAGAATGACGGGGGTCAATCTTTATTAACTTATTACTAGCTGAAAATTTAAAATAAATGTAACGAGGCAACGACGAAAGCAACCAGAAGAAATGTTGACTACTTATTTGGCTGCGTATAGGGACCTAGACAACGTTGATTTTTTTTTATTTTACTCTGTTGACCTATTCGGTCACGTAAGAACTTGTCAAGCAAGTTCTAGATTTTGTTCTTCGAAAAGTTGTATCACATCAAAACGAAATCTCGATACTTGAATCAAACTGAGATTGAAATCAGAGCGGTTTTTTTTTTAATATAAAATTTCAGATTTTGGATTTTAAATTTGGTTTTGGTTCTTTAGATATTTCTCTGTAATCATAAGTAAAATATAAACCCGAGACGTACATTAGATATTCTTGTTTGTTATATATTTACCTAAGTAAAAGTTATTAAAATAAACTGTTACTTTCTAAATGATAATTTAATGATTTTTTTAGAAACACAATCAATGTTTGTTGGAAAATCAGAAACCAAAATAAATCTAATTGGTATCTAATTGGGTATCTCAAATATAATAAAAATGAAAATAAGAAATAAGTAAAAATCTCAAAACTTGAAAAACCTATTTAATAGTTTTTATTTTAGATTTCTCAAGTTTTGAGATACTTAATATTTTAATATTAGTTTCATACCTTTTTATTATATTAATTGTTTAAATACCCACTTAGATATCATTGATGAGATGTTGTGAGTATGTACGTAGATAGCAAGGTGATTCTGTTTATCTTGTACTATTTGTCTAAGTGTTGAAATCGGCTTATATTCATCTAATAGGGTGATTTGTCTGCTTAAGAAATGTAATCATCCAGCTATACAAGGCTTAGAACGGAAAATTGCGACATATCTAGAAAGACGAAATCCAGCTCTTACGGATGTATAGGTGTTTTAAACTTGGGAAATTTAGATTTTTGGTTTTTTATAAGAAATTTTTTATGAAGACCTACCTTTTCTATCTTCTTCGCAGCGCTTAAATTTTTAATATACATATGTGTATCGATGTGTAATCATTCTTATACGCTTTAGAGTTTCGAGTAAAACAGCTTAACAAGCATAATTGTATAGGTATATATACTAGTATAACTCGTCTCGTAGGTATCTGTTTAACATTAAACTAGACGAATGAAGAAATAACAAACCATTATGGAAAATCCTAACGAGTCCTCACCTTGGCTTTAGAGAGAAAGAAGATATGGAAGAATATGGGGAAGACGATGGGTTTTGTCCCATGATCGGAGGTAATTAATGGCACGATTGTTCAGGATGGAAGTGAAGCTAGGGTTTCAGGATCGAGTAGCGCGACACGCAAGAGGCGGCCCACCGATTGGTTCACTTCCTTGTAGCTTATTCATGGCAAGGATCTCAGCTTACGGCGGTAACGGAGGTGAAGCCGAATGGGATAACGAGTAAGGTTTTGGATGAAGGCCCTTGGTTTGGTGACTTGAAATGCAAGTCACCAATTTAGGTTTTTAAACCCTTGAGGCGAATTCTGTTGACGGCGGATTTTGGCTCCAGTGAGCTGGTGGTAGCCTCCGATGATGCGTGGCGGCGGAACCAGCTCTGGTGCTGTCGAGACAAGGAAGTTTGAGATTGAAGCCATAGGCTTACTTCTTCTTCTTGGCTCAGTGAGGCGACGTGATGGATGGACATGGCAGTGCAAGGATGATCGATAGTGGTTCATGGCGGTGTCGGCGACGACTTTGGTTTCTAGATCTAGGCTATTGTTTTATCTCTTGGTTTTGGAGAAATGATCATGTCTATTTATACACGTCTAAGGCTTGAGAAGAACAAGAAAAAAGACGAAGAAATTTCGGCAGAGATAAGATTTGAGTAAAACTAAGTGGTAGAAAATGAAATTCTACCCCACGAATACTCCATGAATATTCAATATCGCAAATATATATGCTGGTTTGAGTTTCATATATATATATATTTAGTAGAATAAGTTAGAAAGTCAACAACAAAAATTACTTGAACGAGAGGCAACCTTTTTCATGCTACCAAGTATGAGTCCTTCAGCATATCAATGGCCTATGCGACCACAATGTCACCATTTTTAAGGGAGAAAAGTTGAATCCGCATGGTATTTTTCATTGGGAGAGATATCTTGGCGCAGTAATTACAAGACCTTTCTGTAGGCATTTTATAAGGAGCAAAGAGTTTGCAACTTAATTATCCCATCTAATAACTCTACAATGTGGCCAATAACAAATTGAATTTCGAGTAGATGTGAAAGTCTTTGGGAAGTCTATGTGAAAGTCTACTTTCGGGTTTGGCAGATTAATCCATGTTGGCGGATGGGAAGCTGTGGTAACACAAAGTTAGTGGGGAGAGTGAAATCATTTTGCCTTTATTCAATTATGTAATTTTTTATTTGCAACTTAGTTTAGTGGTTCAATTAGTACCTAGTTTTGTAATTGGAAAATTTGAAGAAATTTTAATTTTTAATCAACTCTTTATTAAATTTTGTATTAAATAGAATATCCTGCAAAATAGTTAAATCTTGTTTTGATTTTATGATTTTAATTAAGTAATTAATCAGAATTGCAATTTTCATTATTATTATTATTATTATTTTTCAAACAGTAAAAAGTATCTTGCGAAAGACAAAAAGAAAAAAAAAACTAGGTCGTTTAATATTACTTGGTTGAATTTTAAGCTCTATTCTTCTTGGTTAAAAGGAGTTGAAGCTGTTTCAACGCTTGAGGAGGCTGTTGTTTGTTTCTTGTGAGATGATTCTGTCCACCATCCCTTTACGTACGACATGAGAGATGCATATATGCAGTGTAGTGTGGGAAGGGTATGGAGTGAGAACCAATCAAATTATTATTTATTCGGATTTATTTATTTGTTAATATATAGTACTTGATTAATTGTTAGACGTAGACTTACTATGAAGTCAATCTGATTAACATTAGTTAGAGTAATGATGGGGTTTCAAACATAAATAATTTTGAACAAGCGAATGAGATTGTTGATAAATAATATTAAGGAGTCAAATATTTTATTTTCTTTTCCCACAAAAAAAGAAAAATAAGAGTCAAGATCGAAAGTTTTCTTTAACAAAAAAAAATAATTTACACTGACTTGGGGTTCCACACACTGAATGAGGCTTACGATGATATTTCGTATTTGACCCGGTGATGGCAGGATATGCAAGTCTTCTCAATTTTTAAAACTAGCCTTAAATACAAATTTTTTGTTACTGAAAATATACAGTTTCTAAATTTTTCTTTCTGATTTTTTTTTTTTTTAAAAGCATCACAAATATAAAACTATTAATATCGTTTATATACCTATACTAGGGTTTTAACATAAAAACAATTACAAGAAATTAACTTACTTTTATAATGATCAGAAAATTATATTTTTGTACTATAACGCAGATCCTAATATATATATATATATATATATATATATATAATCTTTGCTATGGTCAGTTAGAAACGCTCTAATGAAGTAGAATGGTCTTTTAGGTTTTTAATTTAACTAAAACTCTAAAACATCATCACTATTTAATTATCTAAAATGTTTATTGGTATCTAAAGATTGATTTTTTTTTTGTATCTGTTTACAATTAAATGACTGAGTTCAATATCAATGACTGATCAATTGATTATATTTTTAACAATGTCAATTTAGAATTTAGAAAAGTAGAAATTAAAAAATATTAAACTATAAATATTCTTTTGATTTATCTTAATTGCACAATATACTATTATTTTGAAAACTCTATTTCAAACTTTCATCACCACATTTTACCATAGACACCATTATTCATCCGATGACATTGTTCATACAAGGCAGGCGATGTTGTTCGTCTTTGGTCGTGAACATTGTGTAATTGTAGTGGGCAAGTATTTACCACGCTAATTAATATTAAAGCCTGATAAGTTTATGTATTGCATGTATATCATGTGATATACCTCATATTTTACTGTTTTTTATTATTATTAGGTGATTTCCATATGCAGAGATTGTAATTTTTAAAATTTTAAATTATTTTAGTTAACAGTTAAAAAATTTAGTTTATAATTTGATTCTTTTTTTTGCTTTTTTGTTTTTTAGTTTATCGACTATAAATGATTAGTGAAAATAATCCAATGATTAGATATTAAAATATACCCGAAATAATTATAAAAGTTTAATATATGTAGCAGTAAAACAAAGCAAACTGAGGAAATAAGGGTTTTTTAACCGTTTTCATTGGTCGAACACCAGACCAAACACTGAGCACTCAAGATTTTGAAGATCTAATGTTCGACAAAACATTACTGCTGTTCGACCGAACATTCTTCATCAGAAAAGTAACTTTTCAGATTCTTTCAAATTTGCGCAAATCTCTTTGAAAAACGTCATAATCACCTTATACCTATAAATAAAATACACTATAAAGCCACAAAATTGATCAGAGAGGGGCTTGACAAGCTCATGACTAAGAAGCCTCCATAGTTAAAAATTCACCGAAAAGTTTTTAGTTTATTATTCTCATTTTCCTTGTTTTTTGGTACTCTGCTCATTGAAGATCTCATCTCTTTATTATACTTAAATACCTTTTTAAACTCTGTTTCTGCTTATTATTAATGTTTTCTACTATTATTGCTATAAATTCTCTTATGCTTACTAGCTTTATTGCTTGGAATATGGAGTCTTAAAGGATAATCATTCATGCTTAGGTAGATGATATGCCTTGTAATTTTACAATTTTTAATATGTTTTAATAGATTTTCAATAAAAATTTTGGTTTTTTACTTGTGTTTTTGTTTCTAGAGTTTTTGAAACTTTTACGGATTATAAGCTTTTTAAACAGCTTCCAGACATCATAAAATTTAAATCAGACTTCCCACAGTGAGATCTTGATTTTTGAAAACTTGTAAAATGATATCTAAAAGATACTCAATATATATATATCGTATAAGAGTTGGGTTAGATTTAAAAATTCCAATAAAAACCAAGATTTTAGAGAATCCGAAGAATTGGGAATCACCTTAGTTTGAAAATTTGCGCAGTTTTGTATAAATCATCCAAGTGAGAGACCTACGGCCATAGTTGCTGAGAGGCAAGAACCACTGTTAGTGTTTTCGTTAGCGCTCTGGTCCAATGCGGACGGGACGAGGAAGACAATATCGAAAGAGGAAAGAGAAAGTCTGGTCTTTGGTTGTGCTGGTGACATGACCGGTGTGAAGTAATACAAATTAAGAGGTATTATGTAAATTCTTTCAAAACACTATTCGTATCAAAGTGCTCTCCCAAGTTATCAATCTTCTATTGTTAAAAAATGCTCTTATTATAGTCTTATGTTAAAAAAAAAATGTAATTAATCTTTACAATTCTGTTTTTCTATCCACTCGAAGTCTGATTACATTTTGAATTTTAAACATATATCTACCATTATGCTTTTCGATGTTTCACAGTAATAAAATTTTATTACATTTGGTCGTTTTTTGTTTGAGTTTCTGAAATTATTACAAAATTTAGAGTCAGCTAAACTATCTTCTATTTTTCATATCTCTATATTAAAAATATACTTTAAAAAGAAATCCAAGTGACTCAACCAGGTTAAATCATGATCCAAAGACATCCGATTCAACGTCCGATCTGTTTTTTTTTGTTTAACATACAATTTAATGCAAATTCTCAATTACTATAAATGTTTTATTACATGAGAAAAGATTTAGTTTAAAAGAAGAATCTAAAGATAGAGTTAGTTCTAAAAAAATATTGATGAGATTTTGGATCCTCTTCAAAAATGAACTCCTTCCATTAAGATTTAAGAGGGGTAACGGACCACACCAGTATCAACCAAAACAAATCCACAAAAAAAAAAAAAACAATCTGAAACAAAAATTCAAAACCAAACTGAAAAATAAAATAAAAAACCTAACATAAACTTTAACAATTTACAAATGAAATTGGAATTTATGTTTAGACCGAGATGTCAAAATATATATTTGTAAAAAGTTGGTTTGGTACGTATATGAAGGTATGATTATGTTGATATCAATTGATTTTGAACATGTAATAGTTTTCTCTTTCTAAAATTGTTTAAAAATTGTCTTCGAAAATTTGGGACATCACAGCAACAACAGATCAAAGCAAACGATTACGTTACAGTAGAATCGGGTACTGACTTGGTTCAATATCTTATTTTTCAAGAGATGACGCAAGCATTGGGATTTTCCTCGGCACATCCGTTGAAATAGTAAGGTGGTGGACATGAAGGGATATAATGACAAGTTATTACTGGTGATTTCGGTTCAGACTTCTTCTCCGGTTCTTTAGCCGGTCCAACAGTGATAATCTCGGTATAACATATCTTATTCAATTTCCTCACTATCTGAAAGGTATCAATCTCTCCGGTCACCGTTAGTTTATCTTCCTTCACGTCCACCGAATTAACTCCTTAATTACAAATAATAATAAAAATACTTAAGAGTACTTAATCAATTATTTGAGAGAAATTTGAGGTTTAAAGTAAAATAAACCATAAATATAATCATTTTTGGAAATTCGTGTTACCTGAGAGACAACAGACAGTCGCCATAGCTTTTTGTTTGGTTCTTTCACAGTGAACATCCAATTTCAGTACAGCTTTCTGTCATGAAAATGTTAAACATCATTAACCATTAATTATGATCGTATGATGACGTTTGATATATTGCTCATCATATATATAATCAACATACTCTCCTAAGCTTCCACTTGAGAAAAAAAAAATATATTATGAAAAGATAAAGAAGCGAACCTGCATTTTACTTCAATTAATGATTAGAAAATAAGTCGTGATGCTAATAAGCTTTGAAATGGTCTCCTTTATATAAGCAACTGTGAGTCTTGCATCCATCACAGGCAACTATATTTTATCTTTTTTTAAAAAACGGAAAAAATAATTGAATTCATGCGGAATTAAAAGACAATGAAAATTTACAAACTCCAATTTTCCTTTTTACGTAGGATGAAAAAAAAAAAATTGAGTAAGTTGTGAATGTCTTGCAACTGTTTTCTTTTTAAATTATTTTTAGAATTTCTCCACGCATGTATGCAATTAATATCAAAGCTTTTAAAAACTAATTTCTAGTGCTCAAATAACAAGTCTTCATCTTTTTAAAAATATATGATTTTTATGAGTAATTTTTAGCCAAACCATAAATTTGTCTGTCGAACAATGTCGAAATGGTTTCAGAAATCAACTAACACTCTTTTCACAAATTGCAACTCATAAGTAATATAAAAAGAATTAAATTTACCAAAAAGAAAAGTTATTTTAAAAACTAAATTAGGTTTATTAATTTAGATGAGGAATGTATATCTTTTGGTGGAAATTCAATCCGAACAAAAAAATGGACCAAGAAAGCGAGATTAAAGTTGAATCAACCAATATAGACAAGTCGAAAGTTTTGCAGCGACTTAATACCATTAAGTCTTCAAGTGTATGAATAGTTGTGAACCAAGAATTACGTCTTCGACGTCCTAATTTCCAGGTAATTACCAAGCTGGTACGTACTTCTCGTCGTTTTCCCTTGGTAAAGGCCCGGTCGGATTCTCTTAAGACATTATTAATAAACAAAATCGTTGTTACGAATGTTACCACTCCAAAAATTAGACACAACTTAGCATTTGTAGATCAGCATTTGGACGAGTTAGATTATCGATGTGAAAATAACTTATTTGATTCGATATTTTGTTGTTCTGGTTTCAATTTGAAAAAATTATAGACCAAAGTCCAAAACATTGGATTACCAAAAAGAGAATCGCTGAGTTTTAAAATTTAGTTAGAGCAATAGCAAAAAGCAAGTAATTCATCAATAATACAATACGTTTTATAAGTTTTTTTTTTCTCTGTTGCGTATATTAGCATCATTTTTTGGTTGATAAAACTGCATATAAATATTATACCACATAATTCCTACAGAAGTTAAGTCGTGAAGTTTACTCAGAGTAAAACTGCATATAGATATTTTAAGTTTATTCCAAGTAAAACTGCATATAGATATTTTAAGTTTAATAAGAGAAACGACAGGCGGTATCATCTGAAGACACATGTTTTTTTTTTTACAAGTCATCTTAAATCCATTCATTGCACATGTCTTAATGTTTTAACAAATATTAAAACGTTGTAATAAGAGAATAACAGAGATCCAAAAGAGTTTTGATCATATATGAAAGCCACTTCGTGTCATTACATTACACAATATAACAGAAACCCCATAAAAACAACTATCAAAATTAAATACGTATATATAAGTAAAACTTTAAAAAAGTTATCTCTCTCTCTCTCTGTGTGTTTGCGTGGAGTAAATTTCATGAAATAGAGCATAGCAATTAGCAAGCATCAGAAGGATGAGCATTAGAATCAGATTCTCTCTTAAAAGATCGACTACTGGATGAAATGAAACGCGTCCCAGAATACAAACTCGTCTCTGTTCAGACATGAAGCTTGACCTATAAGACAAGTTAGATATCCATTGTTTCCTTCAATTCCCCGAACATCTTGTGTTTGTGGATTGTTCTCCGTCATAATCATTATTGACTTCATCATATATCCCTCATTTATTGTACAATTTATTCATTAATATTTGATTCTCATATCTCTTGGATATATAGATTTGCATCATATCAACATGATACATTCAATTCATTATTCTTTCTTATATTTTGTTATTCGATTAACATATGTCATCTGAATTGACGTCGCTTCCCTGGTTTGATGCGGAGTAATTGTGACTATGAATTGAAATATCAAGCATCGGACGAATTCTTACTATCATAAAGATTCTGAAACATATTGCAATTGTACACAACTTGAGACATCACAGTTATCGCAGAGAATATTGAGCAGCATATGACTGTGCTAACTCAAGAATCAAGAATCAAGAATCATTTCGAAAATTTTATCTCTTCACTCTTTTTTTTTTTCCATCAAAAGAAAAAAGAAAAGAAATTACTCTCGTTTTTTAACTTCGAGCGGAGACAACATTAGCACTATTCCTCATATATAAAAAATCCCATAGCTTGTTTCAAATTTTGAATTGTGACTTCGGCTATCTCCGTGGCTCTGTCTGCACCTTCTGACAATACTTTGTCCAAATAAGCTGACTCCGCAGTTATCTCCTGATAACGGACCTGCACATGAAAACATATACGAAACCAAATAACACCTCGATTATTTTCATTATGATATGATGAGATGAAATGGTACAAACTTGAAAGGAAGGTATGGGATTGAGTTAAGAGTTTTGACTTGGCAGACCTGGATTGGACTCAGATGCTCGATCACAGCATCCGCAAGGAGAGGCTTAAATGTGCCCCAGCTCATATCTTTACATTCCTCCCTCACTTCCTGCAACCGATTAAATAATGTTCACGGAGTAATAGGCTATATCACTTCTTGCCTTGTTTTACATCTTATGTGATTAGTATGCCAAAAGAGTGAGTAACATGTGAAAAAAAACCTCTATGTGACACAAGTCATTTAAGAGTCAAACCCATTATTTCTTTCTTCATACCTCTTTTGTCTTGCCTGAAACAATCTGATATACGGAGAGTAGATTGTTGCATTCAGGTCTCTCGGCATTGCCAAATTCAAGGCTGTTGGAACAACATGAAGCAGGAACTTTTCAATATAGATACCTCAATTTTAAAGCTATAATAGTAACAAGAAATAGAAAACAAACTTAATTAGAACTCACCCCGCAAATGAATCTGTCTTGCACCGTTTTATCTTATCCGCTATCAACTACACAATTTTCGAAATGGATTTAGTAGCAGACAAACTTCACATACAACCAACATGACACAGAATTCTACAAGAACATGTTGTGTTCATTATTAATCACCAGGCACGCATATTTATACGAGAGCTTAAGCACATATCGCACGTGAAGAATATGATGTTGCCAAGAAGAATCAAGGAAAATTGGACGTCATAGCTTTCATAGAAATGGTGACAGGTGTATCGTATGTATTAGTGCTCAGTGAGAAAATAATATGTCAATAGCATTTCAAACAACGGCGAGTTCATTTTACTTACATCTTTTGAGTCAAGGAGATTGATCCGGGACTGATCAGAAGGTGCAGACTTGGACATCTACACGATTACATGACAGTAAGACCTCAGCAACATGTAAGAAATTCCTCTGAATTGTCAGACAATAGCAATAAACAAGCTAAAAATTGGAGCATCTGAAAGTAGACAAAACTCTAGCCGGACCACATTTAGGGGGCAAATCTCAGAAGTGTTAAATCCTTACAACTTAGCTAGAAGCTGAAACAAACAGACTACCTAGTAGCAAAAGATCTCTTCGATGTTAAAGAATATAAATAGTTAACCTCAACACATTTCCAATAGGATTTGTGAACAATACTCCGTCTCGAAATTTGATTTATTTAACACTAAGAGTCTAAGACCAATAGTGACGCAACTGCTGAATGCAGAAGGAAAATAGATGACAACAAAAACTTTCGATTAGATGTAAATGATAACATTTTACCTTGGAAAGACCATCTGTAAGAGACATAACTCGGGCTCCAACTTCTGGTATAAGTGGTTCTGGTATCTACAAATAGAATAAATTTGAAAAGCGATTAACCATCTATAATAATGCTATCAAGCCACCACACAACGAGGATAGACAAAGCATTTGGAAAGTCTCACCTTAAAGATTGAACCACCACGGCTGGAAATAAAAATCGCCAAAAGAGGGGAAAATAAGCCATTCAGAAACACGTAAAGCGTAGATCAAAAACAGTTGTTTGAACAGCATAGTTAGTATACTAAATGCAGAAAGTAAAACTTTTTTATACCCTCCAAGCTTCTTCCACTTCCTTCCACCATATAAATTATTCACTCGCTGTGCCAGGTCCCGGGCAAGTTCTAGGTGCTGCTTCTGATCCTCACCGACAGGGACAAAATCTGACTGTAAAGGCATGTTGCAGAGCATAAGAATCGCGCAATTCAGAGAAACGGTCATCTTACAGGCAATAAGCAGTTATCTACATGCACTTTTTTAAAGAGGACAAAGAAATAATCCCAAAGACGGTTAGCCGAAGAGATTTTGCATGCACCTATATCTAATATAAGTTTGTTAAATTTTATTAGTGTTCCTTTGTCATTTCACTAATTTCAGATGATACTTGACTCTTCTAAAGTATCACCTTATACAAGAGGATATCAGCCGCCATCAGAACTGGATAAGTTAACAAAGAGACAGAAGCATTCTCACCCCCCTGCCAAGTAAAAGGATCAAAATGGAATCAGTAAACAGAATCCTGTATGTATACAATCACATAATATATTCAGGTTTATGCAAGCAGAAAGACTAAGTTGACAATGCTGTTTTATTGCCCAATACATTAAAAGATTACATATGTCATCTTACTAGTAACACCACGAAATGAACAGCAAACCTAAAAACATGTTATGCCATTTATTTTATTAACACAAGAGTGGGATTTGATATACATGCACATCTCCCTTATATTTATTTGAATCACATGAGAATACAAAACATATACGCACCTCCTTGCGTGATTTCTCTTTGAACTGAGTCATTTTCTGTAGCCAACCAATAGGTGTGGATGAACTCAAAAGCCACATTAGTTCCACATGAGCACGGACGTGAGATTGCACAAATACCGAAGCCTACAAGGTCGCTCTTTGATTAGTTATTGCAGAATCACATGCGACTGCTTTCATATAAAGAATTAAAATCGAAAACGAACCTTAGAAATGTCTACCCCACATGCTAGATAGAGCGCTGCGGTATCCCTAGTTGCCTTTCTTAGTTCTTGCGTGTCATATGGTAGTGTTATCTACATAGGTCAAGACATATACATATATACTGCGAGAGAAACATAAGGAAGTGTATTACCTAAACTTAAACTTTTGAAAGGTAGATGATGATACATACCGCATGAAGATCTACGATAAAAAAGAGCGTTTCGTATGTATCCTGCAGAGACATAAACACAGAAAGCCTGAAAAACAAAAGAGATAAATATTGTAGCACCTAGAAAAGATAAACCCTTTATCTTAAAGTCTTGAACTTCAAAACAAAACCATCTAAAATTTTGATGAAAATAGTAAAAAGCCTAATGCTTTACTGACTATACAGTAGCAGCATACCTAAACAGGGAAAATGGAATAGTGAAAGTGGAACTTTTGAGATGATAGAAGAATGGGAAAACAAAAGTAGAACCTGAAGAGCGACCCAATTTTTTATTGCCCCGAGATAGTTTCCAAGGTGAATTGATCCTGTAGGCTGGACTCCAGAGACCACACGTTTCCTGCCATCAGAAGAATAAACTAAATGGGAATCAAAAGAGGGCAGAGAATGCAACTAACAAGCAGCAGCCAAAGACAACAACTTTACCTTATAGAAGCCGAAGGAGAAGTTTGGTCGGAGCAAAAGCATCGGAATCTTTCTCCGGTGACCGGAACAGGAAGAGGGTTTGAGTGTCTGAGAAATCTGCTCCTATAGCCGAGACGAGAGAACCTGAAGCAGCAGAATCAGAACGGAATCGGTGTGCATTTGAAGAGGAGGCGAGTAAGAAAAAGAGTGAGGATAAGTAACCTGGAGGAAGAGAGGATGAGGGAGTGAGACAGAGTCGCGTGCGCCATTCTTGTCTTCTCTCTCTCTCTCTCTCTCTCTTTCTGATGGTCACGCGGCACCACAGACTCAGCCACAATCGCAACGTTTCCAAGCTAAATCCTAATTTTTATTGTTAACCATATTCCCCTTTGATATTAAACCAATTCCGATTTAATTCGCAAGTTAAAATGTCACTTATGAATGTTATGAGCTTGTATTTATTATGATTCTTAAGAAGTCTCAATTTTCTTTTAGTTAACCTCTATAAACAAGAAGATATCACTCAACCACCAGGTCCACCCCAACTTAAGTCTTAAGGCAAACAAAAACAATTGAAAGGCAATATTGAAACAAATACCAGAACAAATGAGAACACAAACTTCAAGATCAGATGAACTTTTTAGTCCAGAACACGGTAGCTAGTCCATGGACTCAAAACCTTTTTTAATGAAATCTTTGATACCATTTCAGCTTCTTTAGACTTGGAATAGACCATTTATTGGCCGTTCTTTCCTTTCTTTGCAGCTGATTCTTGTTTTCGTTTTTCTGCCATACGGTTCTCTTGGGTGGATGCACTGGCTTTTCCGGTTCGTAGTGTTTGCGTGGATGCACTGGCTTCTCCGGTTCGTAGTGTTTGCGTAGATCCACTGGCTCCTCCTGTTCGTATGGTGTCCCACCAACTTCCTGTGTTGCCTGTCACCGTTGAACCTTGTGTCGTTCCTCCTTCTGCATATATATCAGATGGTTAACACAAATCTTAAGGTTAATTACCAAAACAATACCACAAGAAAATGAGAAGAATATAAGATGAAATTCTAGTCCAGCAAAATGATTGTCCATGGAGCTCGAACCGATCACCACCTCAAAATAAAAATCGAATAAGTATTCAGAAGATGATACAAGCACCTGATTTATTTGCTAAACCTTGTTTCCTCATCTGCTCCAGCCAGTTCTTCTTTCGGTTCATGTCTTGTTCCTTCAGCCTTTCATTGTGGAGACGGTTTTTCTCTTGCCGTTTTCTTTTTTCTAAATAATCATAAACACCTTCAATGATGCCTCTTCTCTCCTGTGGCTGAGGGTCTTCCCAACCAAAACCTTTACCTGGCCGGTAACCTCCTCCTCCCTGCTTAGGTTGTGGCTTTACCTTAATCTCTTTTTCTTTGTTTTTATTTCGATTGTACTGTTGTTCATAGTTAGTAAGAGGAATAAGTCCAATGGCACCCACACCGATATCTTTAGCCTTCTCAGCAGCACCCACAGCGATACCTTTTGCCTGCTCCCACCATCCATATGCTTGCAATTCTGTCTTGTTTGAGCTGCTTGAATCATCATTGGACCGCTTACTCACTTCTTCTATTTTAATAGGTCGCTTGCCTTCATCTTGCTGTTGGGGCTTGACTTCTGTCTCCGTTGTTCCATCTGCTCTAATCTTGATTGTCTCAACAGATTTATCGACTTTCCTTAGTTCCTTTGTCAATTCAAACGTACTAAATTCTCCCCTCACCTCTAGCTGACCTTCTCCTTCAACCTCTACCACCTTAGTAACTCCTAACCATGTTTTTTTTTTTTTTTTTTTAATGAGAATGTAAAGTTTTTTCAACTCAAAATTTTGTTATTACAAATAATGCATCTTCTTTTTTAGAGTTAGATGAATTTGTGTCGAAATAAGAGCCAAAGTGATGAATTATTGCTGAATTTTGTTAAGCTTAAATAGATGAAGCATCTTGCTTTCTATATGTAAATCCTGCCATCATATTTGGTTTAATATATCCATAGATTAGTGTTTGTGTACCTGGAAACTCCCTGGCAACTTCCTTAGCTATCTGTTTGGTGCTTTCATCAAAAACTGTAAACTTGAATACAACTATCTTCTGCAATTCAAATTAGCAGTTCAGGGTATATGCATCTAACTCTTATCACATAATATATATAATTTTAAAGCCAATGAAATGTAAATTTCTTAAATATGTTTGGAGAATCTAAAAACCAAACCTTCATTTTCGGAAAAATAGAAAAATTGTAGAGTGAAGAGAAATAATGTAAAGGAGGAATATGATTGCAATCTAGCAGCTGCTTGCTCATAAAGTCTTTTGTTTTTCACTAGTGAATATAATAACGATTAGTCAAGTCATCGGAGATTGAAAATGAAATAGTAATTTGTGTGTGATTAAAATCCAGATGAATAAAAACAATCTAAATCTTTCTATATCATAGATGGTTAGATTGAAACGTTGTCATTTTTTTTTTTGATTAAAATAAAAACAACTTGAGTCTTTTTTTTTTTTTTATATATGGGTCTATGGTTAGAATAATAACAATTTGGGTCTTTCTATATGATAAGATGGCTAGAATGTGGCTGCATCTCTTACTTTAATGGCTTCTAATAACGTATTATATTATGATATTGTTGTAGCAGATCCAATAGCTATCAAAATTTGTAAATCAAGAAATAACTTAAAAGATAAAATTCATCTATCCAATAATTTAGCTAAAAACATGATTGAATGAACCTAGTGAGAATTTGATATAAAAATAAAAGCAAATGACTTTTCCTTTTGTTTTTATAGTTCAAAGTTGTTTTTAATGTCTCGTCGTTTCTAGTCAAAACATTAAATTACTATATTTGAACAATTCTTTCTTAGTTTTTGACTGCTTAGATTCAACTTTCATAATTCACTCTAGATTGGATCTGAGTATGATGCTTGACTTTGATTTGTACCTTTCATTTTAGTAATGCTGTCTATTTTGCTATGGGATTTATAAGCTAATAATTAGCTCCCTCCCCTTTCCAATTCCTTAAATCAAGTTTTGTTGGTTCTGAAAACTTTCATTTTTTTTTTAACGCAAATACCATTTTTCATTAATGATATCGAAACCTATAAATAGGTTATTACAACCTAACATTAGGCTAATTCAACCTTACAAAGGTTAATACAACCTAAAAAATTAGGCTAAAAACAACCCAAAAATAGACTCAAACAACGCCAGAGCCACTGCCCGAAAGCATAAAATCGTGGACTGAATGTATAATTCAGTCAACTCTCCTAGGAATTAACCGTCTAAACTTCCCGATGAAAATTTAGACTTAACCTAGATGACTCTATTACGCTACAAAATTATCCAAAAGAAATACAAATAAAACGACCCTCCAAAAGGCGATGGTCAGATCCACGAGAAATCCGATGATACAGCCAACAATCATCAGCCAGCCGGTAACAATAAACCAATAGAATCTACTTCGGTTACGCTTGAAGTATCTTCAAATCTTGTCCTCTTTAGATTTGAAACTACTATACGCAACCATCGTAGATACGTCGAGGTCTCGGATATCTCCTAAAAAAACCACCGACCTCCCTTAAACGGCGAAGATGACAGCTAGACAAAAGGCCAGTGATAAGTCGAATCGTGGCATGACGGACTTAGACAATCCAAAAATCCGGAAAACCAACATCGAAGCTCCGTCCTCAAGAACTACATAAACGTGATTACCCAGATTGTTGAAAATGTCATAATGCCCAATCGCCAAATCCCGAACACGAAACACTGAAAGCCAAATGCCAATCGCAGACGCTGAACGTCATCATAGAATGCAAACGCAAAAATGCAATCGCATTCACCAAACACAAAAATGCATTCGCATTCGCCAAACGGTGTAATCGCTAAACGTAACGCCGTGAACGCCGAACGCCGTAAAACGCCAAAACGCCACAAACGCCAAACGCTTCAAACGCCAAACGCCACAAACGCAGAACGCCGCAAACGCCAAACGCTCCAAACACCAAACGCCTCGAACGCTAAAACGCCGCAAACGCCAAACGCTCAAACGCCACAAACGCTTAAGCCGATACGTCCAACGCCATACACCGGGAACACCTAGGTCTCTAACCACGGAGAGATGATGAATCCCATAGACCACCGCAAGCTCAGGTTCACCCAAGGCTAGGTTCACCCAAGGCTAGGTTCACCCAAAAGCCACCGCAGCCGAGATGTATCCCCCTGAACGCCACCATCCCGAAACACAGAGACGACTAACCAGTAACACAGGGACCAAGGAGAGCTCGAGCCACCATCCGCACAGAAGAGAGAGAAGAGCCGCACAAGAGCAAAAGAAAACGAAGAGCGCCGACCACCGGGGAAGCACAAACGAGTCATTTCTTTCTTCTTTCCCCTTATTGTTCACCTTACAGGCTTCTTAACCGGACTGCGATTTTCCCCCGGTTTACCATCCGGTCCAACGCCGATTATGTCAACATATTGATATATCTTCTTTAGTTTCTTCGTCATTACAAATTTATCAAATTTTCCCGTCACCTTTAGTTTACCTTTTTCTTTAACCTCTAACAACAACAAACATTATTGCTATATAAGAAAAACAAGTAATCAGAAATGATTTCTTTAGCCAAAATAGATAAATTTCTTATATCTGTATGTAAACTGAATAACCTGCCATTATTAATTTACTTGGGTTAATATAACTATAGATCTGTTTTGGTGTTCCTGGAAACTTGGAGACAACTTTTTAAAGCTTTCTGTTTGATTCTTTCATCAAGAACGTCCAAACTTGAATACAACTACCTCCTGCAAATTAGCAGTATATTGTATAAGCAATAGCTTTATTAAATCTATATGCTTTTATATTTTTGCAGTACTCCTACCGTATATAATATTATGAAATTTGAATTTCTTTAAATTAAAACTATTCTGAACCAAAAAAAAAACGAACCTGCATTTTCGGAAAACTGAAAATGATTGGAGAGTGAAGATAACGTAGGGAATATGATTGATACCTCGTAGCTACGATTTAATCTCGATGAATAAAAACAATTTGACTCTTTTATTATTATTATTATTTGTCAATTTAATGAGTATTTTGAATATTTTTTTTTAACATTGTGTTTCCTTTTAGTATAAGTATATATAATTAGGTGTTAATTGAACTCACTAAATTAAAAGATTTGTAGAAATCATGTGGTACAATAATGACCACTAATAAAAATCATCACATAAATTTCAAATCCAGCACTCCACAATAATATAAAGAAATATTAAAACCACTAAATTAATTCGATAAAAACTTAAAAGATAATATTTTCATCAAAATTGTAAAATCTCTTTTTTTTTTTGTTAAAATCACAAAATTTATTTATAAAGTCCTAGTGAAAATATTCTCTTGACATCATCAAAAAGTGCAGTCTTAAAGGAGCATGTCCTGCAGCTGCACATATTGAAGAAAATCATTGACTACAACAAGTAAGATTGTTGTAACGTCGGTCGTCTTGTTTACCTAAATATCACTCTTCTTGAACTAAGCCATGTCATTTATGTTCTTGCTCAATTTATGAAATTAATGTTGGATAAACTTCATTCTAGAAGCTTGAATACTAAGACAACCATGAAAATAAAGTTTTCAAGAACTAGAAAAAAGTTTTCTAGATTGATGTAGAATTGGGAAGATAAAATTTTATAGTTTTTAAGATTCAATGTCGTCTGTATGTACAAGTTTTGATGATGAGATGAATCATTCAATCAAGACAAGAGTTATTTAGTTTTGAAAGAGTTTCAAAAGCCTTATATGGTCTGAGATAAGGTCCGAGAGCATGAAATACAAAACTAGACCAAATCCTAAAGGGAATGAGGTTCAATAAATGTTTTAAAGAAACATCTATATATAGAGAAAGGAGGAAAAATGTACTTTTCTTATTGTTGCTGTATATGTAGATGATTTGTTTATGACATGAAACACACTTAAGGTCATAAGTGAATTCAAGAATGGGATGTCAACAAAGTTCAAAATGTTTGATATCGGTAAGCTCACGTACCATCTCTGTATATAAGTGAAACAAACTGCAGAAGGAATTGAGATAAAACAAGAAGCTATGCTCATAAGATCCTTAAAGAAGTTGGATTAAAAACATGCAGTCCTATTAAAATACAAATGGATTTTGGTCTAAAAGTCTCAAAGGCGAAAGAAGCAGATATAAATCCTATATGGTATAGAAGAAGTGTTGGATGTCTATGTTATTTGTTGTACACTGGTCCGGATTTAGCATTTGCTATTGGAGTTACAAGCAGATACATACATAGTCTTCGGAAATCGCATGGAGTGATGATGAATCATATTATGAGATATCAAAAGGTACGGCTGCACTTGGTATAATCTATAAATGGGAAGGATCAAAGTGAACAGTAGGATACAGTGACAATAGTCACAACATAGACCAAGACGATGGAAGAAGCACCGAGGGTCACATATTCTACTAAAGATCATTTCTGATTACTTGGTGTTTGCGAAACAAGACACTATTGCTTTGTCAACATTTGAATCAGATTTTATTGCGGCGACAGAGGCAGCAAAACAGGCTATTTGTCTGCAAGAACAGTTAAGCGAGATAACATGAGATAAGGCAGAGAAGGTAATCATCAAGATTGACAACAAGTCTGCAATATCTCTCACTAAGAACTCAAGTATTTCACGGCAGAAGCAACCACATTCATAAGCGTTATCACTTCATATGTGAATGTATTGAGAGGGAGGTCATAACGTTGAGCATGTACCGGGATCTGAGCAGAAGATTGACATTCTCATTAAGGCATTGGCACGGATCAAGTACACATAGATGAGAAACTTGATAAGAATTCAAGAATTGTCCAAAATGAAGCTTAAAAGGGAGGTTGTTGGATAAACTTCATTCTAAAAGTTAGAAAACTAAGGCAACTAGGAAAATAAAGTTTTATAGAACTAGAAAATGAAGTTTTCTAGATTGATGTAGAATTAATAAAAAAAAATTTAATTCTTAAAATTCAACGTATTTATATATACAAACCTTGATGATGAAAGAATTCATTCAAATAAGACAATAAATAATTGTTTAGTTTTGAGAAAGTTTATAAACAACTAATAAGAAAAGTGTTTTTATAATTTTTTTAAAGTTTTTGCAAGTTTAATCTTTGATTTTATAACATGTTGGTAAACCATTTCCTAGAAGTCATTTAGTTACCACTAAAAATTCATTAAAAACACTGATATACGTCGTTTGTTATAAAGATAAAAACTGTCTAGAATTAAAGAATTCTACTATTTTCTAAAAGTGATTACCACTCATAGCTAGCTATTACAACTTGAGTTGGGTCTTATGTCCTCCCACATGGTGTTCTCTTAGCAACTATTTCATCATGCTTGGAAATTATTTAATCTTTTAGTAACAAAGAAACAATGAGTTGTGGTGCATTCCACGCTGAAACAAAATATTGTTCTATGACATTGGTTGTTCATGAACTAATATGTTTAAAGAAAGTTGAACATGTTCTTGACATTGCACATAAAACTTTGATTAAGATCAACGGTAACAAGTCAGTTCTATATATAGCCATTAATCCTGTTTTTCATGAATATTGTCATTTCACTGCAACGAAATAACAAATGAAAACTTTTGTCACGACACATGTAGGAACCAATGAAACAGTTACCTATCTTGTCGCTAAAACTTTTGAAAGACAATAATTTCTCTATCTACTTAATAAATTGGATGTTTTTGATCTTCATGCTCTTATTTAGGAAAAAAATTTAGGATAATTTCCATTATTTTTAAAAGTAAGTATTGTATATATTTTCCATTTTCTAATAGCTTGAAAATCAAGTTAAATCTGTTGCACTATAAATATTCTCTCTTGAAAAATAATATAATCAAGGTGTTGATATCAATTTTGGCACTTATAAAATTGTCTCCAAAAAATCTTTTGATTGATATATATATATATATATATATATGTATATATATATATATTTGCATCGATTTTTTATTATAATTTGCTAATTTTGAAATATACATTCAAAAGTATAATATTTATTTTGATTGTAAGTGGTGATCACACAAACTTGGTAAACTTGGTGTTAAGAATGAATGAAAAGGAATGTTGTGTTAAAAAAAAAAAATTTGATTATTGGTTGAGTCGTAATCATAGGCCTAAAATGGAGTGGAAACACGAAAGAGAAAACTTTATTTAAAAGGAAACAAATATGTTTTTCAAACACGTGGCACGCTATAATTAGGTCTTTAAAGCTACACATTATCAGTCGGCAAAGTGACCGACATGAGACGATCACAAGAGTTTCATCGTGAGACACAAAACTGCGCCTATACATATATTATATATATATATATTATCTCTGCCGTCTTCCTCCACATTTCTCTCTGTACACAACTTTCAACGAACGAACAAACATAGAAAAAGAAAACAAACACCCAGACTGAGCCACAAAAAAATATTTGAAATGGTCTCTAGAAATCTTAATCCAGCAGAAGGATATTTCTTGGATCCGAACGCTATGACCGTTCCTGCAATTGGATCATTCGCCGCCACCGACTCCTCTTCTCCGACGACTTCTTCCACCGCGGTGGCTGTGGCGGATGCGACGGCGACTGTTTCTTCGTCGGAGGATCTAAGCAAGAAGATTAGGAAGCCGTATACCATTACCAAGTCGAGAGAGAGCTGGACTGAACCTGAGCACGACAAATTCCTCGAAGCTCTTCAGCTGTGAGTGTTATCTCCATTTCTGAGCTCCTCACCATTTCTCGTTAAAATGGCTGAAATCTTTCGAAATTTACGATTTTGGAGACTTAGATTCCGCGATAATTAGCCGCAATTTCGTCTAAATTAGGGTTTCTTAACTCTTGTGTTGGTTTTATGTTTCGATTAGATTCTGAATGTGCTGTGCTGTGCTGTGCTGACCAGTGGTATTAGATTTGTCCTTAGGAGAATAGGGTTGGGTTAGGGAAGGTGGTTTTTCTGTCTATGTATTTGCATTTTATCCAATCAGGCGTCTGATTGACAAGGCCAGGATGTGCCAAAACATGAGAATGACTGTTTTGTAATTGTGTAATAGCTTAGCTAATTGAAATTGGATGAGCCGAGATATGTCTTAAGACCTAAGTGATCATCAGTAGTAAAGCAAAAAATGGGGAAGAGATTCTTTTATGAAAAAAAGCTGTGATGGAAATGATTTGTATTTTTGTGAAGAGGGTTTTGTTGAAGACTATCTGAGATGCTTTTTTCTTGTACAATAATAGATTACAAACATTGCTTAGGTTGGTATATTGTGGGAAGGATCCTGTGTTAGTTCAAATTGTTTTATTACCAAGACTTGATTATGGTACTGTTCATTGTTTATTCCGTTGTGTTCTGTGATGCATACAGTCTGCTATGAGAATTGACATATCCTATGTTTAGGTTGTTTGGTATTTGATCTATATCCCTTATGTTTATGTTTTTATCTTTTTAGGTTTGACAGAGACTGGAAGAAGATTGAAGCTTTTATTGGGTCAAAGACAGTGATTCAGGTGCAGTAAAAAAGCAAAAATATCTTATGAGCTACTTTTTTCCGCCTACTATCTCTTGGGCCCTCAGTGTTACCTTGGATTAGGGTTGTTTCCTCTCATTTGGTATCTTCACAAAGTGTTCTTTTTAAAATAACTCTATATTGTCAGGACTGTTAGGAGCAAGAGTTGCACATGCTTTTGTCGCTGATCACACTGATATTTCTCTAATAAAGCCTAATCTTTAGATTTTCTTGCATTAGCAAGTGAGTTTGTTAAACGATATTGTGGTTTCTTATAGGGAGTCCTTTCCTATTGTAGATAAGAAGTCATGCTCAGAAGTATTTTCTTAAGGTACAGAAGAGTGGGACGGGTGAACATCTCCCTCCTCCTCGACCGAAAAGGAAAGCCGCTCATCCATATCCTCAGAAGGCTCACAAGAACGGTACGTAATAAGCTACTGGAAATTGCGATGTTGTTTGTTTATTGAGAAACTGTATTAATGCCATTCTCACGGCATGTGCAGTTCAACCTCAAGTACCAGGGTCCTTCAAATCAACACCTGAACCAATTGACCCGAGTTATATGTTTAGGCCCGAGTCTTCTTCAATGCTGATGACTTCGCCAACCACTCCCCCTGCGGTAGCTCCGTGGACTAATAATGTGCAAACAATTAGCTTCACACCCCTCCCAAAAGGTTTTATTCTCATCTACAAGCAATCACTATTACTCTTTCTTAACATAATCTCCTTTTTCAAATTTTGCTAAACGAAGCATGTTGTTCTATAATATTCTGATGGAAGCAGCAGGAGCTGGAGCTAATAACAACTGTTCTAGTAGTTCTGAAAATACTCCAAGACCACGATCCAACATGGAGACGAATGAACAAGGAAATCTTTGCCATTCATTAAGAGGTAAGCGTTGTTACACACGTCTCCTATTTGATCTTTACCTTGTTTACCATTTCTTACTAGACAGTTCCTTCTTCGTTGTTTCAGTTTTACCGGACTTTGCCCAAGTGTACAGCTTCATTGGAAGTGTTTTTGACCCATGTGAAAGTAACCATCTTCAAAAGCTGAAGAAGATGGACCCCATTGATGTGGACACAGTATGATTCTTGTCTTTTCAGTTTTACATTAATCTCAATTGAAGCCACGTCGGCCCAATGGAACAAATGATAAAATCTTATTGTTGTTTCCTTTGTTTGCCCCCACAATGCAGGTGCTACTATTGATGAGAAATCTATCCATCAACTTGTCTAGTCCTGATTTTGAGGATCATGTAAGTATCTTTCTTTACAAACTCCTTTTTAAGACAATTTTAACAAGAATACCTATTTCAGAACTAACATCAACACTCTTAATGATTTCGAAACAACAGAGACGGCTTCTTTCGTCTTATGAAATCGGCTCTGAGACAGCAACTGATCATGGTGCAGTGAGTAAAACGTTAAACAAAGAACCACCCGAAATCTCTACTTGAAGTTATAAATAAAAGGGGTAAATTATGATGAAAGTCCCACAGGTGAGCAAAACCCAGATTGGGTACAGAATACAGAGAGATTCTGTTGTGGGTTTTGTTTGTACATATGAAGAAGATGAAGCCTGACATTGAGCGGTTTAGTTTTTGTTTTATATATACGTCTTTTGGATTATGGATGGTATATGTACAGTGTATTATCTTAAGTTAAGTACCGTTCGTCTTCTGTCTACTTTTTTTTGGAGCTTTTGTTTTAAGCATGTAACACTCTATGATGGAGACCAAATCTCTCGAGACTGTCTTAGCTTTTCTTTTCCTTGCGTTTCCTTTTAGTGTATCATAAGATCAACAGAAATAACATAAATTTTAAAAAATCAGGTGTAACCTTAACTTAAGAATAGAGTAAAATAGCTTACTTGAGCACGATTTTAGACATAGAAAGATAGAGAAACAATAGCAATTAGTTCTGTTAATTTCCTTCACTAGGGAGTAGGGACAATGGGTTTGACTGTAGAGGAAAATAAGTGTATTGTTTGGTATTATATAATTTTTATTAAATAAATTTATTGTTTGGAAATAGATTTAGTTATTGTATGATGTTATTTTTCATAAACATCCTTAAAAGTCTAATAAATTTTCATTTTGTTCGTTGGGATATCTTCATATTCATCTATTGTTATTATGTTGATCTGCTTTAGTAATTAATTCAGCACGAAGCCCATATTTAATAAATTTAAAGCCCATTACAAGCATAAAGCAAAAAGGGTATATAGTTATCGTCTTCTCCGATCCCGAATAAACCCTAGCTTTTATACTCTCTCGAATTGCCGTGCGTCTCTGCTAGAGGAAGCTCTCACACCGATACAATGGTACACATACGCATTAGCTCAGCTTTCGATCTATTGATCTGTTCCCATCATATTTTGATGATGCGTCACGATGTTTGTTTATTGAATTTCAACCATTTACTTCTTCTTTCTGCTTTCAGATTATCTCAGAGGAAAACCGCAGAGAAATCTGCAAGTACCTTTTCAAAGGTTCGTCTTTTGTGAAAATTTGACACTTATCTCCCTGTTGCTTGGATGTTTGTATCAGTTAAGAATACATTTGGATAAATCCACTGCTGAAACAATAGTGTGTTCAAATTTTAGATTGATGTCGGAATCATAAGTTTGTGTAATGAGGTTTACGTGACCTGTTTTTTTTTGCTAGCAATTATGATGTTTTGGTCTTAGCTTCCTTTAGCTGAATAAAAAGATGAGATTGTGTTGATATATCATATGTTTTCTCTGGGTTTTTGCAGAAGGAGTTTGCTTTGCGAAGAAGGATTTCAATCTCGCAAAGCATCCGTTGATTGAATCAGTACCCAACCTGCAAGTGATCAAGCTCATGCAGTCTTTCAAATCCAAGGAGTACGTTAGGGAGACATTTGCATGGATGCATTACTATTGGTTTCTGACCAACGAAGGGATTGAGTTCTTGAGAACTTACCTTAACCTTCCATCTGATGTTGTTCCTGCTACCTTGAAGAAGTCAGCCAAGCCTATTGGTCGTCCTTTTGGTGGCCCACCTGGTGATCGCCCAAGGTAATTTTAACTATTTTGTTTATTTAGCTCATTACGTATGTGATAAAAAGCTTGGCTTTTTTTTTTGTGACATAGCTGGTGGTTTTTCTATATTTCAGAGGACCTCGCTTTGAAGGAGGAGACCGTCCCAGGTATGGTGACCGTGATGGGTACCGTGGAGGTCCTCGTGCTGGTGGTGAATTTGGAGGCGACAAGAGTGGAGCTCCAGCAGATTACCAGCCATCTTTCCAAGTATATTCTCATCACCCTTTGCCTTTAAAGTTCATAAAATGTGGTACTTTTGATGCTTTAAGCATAGAACTCCTGAACCTGCTAAAGTATTAACCTTTCAGTGTCTCATCCGAACTTTTAACTCTTGATCATTTTTAGTTACAACAACTAGAAATCCGATACTTAACCAGTGAACTGTTTCACTGTTTCAAAGTCTTTCAGTTAAGATATAGCTTATGTTGTGATTTTGTCATAGCTTTGGTTGGTTGCCATTGTTTTGACCACTATTTGTGGTTTGTTTCTTGTTGTGCAGGGAAGTGGTGGTAGGCCTGGTTTTGGCCGTGGTGCTGGAGGTTACGGCGCGGCTGCACCATCAGGTTCAGGTCTCCCTTGAAAAAGAAGAGATGCTTTTTAGTTGGAAGTAAGAGGGAGGAGTTGTCTCAACTTTAGTTTTGCTTCTGTAATTCAAATTCCGGAATCCTTCATGATCTATTCTGGTTGTTTTGGGTTTAAACTGAAATCGGATTTCGATTTGGATTCGTATAAAGATTTGTTCCATCTACCAAAATGTCCACTAGCTTTACGACAATGTTCACCCTCGTTTGTTTGGGTTGGTGATTTAGTTATCACTTTCTGCTCAACCTGGAGAAAGCAAAGAGTTCTATTGCATAAACAAGGATGGTTACTTAGCTGAAGCTAGGATAATATTCACTTGAAAGATGGACCAACTAGATAGACGCAGCAGACATGAAAAAAAAAAAAAAAAAAAAAGACACTGACCAAACCACCAATTCAAACGACCTTAAAGACACCAGGAACCTTAAAAAATGACCAGACATATCAAGACCATAGGAGAGGCTTCTTTATCTCTTAGTCGACTTCCTCCATCTTGCTCTCTTCGGCAGCGTCCTCCTCCAAAGCAGGCATATCACCATCTTCCTCGACATTCTCTTCTTCATCAATACTCAGACCCAACTTCAACATCCTGTGAATCCTAGCTGCGAATGTGTTGGGCTCATCAAGACTGAATCCTGAGGTCAACAAAGCGGTTTCGAACAGCAACATCACCAGATCTTTAACAGACTTGTCGTTCTTGTCCACCTCAGCTCTCTTCCTCAACTCCTCCATGATTCCGTTGTCGGGGTTGATCTCCATGGTCTTCTTGCTCGACATGTAACCACTCATGCTGCTATCTCTCAGCGCCTGAGCCTTCATTATCCTCTCCATGTTCGCAGTCCATCCGTATTCACCAGTCACAAGACAGCACGGAGAATCAACGATTCTGTCTGAGACCACGACCTTTTCAACCTTTTCACCGAGAATGTCCTTGATCGTCTTGCAGAGATTCTCGAATGATTTCTTCTTCTCTTCCTTCTTTTTCTTCTCTTCTTCGGTCTCATCTTCAAGCTTTAATCCTTCTTTAGTTGCAGAGACAAGTTTCTTCCCGTCATATTCTTTCAGTTGTCCAACAGCGTACTCATCAATCGCATCCACCATGTAAAGCACTTCGTATCCTTTCTTCTTCAGCTTCTCCAAGAACGGAGAATTCTCCACCGCCTTCTTGCTTTCACCAGTGATGTAGAAAATGTCCTTTTGGCCTTCCTTCATCCTTGTGACGTAGTCTTTCAAGCTTGTCATCTCATCACCACTTTTTGTGGAGTGGTAACGAAGAAGATCGGCAAGCTTCGCCCTGTTCTGACTGTCCTCGTGGATACCCAACTTGAGATTTTTAGAGAACGCCTCGTAGAATTTATTATAGTCTTCTTTGTTCTCAGCGATCTCGTTGAACATCTCAATGCACTTCTTCACCAGATTCTTCCTGATCACCTTAAGGATCTTGTTTTGCTGAAGAGTCTCACGAGAGATGTTGAGTGGCAAGTCATCAGAGTCAACAACACCTTTCACGAAGCTGAGGTACTCTGGGATTAGCTCTTCACAGTTGTCCATAATGAACACCCTCCTGACATAGAGCTTGATGTTGTTCAACTTCTTTTTGGTATCAAAGAGATCGAACGGAGCTCTCTTTGGAACAAACAGAATAGCCTTGAACTCGAGCTGACCCTCGACTGAAAAATGCTTCACAGCCAAGTGATCCTCCCAGTCGTTGGCCAAACTCTTGTAGAAAGAAGCATACTCGTCCTTGGTGATCTCTTCTGGCTTCCTCAACCAAATAGGTTTCTGCTTGTTGATGAGCTGCCACTCGTGAGAGACTTCCTTGATTTTCTTCTTCTTTTTACCATCCTTCTCCTTCTCCTCATCAACTTCTTCAACCTCGCCTTCGTTTTCTTTCTTCGCTTCGTCCTCATCCTCATCGTCACTGATCTCCTTCTCAGTGGTTTTCTCAGTCCAAAGGTAGATAGGGTAACTGATGAACTCAGAGTGCTTCTTCACCAAGTCCTTAAGCCTCCTCTCCTCCAGATATTCAAGCTGCAAGAAGTATACACTTTTCTGAGAACAAAATCCTAGCAACCAAACGAAAAGAACAATCCTCAAACTCTCGAACTTCTGATTCATTACCTGATCCTCCTTGAGGTAGAGAGTGATCTTAGTTCCTCTACCAAGAGGTTCCCCATCAACATCCCTTGTGACAGTGAAGGAACCACCAGCTTGAGACTCCCACACGTACTGTTCATCATCATTGTGCTTTGTAGTAACAATCACCTTCTCTGCAACAAGGTAAGCAGAGTAGAAACCAACACCAAATTGACCAATCATGCTCACGTCAGCACCAGCTTGTAGCGCCTCCATAAACTCCTTGGTTCCAGATCTCGCAATGGTTCCCAAATTGTTCACCAGATCTGTAAGGCGTAGAGGGTCAAAAATAGTAGAGACACTAATTTAAAATCAAAACCACGAAATCAGGCGCAGATGAGATACCTGCTTTGGTCATGCCAATGCCACTGTCAATGATCGAGAGTGTCTTGTTGGCCATGTCTGGGACCAACCTAATGAAGAGCTCAGGCTGTCCATCGAGCTTGCTCTTATCGGTCAAACTCTCAAATCGAATCTTGTCAAGCGCCTGTATTAAACATCGAAGGTCACAAGCAAAATTAGAAACTTCCTCAACAAACAAGGAGTATCGGATATTGGACAAGTCAATTCAAGTTCAAAGGATGATTCGCTACATCTTACACCACCAAAGAAGACGATTCTAACGACAGATCACCTAATCAAAACAAAAGACCTACAAAGGATCGAGAGATTTTGAATACTAAACTACCTAATCACAATTTCTTACGCACACTCAAACTGATTGGTAACGAAAACTAAACCTAATCGAACAGAGGAATCGTAGAGGAAAACATACATCTGAAGAGTTACTGATGAGCTCACGGAGGAAGATCTCCTTGTTGCTGTAGAAAGTGTTGATGATCAAGCTAAGAAGCTGGTTAATCTCAGCTTGGAAGGCGAACGTCTCCGCATCAGCCATCTGAACTTCCGCCATCGCCAACGATTCTATTCAATGAAAACAAAAATCGAAGAGAACTTAAGAGAGATATTGATGAGTTTTAGCTTAGACAGGGAAGGAGGAAAGAGCTGCAATGTGTATTTATAAGAGAGGAAATATAACTTCTAGTCTCTTCTTTTGAATGCGAGGAAACGAGGGGATTCTGGATTGTTCCATGAAACGTCGTCGTTTTAGTTTCAATACACTACCGTATTGGTGAGAGAGCAAACGAGTTTCCAGAAAGTTCGTTCGGTGTTCCAGTTGTTTCTTCCATACAACGGACGTCTAGTCTTTGGCACAATTTCGGTTTAAGAAATTTCGCCGGTTCAATATATTTAATTTATAATATAGATTAATTATTAAACAAATTGGTTTTTCCTGTCTCTCTTCTAAAATTCATTGGTAGATATTACATTTTTTTTCTTAAAATGAATTCTACATTTCAATTTTAATAAGTAAATAGAAATATTTTTCAAACTTGATAATAAAATAAAATTTAGTTTTTCATTCAGGGTTTTGATTCAGTTTCAGCTCGACTTTTTTGGTTTTCAAATAATGATATCCAAAATAAATAAAAAATATTAATACAGTTTTGTGTTATCTACAACCAAAATCTATAGATCGAGTATGAATGAAGCAAAAAAAAAAAAAAGTCCGATTTAATTTAACACAACTAGTCCAATGCCTGGAAGAAAGTTTTTTGAATGGAACGCTATTGGTAAACAAACACATATATTGCTTGATTACTTAACTAGCGCAAGATGTGATAAATAATGATTATATTTCGAATTAATCATGATTTTATCCTATAATTTATGATCAAGAAGAAGGAGTAGCCGTTATGTTTAATATAAACAAACTCTCTAAGAAGTAAACCAACTCTCATTTCTCCTTCACCAATAGTCTTTACAAGAACACTTGCCACCTTCGAACCGATGAAACCGATTGTTATCTCTCACAATGATCACTCGTCCCGTACATACGGACATGAACTTGATCGCGTTATGGCAATCGCCGCACACTCGCAGATTCTTAATCACCCGGATCGGCCTATCAGCCGGAAACGTGATCAGCCCAAACGCAATAGCTAATCTCTCGCTATGATACCTTATGGTCTGATTCTTCTCGTCTCCACCCACTTCTCTCAGAACAAAGCTCGTGTCTGCAACGTAACCAGCTTTCTCCATCTCTTCCCCTAACTCAGCCAGCTTCTCATAGATCTCCTTGCTTCTCTCATGGCGTCTTTCTCCAGCTGCAAATGTATGAACTTTGTTCCTTTCCTCAACCCAACTTAGACCTGTTTCCTTCTTCTCCCCTCTGTCTCGAAGCAATTTTCTAGCTTTGGCTGCGTCTTCGAATCTACCATCGGCTGCATAAGCATTGGACAACGAAATGTGCATACCGGAACTCACTGGTCCTAGTTCAAAAACCTTGTCCGCTGCGAATGCTGCAAGCTCAGTGTTCTTGTGGATTGTACAGCCCGTTAATAAAGCTCCCCATACAGATTCCGTGGGATCGATTGGCATATTCGTGATAACTTCAAGCGCTTCTTGTAGTTTACCAGCTCGTCCCAACATATCCACCAAGGAAGCGTAATGCTTATCCGTCGGCTCGATTCTGTATTCTTCTTTCATCAGATCAAAGTAGTATCTCCCTTCATCGATTAGGCCCGCGTGGCTACAAGCATTGAGAACGTTAAGAAAAGTGATGAAATTTGGTTTCACTCCAGAGCGTTTCATACGTTTGAACAACTCGATAACTTCTTGAGCAAGCGAGTGTTGCGCACACGCCTTGAGCATCGCGTTCCAAATCCCGAGATTCTTTACGGGGGTCTCGTGGAAAGCTTGATAAGCTCCTTCGAGGACACCACACTTTGAATACAACGAGACTAAAGAGCTTCCCACGAAGCTAGAAGAGTCGAAGCTGGACTTAATGCACAAACCCTGAATCTGTCTCCCTAACTCAAGAAGAGTCGAATTAGCGCAGACACTGATGACACTTGAAAACGAGTGATCATTGACATCGAGATTCTCAAACAAAGCTTCTTTAAACATTAACAAAGCTTCATCGTTTTCACCCATTTGTGCATACCCATAAATCATTGCACTCCACGTAACAACATTTCTGTGAGGCATTTCGTCGAACATGTTCCTCGCGTCAACAATCTCTTCACATTTTCCATACATATCGACCAAAGAACTCCCCACGAACAAATCCGCGTCGTACCCAGTTTTCATTGAGAGACAGTGAACCGATCTACCAATATCGGAACGATTCAGAATCGCACACGACTTTGTAGCTGAGGGGAGAACACGGTCATCAGGACGAAGGTTTCCCGCCATCATTCTCCTGAGAAAGTCGAGGGACATCCATGGAAGCTCGTTCTGCGCGAAAGAAGAGATGATGGAACTCCAAGTCGTCGCGCTCTTTTGCTGGGTTTCTTCGAAAGCTCGATGAGCATCGAGTGGAAGCTGTGATTTGGAGTAGAAGTTAATGATGTTGTTGGCGATGAGAGGGATAAGAAAAAGGCCTGATTTGACAACGTAGCCATGAAGCTGAAGTCCTTTAGAAGTCGATCTGGAGCGAGCTGAGGAAAGAAGAAGATCGTTAATCAGATGGTAATTGTGGCAAGGAACGGCGAAGATAACTGAAATATCGTTTCCATGAACCAGTCGATTGATCATTTGGACCAGCTCAGCGAGAAACCAGACCTCTATGGTTTAGTGTGTTTTATTATCCCTCTTGGGTAGATTTTGACATAGCCCATTAATTCGTTCGTTAGGCCCATTTATTTTAAAATTTCCTGCATGGATTTGTTTCGTTTCTGGATGCTCTTCATCGGGAGGTAATGTATTTGTGAATTCTAGAGGATACCTTGAGACAAGAATGGTCGAGATGTATTTACACTTTTCCGGTGATGTTCCATCGTTGGAGTGACTGCTAATGATGAAATTATTAGTTCCATGGACTCTAAATCTAAACCTTTTTTTTTTTGGTTTTTTACTTCAATCCCGAGAGAAATACTCTCAAAAGTTGACTTTTGAAATCAGGAGTTTTGAAGAGTCTGAGAATCATGCTAGAGTTTACACCTTTGTAGACTATGCAGAAGATAGATTCTTAGTTTTGCCTGTTGATGTGATTTCTCATCTCCAGGTTTTCTTCTCGATGACCTTTTGATTGCATGTTTTACTTTAAAAGCAAAAGAATGTTTGATCCCACCATTAATTGCATTTAATAGAACATATCCTTTCGTACTGATGTTTTTCTTATAAGACCTCTATAGCAATTTTTGTTTCCTTGTTTTTGAGAAAATACTGGATAATAACCCAATATAACAGGCGACATTAATTCTACTGTTTGTATTGAAAGTAATACAAAGTTAAAACGCTACATATTTTATGATGTAAATTTATTGAACTCCGTAAGCTCTAATGCAGAGTTTCCCATACTGAGGTTTCCATTGATATATTTCTATATAGAGAAAGGAATAAATTATCACTAATTGGTAATGAAGTTGCGCAGGTATCGAGGTTGATGGCAATCTCCAACCTCTGATCTGCCATGGTTATATGTTTGCCTTAAAGCGCCAATAATTTGTAACAATACTGAGGAAAAATACAAAGGAACTAGAGCTTTTACAGCTATAGATATAGTTTGCACGAATTTACAGTAGTTTTACTGTTGGAAAAGTACTCTTTTTCTCTTCAATAATTTTGTTAGATAGTCCCCACATGTAAGAGTTAAAGTTGGAAACTTGAGCACTTTATGCGCTTATTATGCAAACACACCTTACTTGCAAAAAACAGTGAGAGGCAAAAAAAAGAAAAGAATAAGGATGGAGAAAATGGAAGAAGAAAGGAAGTCTCATGTGAAGAGAGGGTTGTGGAAACCTGAAGAAGACATGATACTGAGAAAATACATCGAGACTCATGGAGAAGGAAACTGGGCAGACATCTCTCATAGATCCGGTCCGAAACCCAAAATTTCCACATATAGCAAGTTTGTTTCATTTACTCCAAAAAAAAAGGAAAGAAAGTTGGGAGTATTGGGAATTAGGAATTAGTTTTCTTGTTTGAATTGTGTTCAGGATTGAAGAGAGGAGGCAAAAGCTGTAGGTTGAGATGGAAGAATTATTCGAGACCAAATATCAAAAGAGGAGGCATGTCACCTCAAGAACAAGACCTCATCATCCGCATGCATAAGCTTCTCGGAAACAGGTATCTCCTCTTTATACCTAACATTCATCCTCCCTCTCATCACTTTTCTTAAGTATTAAAATTACTTCTACTTTTCTACCAGATGGTCTTTGATCGCCGGTCGCCTTCCAGGTCGGACTGATAACGAAGTGAAGAACTTCTGGAATACACATTTGAACAAGAAACCCAATTCCAGAAAACATAATGTAAATGAATCAGTGGAAGCCACTCCGTGCATCGACAAGCCAGTTATGTCTACACAACTGCTTTGCTTATGACGTCCGCATAGGATCTCCCTTGCCTCTCAGACACTCTTGTGTTTGACCCATGTTTTGCCTTTACCGATATCTTTCCTCTGGTTTAGGGACTTTGTAGAATTAATCTCTAGGGATAAATTCTTGCATAGACTTTGTGAATCCTATTTGCTTTAGTTTAGACAATTAACACTGAGGGACGCAAGAATTAATCATGTATTGTAATAAGCCCTGGTTCAATTGAGTGTCTTATTCTTTACCTTATCATTATCAACTCCAGTACAATACATGTCCTTAAGAAAAAATGCATATGTCCATTGAATTAAGAACCGTAAAAGAAATCCAAATTGCTGGTAAATACTTCCGAGTTGAGTTATATGAAATTGCAAATCCAAAGGCGATGATAAGTTAAAAGTATTATTCAAAAAGAGAAATAACGATATTTCAAACGTCGCATCAAATCGTAAACAAGAATAAAATAAATTTCCAAACTAACTAAGAAAATATCGATTTTGTGGCGATCAAGAGTGTTAACAACGAACATTGAGACAACCAAGGAAATGAAACAATCGCATAATACGATCTATCGTAAGATTTGAAATTCCCTCACATTGCACTAAGCACCCTAGCTGGTGATGAATGTCGAGGGCTGACGAATCGGTTGGATCGATTAAATGAAGCAAAAATCGAAAGAAATTGAAAGAGTGAGAACGGAATAAAAAGACAAAAGGATGCTTCTCTATCCAATCTCAGCTCTCTAATCTAACGGCTAAACAGAAATAATGGGTCCCGCTAAAGTCATTAAAAAACACTCTGATATTTTGCAATGACCTCTTAAACTCCATCACGTGTCGAAGTTCCATTGGATGAATACTACATGGGCTTCCTTGTACTCATCTGTCCATCCCTTCCCCTATTTTAATGCGTTCGTTGCGCGAAAAAATCTATTCTTCCTCTTCTTCTTCTTCTTCTTCTTCTTCATCTCTCTGTATCCTTTACTTTACCTCTCGATCCAAACAGCAACTTTACGTCCACGTTTTGATCTCTCTCTCTCTCTCTCTCTCTCTCTCTCTCTTTATCAGATAAATCTACTCTGCTTCTATGCCATTTTGTCAAGGTTAGGATTCGATTCCTCTTTTTAAAAAAAAAAAAAAAAATCTTTGTTTCGATTGTAATCTTCGATTTCCGTAAACCATTTCAATTTTGACTCTAGATTTTTTTAATCCTTTGATCATTAATCGTTACTTATAGTGTTTAAGGCTGAATCACTTGATTGAATCGATCGATTCATGTCGTGTTTGGTTTGATTCTTTGTGCTTTGATGAGTTTCTGGAATAAATAGATCTGAAAATTATAGGGTTGTTGTGATGGAGTTTTGCCCAAATTTGAAACAGAGCTTCGCTATTCATTTGCTGATGTCTGATAAAAGTTGGTAAGGTTTGGCATATGGTTGAGTCAGATAGTTATAAGGTTTCAGAATTAGGGTTTATTAGTTTATTTTTGAATTGGAGGAGACTTGTGGAATTGTGTTGACCTTGATGAGATTCGGTATATTACGTTGTAACTACAAATCTAATTTACTAGTAAAATTATCCTTTGTAGAAAATGGGCGAAGTTAAGGGATGTTGGAGATTAGGACGAATGCTTCCAAGGGATAGGTCTGAAAATTCCTACAACGTCTCTCTTCTGTTATCTCCTGTTGTTTCTGTTTGGGATTGTGTCGTCCGTAAAATGAGGTATACCTACATACCTGAGTGGGTGTAGCATTCATTGAGATCATACCGTCCCGAGTTTGGTTCAGTTATTCAGTTGGTCGAATCAAAAGTACTGGGAAATAACAAAAAGAATGTATACGTTTTAGTTTTTTATTCGTTGGAGAGTAGTGTCCTAAAGCAAGGTGGAAGAGAGTTGTTTTTTTGTAGCAATCATGGATATTAATAGCTCGATGCGCAAACAAGTTAAGTCGATTGTTAGAAAAGGGAAGAAGAAGAAGAAGCAAGGAAAAGATGAGACGGACAGAATCAAACAAGCCGAGAAGAAAAAGAGACGTATTGAAAAAGCCATTGCTACTTCTGCAGCGATACGTGCTAAGCTAGAGAAGAAGAAGCAAATGAAGAAGGAAGGACAGAAAGAAGACGCAGCCGATGAAGAAAGCTCAGCTGATGCCGCAAAGAAGAAGCAGGAGAAAGAAGAAATGGAGCGTATCAAACAAGCAGAGAAGAAAACGATTCGTCTGGAGAAAGCCATTGCTACTTCTGCAGCTATCAGGGCTGAGCTAGAGAATAAGAAGCTAAAAAAGCTAGAGGAACAAAGGAGATTGGATGAGGAAGGTGCTGCTATTGCAGAGGCTGTTGCTCAGCACGTCTTACTTGGCGAGGACTGTGATGACTCGTATCGTATCATGTTAAACCAAGAAATGGGTTTCAAGCCATGGGATTATACTGCCAAATTTAATCTTTTTACGGGCGGAAGAAACGGATTCTTTCCTCACCAACGCTGCTCGAGCCCTGCGGTTCACAGTAGCAGACCAAGAGACTGTAACTGGTCAGTCTCATATGAACCTTTTGCAAAGGGATGGGATAACAACAACATGGGAATATCAGCTGATTTGATTGCTGCTCAAGCTGTGTCGTCACTGCAGATTTCTGAGAATTCTTGTGGGGACGCAATTTTCTTCAATGGGTTGTTCAGAAGATGACGACATTAACACCATATTCCCAGAGAATTAGTATTGTTGTCATATGTTGAAGTCATTTTTATTTGTTTTATCTTCTAACTTTGTACTTTATCAAGCCTTCTCATATCATTGAGACATTGACAGTTACTGATAACAACTTATAAATTAGGGTACTCCATCTTTGGTCGAACACTAGCAATAGCTTCAAAGAAATTGCAGACGATTAATGGAACTTACCAGATGCTAAAAGTGGCGTCGTTTACGTTTACGTCTAATTTAACTTAAACCGAACCAAACACACGTAAATCTATTCCAACACCTTACCATCTTATGATCTAAAGTCTAAACAAACATACGTAAATCTCTTAGGTCCAATTAACACAAGTGAACCTAAGAAACAACTCTTAGGTCCAATTTACCATTCATTATCTTCTTATTAAGTTGGACCTCCTTTAGCTGACTGATTTTGTTATGCGCCTTTTCAATATCACTATGATTATTTTACAGTCACCAATTGTGAGGAAATTCATCATATCTGCTAAATCCCCAAAATCATAATTTAGAGTCTTGAATTCCTGTTTTATGTTTGTCAATTCTTGAAGCTTTAGGTTGGTCAATATTCCCATTATTTTCTTGTCCCACCATTTTCACATGTGTCCTTCCGTTATACATTGGACAAATGAAAACCTCCTTCCAAGCTCCAAAGCTGAACGAGAAGTTTTAATCAATCTTGAGCCTACACAGAAACAATGTTTGAGAATTCCAAAATCACTTTCAGCTTCTTCACCTAAAAGATTCATCAAGCCGCCACTTGATCCGGGTGTTAATGGGTGAGTGTAACTGTAAGACATTTCTCTGCTTTCAAACAACAAGAAAACCCAGAAAAAATACAACGGTTAACCAGTTGGACTCAGAAAAACAAAAGTGTGCCATGATAAGGGCATCTCCAACAAGTCCTCAAATCCTCAAATTTTGAGGTTTTGAATAGTGAGAACTCAACTGCGTTTACAAAAAATGAAAACCCAATAAAACATAATGGTTAACCATTTTTTTTTGTCAAATTAGTTTAGTAATTTTAATATATTTTTTAATATTACGGGTATTGAGTTCAAATTTTAGACATATGTCATGAATTTCAGAATGTCACATGATTCCAACAATGGTTAACTAATTTGACTTAAAAAAAAATTGTAACAGGATATCTCCAACAAGCCCTCAAAATTACTTTTATTTTCTGTTTGGTCCTTATATTTATGTCTTTTATAAATAATTGTACTAAACTTAATTTATAAAAATTAAACATGTTAAAATAAATAAAATAGAAAAGTTATTTTATAATATTTAAAAAAATTTCACAAAGAAGAAAAGTACATTAAACAAGGTTCACAAAAAAATACATTAAACAAACTTAACACCAATTAAAGCAACTCTGATATATATATATATGTAATATATCATTTAACTTTTTATTATGTAATATTATGTGTTTTATAATATAACAAGTAATATTGTGTGTTGTATAATATATTAAATGTATATTTTATATTTATTTATGAATTTTTATCATTATTAAAGACATATTGCAAATTAATTAATTTTTAAGGATTTTTTAAGATTCATTGTTGGAATAACCACCCTCAGATTCTCATTTTAAGGATTTACTCCCTTCAAAACAAGGGACCTTTTTGGAGATGCCTTAATGGACAAAATCACACCGACAAACAAATTTCAAACAGAGATCAACAAAACGAAACTTAATTTATGTTTCTTCTCTAATTTGTGTTTGTTCCCTAATTTCTATTCCAAGAGAATTTTCTATTACAAAATAAATCTAACATCAAGTAACAAATAAATACTATATCTATTATAAATCATCAATAAGTCTATCATCATTTCAGAAAAATTTACTCACACTTAATAATTAAATCTCTTAGCAAATAAATAAAGACTGACAATATATCCACAATAATAAATCTACCACAATTTGTTAATAAATCTATCACAGCAAGTTTTGATACCAAGATATTCATACTTGTTTTTCCACACTGTAATGGCCAATTTGGTCGATGGAATCTTGTTACTAAAGGATGATAAACTTGTCAAAAGCAGATTATTTTTTAAAAAAGTTTATAAATTTCCAACCAATTCAAAACAACTGAAACGAAAACCACATCAAAAACCAAATCTACATATCCATTTATGAACACATCGTTACAAAGTTTCATCTGCCAGTAGAATCTTCAAAAATTGTCGGAGAAGATAAACACAAAATCGCCAAAAATTTATGATACTAGGTACTTCAAATCGTATAAAAAAAACTTAGAAAACTTGGCTAAGGAAAATTTTTATCTTTTCACCTCTGAAGCTGGTGTTAGACGCCATTAAAAATTATCGTTCAGAAGTTTGTCAGTAAAAATATTTTTAAATTTTTATAAAAAGTGAAAATTCTTTTGTTGATTAGGTTAAAAGTATTAAAAGAAAAATAGATAATTTCTAAGACATTTACTAAAAGATTAGTACTACTCTAATAATCTAATAAAATAAAGAACCATTCAAATAATATACTAACTTTCCAAAACCATTATAGTAATTATCTCTTACTCAAATTTAATCAAACAACTTTGATTTTGCAGAGTTTATCTTTTTGGCTTAATATCTTCTGTAAAACTATTCAAAGCATATGAAAAAATAATATTGCTATTTTTCAAGTAAATAACAGTATATATGATTATGTATTTTCATCTTGAACCCATATTTTTATATGGAATATGACAACAACATGCGTCGGTAGTACACAAACCATAAAAATAATCATGGTCTTTACAAAATTGGGTGCAGGCTCTGTGTAACGACTGCGTTTCTTAAATCGTACTTATACGATTTTAGAAAGAATAGGAGAAAAAAAAATATCCAAAGAATATGGAAATATTTGTAAACAATTAGGATTTCCTAATTGTTGGAAATATCTTTAAAACAGTTAGGATTCCCTAAAAATAGGAAATATCTTTAAAACAATTAGATTTCTTTAAAGATATGGAAAATAAACCCTAGTCTAATATTATTATATAAGAAGGATCCCTAGTTGTTTACAAATCCATTCAAAAGAATTTGATCGAGTAAGGTGTTGGAAGTGAGAGTTTCATCAGATCTGCTAGGATTCTAAGGTGAGTGCGTGACTGTGGCTATGGTCTAGGGTCGTTGGCTTGCGTATATTCACTGAGTACTTGATTGCTTGATCGAATATACTTGTCCTTGTCCTGAAATATAAGTGTAAATGTCTGGAACCGTGTGGTTCGAATATCTGGAACCGTGTGGTTCGAATATCTGGAACCGGTTGGTTCGAATGTCTAGAAACCATGTATCTTGGTTTGATTGAGAAATCCAGCTGTGGTTGGTGAATTATGTTAGGAAAGTATATCGGCCTGATTTTGCATGACTTGACTGATTTAATATATTGCTTGTGCTTGATTACTTGACCATAGCTGAGTGAGACGGGATGACCGCTCTCACTAAGCAATTCGTTGCTTATGCCTCCTTATGGATGCAGGAAAAGAACTTTTTTGGGAAAGTAACCGCAATGGCTAGATAGGATGCGAGACTATGGCTGGAAAGAAGGGATGGTGGTTTGGATAGTTTTTGTTTGGTCTAATAATTTAATGATGTAATAGTTTATTAGTAGACTTGTCAGTTGACTAGATACTCGGTTTTAATTAGAGTATTCTATTTTTATTCGATTTTAAATTTTAAGTAAGTTTCTCACGATAAGGGTGTCTCAATTTGGTATCAGAGCATATACGGTTCTAGGACAATCTCTAGCATAAACGAGTTAGTAGGTTTATCCATCCTTCCGAAGCCAGTCTCGCCGTAAGTAGGATTTATGTTGGTAGAAAGGCTAAGACGTAGATTCGAGGACGAATCCATTCTAAGTGGGGGAGAATTGTAACGACTGCGTTTCTTAAATCGTACTTATACGATTTTAGAAAGAATAGGAGAAAAAAAATTATCCAAAGAATATGGAAATATTTGTAAACAATTAGGATTTCCTAATTGTTGGAAATATCTTTAAAACAGTTAGGATTCCCTAAAAATATGAAATATCTTTAAAACAATTAGATTTCTTTAAAGATATGGAAAATAAACCCTAGTCTAATATTATTATATAAGAAGGATCCCTAGTTGTTTACAAATCCATTCAAAAGAATTTGATCGAGTAAGGTGTTGGAAGTGAGAGTTTCATCAGATCTGCTAGGATTCTAAGGTGAGTGCGTGACTGTGGCTATGGTCTAGGGTCGTTGGCTTGCGTATATTCACTGAGTACTTGATTGCTTGATCGAATATACTTGTCCTTGTCCTGAAATATAAGTGTAAATGTCTGGAACCGTGTGGTTCGAATATCTGGAACCGTGTGGTTCGAATATCTGGAACCGTGTGGTTCGAATATCTGGAACCGGTTGGTTCGAATGTCTAGAAACCATGTATCTTGGTTTGATTGAGAAATCCAGCTGTGGTTGGTGAATTATGTTAGGAAAGTATATCGGCCTGATTTTGCATGACTTGACTGATTTAATATATTGCTTGTGCTTGATTACTTGACCATAGCTGAGTGAGACGGGATGACCGCTCTCACTAAGCAATTCGTTGCTTATGCCTCCTTATGGATGCAGGAAAAGAACTTTTTTGGGAAAGTAACCGCAATGGCTAGATAGGATGCGAGACTATGGCTGGAAAGAAGGGATGGTGGTTTGGATAGTTTTTGTTTGGTCTAATAATTTAATGATGTAATAGTTTATTAGTAGACTTGTCAGTTGACTAGATACTCGGTTTTAATTAGAGTATTCTATTTTTATTCGATTTTAAATTTTAAGTAAGTTTCTCACGATAAGGGTGTCTCAATTTGGTATCAGAGCATATACGGTTCTAGGACAATCTCTAGCATAAACGAGTTAGTAGGTTTATCCATCCTTCCGAAGCCAGTCTCGCCGTAAGTAGGATTTATGTTGGTAGAAAGGCTAAGACGTAGATTCGAGGACGAATCCATTCTAAGTGGGGGAGAATTGTAACGACTGCGTTTCTTAAATCGTACTTATACGATTTTAGAAAGAATAGGAGAAAAAAAATTATCCAAAGAATATGGAAATATTTGTAAACAATTAGGATTTCCTAATTGTTGGAAATATCTTTAAAACAGTTAGGATTCCCTAAAAATATGAAATATCTTTAAAACAATTAGATTTCTTTAAAGATATGGAAAATAAACCCTAGTCTAATATTATTATATAAGAAGGATCCCTAGTTGTTTACAAATCCATTCAAAAGAATTTGATCGAGTAAGGTGTTGGAAGTGAGAGTTTCATCAGATCTGCTAGGATTCTAAGGTGAGTGTGTGACTGTGGCTATGGTCTAGGGTCGTTGGCTTGCGTATATTCACTGAGTACTTGATTGCTTGATCGAATATACTTGTCCTTGTCCTGAAATATAAGTGTAAATGTCTGGAACCGTGTGGTTCGAATATCTGGAACCGTGTGGTTCGAATATCTGGAACCGTGTGGTTCGAATATCTGGAACCGGTTGGTTCGAATGTCTAGAAACCATGTATCTTGGTTTGATTGAGAAATTCAGCTGTGGTTGGTGAATTATGTTAGGAAAGTATATCGGCCTGATTTTGCATGACTTGACTGATTTAATATATTGCTTGTGCTTGATTACTTGACCATAGCTGAGTGAGACGGGATGACCGCTCTCACTAAGCAATTCGTTGCTTATGCCTCCTTATGGATGCAGGAAAAGAACTTTTTTGGGAAAGTAACCGCAATGGCTAGATAGGATGCGAGACTATGGCTGGAAAGAAGGGATGGTGGTTTGGATAGTTTTTGTTTGGTCTAATAATTTAATGATGTAATAGTTTATTAGTAGACTTGTCAGTTGACTAGATACTCGGTTTTAATTAGAGTATTCTATTTTTATTCGATTTTAAATTTTAAGTAAGTTTCTCACGATAAGGGTGTCTCACTCTGCCCCCTCCACTGAGGCACGTTTCTGTTCCGATGAAGCATTGGACATCCATCTGATCTATTCCATAATGTATTTATCAATAAAATTCATTAAACTAATACACATATTTAGTATAAAATAAAATAAAAATAATTTCGAAATAAACCAGTACTTGGAGTAATAATTGTTGTCGTACGAGAATGAACAGGTGACATGATGAAAACGACAGTAAAAACCAATACAACTAAAGTTTTCATGGTGATGCTGTTATTCATTTTATGATATCTTTTTATTTTGTGAATTCTTCTTTATTCAAATTATATATATATAGTAACACAAACATGCATAAAAAGGTAATTTCTGGTCAAAGAAAGAACAGATTTTTCACATCTTTTCCTTATAGTTTTAGTCAAAAAAATACGTAAATTGATTTTGTTACCTAATTTACGTTTGAACATACAGTCTAATCCTAAAAGTTAGTACTTAAAATGATTCTAGTATTTGTTATGTACAATATATCTGTTCAATCTACTTATTCAAAAATAATATTTGTTACAGTATAATATCAATTTTAGACGCATACATTGGCACTATGTATAATTAAGTTCAAGTGAATATTTTTGCATTACTATTTTCACTATATAATTATCTGGACTTAAATACTACAATATTCTAGTAAAACTTGTGTGAATAGTTTTGGGTGTGCTTATCCAAAAGTCTAGTGAGTTTTTGACAGAATTTGACAGAATTGAATATGGTCTTTGACAGAATTTGAGAACATTTGATTTTTAGTGAGTTCTTGGATGATTTTGATTGAATTAATAAAGTTATTGTGATTTTTATCTCTAAATTCCATTTAAAACCATGGGATTTGAATTTTAATATTTTTAACTAACACTATAAATTTCCAAAAATCTACTACTTACCAATAACAATGAATTTTAAAGTAAATTAAAAAAAACAAATTCAATAACACTAGATTGTAAGTAATCTTTTAGAATACATTTCTTTAACAGTGGATTTATCATCTAATACAAATCACTTCAAATCATAGATGAAATACAATGCCCCTAAATTTGTAGATTTCACTTAATACAATCCTAAGAGATAATTAATTATATGAATTCTTTCTTTATTTTTGGATTTGCTTAGCTGAGAAAGTTTCTTTCATCTGATGAAAAATGTTTAATTCTCTTCATGATCAATCCCTTAATTTCTACAATTTCAATTGAGTACACATTAAGCTGATTGGCCAAGGAGAAGATGCCTGAGAGCTTAGTTTGTCATAGGCCTTTAGTGGTTCATTTAACTAGATAAAAGCTTTTGAAAGATTCAATTTAAGATAAACGGATGATTTTTCATTAATTACATTTTACGTCATGATTTTTTATTAATGATTCAGTCGGAGGTTTTCAATTGCATTGTATACTATTGGAAATTTTTTTATTAACCCTCCATACTTAAAAATGTTAATTAAATATTAGTTTAATGGGTTTAAAATAAACCAATCTATTCTTAATAGATTATTTCAGCAAAATTCAGAGAAATAAAAAACTTTCATAAAATATAAGAGAAAATTTGTACTGACCCAATCATATATATAAAATTTAATTTCTCAACATTTAAAACATAATGCTCAAATTTAAATAAAACAACTTTATCTGATAAAATTTATTTATTTCACTCTAAATTTTCTATATCCATATTCAAAACACATAAAAATCATAATATTTTTTTTTTTCAAAATATGTCACTATATTATTACAATATTTCATATTGACTTGGACCATTTGAAATATAACAACAACATACATATGCATCAGTATACTAGCTAATTTGATATCCCTTGTCTTCACAAACTTTAGCACATACTTTTTTTCTCCAAAGAAACAGGATTTTATATCAGGAAAGCATTGAACATCTGGCAGATTTATTACGTAACCTATATATAATATACAAAATTATATCAGTCAATCTCTTTTAAATCTCAAAACTAAGTTATCTTTAATAAATCTTCTAAGATAATTCATTGTAAATCTTTTAAATAAATTCTTAATAACAAATTATCTCAAGTAAGATCTATAAACAGTGAAACTAGTATCCCGTTAAAAACTTAAAAAGTTGCCACTAAATTAATAATTTGTATTTTGGTGGGTTAAAAATTATATGTGCAATTAGTTTATACATAAGAGAAAGCTATGTTTGTTTAAAAGGAACATAAAAATGTTATGCAGTTCACTAAAATCAGAAATTACCAATCAATTTAATTAATATTTTAATTTTAATAATTAAATGCGTTTGATATAAAAGAAAAGAATGAGAATGAAAGATGTGGTTAATAGTTTACACTTATAGTTTTTTTTAAATTAACCATTATTAACTTTTGCAACTTCATCTTTTTTTAAAAAAAACTCTATTGTTTTATGTTTTAACACAAACAATTTTTTAAAACCCCCCAATGTATAATATTAATTAACCAGCATATATTTAGATAATATTATAAATGAAGAACTTCTCAATAATTATATTTTACTTGATGGTTTTTATTATTGATTCAGTCAAGGGTTTAAAATGGATCTATCTATACTTCAATGGTATTTTTATATTAAATTTCCATACTTGAAAAGATTGACTAAAATATTAGTCAATGAGTTTAAAATAAACCAATTCATTCTTAATAGATTGTTTCAGCAAAATTTGGAGAAACAAAAAAAATATCATAAAACATAGGAGAAAATTTGTTCTGATCCAACCGTATGTGCCAAATTTATTGTATAAACATAATGTTCAAATTTAACTAAAAAACATTATTTAATTAAATTTTATGTATTTCACTTTAAATGTCCCATATAGATATTCAAAACATATAAAAAGATTATGTTTTTCCAAACATACGTCTTTCTATTTTACTACAATATTTTAAATTTGATTTGGGGCATATGAAATATAACAACAACATCCATACGCATCAGTACACTCGCTAATATGATATCCTTTGCCTTCACAAACTTTAGCGCATGCTTTTTCTCCTCCAAAGAAACATGATTCTATATCAGGAAAGCATTGAAAATCTGGCAGATTTATAACATAACCTATATATAGTTTATAAAGATCATTAAAACAACAGTTAGATTCAATGAAAGAGAGACACAATAATTTTTATAATAAATGAGTATGGTATAAGAACAAATAAGTACCTGGAGAATTAGCCATTAGTGTACGACAAGAAACAGAAGATATGATGAAAATGATGGAGATAACAAATGTGAATACAGATTTCATGGTGATAGTTATTTTTATGATATATTTCTTTCCTATTTTATAAGTTTTTCTTTGTTTAAACTGACTATTTATACAGTAACTCAAACATACATTAACCAAAATATATTTTTTTGGTCAAAGATGGAAAAAGATATAATCTTTGAATTTATTTCCTTTTAGATTTATAGTCAAAGAAACAAAATTTTGACCAAAAACAAATTTCTTACTTATGTATGGTCAATATCATTATTGTAAACATAATTAGTATGCAACTTGTATTTCCATACTTAAAAATTTTGGATAGAATTTTTAAAATTTAATGGTTATTATTGATAATAAATACTATTCGGTTCGGTTTCTTTATAAACCGGTGGTTATACGTTTACTGGTTACAGCCAAAATTCTGGTGTTGAAGCCTTCTTTGGAGACTTGGAGATCGCGCTTGAGCTCCCGTAAGTTGCTTCCCCGGAGAGATTCTCCAAACAACTTTCGTTTCTTAATTTCCAAGGATTTGAACTTTCTGGGTTTGTCTTTCTATTCTCTCTACCTGGTTTAGTTATGTGTCAAAGATGTAATCGAAGTAGGCAATTAGGCGTACTAATTGGTGATTACAGCTCAAAGAGGAACCTAGCTTGGGTTTTCTGTCAAATTTCGGCTTGTTTGTGTTATTTCTGTTATCTGTATTGTATTGATTATTGTACGATTAGAGTTCTGTCGGTAATATGAGTTACTCTTAGTTCATCACACCTAGAACGGACAATGAATTTGAGGAAACGGATCTTTGGTGCTTTGTGGGATAAATGCAATTCTCTTGTAGAAGCCTTTGTTTTCGATAGTGTTTAGACAATATAAAGAGTAGTAACTGAGTATTGTTAGATTGTGTTTATGCTTTTTCTTTTGAGGCTTTTGAGTGTTCATATCCTGTTTTTTATCTTTCTGGTTTTATGGTCCTTACTTGACACATTATTATAGAAGAATAGTTCTGATTATTGTCTTGGCCTTTGAGCATTGTTCTCATGTGTGAACACTATTCAAATCTTGAGAGGAAACTTGTTTTACAGAAAGAAAGAAAATTGTCTTGTTCTATTGTTGAAGTTCCTTATTTTTGCAGGTGGATCCAGAATACATTCTTTAATATCTTGAGCTTCCTCATCGTGTTCCCGGCTGAAAAAATACATTTCGACCTGTTTGTTTCTGCAATTAAATGGTGAGTACACTAATCCTATGACATTTTTTTCATATCTTCAGTTATTTCGTCTTTTTGTCTAGCTTGTCTATTGAGGTTCAACTTAGCTTTTGTATCTCTTCATTCTTCAGTTATCTTGTTTGCTATTCTCTCTTATGTTACTTATGTTACTGTGTTTCATCTTCTAACTAGTTTTTTACATGCTTCAGGACACCAATGGGTTTGTAGATGAAAAGAGCGAGAGCAGATTATATGTTGGAAACTTGGATCTTAGAGTAAACGAGTAAGGAAAAAAAAAAACACCTTGAAGCAAAAGCTTATTATTATTGCCATCGATATATCAAAACTTCTCTCACTTGTTGTTAGGGCTGCGTTGATTAAGATATTTTCTCCATATGGGAAAATCATATCAGAAGACTTCCTTTGGCACACACGCGGGCCAAAGAAAGGAGAGCCACGCGGCTATGCTTTCATTCAATACAGCCGTAAAGAGGTATTTAATAATCTGTCTTTCCTTCCTGGTTTTTGAAGTTGCTTAGATGCTGAAAAAAATGGTTTATTCTTTTTGATTTTTGATTGAGCAAATCTCCTGATTTCTACAATCTAAAGTGAGTAAACAGGAAGCTGAATTGGCTAAGAAGAAGATGCATGGGAGATTAGCTTGTGGTAGGCCTTTGGTGGTTCGTCTAGCTAGTGAGAAGCTTCTAGAAGAGTCTTCTCATGATCACTCCAAAAGATTATTACCAGAAACAAACAGAACAAGGTTTGCAAGTGGAAGCAGCTCAGGACAAATGAGCCGAGATGAAAAAGTATCTGCCATTAAGAACAAACTCAAAGGTTTAGTAGAGGAAGATGAGAAACAACGAGATCCCAAGAAACACAAGAGATAAAAGATCCGTTTGAAAAACACAAATTTGGGTCTCTGTGAAAGAGTGTTTGTACCAGTTTTTGTTATTTCTTTTTACTTTTACAAGGAAATTAAAATTCCGAAGTTAAACCGAATGGAATTGGAAGAATATTAACCGGTTTTAGTTCCAAGTATACCACAACCTGAACCTGAATCAAGACTCAACCTGAACTGAAAGAAAATTGGCTGGTTCGATATTGAGTTTTGTCGACTTGGTTTAGTGGTTTAATTAAAACCAATTTTAGGTTCGGTTCGGGTCAGTATGATTTTTTTGATTAGAGAGAAAAAAGTTGACGCACTATGGAGTCAACAAGTCCACTCTCTTAAGTAACGATTCTCTCTCTCTCTCTGACTCGTCACTTTCCACGCAGACGCCGATATGGCGACGAGCTTGCCGTTTCTGAATGCAACAGGGATATGGTTGCCGTCGTCTGGATCAATTTTCCGGCGATCGAACATTCTTTCACGCAAGGATCTCCCTGAATACTCGTCTAAAGCAGTCTCTTTGCCGCGGCTTAGCTTCTCTCCCGCTTCGAAATCTTGTAACGGAAGCGACGACAGGTTTCTCTCTCCGGGTTTTATACCGGAGGCATCCTCTCCGATACGATCGGTGACTGTGAGATCGCAATTGAGTACGCCTCTCATTTCTGGTAACGATGAATGGGGAACTTGGACTGCTCTCTTCGCCACTGGTGCTTTCGGTCTCTGGTACGCTTTTTTATCTTTTTCGATAGTTAGGTGAAGTTGATTTTGCATGAATTGTTTTTATCTGTAAATTTGTCCATAAAGAGATGTTTGAAAACAAAAAGTGGTTATTGATTCTAAAATTACAGGTCGGAGAAGACAAAAGTCGGAAGTGCGGTGAGTGGTGCGTTGGTCAGCACACTGATTGGTCTTGCAGCTAGTAATCTTGGGATTATTTCTTCAGAAGCTCCTGCTTTTGCTATTGTGTTGAACTTCCTGCTCCCGTAGCTGTTCCTCTGTTGCTCTTTAGAGCTGATCTTCGCCGTGTGGTTCAGTCCACTGGAAAACTTCTCTTGGCTTTTCTGATTGGATCAGGTAAAAAAAAAAAGGAAACAGTTCATGTCTTTCTCTATCTTGCTAGTAGAAGCAAAAGGGTCATGGTTAAGTATCAGAAAGCTTGATCATTTGAATGTTTCATGGGTTTCATAAACAGTTGCGACAACGGTGGGTACAGCTCTGGCTTACTACGTACCTAGTGCCAATGAAAGCACTTGGTCCGGATAGTTGGAAGATTGCAGCTGCTCTTATGGGGAGGCATATCGGTGGAGGTAACTTCCATTGTCTTTTTTGACATCTTAAGTGAGACAAGTATTGTAGATCTTCGGTTTTCAAAACGTCAATTTCGTTCCCTTACTTGTCTTTCATTTTGACTGTTGTTTGTCCAGCCGTCAACTACGTTGCCAATCGAATGCTCTCGGAGTTTCGCCATCAGTGTTAGCTGCTGGACTCGCTGCTGATAATGTTATATGTGCTGTATATTTCATGTCATTGTTTGCTATATTCAAGTAAATATTTTTGCACTACTATTTTCACTATATAATTATCTGGACTTAAATACTACAATATTCTAGTAAAACTTGTGTGAATAGTTTTGGGTGTGCTTATACAAAAGTCTAAGGGGAGGTGTATTAAATATGGTATTTGAGACAATTTGAGAGGATATGATTATTAGTGATTTTTTGGATGATTTTGATTTAATTAAACAAGTTATTGTGATTTTTATTAAACCACTCTAAAGTTCCATCTAAAACCATGGAGTTTGAATTTTTATATTAAAGTAATAAATTCACCAAATTACCTTAAAATCACCATAAATTTTCTAAAATCTAATACTTTAAATATTTTCAATAATACTGAATTTTAAAGTAAACTTTAAAAACACAAATTTAATAAAACTAGATTTGAAGACATCTTGTAAAATTCATGTTTCTCTAACAGTGGATTTGTCATTTTAATACAAATCACTTCAAATCATAGATGAAATACAACCCCCTAAATCCTTAGCTTCACTTATTACAATCCTAAAGAGATAACTAATAAAATGATTTATTTCTTTTTTTTTGGATTTGCTTAGTGGAAAAAGTTTCATCTGATGAAAAATGTTTAATTCTCTAAATTATCCGTCCCTTGATTTCTACATTTTCAATTGAGTACACATTAAGCTGAATGGCCAAGGAGAAGATGCCTGAGAGATTAGTTTGTCATAGACCTTTGGTGGTTCATTTAACTAGATAGAAGCTTTTGGAAGATTCAATTCATGATCATTCCAAAAGGTTATTACTAAAAGCAACCATAACTAGGTTTGGAAGTGCAAGTATCCCAAAATATGAACTTAAATATTAAAAAGATTTAAATTTGGAGAAATATGAAAAAAAGGTTTTTAGTTATCAAATTAGATCAGTCGTTTCTTTTAAATCCAAACTAAATTATCTTTGCAAAATCTTCTAAGATGATCTATTGTAAACATTTTAAATAAATTCTTAGTAAAAAATCTCAAATAAAGATCTATAAGCAGTGAAACCAATATCCCATCAAAACCATAATTGAACGGTTGCCACTCAATTAGTAATTTACATTTTGGTTTGTTAAAATGACATATATAATAAGTTTATACATAAGAGCAAGCTGTTTTTTTTTAAAACTAACATAAAAATGTTATACAATTCATTTAAAATCTTTGATCAATCAATGTAATTAAGATATTCCTTTCTATGTTGTTATGATGATAGAATTTGAAAAATCTAAATAGAATTTTAATAATTAAATATATTTTTATATGAAAGAGAAGAACTAGAATGAAAGATGTGGTTAACAGCTTAAACGATTTTATAATTTTTAAATTATCATTAGGAACTTTTGAAACTTCATATTATTAAAAATACCCCATGGTTTTATTTATAAGAAAATACACACAAATTTTGTGTATCAAAAACCACAACTAAAAAAAAATCAAACGGCATATATATAGGTAATATTATAAATGGAGGAATTTTTATTAATTGCATTTTACTTGATGGTTTTTTATTAGTGATTCAGTTGGGGGTTTTAATTGCATTAAATATTAGTGAAAATTTTTTATTAACCTTAAAAAATTAATTAAAATATTACTTTAATGAGTTTAGGATAAATAGAATGATGTGACACAATAGTGACAATCTCTGAAATTCAACATATTTTTTTTGGGTTCAAACTGATCATCCTGCGATGTTAAAGTGAATATTAAAACGACTAGGATAAGTTAAAAAAAAATCTATTCTTAATAGATTATTTCAGAAAAAAATCAAATAAATAAAATATTTCATAAAAAATAAGATAAAAATTGTTCTGACCCAACCCATTGTTTTATGTTTTAGAAAATACACAAACATTTTTTAACAACCTACAATGTATAATATCATTTAACATGCATATATTTATATAATATTATAAACGAATGGCTTCTCAATTAATTATATTTTACTTGATGGTTTTTATTAGTGGTTCAGTCAAGGGTTTAAAATGGATCTATCTATAATTTAGTGTTATTTTTTTATATTAACTTCCATACTTGAAAATATTAATTAAAATATTAGTCAATGGGTTTAAAATAAACCAATCCATTCTTAATAGATTGATTCAGAAAAAATTGGAGAAACAACAAAATATCAAAAAAAATAAGAAAAAAATTGTTCTAATCCAACCATACATGTGAAATTTATTGTATTCAAAACTTTGAAATATAATGCTCAAATTTAACTAGAAAAAACATTATTTGATTAAATTTTATTTATTTCACTTTAAATGTCCCATATAGATATTCAAAACATATAAAAAGATTATGTTTTTCCAAACATATGTCTTTCTATTTTACTACAATATTTTAAATTTGATTTGGAGCATATGAAATATAACAACAACATCCATACGCATCAGTACACTCGCTAATATGATATCCTTTGCCTTCACAAACTTTAGCGCATGCTTTTTCTCCTCCAAAGAAACATGATTCTATATCAGGAAAGCATTGAAAATCTGGCAGATTTATAACATAACCTATATATAGTTTATAAAGATCATTAAAACAACAGTTAGATTCAATGAAAGAGAGACACAATAATTTTTATAATAAATGAGTATGGTATAAGAACAAATAAGTACCTGGAGAATTAGCCATTAGTGTACGACAAGAAACAGAAGATATGATGAAAATGATGGAGATAACAAATGTGAATACAGATTTCATGGTGATAGTTATTTTTATGATATATTTCTTTCCTATTTTATAAGTTTTTCTTTGTTTAAACTGACTATTTATACAGTAACTCAAACATACATTAACCAAAATATATTTTTTTGGTCAAAGATGGAAAAAGATATAATCTTTGAATTTATTTCCTTTTAGATTTATAGTCAAAGAAACAAAATTTTGACCAAAAACAAATTTCTTACTTATGTATGGTCAATATCATTATTGTAAACATAATTAGTATGCAACTTGTATTTCCATACTTAAAAATTTTGGATAGAATTTTTAAAATTTAATGGTTATTATTGATAATAAATACTATTCGGTTCGGTTTCTTTATAAACCGGTGGTTATACGTTTACTGGTTACAGCCAAAATTCTGGTGTTGAAGCCTTCTTTGGAGACTTGGAGATCGCGCTTGAGCTCCCGTAAGTTGCTTCCCCGGAGAGATTCTCCAAACAACTTTCGTTTCTTAATTTCCAAGGATTTGAACTTTCTGGGTTTGTCTTTCTATTCTCTCTACCTGGTTTAGTTATGTGTCAAAGATGTAATCGAAGTAGGCAATAAGGCGTACTAATTGGTGATTACAGCTCAAAGAGGAACCTAGCTTGGGTTTTCTGTCAAATTTCGGCTTCGTGGTTTCCATATAATTCCATGCAATTGACACAGAATTGTTTTAATAAAAAAAAGGGGTGTTCTAAACACAAATTCCAAACCTGGCTTCTCATGCACGATCGCTGTTAAACTCGGAATCGTTTCCCTATCCTAGGGTTTCCTACTCATAGTTGATCATGGACACCTTTGACTTCATTCTTCAAGTCAATCTTACACATGTAGTCTATTGACTCCTTGCTTCAGGTCTGCAAATGGTTTGAATCAAATGGGTTGGTTTAATCGGGCTTTTGTAATAATAACTGTGGGTATTTCTAACATCTATTGTGGCCATCTAAACACTACAGAATGAGAACCTCAATTGATGTCTTAATTTTTTTAAAAAATTTACTTATATTTTGTGTAAGTTCTTGCATAAATCAAAACAACGTGATCAAAACCTACAAAAACCTACAAAAGCATAAAACTAAATTACCCCCAACAAAAATATATGATTAATGTTTAGGTTAACTTCGAACCCCTTTACATATATCGGTTAGTATCAATATTTTGAAAATATCATTTCTTCTATTTATCTAGCTCTTTTATTTTCTACTAACTATACTTTGCAACTGATTAGTTTTTTTATATATTTTCTGTTTAATCATTATATATGTTCGAGTCTGTCTGAAGTCTTGAATTTGGTCGTGGTTTAACCTGTTTAACCGGCCCACCGTCTGTTTTGACTCCTTGTATATCTTGATTGGCAAGTGATCAAAATGTTTTTGGTTTACCTGATAAAGTGAAACCGAGAACACAACTAATTGGAAATATTTTCAAGTGGATATGCATGTAATGTTATTTTTTACGTTGAAAAAAAATGTTAAAAAAACGCCTAAGGATGAAAATGTGAATTGTGTGCATAAGGTGAAGGACCCCTTCTACGGAAGCTTCTTCATTTCTTTTAGTATCATTGCTTTTATATTATTTTCTTACACATTTCCAAATGCTATATAATATTCTTTTGCACAAAAGTTGGGAATGAAAACGAAATATTAATACACAAAGTTGTTTCTTCATTTGTCTGATTCTATCTTACTTGTCAAAAACTTGCTGTATTTTTTTCCAACCCTTATCACTACAATAAAATATTCTTTTCTAATGGTTAAATTCGTGAGAAATTCGTCGGAAACAGTCGTTTTTTACGGATTTCAACCGTTGGATCTATGGTGTCGAAAATGATATTCCGTCATAAATTTGTTAGAAATTTGTAAAACGAATTTTTGACAGGGTAATTTTCCAACGAATTTCTGATGAAATATTTGGGATCATCATTGCTTCTTTTAGGGATTGCATTTCAAGGTAGAGTCCTTAAGTTCATGTCATAATTCAAGTGGAATCATGAACTTAAGTTTCAGCGACTAATACTAGTGGAATCCTTTATCTTATTTGTTCTCTCTTTGACCGTACTGATTCTACGTTTTTATTGGTAAAATTAATATCAAATTTCAAAATGGTTAAAAAAGGGGACATTTGACAAGAATTCATTTTTATACAAATGTTGAAATCATTTGTAAGAAAGTATATCAGTAGCTACTAAATATAGAAACTCTAAACCCCTGTGGTTACAAAAGAGAACGAAGAAATAAACTCTCTTTTAAAAAGAAAAAAAACCAATTAAATTCATAAAAGCTAACAAATGACGGCATGGCATTTTTTCTCCTCCTACTAAATTTTTTCTACAATGAAAATGACAAAAAAAAAAACATTATAGAGGTTTTATTGACACTGGTACTTCTGGCCTCTGGTACCTTAACTAATATATAAAGTTTATGTGTTGATCCAGTCATTGACAATTGAATTCAAATTGAAATCTCATCAAACTCAACATATATGTCTTCTACATTGTTGTTAGAAATCAGGGATGTTCTCAATTATGATTGATTAGCTTTTAAAATCTTTACAGGGCAACGAAGACCAAAATCGGAAGTGCAATGAGAGGTGCACTGGTCAACAATCTAATAGGACTTGCAGCTAGCAATTTAAGGATCAACTTTATGGAATAAATCGGCTTGCTGTTCAATGTTTTTTTGCAGAAGAATCATGTTTTTATGGGGGGGGGACACAGCCTGCACTAAATTTTGTAACGATCTTGATTATCAATATGGCGAGTGTGATCCATACCAGGGATGTTGTTGTTATCTTCCATTTGAAAATATACATTCAAAATAAAATGTTATAATCAAATATAAAGATATCAGTTTGAAAAAGAAGATTGTATGTTATAAATGAATAAAGTTTTCTGAATTAAAACAATTCTGATTACATTTAAGAATTTGTTTTTGCATTATGAAGTAAATAAGTTTACAGGTAGAAAATAAATAATAAATAAATTTAACAAATGTATTTTGCAATTGTAAATATGGAATCACAAAATACTATATAGAAAATTTCTTCCTTTCATATTTTGATGTTACAATATTGTTTTACAAAATAGAAGGATATGTTGTTGGTTTTTCTTTATTTTTTATCTTTTATAATTAAAGTTTTTTAAATGTAAACAATCTTGTTAATTTATTACATATTATATGATTCGTGAGCATGACACATATAAAAATCATAATTTATTAGACTTTGACATGTGTTTCCGTTTAATTTGACTGTTTAATATTAATTTAACCGTTATGTTACTGTTAATCACAATCTTACCATTATCTTCATAAAAAGTTCAACACAGTTGATGTTTCTCTGTAATGTTCCTATGCTTTTGTTTATAGGAGAACTTCTTAGATCTTTTGTTTATAGGAGAATTTGCAAGAAAAATTCTTTTCATTTTTCTCATCGGATCATGTACAAAATATTCATCTCTCATCTACTGATCTACATGATTATTATTCATTACTCTGCTTTTATCTAACATTCATTTTGTTATGTTCATAAAATTTTCAAAACAGTTGATGTTTAGCCTTCAGTAATTGCTGCTGGTGGTGTTATAATCATGTCATTGTTTACATTATCTTCTTAGATACCTGCTGAATCTATGTTCCCACAAACAAATGGTTACATAATCGTGATTGTTAATTTGTATTATTAATGGTGTATTTGATTCAGCATGGTGTTTTGTTTTTGTTTTTCAATTTCAGATCGTGTGATGATGAAGAAATACGGAGACAAAATCGATGTGATACTAATGGCTACATGATAGTAAAGTCATTAGCTATATGCTAAGTTGTAACTGTTTTCACATAGTATTTAGATATTTTAGGTGGTAGCTTACCACCACTTACTTTCATTGTTGTTGTTTTAGTAACTCTATTTCCGTCTCAATGCGATTGTATCGAGCCAGTTGGAGAAGAGTTATGGATATTTTTACCATTTTGCGTTTTTGTACAAAATATCATTATATTTAGATTATGAAAAGTGAAAGCTGTTATCTTGGCAAAATCATTTACAACGTAAGAATTTATGCATTTTAATATTTTTAGAAATTTTAATATTAACTAATTTTTATAAATAGTTTTGAATTACAACCATTAGAATTTAAAAATCTAGTTATGAGAAAGCAAATTACATATTTGACTATGTTTAAAATAGTAAATACTGTATCTAATATTTAAACGTAATTAGGTAAGAAAATAACTACACATCTGTAAGGAAACAAATTGAAAATTATATCTTATTCATCTTTGACCAAGAAAAATTACTTATTTTATGTATATTTGAATTACTATATATATATAGATTCACTTGAAACAAACCAAAACTTAGAAAATAGATTCAAAATATCATAAAGTTGGTTATCACTATGAAAACTTTGATCACATTTGTTATTACTATCATTTACATCTTATCTTTTGTTTCTTGTCGTACAAAAATTGCTAATACTCTAGGTTGTTTATTCTTATATCTCACTTTTCAGTCATAGATATAATTTTTAAATATAAATATATATATATATATATTGGTTTAATTTTTTTTATTATATATAGGTTATGGAGTAAATCGTCATCCTGTTCAATGTTATTTTGGAAACTACTGTGATGGAGGGGACAAAACCTGCGATAAATTTTGTAAAGATCAAGCTTATCATTATGGCAAATGTGATCCATACGAAGGATGTTGTTGTCATTATCCATATGAAAGTCTGGGTCCAAAATAAAATATTATAATCAAATATAATAATATCTATTAGAAAAATAATATTATTATTTTCAAATATTTTCATAATCTATATAGAAAATTTAGAATAAAATAAATAATTTTAAAAAGTCAAAGTTATTCTATTTAAATTCGAGCAGTATTTTGTCTTTGCAATACAAATAAAATAAGTTTTATATGTTGAAATAAATTAATACAAAACTAACAAGTTATTTTGCAATTGCAAACATAAAATTGCAAAAGAAAAAAACTGAAGTAGACATAAAAATTATCCCCATATGTTGTAATATTATGACATAAAAATATGAAAGGAGAAAGTTATAGAGTTTACATAAATTTTAAATATTTAGATAATTTTATTATATTAAGTATGATGCATTTAACATGAACATGATACATATAATGATTATAATTTAATATATGTTGAATTTTAATATCATTAATTTAGAAAAGGACATGTGTCAATATAATAATATAATTTTATCTTATCTAAAATAATTTAAACAATAAAAGTGCCAAAATGGAAAATTTATCAAAAAGAAATAAATAATAATAATTTAAAGTGGAAACATTAGACTAGAAAATATGTTCAGAAAAGGGAAAACTACAAACTAAAAAAAAAACTAATTATTAAAAAAATTATGGAATTTCTAAAAAACTTAAAATTTTATAGAATTTCTAAATCTATACGGTCTTTTGAGACAATAATTCATGTGCCTATGTAAAATCATTTGGGTATATTGTTAAAATTGGATGCATCATAATGGGATATTTTTCATCAGTCTTAATCTCATTATATTTTCTCTTTGTCCTAATTGGTTTTGGGCTTTTATTTGCAAATGCAAATTCAAATGCCAAAATGGTAAGAAAAAAAAACAAAAGGGATAATTGGCAAGAAGATTTTATTATTCTTTCCTACAAACATTGAAATCATTTGATTTGAGTCATAAATAAAAGCAACAAAAGTTGTAATGGCATTTTTTCATCAAACACTAATGTTTTTAAAATGAAAATGCTAAACAAACAAACAAACAAAACAAGACTATAACATAACATAGAGGTTCTATTGAAAACCCTCATAAAAACCTATTAAGTAATTTTGTTTTTTATTACACTCTTTGTAGACGTTGTAATAAAAATAGGCTCCTCCTTTCAAATAATCTTGGAGACGAAATTCTGTTTTTTGAAGGTGATATGGAACCTATTTCTTGATATGCAATAAACTGTTTTCGGAAGGCAACTTCTCTCTCCATCATCCTCTCGTGTGCTCTAAACCCATCATGAGAAGGAGATAGTCTGTTTCGACTGTTCCACAGGACTGGAGAACTACTTCGGTATCTCGACTCTGATTACGAGTAGTACATTCTCCTGAAGACCGGAGAGTTACCATTTTCTCTCCTACTACCACTCATCCGGTTGTACATCCGACCAGGATATTGGTTATCATCACCGTTTGGAAACATTTTAAACCGGCCGCGGTATCCACTATTTGAGAATTTCTTACGTCTTAGTCTGGGCCCTGACCCTGAATGATCAAAACCGTCCATCATTCCTCGATCATCTATCATTCCTTTAGACTGTAGACGCTCAGAACCATAGAAACCACCTTTGTAATAAGGTAGTCTGGACTCAGAACCACTAAAATACCTTCTCTCAAAACTCTTGTCATCTTTCCCAAAAAAGTTATATGGACAACTCTTCGTAATCATCAGATCTGAAACAAATATCATTACTCTGTTAATATGAACTATTAAACAGTAAAATGATCCAGTAATATGTACCAGAACAACTTCTTCTTCTTTCACTAAATCACGAAAAAAATGGAACCTAACCTTGATATCCTTAGTCCTCAAAATGATTTCAACGTTATTTGGAAAGAATAATAAAATCTTCTTGCCAATTATCCCTTTTGTTTTTTTTTTCTTACCATTTTGGCATTTGAATTTGCTTTTGCAAATAAAATCCCAAAACCAATTAGGACAAAGAGAAAATATAATGAGATTAAGACTCATGAAAAATATCCTATTATGACGCATTCGATTTTAACAATATGCCCAAATGATTTTACATAGGAACATGAATCATTGTTTCAAGAGACCGTATAGATTTAGAAATTTCATAAAAAATTAGAAATTCCATAAATGTTTTGATAATTTTTAGTTTGTATTTTTCCCTTTCTTAACATATTTTTATAATGTAATGTTTCCAATTTAAAGAATTATTATTTATTTCTTTTTTATTTCTTTTTGATAAATTTTCCATTTTGAAACTTATAATGTTTAAGTTATTTTAGATAAGATTTAATTATATTATTATATTGACACATGTCATGTTTTAAATTAATGATATTAAATTTCAATATATAGTAAACTATAATCATTATACGTATCATGTTCATTTTAAATGCATCATACTTAATATAATAAAATTATCTAAGTATTTAAACTTTATGTAAACTCTATAACTTTCTCCTTTCTTATTTTTATGTCATAATATTACAGCATATGGGAATAATTTTTATGTCTACTTCAATTTTTTGTTTTGCATTTCTATATTTGCAATTGTAAAATAACTTGTTAATTTTTTATTAATTTATTTCAACATATAAAACTTATTTTATTTGTATTGCAAAGATAAAATACTGCTCGAATTTAAGTAGAATAACTTTGACTTTTTAAAATTATTCATTTTATTCACAATTTTCCATATAGATTATGAAAATATTTGAAAATAATATTATTATTTTTCTAATAGATATTATTATATTTGATTATAATATTTTAAATTGGACCCAGACTTTCATATGGATAATGACAACAACATCCTTCGTATGGATCACATTTGCCATAATGATAAGCTTGATCTTTACAAAATTTATCGCATGTTTTGTCTCCTCCATCGCAGTAGTTTCCAAAATAGCATTGAACAGGATGACGATTTACTCCATAACCTATATATAATATAAAAAAATTAAACCAATATATATATATATATATTTATATTTAAAAATTATATCTATGACTGAAAAGTGAGATATAAGAATAAACAACCTAGAGTATTAGCAATTTTTGTACGACAAGAAACAAAAGATAAGATGTAAATGACAGTAATAGCAAATGTGATCAAAGTTTTCATAGTGATAACCAGTTTTATGATATTTTAAATCTATTTTATAAGTTCTAGTTTATTTTAAGTGATTCTATATATATATATATATATATATATATATATAGTAATTCAAATATAGATAAAATATGTAATTTTTCTTGGTCAAAGATGTATAATACATAATTTTCAATATGTTTCCTTATAGATGTATAGTTAATTTCTTACCTAATTACATTTATTAGATATGGTATTTACTATTTTAAACATAGTCAAATATGTAATTTTCTTTCTCGTAACTACAATCATTGAAAAATAGTTTGTAAATTTTATTGGTTGTAATTCGAAATTATTTATAAAAATTAGTTAATATTAAAGTTTTTAAAAATATTTAAAAGTATAAATTATTACGCTATAAATGATTTTGTAATCAAAATCTGATGAATCACATTTAGATGGAGGAAGTTAGATAAAAGCAGTTACAAAAGCAAAATAATGATCATGTAGATAAGTAGATGAGAGATGAGTATTTTGTACATGATCCGATGAGAAGAATGAAAAGAATTTTTCTTGCAAGTTGCCAAGTTCTCCTATAAAAAAAATGATCCAAGAAATTCTCCTATAAACAAAAGCATAGGAACATTAAAGAGAAACATCAACTGTGTTGAACTTTTTTTGAAGATAACAATGAGATTGTGACTAATAGTAAAATAACGGTAATATTAAACGGTAACATATGTCAAAATCTAATAAATTATGATTTTTATATGTGTCATGCTCACGAATTCTATTATATGTAATAAATTAATAAGATTTTTTACATCTTTAAAACTTTAGTTATAAAATATAAAAATAAAGGAAAACCAACAACATATCCTTCTATATTGTAACATCAAAATGTGGAAGGAGGAAATGATCTATAGAGTATTTTGTGATTCCATATTTACACTTGCAAAATAATTTTGTTAAATTTATTTATTATATATTATCTACATGTAAACTTATTTTCTTCATATTGCAAAAACAACTATTGCTTAAATTTAATCATAATTATTTTGATACATAAAACTTTATTCATTTCATCAAAACATACAATTTTCTTCTTCAAATTGATATCTTTATATTTGATTATAACATTTTATTTTGAATGCATATTTTCAAATGAAAAATGACAACAACATCCCTCAGTATGGATCACACTCGCCATATTGATAATCATGATCGTCACAAAATTTAGTGCTGGCTGTGTCTCCCCATAAAAGTATGATTCTTCTGCAAAAAGCATTGAACAGCAGGCCGATTTATTCCATAACCTGTATATAATATACAAAGTTGTTAAACCAACATGTACATTCATTAAAGCAAAAGCAAAATCGTCTCAATAAATAAAGAGTGTCATTTAAGAATAAACGACTTAGAATATTAACAGTTGGTGTACGGCAAAGAGCAAAATATATGATGTAAATGACAGTGATAACAAAATGTGACTAAAGTCTTCATTGTGATACCTATTTTTATGATATTTTAACCTGATTTATAAAGTGGCTTTGTATAGTACCTCAAACATACATATAAAAGATATATTTCTTGGTCAAAGATGGAAAAACATAATTTTCAGTTTATTTTCTTATTGATTTATAATATAATATGAAAATAACTTTCTTTACTTGATTATGATTAAACAATATAAATGGTATTTATTAGTTTAGACATAGTCAAATTATCAAATATGCAATTTGTTTTTCCCATAGTTTAAGTTTTGATAAAGAACTTGTAATTAGACTCATAAATAAAAGCAACACAAGTCGTTATGTATTTTTTCACCAAACACTAATGTTTTTAAATGAAAATGCTAAACAAACTAACAAAACAAGACTATAACATAAGAGAGAGGTTTTATTGAAAAACCTTAAAAAACCTATTAAGTAATTTTGTTTTTTATTATATTTTTTGTTGTCCTTGTAATAAAAATAGTCTCCTCTTTTCAAATAATCTCGGAGACGAAATTATGTTCCTTGGAAGTGATGTGGAACCAATTTCTTGTTGAAACTAATATTGAACTTTGGATCAAAGTTTGTTTGATTGATTGAAGAAGCAAATACATATGCTCTTTATAAAGAAGTTGTAGTACATAAAGAAAAGAATGTGAAACAAATGTGCATAGCAAAACGACCGAAAAATACGTAACTAAACTTGACCGAGCATTCGAACGTTAGCTCGTACGTGTCTCCATAATAGACACCACCAGATTGCAGAGACTTATTCCTCAAGCTTTGATTTATTCAAACAACCACAAACTGAAACATGCAACTCCACGCACTCCGCAACACCAACCTGCAGTCTTCATCAAAAATCCTTCCCCTAAGCTAAATGCTCTCAGCATTTGAGCTTGTCGTGAACTCATGAACACCTAGCTGCTGCCTCATCTTATGGAACAAGTCTAACTTTAACGGCTTTTTGAGGACATCTGCAATTTGATAATGTGTTCCGCAATGTACCAGAACAACTTCTTCTTCTTTCACTAAATCATGAAGAAAATGGAACCTAACCTTGATATGCTTCGTCCTCCTGTGAAAAACAGGATTTCTAGACAACTTGAATGATGAAATATTGTCACAAAAAATCGTTAAACATCCCATCTTGCTTTGTTCGATGTACTCAAGTATACTCTTCATCCATAGACATTAATTTGCGCATACGGAAGCAGCTACATATTCATTTATTCAAACGACCAAACCTGCAACTCAACGCATTCTGCAACACCAACCTGCAGTCTTCATCAACATTTCTTGATAAGCAAGAAACTGTTTCCGGAAGGCAACTTCTCTCTCCATCATCCTCTCGTCTGCTCTAAACCCATCACGAGAAGGAGATAATCTGATTCGATTGTTCCACAGGACTGGAGAACTACTTCGGTATCTCTGATTGCGAGTAGTACATTCTCCTGAAGACTGGAGAGTTACCTTTTTCTCTCCTATTACCACTCATCCGGTTATACATCCGACCAGGATATTGGTTATCATCGCCGTTTGGGATCCTGAAATCACGATTTCCACTATCTGAAAACATTCTAAACTGGCTGTGGTATCTACCATTTGACCAGCATGGATATGGTCAACAGCTAGTGCAGGATCATTGCTCATATCACTACTACAATCAGCAGCAAATAAAATAAAACCTTTTCAGGCTCTGCTTCTATTGTTATTGTGCCTGTTGAACTCTTGTCTTTTGCCTCAATATCTGAGGCTGCAACTCGTACAATAGATTTCTTTTCGGGTTTTGTTGAACTTCTGCAACCTTTAGCCATCATTTTCCTGGGAAGATCACTGTCAATAGTACACTTACGCTCTACACGGTTGGTGCTTTTCATGCTTAAATGCATTGTATGTTCACCTGCAAGAAATGATATTCCATTACCAAATCATACAGAAACAATACAAAACATAACAAGGAGCTCTTGCCTACTTTTATGGAATATTTAAACAAGCATATTTTGGCATTAAAAAAAAAATAACAATCTAGCATTTATTTCAGTGTAATATTAGTTAGATCTAAACGTACCACTATAAAACGGGAATTGTAGGCAATAAAATACTTTTTACAATAAATGTACCGCAGTCTTTAACGCAAATTTGTCATCACTAAATGATCATATGAAAACGAGCGATGTTGTACTATACCCATACAATGTTATTAATCAAATATTCACAGTTTTGAGTCTTTGTTCATAAATAAAAATAAAAAAGTTAATTATAAAGAACGAATTAACTAACTGGGTTAAGCCAAACTGATATACACCATAGATTTTGTGAGTTTTCGGTGCAATTATCCGCCCTCTTGTTTGCTATATATATAATCAAATTTTAATCTGGAATTCAATTTTAAATTTTAAATTTGTTCTGATCCGCTTTGAAAATTCATATATACAAAAATCTAAATCCGAATAATAATATGTTGGATCCTCAAAATTAGACATGGATTTGAATATCATGATATGGTTTCGTTTTAAATATCCATACGCAAATCGATTATTAAAAGAAATAAAAGAAATTTTTACATATATTCTCTCTCTTTTTTTGCGTTAAAAAAAAGATATACATCTGATTTATTTCAAAATCTAAATCTTAAATGATTTACATCTATATATATGGACAGTTATAGATATCTAGATGTCACAGATTTAACTGCAGAGAAATTGTAACATGGATTTGATATTTTAAAATTCATGATATCTGAATAAATTTCACCATATAACTTTACAATTTCACAGACTCAAAATCACTTGCAACTTTTTCGACTTTGTGTGATAACTGATAATACAAATACGTACTCACAAATTGACTCAATATTAATCTTATTTTTGTCATTCTAAAACTGATATCGCTGCCAGCAATTAAAATTAGAAAATAATAACACTGATTTCAATACAGTAAATGGAGAATTTGTTTACCTTTATCTATGCGGTCTTTTGTGATATTTTCTCTTCTTCAAAACTTTGCAAGCATCTAAAAGTTCCGGAAAAAAATGTACGTATAAACAATATTAAACTATAAAATGTTGCAATCATTATCATTTCGTGATAAAAAATCATGTCGAGAAGAAAAATTCATAAAAAATAAAATAGTCAAAAGACTTATTGAAAAAAAAAAGACTTATTGAAAAAGAAAACATATTTCTTACCAACTAATGCACGTATGTGTATGTGGCCAGCGCTCTTCAATTCGAGCACTTATATACTGTAAACATCTCAAAATCTATGGTTTTTATTATAAGTCAAATATATGATATTTTTTGAACGCATGCAAAAAGAAACAAATTGAAGATTAACAAATTTCAAAAAGAAATTGATATTGTGAATGTAAAGTAAACCAATCGATTTCTAAGCTTCCATATCTTTGTTTTTTTTTTCTTTACAAATTATGTTATCAAACAAAATAAAATTGTCAACCAAAAAACCCCTCATGTTTAGTCCTAAATGAATCATGTGATAAATTTTTGTTTAATTTAAATTCGTATGTTGGTCATCAAAATAAAGAAAGTTACAGTAAATACTCGTTTCAAAATTATAATTTTACTTTATAATTCTTGAATTTTAAAATACATATATTAAGAAATCATATTATATCTCTCAAAAATAAGTTGAATATTGTGATTATTTAATGGATTTATGGTTAATTAGATATCTAATATCACAATTATATTAAAACTTAAAATGATTTTTAAAAAAAAATCTCAAAACACACTTAATTTAAAACCAAGAGAGTTTGGAATATAATTAACAATTTTAATATATATATCCAAATAATTAAATAATACAGTCAACAAAATTGATATTTACTCAAAAACTTTCAAAGTAAATTAATTGACAAAATATGTAGTCTGGATATTTATATTAATGTCATCAATGTGTTACCATATCAATTTGTTTAAACTTGGTAGAATAATGTTTATACAGAAAATAAAATTAATCAATTTTAACAAAAAATAATAATAAATGAAAAAATAAATACCAATGTTTACTGTAAATTTGACTAAATTTATAAATATATAATATATTTAGCAAACTAATCAAGTAAGTTATCATTATTGCCATGTTTTGCCATAGAAACTTCCTATGACATATGAAGCAAAACAATTTGGAGTTTAACATATTTGAAAATGATGAGCACCTCATCATTTGTCGCCGAGAATCGCACTCGTCTTTCAAATCGCAGTGGGTTTCCACATTCATTCAAAACCCTGATTTTGGTTGATTTCACATCCTATGCAATCAGTTCTTCTATTTTTTCACCAATTTTCTTAACTTCGTGTTTGACTGCACAAATTTGACTTCGTTGTTCATTCTGAATTGGTCTGAATATGCTAATTGAGTTCGATTTGGGTTTTCCATTTTGATTATGTTCTTCACTTCTCTTTACGCTCACAAATTTACTTTTTAATAGACTTTAATTTTGGACAGAGATTTATACACATACTTTTTGATTATTCTCTTCACTTTTTTTTAGGCTTAGGATTTTATTTCTTAATAGGATTTTATTTCGACAGAGATTTATACCCCAATAATATATTATCAAAAAAAATATGAAGAAAATTAGTGTTAAAATTTTAATATCAAGTTTAAGACACAGAATAGCATTTATTATTTTATTCAAAACTCTTTTTGGTATCATATATTACTTTAATTTTGTTGTAGACTTAAAATAAAATTAACGTTATTTGGGAATAAAATCAAATGGAACAAAAAAACATAAATCTGGTGAAACCTATAGAAGTATCATTATGTTTTAGGTAGCCGAGTAATGAGAAGATATGAAGAAAAAAAAACAAAAAATTTATAGTAAAGAAAACAGAGAGCTGAAGACCAAAAAACAAAAAAAAAAAAAAAGTTGAACGAGTGGGTGCATAATGAAATCGCACCATGAAGTTAAGGGGAGCAATAAAGGAATTTTCCATTTAAAAGCTTCAATCATTCAATATTTTCTTTCCTTTACAAAATTAAACATATAAGAAGTTATCGGAGGCAAATGCACCTGAAACAACCAGAGAGGAGGGTCCACGAATCCGACTACAATTCGCCACGGAAACAAAATCTTATAGTAAGAAAATGAGGAACCTCCTTTAGTAAGACTTGGCAAAGATAGCAACTTCCTCTGCTGGATTTCCGGTCATTAGACATGTTTTGGTCCCTTGTGTCTGTTCAAACGGGAAACACCGAATGGTCGCACCGGTTTCTTCTTTTACCCTTTGCTCATCCGAGTCTCTGGCTGACCATGGACCTCTTGCCCATTTCCCTAAAGCAATCGCAGCTTTGAGCTCCTCGTATGAGTTCACATCCACTATATTACTGCACAATCACATCAAAAATTGTGGTGAGGAAGAGTCTTGTATGTTGGGACAAAGATAAACAATAAAAAACAAAACGTACCTGTCTCTGAATGATACGGCCTTTTCTAGAAGCGATGATTGGATCTCATCTAACTTCTCTTTTACATATGCTTCTAACGTTGACGGTTCCATTGATATTCCAAAAACTTTTCCCGCCTTTCCCGGTATATCCCTCCTCGAGACAACAACACAGTTGCTAGATACATCGCGTGGACCAATTTCAATCCTTATAGGGACTCCCTGCAAACCCCCCAAGTTTTCAAATCGAATGAAACTATCAGAGCTGTATTGAATCTTACTATGAAAGTTCTTTTCACCTAAGAGAGTACACGAACGAACCTTCATTTCCCAAAAATTGAACTTCCATCCTGCAGTTCGTTCTGCAGTGTCATCAACTTTAACTCTAACCCCAGCAGTTTGGAGAACTTCCTTCACTGATGATGCAGCACTGAGAACGTCTGTTTTCTCAGTGTCTTTTTTCCATATAGGTACAATCACTACCTATCAAGGAAGAAAAGAGAAGATTTTATCTCAACCCTCAATCATCAATTACGCCAAAACAAATCTCCCTTTGTTTAACAAATTAAAATTCAGATATAAAGTAAAGGAAAGTGTTTAAGAAATCCCAAAATAAATAGAAGAGATAAACCTGTATTGGAGCTATTTTGGGAGGAAGCATAAGTCCAGTGTCATCTCCATGAGTCATGATAATGCCACCGACAAAACGTGTGCTGACTGCCCATGATGTCTGCCACACATGTTGCCTTTCTCCATTCTCATCTTGGAACTGCCATGGTCACATATGTCATCTAACACTCTTTCAGGATGAATTTGCAAAAAGAACGTAACAAAAAAAACAAGCAAAAGCATTGATGAACCGGTAGGAAACAATGCTTTCGGCATATAATAAAAAGAAAAAGAAAATGAGAGAACTAAACTCCAAAAGAATTCAAAAATCAGCACGAGCATGACATACTTCTAAGATACTCGTTCTGTACCTGAGTTCCAAAAGCACGAGAAAAGTTTTGCCCTAAGTTGTGGCTGGTACCAGCCTGCAAAGCCTTCCGATCTCCCATCATAGCCTCAATAGTATAGGTTACATCAGCACCAGCAAAGGTCTCCAACTTTGATTTTCGACCTGCAATAACAGGTATGGCAGTTTGCTCAAAAGCAAATCTGGTGTAGATTTCGATCATCTGTTTTGCCTGCAATACAGCACTTAACATTTATCACAGTAGGATACCACAAAAAAAAAGACTCCACAAGTTAACTACACAAAATGGAGAACAAACCTCTTTTTCTGCCTCCTCAGGAGTGGCATGAGCAGTATGACCCTCTTGCCATAGAAATTCAAGAGTCCTAATAAATGGTTTCGTCCGCATCTCCCATCTAGTGACATTGGCCCACTAAACCGCAGAACGATGAAATTAAACCAGGAGCAATAAGATAAATGCCAGGTTTATAATACTGTACGAATAACAATATATAATCTGGATTCCTGCCCACACCTGATTGATCATGAGAGGAAGATCACGATAGCTGTGAATCCACTGGGTGAACATGTGATTCACAATGGTTTCACTGGTAGGCCGAACCTGCCACAACCTCAACAAAGTGCAACAAACAAAGCCAGAACTTAGGTAATGAATTCTCACAACTCTAGCTTTGTGGTAAAAGATAAGAAGGCCGGAAAAATTCCTACCACAAGCTTCTCTTCAAGTTCATTGCCTCCTCCAACAGTGACAAGGGCTAGCTCAGGACTAAATCCCTCAACATGTGAAGCTTCTTTCTCAATGAAAGAGTACGGTATAAACTGCACAAAAAGACCAAACCATCAATGACACCCCCAATGTAACATGAAAACATAAGAATAGAGAAATTGATGACAATAACAAGAATGACAACAACACAAAATGTGTCTTTCCATTCAAGAAAGAAAACATGGCAGATGCATTCACTTCATTACGAGTAAAAATCTTCTTTTCCAACAATATATGTATAAACAGCTAAGAAACTTTGTCTTCTGCATTAAAACCCCACCTCTTGCACCTAAAATGTCTAAGGATAACAATCAGAATACAACAATGATAACCCATATTAGCAAATAAATTCGAATTTTCCAATTTATCAAAAGCTTAGTAAGTAACGTTTAAAGCTTCTTGATTCCAAATTCGGCTTACGAAAGTACACATGAACTTCACCAAATAATCTGTAATCAATAAAGAACAAGTGTTTCATCCGTCTTATATACTAATCCTACGCTAAATTCTGACTGAATTAAACAAAATAAACCATCTTAATCCATTTTTCATATGCTTCGACTTCAAACTGTACCTGTGGGAAGTACATATTGCTATGACCAGTCTCTTTGAATTTCACATTTAAATACTCCTGCAAATTTAACAAACACACGAATATTGAAGCGACTCAACGAACATTTCGCAATCCAAAAAAAACTCTCAAAAACTCAATTTTTAACAAGAAACCTGAATCGCTTCCCAGATCGCGTAACCATACGGACGAATGACCATAGTACCACGAACGGGGCCATAGTCAGCGAGTTCAGCGCTTGCTATAACATCCAAGTACCACGCATTGAAATCCTTCGAGCGAGGCGTGACGGCTTGGTCCGACCTGAGCCGTTGAACCTCCGACTTAGTAGTCTCCGGGGAAGCAGTAGTGCCACTTGGCGCCGTCGCGAATCCAGAAGCAGGTCTGTTCCGTAGACATACCGTTCGCGAGAAAGCTGCCGGGTAACGAGTGGTGGCGGGAAATAAGAGGGAGGTGAGAGAAGGAAGTCTCAGAGAAGCCACCATTGATCTCCTTTCTCAGAAGACAGATTATTTGTGTTTAAGCTGAGGTCAGAGGGTTTAGTCTTCTTCTCTTTGAGAGGATGATGACTGAGAGATCACGTGTGGATAAGCCCATGAAGCTTTAAATGGATCTATAAGCCCAATAAATGTTGTCTTTTTATTATTCGTTCGATTAAATCTCTACACAGCCATGTATGTCTTGTGACTTGTTGCAATGGTTCTCTAAGGCCCTGATTGTTTGAGAATATGAAGGCTGTTATTCGAATTTTTTTATTTGGCTGTTTTTTTCAACACTTAATATCATTCTTTATTAATGATAGTGGTGCTTTCACAGGCTAACAAAACCACAAAGACTCTAACAGTTCTTATCAGGATATAGAGACCATCCAACCTATCTCATATGGAGGAAGGGAGATTGTGCCATTTATGTATCTAAGGTATTAAAACTCCACTAAAAAATAATTTTAGTTAACCTAGATGACTCACTTTACGAACCCTACAAAGATTAAAATAAAAAGACCCTCCCATTGGTTCCACAAGAACACAGGCCATACTACCAAACACAAACAAGCATAGTCCTATTCTAAAGATGATTTAAGTATTCTTTATGAAGAGGATTGAACACTGCTTTCCGTTGAACATCATGTGTAAACTCGCAAGCTTACCTAAACATCGAAGAAGAGACAATCGGTGATCCACGAAGCATCCTCACAATCTAGAATAGGGTGGATGTAGAAAAACTTCATCCTAAGCTTGAAAATGTGATGGCCTATTAATCGACAGAAAGATTCTATAATACAAACTCAATTCCACAATGATTTATGATAATAAGCAGAGAATTGAAAGCATCATATAACCTATAACCAATCACGTAACAAAAGCATCCAAGACTACACCATGTCCAAATCCCAACTATTCCACAGGTTGAGCTGTTGAGAAACTCATAGACTTAGTTCTCAAATAAACCATGTCTGAGTCTCCACCTATTGAACCTTGTCCCAGAAACCACCGACGAGATCCAGACGAGGCAGCCTTCACCCCCACGAGTGTTGCCACCTACAGATCCAAAACCGCCGCGGCGAAGCAAACGAAACTCTAGACCCAAACCTAGCAAGGAGACAACAAGAGAAGCGGTAAGAACACACTTACATGAGTCTCCGCTAAAACAAGCCAGAAACCCGCTGCCGCACCACCGAAGAGATCCTCGGAGAAGAACTGAAGTGAGAGGCCGCTGGCCTCCAAACTGTCGGAGACATTGCCAAGAAAGGGTGAGCTGCACCGACAGTCCACCGTCAAAATCCTTCATACCAGATCTGAAAGCATCCACGACGGCACGGCGAGGAGCGCCAACGCCGAAGAGGCAAAACGGCTCAGAACGAAGATAACCCTGTCGGCTAAACTTAATCGAGAGAACATGGAGCTTTTTATTTGGCTGTTAAATAATGGTTGTGGCTAAAAGTTATAATTAGTAGCTTTTAAAAAAATAAACCACCACGTGAAGGTAAAATCAGTTATTTTGTCTTTGAATTTTTTTTAAAAAAAAAACTTTTAGAGCTTAAACTCTCACTGAAATAAAATAAACTTTAAAGGCTTTACAACTAAATTTAAACTCTACAGCCACTAAAGTTAAAACTCCAATAGGAGCCTAAATAAGGTTTGATGTCTAGATACTTTGGTTTGGATTGTTGAGATATTTGGATATTCATATAGAAATCTTTTTTATCAAAAATAATCGAAAAAGTTCTGGTTCAGTTTGGATTTTAAAATCTTTAACTGAAACTATCTAAAATTTCAAATCTTTTTTATTAAATTTGGGTAATTTTGGTTAAATTCTAATAGTTTCAATTAAATTTGTAATTTCAAAATATTTTGGATAGTTGGAATCTTGCATCTTCGTTTTGAATCTTTGGTATAGTCAGGTTTATTTTTGGTATGGTTAGTTAGCAAATAATCTTTATAAAAAACTCTAAAACCTAAAGTGCTGAACCAATATTGGTTAGTTCACAACTCTAACCAAACCTAAACAAACAACAAAAAATGAAAAAACTCGGTTTAGTTCAGTTCGAAAATCTGGAGTCGTATCATATTTGCAGGGCTAGTTCTCTTCACTCCCAACTCCACCGATGTGTGTAGCTTTTGATCTCGTTTACTTATGTAATGATAATTGTAAAAATGAAAGTAAATTGAGCCCATTTAAGACATACTCCTGGTCCATCAACTGAAATTCATAAGAAACCTTTTCCAAACAAACCTTAACTTTTCGTTTGGTTTAAATAATGAGCCAAGTAGTTTTTATATTCTGGATTGTGGAATTTGCAATGGTAGGTGTGAAAATTAGTATGTTGATTTCTTTTTTTCCAGTTATACGCTTGAGATCCATAGTTTTATTGGTCTTGGACCAACGAAGAGTGAAAATTCAGCAATTGGTGTTAATAACAATAATTTTAACAATTATAATTGTGGGCATTCGGATATATTAGTTATTTTAAATATTTTAGCTATTTGGAATCTAAACATAACTAATGTCTTCAAATTTAATTTGTAATTGTAGATATTTCAGTTACATAAAATCTAAGTATAACTATTTTTTTTTTTGTCAACATAGCCTAATGGCTTTAATATCCCGCTTAATACTAATTTTTAGATATATAGAATTGTATATTATATTTAATTTTAGTTTAGTTTTGGTTGGATTTGGATATTAGAAATATTTTTAAAAATGAACCATTGAATATGATATGACTATCCAATTTGGTTTGTTCCAGTTCAGTTTGATTCGGTTTGATTTTATTGGTTTTAGATATATTGCCTAGATCTGAAATTAGTAATGTTTATTTTTTACAAGTTATATATTTAAAAATTCTATTTGATTTATTAGTTTTGCAAAATGAATGAAGTGGACGCCAACGCCGGACGTCTTTTTCTTTTTCTTTTTGGACGCCAGTGCCGGACTAAAAAGGTTGTGTAAATGGAAGCGAACAGATACATAATTTTTAATTCGAATAATTACAAAATTTTAAACAAAGATTCTCAACTCTCCCTGAAAAAAGCAAATGTTTCATCTCTTTTTTCTTTTTTTTTTTACAACAACATAAATAGTTTTATCTCTTCACATGTATAAGTTTAATAGTAAGAAAGCAAAATTTGTTGGATATTTTACCTTAACATATTTCTTATATTTGCAAAATTTATCTTCTCTGGCTGAAAAGTTGCACATATTTTTGAACATATTCCAAAGAATAATTTAGGAAGAGAAAAAAAAGAAAACAAAAATTTGGTGTGATGATGGGAATATATCAATTTCAAGTGAATGATGCGTGCACATATTTTTATATATCCGCTACCTTGATTTTGTACTTGTTCATTTTCTAAAAAATAAAAATAAAATAAACTTTTCTCTCCTTTGATTTTGTACTTATTAGTTGTTAATTTAATTTGTTATTGTGATACTTGTAGTTATTTTGAATATTTTTTGTAACAAAATTTTGAATATATTGTTTTTGATTTTTTGTCTGCATTCCCAAGACCCAACTTACTATTTCTTCAAAATCCAAATACTTTTTTTAACATCTCCAAATACTTTACTGTTTTCATGTTTTTAGGTCGATCCACATCAAAATGCGTAAATTAAATTAATATTGTAGTGAGAAAATAAATTAATTTTAAAAAACTTTACAACAGGGAACTCTTTTTGAACAAATGACCAATCCACCGTTTATTGTTGGAGGTATATTCATGCCCATATATAGTAAATGAAATACTTAATTTCATGGAAATAAGGGTAAATTAAAAGTAAAACAGTCATAAAATTTTTAAAAAGATACAGTCATTTTTACTTCAGAATTAAAAATCTATTGGTATAAAAATATTTGCTTTAAAGTGTATTTTCTTTAAAAAAATTATTACCATCCGTTATGTATTTCACATCATCATTCTTTAATATATCAACATGGTGTTATCGATTATATGATAACAATTTTAATATATATCAGATTACTTAATTTGAGTCTCAATGATTGACATAATAAAAATTTAACTAATATAATTCCAAACTCGAATGTTTGTTTTGGCAAACATCTAAGCTCATACTAAATTCATTACTTTTCCGTTAATGTATGGGGCTTCTATCACATGCTTCACAAGAACCATCTTTTACTCTCTCTTTTTTTATTGCTTGATCCCTTTGAAAATAAAAATTGTTTTTTTTTAATTAGCTCCATTGTTCTGTTTTTATTTTTAAAATAGAACTACACCAAATATTAAAAGTACATATCGTACATTTTTTTAAAAAAAAACCAATGAATATTAACTTAGTGGTCCAATATAATGTGCACTTGGCCTACATAGTATATGTATAATGCGTATACACAACACACATGCATGGCTCTCACCATCTTATATTTATAGCAAGCGTGTGTAAGAAAGCCTTTTGTTACTTTTCTTGCAGGTTCACTCCTTTACTTCAGATCAAGTGACAAATAATATATGCCAACTTCAACTGCATAAGATGTGTGAGTTGTCATAAATGACCAAATAAATCGAACTTTTTCAGTCATTTCATTTTTTTCTCATTTTATCTAACGAAATGAATATAAACTTCAGTCTTCATTTATTTCATATGAATGTGTAATATAATGTCGTAATCAGAGAAAGCTGGTTACATCACAACTCAGATAGGACCGGAAATGTTACGACCTCATGAGATTTCCAATGAATAAATGAATTATTTTTTTCCATTTATTGTAAACCAATACTCTTATGGAACGCTCACTTTACTCGGTGGAGTTATAGAAAATAGAAAACTAACGTGTGCAATTGACTCAAATGTCATCCCAAATTTGTATTTAAGAAATTATGGCTCAAACTTTATCTGTGTGATATTGTTGGCCAAAAATAAAATTATAACAATCCAATCAAACACTAAACACGGTTTGAAGTTGTGTATACTGAAAATAAACAATCTTTACTAACCAACAAGTTGGAAGAAATTAATATATAAAAAGTGAGGTCTTTCGAGAAATTATGCATATATTTAGCCGCAAACAGCTTGCATTTAAATAATAATAATATTATCTTTTCTAATGACCAGGTCTGTATATTTCACATATGCATTAAATATTCTAAGCACGAACTTTACAAGTTTTGCGTAAAGATGGATCGTTCTAAGAATTTCAATTAAAGAAATGTTTAAAACAAGAACATCGAATTCCATGGGAATGGACCCATACAACATCAACTTTTTATTAGTGTTTAAATAATTGAACTCTTGAGGTCCACGACCATAAAAAGTCACCATATGATTTTTTTTTCCTCTAATTTCCCAAAAAATAACAAAACATGTTTTCTTATATTTTCACCAACATATTAAAACTACCCATTTTAAGATTGACAAAGTCCAATCATAATTATCTCACACATATATACAATATAATATGTACATGTATATATGTAAGACAAAAAGATTTCATATGTACCAAGTTGTAAAATTTATTTTTGAAACTACAATGCCATGAGAATAGTAAGTGTGCAAGGCCTTTGATCATGCAGTTTTATAATAATTTATTGCTCCAATCGAAAAAAAGTATTCAATTGGTCTGATAAATAATTAGTAGGTATTATGCCTAAGAATCATTATCTGTCAAGTTGTTATTTGCTACACCTGCGAGGATTCTACTACAAAATTTCATCAGATATTAGCTTTTCAAGGCATAAATTCTGTAATATCTTAGTGATTGTAAGATATTGACAAGATATTACAATAGTGGAAATTTAATAACCTTAAGAAATACTCTAAAACCCAATCACTCTTTCTTTTATTATTGGTAAAATATTAAAAGCTCCCTTTTTCTTTTGTTACATAAGTTTCTACCTTTCCTTTTTTTCCTCCGATCCTCCATCTTTTTATATTTAATACACTTTGAAATGGAAAATCACAATGATAATAATATCAGAATATCCCGAAAATTAATAACAACAATAATAATATGGTAATAATAATAAGAAGAAACTAAAAATAAAATAAAAAACATAAAAAGAGTGTGAAGTTAACGCCAAGCGGATGCGACAGCGAGTGTCCGTCCCATCCAACCAAAGCACACACCTCCGTTATCTTCCTTAACGGTAAAACCCGAGTGGACTCGGTTTCCGTTACTGACGGTAGGATGAACTCGGTTTCCGTTACTGAGTCGACTCTTCATCGACTCGGCTATCTTCTCACTCAGTGGCATCAACTCGAACCCGGCCATGCTCATCCGCATCCGCCATTTCCCGAACACCTCGCACCGCTCGATCCGATCGATCCCTTCACACGCCACCGCGTTTATAAGCTTCCGACCGATCCCTTCCTCGACTTTGGCACGGTCCGAGTTAGAACTGGGAACGCTCGACTCCACAGAGTCAAGCAATGCGCCGTAACAGGCGCACGACTCGCTCACTCGGCCCAAAAATGGCGCCGTGTTGGAATTCATCTCTTGCTCCACTAGAGTCACCACGCGCGGCTTGAGTCCTTTCACGCGCCGGAGAAGCTCGTCTCTCGGATTCTCCATGCATACACTCTCGTCTGGAACACGATAGAGCTTGAAAGCCAAGTTCACGGCTAAAGGCTCGTCGGGATCGCATCCGAGCGATTCACGGCTGAGATCACCGAGTCTTAAACCCGTCACCACATTAAACCTCACGGAGATACCGAGTCGATCACCTAGTTCGCTCAAACGATCTCCGACGGTTTTCAGCCTCTCCTCTCCACGGTCGCCGGCGACCGAAAATCCATCGCTGTTGTTCGTCACGGCGGTGATCTTAACAACCACAGAATTCTTACCGCTCCGCCGCGTGGAGAGCACATGGAGGAGGTTAAAGTATTGTCCACCTTCACCGATTTCTAAATCGATGACGTGCACCGACGTCCCCTCGTCGTCGTTGTCAACGGCGGCTTCGAGAATGGCGAGATTAGCCGCCAAAAAACCGAGCTTGAAACAAGGAGACAGCTCGTAGAGCAACTGAGTGGAGCTCAGATGTTCCTTCTCGTACAACTCTGACGCCGGAGGAAAAGGAGCAGAGCTCTCCGCCGGATTAATCCGCGACCGAAGCGCCGTCACCATGAAATCCACCAGCTTTTCCTCGGAATTCCTCCTCTGACTCGGTGTCTGAGAAACGCGCGCGAGGATCTCCGACGCTATCTCCGTCTTCCCTTCCGCGATCGCCGTAGCGATTTCCATTACTGTTTGCCTTGAACATACCGACGTCGTCGTCGAAGCTGTTGAAGGCGAAGAAGACGAGGAAGAAGAGCTGGGCGGAGAAGACGAAACCGGGTTCGTGTTCGGGTTGGGGTTCGAATTCGGAGTCACGAGGCTATGTATCCAGTCGCTGTTTGAATGGGTGATAACAGACACGTCATCATCACCGCCTTGAGCGTCACTTTCGTCGTCATCGTCTAAAAGCTGTTTCTCAAGCTCTCTTAAACTATTCAGCATATTCTCTGATTCCTCAACCCGGTTTACGTTCTGAACCGGTTGAACGCCGGATAACGTCTGATTACCGGAACCGACTCCCATTCGGATCCCACTATATAAACCGAAATCCGATTGGGGCTGCTGCGTCTGTGATTTGACGTTCGGAAGAAACGGCGAGCCGTAACGCTGAGACGAACCACCACCAAACAAATTCATATCGTTAACGGACGTGAGATCGATCATCGGAGACTGGAGATTCTGGAACGTTCTAGGCTTCACGGACCTTAGAAGAAACGCGTTGATAGCTGCTTGGTTATGAAACGATTGATGCTGACGCTGAAGCTGATGTTGCTGCTGCTGAGCCGCTTGAAAATCAGCTAGAGTTCGTTTTCCGGCGATTCCATTCCCACCGGAGATTCTGTTTCCGATCTGATCGAGGAAAATTCCGGGAATCTGATTCCTATACGTCGGTTGAGGATTATTGTTACCGGAGTTAATAACGGTTCCAGGACTTCCAGGCATAGATCTACCACCAACGCCGTAAAACTCCTGTCCACCACCACCGCCGCCGGGAAATCCAGATGCCATTTTATTCTTTCTTAAAAGCTCAGAAATAAAGAAAAGAGATCCGAAAATTTAAAAACGCATCACAAAATTGGAAAGAAAGAAAGAAAGAAAGAGAGAGATTAGATACTCTGAAGAAATCTAGAGAGAGAAAAGACGAAGTTGCTTTCCCTTATGGCATTTTGAGGTGATAGAGACGAAATATAAAAGGAAAGAGTAAAGGGCTTTAAAACCGTTCGATTAGATATTTAATTTACTTTTCTACCCTTTAAGAAACAATCGTACGGTGAGGATACGATGTTGTGACTCGAAAGAACACACCTGCATCTGTCTTGTTTCGACGGCAAAATAGTTTCGTTTCACCGTTTTCTTTTCTAACCGAATGTTTTCTCTCTCCCCTGACATGTCATTTACGAAAACACGAGACTAACCTGATCTTGAGATCACGACACGTGTCTTTTGATCTTGGATCTGTGTCGTTGGATTGTGATCACAGTCTGTTACGTTATAAACTCTCTCTGTGTTAAACTGAGTTTGGTCCATTCCAAAAAATTTCAATGCTTTTGAGAGAGGAGGTCTTGTGGATATCCTTTGTTACCTTCTTTACTCTTTTTTTTTTTTCTCTCGTAATTTACTTAACAAGATTACCGGCTAATCTCGCGATGATACCCGCCACGTGTTGGTCATATATTTGCTTACGCTTTTTGAACCAATCAAATATTGGTTACTATATTATTATTTTTATGTTTAAAAGTCGGAGAGGTTCTAGAATATTTTTGTTACCTTAATTGAATTCGAGTTATTACGTTTATATTAATATACCCATTCCGAAACAAAGAAAAAAACAAATCAATAACTCTTCTGGATTACGATCGAATAATAATTCTTACAGTTACAGCAACAAGTAAAGTAATACTCTAAGATTAATTACAATTCGTTCATAATTTTATTCACTAATAAAAGGACCTAAATTATCCATTTTATTAAAAAGAAATATTACAAAGGTAGCAAATGCTAAATTAAAACTGATGTTTCGATTATATCATTTTATTCTTTTTTTTTTCTTTTCTTGTCAACTTAAGATCTATATCTATTAAAGAAAGCGAGTTAGTAAATAAAAGTACATGAAATTTACCTACTCAATCTATAAATGTTTAGGAAATCTCCATGACCGAAAAAACAAACTCAAATTTTGGCGTATCGTATTAACTTTAAATAAAACCCTAAAAAAAGGAGAAAATAACAAAAACATGCCACTTGGGTTCATAGCATCCGTTTTCACATGCAAGTGCATTGTTTCAGTTTCGTTACCCTTCTTTTACCTCTTCCAATAAAACATGAACACTATCATCATTCAACTTTATAATTCTAGTAATTAAGTAAACTATTTTTTCCCGTTTTTTCTTGTATATCATAGATAGTATTGGACAAAATGGAGTTACACATATAGCAATAAGATTATAAACAGCATACTAAAAGAGGACGATAATAAAGTATTAATTATGAGGTTATATTCGTTACTTGCAATTTGTACTGAATTTTTATAATACCAAAAACATAGATTAATTTTAAAGCTAGCTTATTAGTATTTTATGCTATATCGGTTCAATAAATTTTGATGTCTTATACCAAATTTGTTTTTTATGATTTTAATACTTTATAATTTTTTTTTAAAAAAAATTAATATCCATTTGATGCCTATATAAAAACAAATTATACTGCCCTAGATCTAAGTTTTGGTTGTTTGGTCTCTAGACCCATAATCATAATAAGGTTGACATTTAAGAAAGGACGATAGCCGGCAATATTATTTATTTACCACGCATATTAATAAGTTTATCACAAACATTATAAAACGCTTGTATTTTTCTTTCAAACAATAATTGGTTTTATAATAACCCTACCTTCCATAACTTTGCCAAATTATAATTAACAATATACACAGACAAGAGAAAATGGATGGGAAAAACATAATATAGGTTTCAAATTGCCTATGAGAACAAGGGACCTTCCAAACTTGTAGAAGCAAATTGCCACTGTAAACAACTAAGTGCCCCTATCGAAAATCCAAAAGCTGCTTATATAAAAATATGATTTATTGGGGACTAAAAGTTAGAGGTTTGTTCATGCACTTATATAGGTTTGAACCACAAATCGTGGTTTATATCTCTCTACATGTTATAATCTCAAAATAACTGCGGTACTTAATTGGATGTACATATTTTGACACATATTAACATTGTCGATATGCTAAATTTTCCTATCAATGTTTCAGAGATTCATTTTCATTTTCATTTTCATCTTCTAATGCAAATGTTATATAATGTTTTTGTTTTTAAATGCAGATATTATGCTGTTAACACATAAATTTGGTAGTTCATAATTTGAGCTGGCTGATATTTTGACACATACAAAAAGATATGGCTGCTAATATATGGGTATATAATGATTTTTTTTATAACGTTGTTTTGTTGCTACAAAATACGGTGTAAAGTAATATACTTATCACAAAGAAAATATGAACAGATATATATCCAAAAGAAGATTAGTAACTGGTCGTTAAGCTTTTAACTTTCATTAATTAATCGTTTCAACAATTAATAATTTTCGTAACAGCTCTTTAGTTATGTACAATAGAAACAGTAAAACATTAATTAATAAGAGCGTGTTATAAAAAATAAAAGAATTATAATGAGAATTGCTGTTGACCCAAAAAAAAAGGAAGAAGAGAATTCGACAGCTTTTACTTTATTTTATCGAAAATCCAATTGCATTCACATCAAACATCTATCTAAAGCTTTCCTGTAATTCTGAATTACTCCATTAAAATATATGTAACCACAACATAAAGTTTTTTGACATTTCTTGGTAGGTTGCGTGAAGGCAAAAACCTAATGAGTAAAAATTCGCTTAGCAACTATATCACCCAAAATACTTTCCACCTTGATTTTATATTTTAAATCTTGACTACTTTGGTTTCTTTCTTTAAACAGTAATTAGTTTATTGTGTATGGTTATATGAATAGTTTGATCACCACGTGTCCTACTGCTGCCTTGCCTAACTCGACTCTTCGCCACCATATATATATTAATTATTAAGTTATTAACACATATTCGGAGTTCCAACCATTTTTGTTTTTTTTTAAGGGGTTCTAGCTTTATTAGTTGGATCTGTGTATAACGTAATCTTCTTCGTGCATGTTAACTTAATTTTGGTTAGTCAAGAAGTATAGAGAAAAATATAACCAATATTGTAAAAATATGGTCACTAGTTTAAAAATAATCTTTCGTCATATATTATATTATATAAATTACTATTATATATTAATGTTAGGATTTTATTAAAGATAATTTATACTAAACATATAAAAATATAGACTATTGATCAGATATGATCATGTAGACAATAATTATCATAGATATTTTTATAGCATATTAGGTCTATATTACTTTTTCTCATCTTTTTGCATGTTTCATCTTACTTTTATTTTAAAAATTTATCATTTACCTAATAAAAATTTTATTTTTTGAATATTTATATATTATATCAAAATTTTTAAAATAAATATAACTGCTATAAAATCATAAGAATAGAATTCATTACTTAACAGATGACTAATTTGTAAGATTTTATTTAGTTTAGTCAACTTTTAATTTAATTCTTATAATTAGATTAATATAAATATTATATTAATAATTTAAATTAATAATAAAGTAAAGATGTTAAAATTAAGTTAATGGTCGGAATCATGTGGCATAATGATGGTCATTTCGGAAATTCATGACACATGTATGAGGTTCGAACTCAGCATTCCGCAATGTTAAAGAGAATATTAAAGCCACTAGGCTAAGTTGACAAAAAAAGTTAAGTTAATATTTATATTATTCAAATTGTGGTGTGACGGATTATAATTTTTCGTAAAAACATGCAAAATACTTGAAACAATTACAAAAGGGTTTAAAAGATGAATTAACCTATTTCAGTAATAGAAACATTAAAAGAAATGACAAGACACTAAAAATAAATTAAAAATACAGGTTAATCCATTTTAATATAGTATATATCTTAGATTTTGATGTCTACAAAGTAAAAAACATAAAAAGAAAATAAACTAAAATATTTTATAACATAAATTGTTAAATATGTAATATATTAAAACCTAAAATTTTTGATATATATATATTAAAATTTCTAATCATATCATACAATCATACTAAAAATATAAAACTAATAAAAATCATATAGTACCATATACTCAAAAACAAAACTATCAACCTATCTTAAATTTTTAAATTTTATAAAGTAAATAATGTAAAAACGAAAACAAACTAAAAAAATATTGTTTGTCTTCAAAGCGGGTTAAAATTTAGTAAACAATATAATACATCTATATCAAAATAAATTTTGTTAATATATCTTAAACTTTCACATGGATAAAAAAATTTGTTAAAAATAATCATGCGTTTTTTAAATGCACATTAAAATCTAGTTATAATTTTTAATATGAGCGAAAAAATTAAATATATTAACTTTTGGTTCCAAAAAACCCATGTAGACCAACCACTGAAAAGAGTAAACTACACATGGCAAAAAAAATTTGTTCCATTCATCCACTTTCGAACTTTGATGGCTTGGACTTTAGAGTTTACAGTTGTTATTTGTACACGAAATATTATTTTAATAATAATCGTTAATGATATGGTTATTTATATGAAATAGAATAGTACATTTATAAGGGGATACATAGAATATATAAATTATTTGGACTTTTGTAGATAGATAAATGATTATAGAGAACAGAGAAACGAAAAGAAACTCAAAAGGTCAGTTGACCAGGTGAGGTCATTTTGGTAAAACGGAAGAAAAGCAAAAATGAAAAGAGTTGGTAGGTCCCGATTTGGTGGCCGTAAAGCGACTTATAAAAACAACGGTTTTTTTTTTTCAATCAATCAATGAAGCTAATAAAAATGTATGATTGCTTCTTTTTTTTTTTTTATCTTCGAGACTCTCTTTACCCTCATTTATTTAAAATGCCTGGAATTACTCTACAGAATGTTTACAGAAAGTTTACTTGATTAAGATCATTAAAATCTAAAATTAAAACAAAAATCATTTACAAATATTAGTGCTTCCATCATTGTTCTCGATTCGTTTTAATTGATGGTAGTTTGAAGCGGTTTAGTTCTAAACAATGTTTTCAACCAAATAAGATTTATTTGTATGGTAATACGCGGGGAGTTACTACCGTCAAGGTCTTCCACTCATGCGGTGTTTGAACACCGTATGTACTGTTGTTTGCTTCAATTCGTTTTTCGTCTATAGCTTCAACTTATAGTGTAATTTTTTGTTTGTTCCGATGTGTGTTTAGGTTGATGATTAGCATCGAAATGTGGATTTAGGGTTTTGAGAATGAATGTGGCGGTTTCAGGTTCGTTGTGGCAAGCCATCGAGTACTCTTTCTTTCAGCCTTATTTGCACTGGGGAAGACACTCGGAATGGGGGAGTTACTTGATTTTGGGATCTTGTTTAATTAGGGATTGAGATCATGATGTGACTTCTCTTGAGCTCATTTCTGAAATCGTTTTTTCATATTCGTCTATATATCTTCACATGTCATTGGTGTGTTTGTGGTTTGTGTTAGATTGTTTCTATGTTGGTCGTCTTTACATATTATTTTAGTGTCAAAACCAAACCAACCCAACTCAACTCATAATTTAATAAATTTAAAATTAAATGATTTATGGATTAACCCAATTTATTTAATAAACAAGTCAAATTAAACCATGAATCCATTTAGTTTTATGAGTTAATGGTTAAATAGTTAACTCATTATAAAGTCAAATGTTCAACATAAGATAGCTAGTCACAACAGAATAAAATTGGATCATGAATAAACAAAGTAACAATCTCAAATCAAAAGCCAACAAGATTAACCATTAACTCAAAAATATATGTGATTGTTTCTGAAAACCATGTACTCACTATTCCATCCGAATATTTTAGATTTATATTAAATTACGATGGCTCTTAGCAGTTTTGGTATGTTTGATCATGCCATATTTCTCTTTTTATAATTGGGTTGGTTTGTTGACAAAAAAAAAAAAAATAATAATAATTGTTTTGGTTTCCCCTTCAAACTTGTAATCGTTATTTTGACAAGTTCTTTAAGTTAATTCTGTTTTAATTATAGTTTTTGTTGTACTTTCTATTAAAAATAAAAACTTAGTATAAAATGTAACATTTATATCTAAAAAAACCATTTAAATCTGATGTATAGAAAAAAAAAACATTTGAATTTGACATTAACGGTTATAGTTTTATGATTAAAAATATAATGTACACGATAATACTTTTAATTTCCCAACAAGAGCTATAGTCAAGACATTTTCTCGAATGTTAAAATTTTCTTTTTTCTGCAAAACGAGAAATTAAGAGAAGAGATTAGTCAGTTTGAACGGTATTGGTTTGGAATTTATTACGGTTAGTTCTCGTTCTCTTTCTAAATTTACCAAATTGTTAGTTTTTTTTGTAGAACAAATAATTGGTGAACATGTTACATGTTTTAACCCAAAAAAGAAAAAAAGTAATAAATGAAAATGAAAATATTTAAAAATATGAAGGAAGAAAACTAAAGGCAACGAAAGCCACGAGCTTCTCGACGATGGAGTTGATAAAAGCTTACCGTCGCCACACGAAACCCACACATTTTCCCTTCAATTTTATTCTTTCTTTTTTTGCATTAGTTTCCACGCGTTAAAGCATTTTTCCTCTCTTTTATTGTCTTTTGGGTGCAACAGCAATTAACCTATAATAGAGTAGATATATGCTATGTGGAGCACCACTTTTTTCTAATCATTCTTTTTAAAGGATTCTCAATATTTCTGACATTATTTTTTTTTTCTGAACCCCGTAATAAGTGGATTTTAATTTTGAAGTTCCAACATTGTGTCGATGTCTTATTGGTCGAATTTTTATTGAATTAGAAGCTCGTGATTAATATTTTTTTGTTGTTATTACGTTTTTGTGTGTTAGCCTAAAGGTAACAGCATGAAAGTTCGAGGCTTCCAGCTATGAGAAAGCAGACAATTTTACGGCAAAATAGAAAAAACAAAAGGCGAGTGTATAGGACTAGAGAAACCCAAACCCGAATCTTAACGACTCTTTGTTTGTCCGATTAAAAGAAACTCTCTTCTCTTCTTCCAAACAGTTCGCTTAGAGAGACTGTTTGAACAGATTTTGACTCCATTGTTATATTTTCAAGATAGCTAGTTAAGAAAGACTCTGCAAGAAAACCCGAAAGCTCCTTATGTCCATTAACGTAAGCCAAATCAGCAGCTTCTTTACCCAATGGAAGCTCTGGAGATGGATCCGTCAATGCCCCAGCATCAGCACCTAGAGAGGCAAAGTATCCTCCCTGAAGTTAAAATGGAAATGTCGACTAACTAATAGAGTTAAAGACGCGTTTTGAGCATCTTAAAAAGAAATGAAAAAGCTCAAATCATAAGATTGACGAAAGGTCTTTTACCTGCAACTAAACGCAGCCCAATGAAGGGCAGACCACTCATTTGCATCGCGGAAGTTAATGTTAACTCCTGCTGCCTAAAATCGGTTTAATAGCCCAATCATACTCAGCAATGCAACGAAGTGTAAACACCCTGTCCGTCTTCATCCAGTATGTTTGGACCATGTATACAATTCATCATCAAACTGTTCCCTGAAAAGTCGTTGTTTTGGTTCTTTCTTGGTTAAATCTCTCTCATATATCCCTGGGACACACCATTTAAGTATGCAATTCAGTGCTTTTGGAGCATCTACAGTTTCACATTTCTGGATCCTCTCTTTTATACCCATACTAAGTTGGTAGTTGGGTTTTCTTGAACTTATATATCTTGTGCCCTGTTTTCCCAACATATTTCTTTTTGACGAGAGCTGTGCGGACTACAAGTAGTATCAATTCAGGCTTTCCGAAGAGAAAATGTCTATTTCACAAACTAAGGAACCTGGTATACTTCACAGTGGTAAGTGTAATAAGTTTAAACACCCTTTGTGTTTATACAGACCAAAAATCATAGCCATTGGTTTTTCTTTGCTTTGTTTTATTCATTCTTTCATTCATTTCAGAACATGTGCATGTGCAAGAAATATTCGTCTCATTTTTTTTATTTTATTTTTTCATTTCCGAACAATTTATAGAATTTTCTATAATACGAGTACGTGGTATAATGTGATGCCGCTTTTCCGGATACCATATCTTGGTGTATTCTTAAAGCCACTTTCTTTCGGATCTCCACAACAGCAATTACTTTGCAAAAGCCAGCTCAGCAAAAAACAGGCTATCGAATGATTCGAATCCCTGCTTCAGCTCTCAATGATGCTCCCGAGGAACCTGGATCTTCCTGTAGATATGCTAGGGCATCAACTACAGGGCCTAGCAGCAATACGTCAGCTAGCCTATCATATGCCTATGTTGCAGATGACCTTATTGCACTGATGGCCTTTTACGAGAAGATGGTTGCCCAAGATGATGAGAAGAAATATCTTAAACAGACCATTTTAAACTCGATACCAGGCCGTTTTGGCGATGTTTGGAAGTACTGGATTACTAGTGATGGCTTTGACCATTTTGAGTTCGTTCAAGTAAGAGAGTTTTTCTTTTTCAGTATATCTTTCGATGTGATTCTTTCTTTTTTTTTGTTATATCCTTCTGTGTAATCATTTAATGTGTTTGAACTATGCTTCAAAAATCGATATCAAAAGAGACAGTCTTGCAGATGGCAGAACACATTAGTGCAGCCCAAAGTTTAACAATGAGAATTTTTGGTATCAATGTTAAAATATATCTTCTAAGACTTTGTTTTCATTACACGTATTTTACTATGTGTAATTCTTGCAGGAATCAATCACAATGATCATGTTGAAACAGCAAGTGTTCTTTGTGTCAAGCATTCTCATGGAATTCCCTGTTTTTCAATTAGAGAGTGAGTGGGTTTTTCATCACTGGACTCTCTTTTTTATTATTATTATTATTATTTTCTTTTTAACTTTAGTTTTTTTTTTAATGCTTATATACTATCTGGTCTTGGGTTTTCTCATATCTGTATGCCGAAGGTAAAATGTTAATTCTTAATTTTTAGGGAGTTTGCTATTTTCTATATCGACTCACCTCTAAAATTACAACTCAAAATCATGGCTAAAAATATAAACAAAATAATTCCAATTCTATCTCAATAAGTGGGAAAAAGAAAGAAATAAGAGTTACTATTGAAAGACATGTTAGAAATGAATGTACCAAATGTGAAGTTTATGGATTTAATTTTAAATTTTATGGATTTAATTTTAAATTTTATGATTTGGTATATGTAAAATGTTATCGAGTTTGGTTAAATTTTTATGTATATATATTTTATTTAGTAGTTAGTTTGGGACCAAAAATAATTAAAGGCTAATTTCAAAACCAACGTATTATTATAGGGATAAAATACATAATAAAAAACATTATATTATAAAAGTAACTCCTAGATTGATTGTACAGTACAATCAATCTTTTTTTTTTTTTTTTTTTTTTTTTCAGTGTTAAAAAAAAAAGATTGATTGTACTGTTTTTTTTTTTTTTTTTGCATCTGCTTAAAAGCTTTCCTCGTGATTGTTCGCCGACGGAGGATAATATCCGGTAGGGTTTTTTTCTGGGATAAAGAGGGTTTCTTTACCAAATTGCAGGCGAAGCTGGTTCGTTTAGAATGGTAATCTGCGACCCAATGGCACCAATGTTCACAGATTTCGATTAGAATTTTTTTTTTTGATTTTTATGGTTTTTCTTCTCAGGAGGCATTTAGAGATGCTATATTGAAGAGAGGTCCAATTGAAAGTTTTGCACTCAAAACTGTTCAAGATTTTATAAACCCTCAGGTTAACTGTTGGAATCAACAAATGATTGACTCTTCAGTGTATCTCTTATGGCTCCAAACTCCACTGCTACTTTTGGTCTCTCACTGTTTTGTTTCTTATAATTATATGATCTGACAGAAACAAACAAAGTTGGCCCAAGATGAAAACCAAATTCTTGAAAACATGCTCCGGACATTACTGCAAGAGCTTGTGGTCTGTTTTTTCTCCACTGTACATTTTTTCCTAAGTACGCATATGCTTGTTGATTTAGTCATTTGATTAATTTTTTTTTTTTGGGGGGGGGGGGGGAACGGGGTGTCCAGGCTTCTGCTGCGCAATCAGGAGAGCAAATAATGCAGTATGGTCAGTTGATTGATGATGATGATGATATACATGGCCAGATTCCTCATCTTCTAGGTTAGCAGTTTATTTCGAAGCCTTCTGTCTAGTCTGATTTACAAATATGTTCCCATAAAACATCCTATTCTCATGTAGTCTCTTACTTATTATCTCGTGGTTGATTGTTGATGTCTACTCTTGTCCAACCTCTCACTGTCTTCCTGCTATTTGTTTGTTAGATGTTGTGCTTTATCTTTGCGAGAAAGAGCATGTAGAAGGTGGCATGATATTCCAGCTCCTGGAGGATTTGACGGAGATGTCTACCATGAAAAACTGTAAAGATGTTTTTGGTTATATTGAAAGCAAACAAGATATATTGGGCAAGGTATGTCTTAAGATGAAATCAAAATGTGTCTTCTTTGTATGAGTATCTTGTCTTTTGACTTTGAACGTTACAATTATTTGCAGCAAGAGCTTTTTGCACGCGGAAAACTTGTTATGTTGAGGACTTGCAACCAACTTCTCCGGCGACTCTCAAAGGTTCACTATCTCCACCTTTTCTAGTTCCCTTTGTCAAACTTTGTGTAAGTCATAATCTGCTTTCTCAGTTATGTCACTTCCACTCTTTGTTAATTTCTCTTCTGCTTTCACAACCTGGCATACAGGCTAATGATGTGGTATTTTGTGGAAGAATTCTTATGTTTTTGGCTCACTTTTTTCCGTTATCTGAGCGCTCAGGTAAGAAGGGTTTCTCATAATTTGTTCCATATACGAGTTTTAGGATGCAAATATTTACAAGTTGTGTAACGTTTACTTGCTTGACTTGTTCTTGCAGCTGTGAACATAAAAGGAGTTTTTAATACATCTAATGAAACCAAATATGAAAAAGATCCTCCAAAAGGCAAGTACTCTTATCTAATGACTCCTGTTCCTTATATCCATTAGACCGTTCTAATACGTGTTATCCGTTCTGTCTATGCCATTTTGCTTCTCAGGAATTTCTGTAGATTTCAACTTCTATAAGACATTTTGGAGTTTACAGGTATGTATTAGTCAAACGAACTTTGTAGGGAACTCTGATGTGCCTTTTTCATAAGGGTTGTCTCATAGAATTTCTGCTTGCTTATCATACAAAATCATTTACTGGAGATAGCATCTCTGTTTTCCCTTGTTTAGTTGCTTAGGTAATGCTTCCTTTATTGAGAAATTTGTCATTTCCAGGAGTATTTCTGTAATCCGGCTTCTCTTACTACCGCATCTACTAAGTGGCAGAAATTTTCATCTAGTTTGTCGGTATGTGATCTATGGTTTTGGCTATAATGCATTACCTTGTCCCATATATATATATATATATATGCATGGACAAGTTATGCTGGTGGTAGTGAGTAATATTTTTAGACATCGTTTCTTGACCTGCCTGTGTAGGTTGTATTAAACACGTTTGACGCTCAACCACTAAGCGAAGAAGAGGGAGAGGCTAACAGTTTGGAGAAAGAGGCAGCAACTTTTAATATAAAATACCTAACAAGTTGTAAATTAATGGGTTTAGAGGTAAGTTGGATGAGGATACACACGCACATATGCATATATATACATGCTGTATCTCTTTGTGTAGAATGCATTTGAGATGCGTTGACATACAATACAAACTTCTGAACTTAGCAGTTAACCCCAATTTTTTTTTTTTTTTTTTTCATTTTTGGTCACAGTTAAAAGATTCGAGTTTCCGACGACATATTCTTCTCCAGTGCCTCATTCTGTTTGATTACTTGAAGGTAAATGTCTGTCAAGAATGACACCTTAAAATTACTTTCTCTCTTGTAGTCTGGTGCAATTGACTCCTGTTTCGTGTTAGGCACCAGGAAAGAACGACAAAGATCTGCCATCTGAAACTATGGTCAGTGTTTTTGCTCTTGCTTTGTTTTAAAGGTTGACAAATCTAGCTTACATCTGTGTAAATACGGGTTTTATGCAAAATCACTCAAAGCTATTGTTGGTGTATGTTTTTTCGGCCTAGAAGGAGGAACTTAAGTCTTGCGAGGATCGTGTAAAAAAATTGCTTGGGATAACTCCGCCTAAAGGGAAAGAATTCCTCCATGCAGTTGAGCATATACTGGAGCGTGAAAAGAATTGGGTAAGTGTGCAGCTTTCTCTCTTACGTTCTGGCTTGAAGGCAATGGTCGTTAATGATTTCTTTAAATACATACAATAACAGGTCTGGTGGAAACGTGATGGATGCCCACCATTTGAAAAGCAACCGATAGAGAAGAAATCACCCAATGCAGGACAAAAAAGACGGTATGGGAAAAGCCGACCTTTTATATCTTTCCGCTTCTCTCCCATGTAATCACGTACCTAGGTAGTGGTGTCAGCCATTAGAAAAGTAGAAATACTTTAGGTGCGAGAGACTGATAGACATGAGAGTTTATCTCTCAGCTTTCCTGATTATCTCTAGTCAGTAGTCCATTGCAAGTGAGAAGCAACTACTAAATCTAAATAAAAGTATTAAGCTCCACGTGGGTTGTCTTTTGCTTTTACAGGAGGCAAAGATGGAGATTGGGCAATAAAGAACTCTCTCAACTTTGGAGATGGGCCGATCAAAATCCAGTATGCCACATGCAATTCCACTCTCTCTCTTTCTCAGATATTGTATCGATCTTCAATTTATGTCTCTACAATAATTGTATCTTTGATGTCATGACAGAATGCTTTGACTGATTCTCAACGTGTACGAACTCCTGCAATTGCAGACTACTGGAAACCATTAGCAGAAGATGTAAGACAGCATAGCATTTTTTTTTGACAAACGACATTTTCCGAAATGGATACTGTCTTATCAGCCCACTTGGTGTTTTTATTTAAATCTCAGATGGACCCATCAGCTGGCATAGAGGATGCGTACCATCATAAAAACAACAGAGTAAATATAACTATCCTCTGACTTACACAACTTTATTTTTAAGATGTCTCATGGAACATGTCTCACAGCACATTAATTGTTACTGTCTTGAAAGGTTTACTGCTGGAAAGGTCTTCGGTTTGCAGCTCGGCAAGACCTGGAAGGATTCTCTAGGGTACTTGCTTCTTATGACTCGTAAACTCTGGTTTCTCAATGCTTGATATGATTATTTCTTAAAACTAATATGTTACTTTACAGTTTACTGATCTGGGAATTGAAGGAGTTGTCCCCGTTGAACTATTGCCACCTGAGGTCCGGTCCAAATACCAAGCTAAACCGAATGAAAAAGCGAAACGTGCTAAGAAAGAAGAAACCAAAGGTGGACCTCTGGAAGAAGAAACCAAAGGTGGATGTATGGTATCAACAGAGGGAATGATAATTGGTGGTTTTACTACTGAAGCTGAATCTGAAGTTGCAAGAGGCGAATCAGAGGCGATGGAGAGTGATGCTATTACAGACACTCCTACGCCTGAGGAACAGCAAAGAGTCGGTGGTTCTGACACAGACAACGGTCAAGAGGCCGGCCAAATCGAAGAGACGGAGACAGAAGAATCTGGTCTGATGGAGACTGATCTTAATCATCCTCCTATGCCTGTCTCATGAGTAAGCTTTCAGTTTGTGAACCCTTTCTTTAATGGTGGATCCTTTGGATATGGAGTTACAAATGTATTGATATTTATCAAATTATGATAAGTACAATTGTGTTTTACATGTAGCAAATAGAGAAACCATTACTCTTGATGACATAGGTTACTGTTGTTTGCATCAAAATTCTTTTGGATGTAAAATTTGAAATGTTTTACTGTTTCTCAAGTTTATGGTAATTAAGCTTATAAATGACCTATAATAGAAATTTTCGTTTTTCATTTTTTAAACCAGATAAAAATAGTAAACTTTAGTTTATATAATTGAAATTTAATAAATTTGCATGTAATTCACCTCATATATTTATCCAGTTAGAGTTATTTTACAACTTTCAATGGGTATATATATCTAAGATAAATTCTTTTACTAATGATCATATAAAAAATGAAATAAGCTAGTGAAGACATTATAAATATATATTTCGGTTTCACCTTCTATCATTGGCCAACAAGTCGAAGAAAGAAGTAAAAATACAAGAAGTCAAAAATTGGTCTCTTTATAAGAGTCTCCCAGATAGGTTGTGTACGGATTCATGTCAACTCATAAACATGTTTCTTTGAAGTTATTCAAAAGTCAGGGTGGCCGAGTGGTCTAAGGCGCCAGACTCAAGTTCTGGTCCTCGTGAGAGGGCGTGGGTTCAAATCCCACTTCTGACATTTTAATATTTTTGTTGTCTTTAATGCAGATATGGGTAACTTTTCATTTTTGGATTAAAGTTATTATAACTTTTTAAGATATTATGGAAAGGAAAAATTGATTAATGAAAACACCACAAATTTTGTGTGAATAGATGAGATTTACAATCCAAATGTGATCAATACCACCGAGCATCGCATCAGCTAACTTAGAGCGGAAAGGGTTCCAAACATCATTATTCAACCTTTGGTGCCATCTTTTGAGTTTTTTTTAGTGATTACAGTTATTGATTGATTCCAAATCTGCATTGCTTTCTCATCATGAAAACGTTGGAATTTGAGAATATTTGCCAATACTGCTAGTCTCGTTAAACTTTAGCCATTAACAAAAACCAAAATTTTGTATTATTTCACATCCTATCTTTAAACGTTAGCCATTAACAAGTCGATGAAAGAGGGTATTAATACAGGAACTCTTGGTCTATTAATACCCTATTTGATTGACAAAACTAGAGAAAGAAACTGGAAATTGAAAATAAATGTGAAGATAAAATCTTTAAAATCTTTGTTTTTCCAAGTGTGATTGCTATATATTTTTCTATATAAAACAATAGTCAAATCCAGAATAAATAAGATGACACACATTCTATAGTTCTTGACCTATTCATTCTCTGTCATAAACACAGTACATGCATTAAGTTAATCATGTCTAACTGAAAATAAATAAATAAAACATCAAAATTTCACTTTTTGTTTACAACTTAATTAAAAATTACTCTTCCACAAAATCATGACTGGTCAAAATTTTCAAATCAGATTCATAAGACAACGTTGTCAGAGTAAATCATATAAAACCAAACCAAATTATAAATAAAATGTTTCAGAAAAAAAATTATAAATAAAATCCAACTCAAAAATATAATATGTATTCCTAACAAAAATCTACTTCGGGAGATCAGAAGTAAAACTGAACACAAAAAAGGCATAAAACCACATAATAAAAGCCTTTAAAGTTTAAACGTACGTGAAACATCTCACAATAATCACAAACTAAGTAAAGAGATTTGATTGGCTAATTAAGCAGAAGTAGCAGCTTTCTCCTTCTTAGGCATGCGATATCCACCAATAACACAAGAAAAAGAGAACAAAAAAAATACTTATACAATTAAACAAACAATGCACCAAAACTGAAAGAGAATAATTTGATTTGAATCAATGGTCCAAATTTTGTTACTGACCTTTATTGAGATCATATAGTGACCTCCAGTTTTGAGGAAGAAATGCATTACGAGCTATCCTAGCCTGCATGGTGTAGGGAACACATAGTTTTATGTAGACATGAATGTTGAAAAATAGACTTACGGTAGGATATAAGGTAAGATCAAGCCTGATCTGGTTGAGCAACATCAGAGAATATGACATCAACCATGCCAAAAAGCATTCTGTATCTATCAGGATGTCTAGCATCTTCAATGATTGGTACCACTTTAGGTCTCTTCTTTGCCATGTTCACCAAATCTCTTCCACTTCTCTGAGAAAACTCAAACGGCATAAACAATTCCTTCCTAGCAATCAGAAAAGCAAATATAAGCAAACATTAGAAAGAGCGATAAATCAAGGGTTAGGTTTTACTTTTTAGGGTTCACTTAAAGATCCAACAATATCAGAGACATGAGATACAGAGGTTCCAGAAACAGCATCAAGGTAAAGAACTTTAGCGCCAGGTTTCTACAATTTCAAGAACCAAAGTCTTTATAGTAATGACAGAAAAAGATTGTTGTTACTTGATGTTCTTTTGGTGATTAAAAGATGGGACATAAGATCCACATGTTTTCAATACCACAGAGCATCGCAGCAGCTAACTTAGAGCGGAAAGGGTTTCAAACTCTGTATTCAACCTTAGTTCCATCTTCGTTCTGCAAAAGTCAAAGAGTTTAAACTATAATGATTAAAAAAACAAAAAATTAACTGATTACAACTCTTTTATGGAGACGTATATGAACAAATAAATCAACTAGTTCTATCACATGTTTCCATCAAAGAGGAAAGACCAATAATTATACCTGGACAGAGATTCTCTTCTCATTATAAACGGCTTCACCAGGAACCAAATTTTTAGTGACAAGAGCTTCCTCTTTATCCTAAGCAATAAACACTCTTGCGTGTCTGTGAGGCTCCACAATCACTTTGTTCCCTCCCTTTAATCCTACGGGCTTTCTTCCTCTAGGGCTTCTTCTTCTGGGGGCTCTTCCACCGCCTCTCATGACACTTCCTTCACCTCTTCACCCGCCGTAACCACCACGTCCTGAGAGCATAAACCAATTACACAAACCGAAAATAAACTAAAGAAGAAAGCATGATTAAATCTCTCATTAAACTATTGGATTGAAGTAGTGAAGACTCAAAACAGTCTAACCCTAACACTCAATTCAGCTAGAGGTATTGTGATAAATCGAGTTTAGATCAAACAAAACCCTAGAGTGAATTCAAGGATTATTGTGAGTTACTCTGGATTCAGAAAAACAAGGAAGAAAGGTTTTTAGGGTTCTTACCTCTTAGGGAGGTCTCATCTTTTCTTTTCTATAAAGTGAGAGCAAAGGAAACTGAAAAAGACAGGAAAACAAAAAGAAGGCAGAGGAGATCGGTGGCAATGTATGTTGCAGCTTCTGTGATTGGTTTTTATAGAGACGTTCCTAGAGTTTTAGAAGATTTATACTTTTCTATTGGAGTTGGAATAACAATGCTTCTCTTTCTCTTCCGATAAAATTGGAAAATTTCCATCATCTAATCTAATACAAATTATTAGGATTCTAGTCAACTACTTTTTTTTAACGAATCACCATCAGACTGATCGTGATGCAAGAATCCATCAGATTGATTGTGATGCAAGAATCCATCAGATTGATTGTGATGCAAGAATCAATCAGATTGATTGGGATGCAAGAATCCATCATCTTTAAAAGCAAAAGCCCTAATATGTTTGTTGAAAGGTATTCTTTCAAAAAGAGGGTCTTAGCTTCGGGTGAACTCGGCAAATATATGCCCAACATATGGCAGACTCTGTAAGACATCGAATCTGGCCACGACGTAGGTTGATACTCTTTCTATGAGAGTGAACTCGTATATGCTCGTATTTGATAAAATACGCGCAAGAATGTTTTAATGATAATGTTACATTATTACCAGTACTTCTTTATCACAAGATATATATCCAAACACAAGACGTAAAAACATATCCATCTTTATAGCTAAATACAACAAACCAAAAAGCCAAACCAAAGAAACCCGCTATGGGTTGTTCACACTGCTCCACACACAAGTATATTTCTATGTAGCTGCAGCCTTTTGTTTCTTTGGCATGCGGTAACCGCCGACAACACAGGCATGGTCACGCTCGAAAGGCTCCAGAGTCACCTGTTCTCCTGGCCTAAACTCCTCTTGCTGCAGCTTCTTCACCTCACTCTGGAACACTGCTTCTGCTGGAACCGTAGAATCAATACAGTTCGCCTGAACAGAGAGAGTACATGGTTTCATTAGTGTCGGAGATTTAATCAAATGAAGTGAACACTCTAAATTTTGATTTGATGTTACGAGGAGACGTAGAGGAAGGACTACAGTACTGACCTTGATTGAGATAACAAAGTGTCCTCCAGTTTTGATAACAAAGTGTCCTCCAGTTTTGAGGAAAAATGAAGCGTTCAGTGCTAAGATTCTTGCCTTCAAGAGTTAGGCAAATGGGTTTCAATTAAATCACATAAAACACAGAACCGAAAGAAGAACAAAGAGAAGCATTTGTAGTTTCATTGCAGATTTTTTGGAGCTATTTCTGCAAGCATCCTCGAAACCGCTATTACAATTGAATATGCAGCTTCAATTACAACATAAAAGTGTTAAAATCGCCTAGAAGATGCGATGTTAAAAACTTAACCTGACGAATTAAAAGAACAACTGTGTAGCAGAGAAAAAGAGAGTTTTGAGCAAAAGAATTATGGTTTTTGTTGGGAGTTAAGAGCTAAAAAAGGCTTAATATTAATAGGAAAACATGTTTAAAATATAAAACTTGGGACTTCAAATATTTTTAAAGCTCGGAGCATGCAAATTTGGTAGGCTAACACAAAACATAAAAAAAAAGTAAAAAGATTCAAAGAAGCATCAGAAACTTGGAGTTTGCAACACTCATAATGTTCTGAAGGGGAATCCAAGTAAAATCATCATCTGCCGATTTCAGTGTACTGATTTTGATAATAAAGCAAAATATGCTATGAAATATAAAGTAAAGTTTGTGGATATAACTGTATAAAGGAGTCTCCGAACTTTCATAGTGAGAAAAGAACCAAACCTGGGCTGGTTGAGCAACATCAGAGAATATGACATCAACCATGCCAACAAGCATCCTGTAGTTAGCAGGGCGCCTAGCATCTTCAATAATTGGTATAACATTAGTTCTCTTCTTTGCCATGTTCACCAAATCTCTACCACTTCTATGAGAAAACTCCACGGCATAAACACATCCCTCCTGCCAATCAGAAAAGCAATAGAGCAAAGATATTGTCAAAAAAGAGAATGAGGACACGATTTGAGAACTAATTAGCAGAAGAAAAAACATCACTGATTGGTAATAAGGCTTCACTTACACAGGACCAACAATATCAGAGACATGAGAGACAGTGGTTCCAGAAGCAGCACCAAGGTAAAGAACTTTGGCACCAGGTTTCTACAAAGTTTTTCAAAAATTCATTCAAGAGCATGACTTTAAACCACAAAACACCAAACTTTTTGTGTTCATGTGAATAGATAGGACATACAATCCAAATGTGATCAACACCACCGAGAATCGCAGCAGCTAACTTAGAGCGGAAAGGGTTCCAAACCCTGTATTCAACCTTGGTTCCATCTTCCTTCTGCAAATTCAATCCTAAAACTATAAGAACATTAACCAACAACACTCATCCGATTATAACACATCTTTCTATCAAAGAGGGAAGATAAATTCTCAAACTTTCAATCAAAATTCTAACTCAACATCAGTTCTCAGATTCCTTACCTGAACAGAGATTCTCTTTTCATTGTAAACGGCTTCACCAGGAACCAAGTTCTTAGTAACAAGAGCATCCTCTTTACCCTTAGCATCCACCACGAATTCGGCCTCCGCCTCTCATGGCATTTCCTCCACGGCCTCCCCCCAAAACCTCTTCCACCGCCTCCTCCTCGTCCACCTCTAAACCCTCCATCTCGTCCACCCCTAAATCCACCCCACCACGTCCTCCTAACAACCATTTTCGTTTTTAAAATTGGATTGAATCAGGAAGACGCAAAAGGGCGATGAGTAAACCTTTCAAATCAATTAAACTACGGAAATCGCAACGAAACGAATACAGAATTTGACACAATCTTAGATTTTGAGTCGAACAGAGTTACTTAGGAGGCAGACAGAAGAAGAAAAGTATAGACTTTTAGGGTTGTTGTAACCTGTAAGTGGAGGTCTCATATCTGCTAAGTGGAGGTCTCATATGAGTGAGTGCTTTTATACAAAATGATTTTTGGACATTTTAGGACTTATGCTAAATACGTTTCTTTATATTTATAAGCAAGGGCTTTTATTATCTATACTTTTAACCTATGTATGTATAAATGTTCTGGGGTTTATCCTCCGCTAAATATGTTATTTTCACGTATTTATGTAATCTTTGATCATGAAGAGTATCGAAAAAATTGTTGTTCCTACAGATAATATCAGTGTGGTTCCTAATAATTTACAGATTTTGTTGCTTGTCTATACCAAATATGTGGGCAACTGGGCACTATGTTTTTTTGTTAAAACAATTAATGGAATTTTCTTTGAATGATGCAAGGAGAAGGTCTCAGCATGAGAAGGATTGGCCATGCGCCAACTTCGTCGTTTGGGTGAGGCTTGGCTTCATTTCAGACTCGGTTGTTTTATTAACCGCTGAGAACTCGATGTCTCGGAGCGTCTTTGAGTAAACTCCACCACACCGTGGGAAGGGCAAACGAAAAGTATGAAGTTTGCGTACGAAATGTTTAAACTGAATTTTGTTTATAAAATGATTGGTTTTAATCATTTTGAAACAAATAAAAACACAGCCCAAAATTTGAGTGGTGCATGGTGATGTAATCACTATGCTACATGTCCTTTGTCTCAATTAGCCTGACTCTACAATTGGTCTTTCTAAAGTTTACAAATACTAAAAAAGCCATACACCACACATCAGGAGAGAGAGAGAGACCAAACCAAACACAACAACCCTTTAAAGACGGGAAAGATCGTTGTAACTCGTCAATATCATTTGCTATTTCTCTGCATAAAGAAGAAAAAAATGAGGGAAGAGAGAGAAAGAGGAGAGGATGTAGTGTCATGGCCTCTAATCGAAAATCAAGAAAAGAAAAGTAGTTTGAAGGAAGAAGTGAAGAAGCAGCTATGGCTATCGGGTCCACTAATCGGCGTAAGTCTTCTTCAGTTTTGTCTACAAGTCATCTCCGTCATGTTCGTCGGCCATCTTGGCTCTCTTGCTCTCTCAGCCGCCTCCATAGCTACCTCTTTTGCCAGCGTCACTGGTTTCAGCTTCCTCGTCAGTTTTCCTCACTTTCACTCTCTGTATGTATACATATATCTCATATCGATTCTTGCTCTTAAGAATGTATCGTAATTTCTAATAAAATTTACATAGGAAATCAGGAATAAAGGTCCGAATTTGAAACTTGATTAGGTAGTGATTTCCTAATCGTTTTCTTCCATATAATTAAGCACCCTTGGATTTTGTTTTTATAGCTTTGAATCTTTAACCTATGACATCTCTCTAAAAAGAGAAATAACATGCTTTCTATATCATTTACTATAATATCAAGAAAATACAATATAGTATGCACCTAAATTGGATTTGTCAGGACACCTTGTTTGAATATCAAAAAGTTGCGTAAAGCATCTTTTCTGCCACTCCTTTGAGATTTAATAACAAAAAAAAAAAACATTTTGTCATTTTATGGACAACAGTGAAAATGCCAAAATAACAAAAGCATTTCAAATCAGTGCATAATATTTTTTTTTCCAACTTAAACTTGAAGCCCACCACTCGAACACTGAAACAGTACATGAAATATACAAGTCAAAGTTTACAACTTGCGTTGACCGCTTATTTGTGAAGGAAAAAAACAACACTAAATCACCTTTTTCCATTTCCTCATGAACAGATGGGAACAGCAAGTGCATTAGATACACTTTGTGGCCAATCATACGGAGCAAAGATGTACGGAATGTTGGGGATACAAATGCAAAGAGCAATGTTTGTTCTTACACTACTCTCTGTTCCTCTCTCCATCATCTGGTTTAACACAGAGCACTTCCTCGTCTTCTTCGGACAAGACAAATCCATTGCTTCACTCGCTGGCTCCTATGCGACATTCATGATCCCAAGCATCTTCGCCTACGGTCTACTTCAATGCTTAAACAGGGTTCTGCAGGCCCAAAACAATGTGTTTCCTGTGGTTTTCTGCTCCGGAATCACCACTTCTCTTCATGTCCTCCTTTGTTGGGTCTTGGTTTTGAAATCTGGCTTAGGGTTTAAAGGAGCTGCTGTGGCAAACTCTATCTCGTATTGGCTCAATGTCGTTCTCCTGTTCAGTTACGTCAAGCTATCGCCTTCTTGCTCACTGACATGGACCGGTTTCTCTAAGGAGGCTCTCCGCGACATCCTCCCTTTTATGCGACTAGCTATTCCTTCTGCACTTATGGTCTGGTAAGTAAGAAACAGAAAAAGAGATAAACCTTTTAATGAAGGTAGCGGACTAGTCTGCTTGTGGTCAAGACCGCTTTTCATTCACAAGTTTTGGTCCGAAGCAATATAAATATACAAATAAAAATTAATGACTCAGTTCTTAACTAGCAATTTTTAATTTTATTCTGTAATGTTGTTTGAGTGCAGCTTAGAGATGTGGTCCTTTGAGCTTCTGGTTCTGTTATCAGGTCTTCTTCCAAACCCGGTTCTTGAAACTTCTGTGCTCTCAATCTGGTAAGAACAAGGAATATAATTGAAAATGTTTGTCTTCTTTATTCAAGAGTATTTAACTAAATTTTGGGCGTAACTGAATTTAGTAAGAATATGTGCGCAGCCTTAATACATCAGGAACAGTTTGGATGATCCCGTTTGGTCTTAGTGGCGCTGCAAGGTAAACACACACAACACACATATATATATATATACCAAATCATGTAACCTTTATATCAAGCTCAGTCTATAAACCATATATATTGACTTTCTTTAAAATCCTTTTAGCACAAGAGTATCAAACGAGCTAGGAGCGGGGAATCCGAGAGTGGCTAAGCTTGCGGTGCGAGTGGTCATCTGCATCGCGATAGCAGAAAGTCTAGTGATCGGATTGGTTTTGATACTGATAAGGAATATATGGGGATTGGCTTACAGTAGTGAAACAGAAGTAGTCACCTACGTAGCCTCGATGATGCCAATTCTCGCCTTAGCAAATTTTCTAGACAGTCTTCAGTGCGTTCTCTCAGGTTCCTCTTCTTTCTTTGCGTACAAGTAAAGGCAAATGGTTTAGTCCGGTTATCATTAATTATAGTTGACTTTTTTTCGGGTTTAATAGGGGTTGCTAGAGGATGTGGATGGCAGAAGATAGGAGCATTCGTGAATCTTGGATCATATTATCTTGTTGGAGTACCTTCAGGATTGTTACTTGGTTTTCACTTTCACGTTGGTGGTCGGGTAAGTTAAAAATTAAGTCAACTCAAATTTCAGATTTTTATCTCCAAAAATAACCGATTAATTTTAACTGTAGTAAACAAATAAATACATGTGTTATAATCATATTTGAAGGGGCTTTGGCTTGGAATCATATGCGCACTCGTTGTTCAAGTTACATGTCTTTCACTCGTCACCATCTTTACAAATTGGGATGAAGAGGTAAGAAAAAGCTTTGTTGTTCCCTTTTTTTCTTTTTAGAGTTTTGGGTCAATATAAACATATAATTATATATTATTTGAGATTTTTGTAAATTGTGATGGATAGGCCAAGAAAGCAACAAAAAGAGTTGAGTCTTCTACAGTTGTGAAGGATGCTCCAATCGATAACGGGTCAACTGTTGTATTCTGAGTGCTATTGTGAGAAACCTTAATATAACTTTGGAGATCATTAATTATACATTTTGATTAATTTAAATAAAAGAAGAGAAAAATGCTTTCCCCGAACACAACCACGTTTGTTTGTCACTATAAATTTAAGATAGGAGGCTTTTGATTTATAAAACGAAAATTAGTATAATTTGGAGCTATATATACTAATTTTCATGTTAGTTTTCTCTTCAGTCTTGAGATTATTGTATTGTTATGTCAGATTTTTAGTATTTGGTTTACATGACTTTCCAATGTTTTCATTTTATCAGAATTTTTAGGGAGTAATATAGTGCAATTTCTTTTTTAGTTTAAACTTTTGTCACTTCTACGACTCCATCACTTAATTAAAGTCTTCCTCGTAGATGGTTAGGGCACTTTAAGATTTTACTTAGATCACATCAAGATCCTAATTTTCGTTGATTTACGACTTATAATGGACCAAAAGAGAGATGAACATAGTGGCTGCTATTATCACTGAAAAGAGATACACACAAACACAAACACGCACACATACATAGTATTTCTAGAAACCAAAAGCAAGAGTTTATGCAGAGAGTAAAGAGTGAAGAAACAAGAGTAGATTGACTAAAATACCTAGACAAATATGTTCATTGCTGTTGAAATATGCGGATGTCGCGGTGCCCGGTGGAACAAAAAACTGGTGAAAATCAGAGCAAACTCTTCGGTAAAAACACAAGAAACTATAGTATGGTCTTTTATCTCAATGTCATACATACAAAAACCAATTTCTAAAGACTACACAGAGAATATTTTATTTTCTGATTTACAAAACGCTTGCTAATGGAGTTATACAGGAGTAGAATTCGTAACTGACCAAATAAACTTACAAATTCGTACTGAGAAAGACTCAGAACGGGATCCTAATCAACATGCACCCAAAGCAATGCTCTACGTGAACCATGATCCGATTGGAGGCTCATACAAGTCAGAAACCAATAAAATGTACGAGACCAGCATTAGCTTTTTCCACCTAGAGCTCGCACCAGACCTACTCAGCATCGAGCAAAATTGCATCAAACCATCAAAAGGTTTGTTGGATCCGATGGAGAGACCTAGAAGCTACATTTCGAACAAAATTCCCACATATGAAATCATGAAGAGTGTACCAACCTTAACATTCAGAAGAGTTAAAGAAGTAAATACCATAGGAGAAATCAGCTCAAATCAGTTCAGAAATTTGCACAAAAGATGAGTCCAAATAAGGAAACTTTCCAAATTGGTGAGTTTTTTCAGACTAAGAGCACCTGCAACAGTGATACTTTTAGAGTATCATATCAGAAAAAATAAATAAAAAAGAAAAAAATAAATAAAAAAGCAATGAGTTTTGTTGTAAGAGTCTCATTGCATAGAGACTTTTGAGACGTCTCATAATTTTTTTTCTTATCTTTTATCTTTTCTCTCTCCTGTTTCTTATATTCTAATAAAATAATAATATAATTAATAATATAATATTTCTTATGATACTTAAACAAGTTTTATCATTGCTGATGCTCTAACAAGTGAGGACGAATGCTACATCTGTATTCTAATAGAGTTAGAGAATCAGTCTCATCCAAAGAGTTCCATGCCAAAAGAGATCACACCAACTTTTCATATCCACTGAGAACAACAAAAATTTCCCTTTTTTAGCGTGTTCATGCACACAACACACATAATCCCATATATCAGACCAATTTTTTGAAACTGAAGTATCATGTATATTGAACATTTTCTTCAGTGCAATTTTTCTTGGACGATCAGTGGCTGATCAGCACACTGCGAATGTCAGAAACAATCGACATATTGTTACATGGTGTATGTTTAAATAAAAAGCTCTGTTTATATTCCTCTAGATTTAATCATAAAAATTTTTCGCAAAATTGCCACTTAGATCCGTAACCAGATTCATCTGACTTTCAAATTTTGTATTTCTGTTCACATTCCATGTTAGATGTATATACTTTACGTGTACAGTCGCTTAAGCTTGTATAGATATACCTCTATATAGAGAAGGATAGAATGTCAGCAGCATCCAAATTGTCCTGCAACTAACGGGATGTGTGTAAAGATGATCTTATCTATTAGGATCTCAAGGAAGACAAAGTTACAAGAGTTGTGGAGTTAAATAATATGAGATCCTGATCCTATGACATTGTCATTTTGGATTATGTGGAGTGTCTTATGCTTATTTAGATGGAAATTTATTTCTTGATTACTCTTGGCTGGTGTTTGCTTGAGTCAATTTTTCTGTTCAGTCTCCTGTAAGATCTAAGATACTATTATTAGTCTTAAGATAATTCTTCATTTTGGAATTTGAAACATCTGTTCACCCATTTGTGTAGGTCCTCTTGAGGTATGATATGACTAAAGTATGTTCTGGTTTTGTATTGAGCTAGCAAGCTTCAGTTTTTTTTAATATATATTTGGAAAGAATTAAAAATTATGCATTTTTGTTTAAAATGAGTTGAACAATTTCAAATTGATAGACTGAATAATTAGTTTGGTTATGGACCACAACCGATAATATAAATCTTCAAACCGGTTTGACTAAGATTGATTATTTGGTTCAGTTTGGATAATAGGAATCAATTTTTTATGTGAATATATTTCTGATTGATTTATTTCTCAACTATGAAAGCTTCGAAGCTTGATGAAACATAGAGTATTAGTCAAATAACATGAGTCTGTCCTTAATTGGAATTGAAACGTTTGTTTATTCTTCTCATCTTTTTTTTTTTTATTAGGGAAGCATTGTTTAGTCATGAGAGCTTAGTTGAGTGAATAAATAGTTTTTGGTACAAGTAAAGTTGGCTAATCCAAAAGTTAGATAACAAAGAAGAAACGTTATTAAAGTTGCTGACGGTAGAAATGATAGAACATTATGTTTGATCCATAAACACACATTTTGATTGATCCAGGAGCAGATAAATAAGCTTATTGTGATTCAATTTTAAGAGATATTGGTTTGACTTCAGATTAGAATTGATTGTCATGGTTTATTCCGGTTTGATCAATACAGTTGTATTGAAGTGAAGCGGTGCGTTTTGAAGTGGAAGAGGAGCAATTGTTAAGTTTCAGGTTGCGACAGAGTCTTTGTGTTATGTTCAGTATAAACACTGTATGCAACCCTTCTTTTTCATTAACGCGAGACAGAGAGCTAAGGGGTTAACGTCTTGAGAGCTTGTTTCGTGTTGTGGCTCTAAAAGTTATCTGAGCTGTATTTTTATTATCTTTGATCAATATATTTCCAGGATTGATCCGACCCCGGACGTAGGCTCTATCACACCGATGGGTTGAACCAGATTAAAAATCTTATGTGTCATTTACTTTTATGCTCTGTCTTTTGCTTTGCTCTTGAACACATACTTGAATACAAACACAAACAAACAAGAGACAGAGAGAGAGAGAGAGAATAACACATAGTGAAAGATTGTTACAAAGTTGTCACATTTACAACAAAGTGGTATCAGAGTGTTGGTTGTCGAGAAAGCTTCAAACTTTGTGAAAATATCAAGAAAGTTTCAAGCTTTGTTGAAGAAACAGCTAAAGGTTTAAGCTAGAGTGATATATTCTAAAAAATCCTCCATTTCACTGCTTACATCAAAAATCAATTCAAAACTCAAATAATTTTTTTTCCCAGTGTGACAATGGAGGAGAATATCGCAACAACCAGTTTCAAAATTTCTTCGATACCAATGATATTGTGACCCGCTATTCTTGCCCACACACCTCTCAGCAAAATGGGAAATCCAAAAGGATGATTAGAACCATTAACAATGCAGTTCGAGCACTCCTCTTATACTTTGCTCTTCAAAAAGCGACACACTTATGATCACTTAAGGGTCTTCGACTGTCTATGCTTCCCCAACTTAAACCACTCCAACATACACAAACTCTCACCAAGATCTACTCCGTGCTTATTCCTGGGTTATACGTCTAAGCACCGTGGATATAGATGCTTTGATCTCAAAACAAAACACATTATCATATCTCGCCATGTGCACTTTGATGAAGAAAAATTCCTTGATGCGCAAGATGAGCCTTCCCCATAATTAAAAGCGATCCTTCAAGCTTCTCTTCCCACAAAGTCAACAACTCCTATACCCTGCTCCTTCTATTGACCAAACTCAAGCCTATTCCCTCCGTTCATCCTATGACAACAAGTGCAAAGGCTGGGATTCGAAAACCTAAACAAGTGCTTTCCCTTCTCACCACCATAAAGTCTCCTCTTCCTAAGAGTCACCTTCATGCTCTATCTGACACACGTGTGCAAACTAAACAAAGCAATATATGGGTTAAAACAGGCGCCTACAGCATGGAATTCAAGATATTTGAAATATATAACTGATCTTGGCTTTGAGAGAAGTAAGGCGGATGCATCTCTGTTTGTTTTCAAGAAAGGGAAGGAACTTGCATACATCCTACTGTATGTGGATGATATCTTATTGACAGCATCGTCATTCTCTCTTCTGCAGAAAATAATTGAAGTTCTATAGAATGAGTTTGATATGACACACATGGGAAAAATACGACATTTTCTCGGCATTAAGGCTGATTACAATGAGAAGGGTCTGTTTCTAAATCAAGCTCTATATGCTTAGTAAATCATTGATAGAGCAAACATGTCTGAATGTAAACCTATTGCAACACCGGTAGACTTGAAATTAAATCTTTCTTCAGACAAAGGGGATCTAGTCAAAGACCCGACATTGTATAGAAGACTTGTTGGAGCATTGCAAAATCTCCTAGGCAGTCCATCAAACATGATTGTATATGCATAATCCACGTCAACCACACATTCAAGCACTACGGCGGATCATACGGTACATCAAAAGGTATATTATCACATGGATTTCAGCTCGTATAAGGGGACATAACTTCTGTCACAGCATATTCAGATGCTGACTGGACAGGCTATCCAAATACAGCATGATCAACTTCGGGGTACTGTATTTTCTTTGGCCCGAACCTTGTCTATTGGTCTACAAAACCGCAGCCAATAGTCTCAATATCAAGCTCATAGGTAGAGTGGTGTTACAAACACAGTTGCAGAGCTGTGTAGGATACAGAACTTGATGCTAGAGCTTCATTTGAAAGTTGACAATATCTGTTCAGTCTATCTGGCCACCAATCTGGTAGCACAAAGCACATTGAGCTTGATAATACACTTTGTGCGCAAGAAAGTAGCCATTGAAGAAGTCAAAGTGGTTCACGTCTCCTCATCGCTCCAAGATGCAGATATTTTTACAAAGGGCTACCAACGTCTCTTTTCAACGAATTTAGAAACAGTTTAACCTTCTCCCATCCGTACATCCGACACTTAAACTGCAGAAGAGTGATAAAATATAAGCATATTCTGTTGTACTTAGATATTGGAGATGTTAGTTGTAACTTGATTTTGTGTAACATTATTAGCTACATATAAAACCTCGTATATACAATGATCCTTCAAGGAATTTCTATCAACATTTATTAACTTGTTCTAATTCTTTAGGTATTGCCGTCTATTTCATATATGTAACCGATCCCCAAACATCATGTTAATTTTCATCTTAGAGTTATATTATAGTACTCCCTCTGTTTTGTTTTACTTTTCATTTTATGTTTTAATACACAGATTAAAAAAAACATTTTTTTTTAACAAAAACATTATTTATGTGTAAACATAATCCACCCATAGGAGAAAGTTATTCTATCAGATTTTTGTCTTGTTGATTTTCTATATTTGCAAAGTTTATCCACCATTCTAGACTTGGTAATTAGGTGTATGGATATGTTCCTAATTATTTGAATATGAGTTGGATGATAACTTTTGTTTGGAATATATGGTTCTATTATTTTAAATGTTTTATCAAAGATTTTTGCTAACTTATTGCGTTAAGTCTGTTTGGAACTGTTGATATTATACTCTAACGTTATATGAAAATTTTTTGGATATTTAAATAATAAAATTTATTAATTAATGTTAATAAAAAGTTATTAATGTCAGGTAGGAATTTAAGAATTAGTGATGTATCAATCACTGAAAGAGTAGAATGACATCATTACTTGGTCAAGCTTTGCCTAATAAACCCCAATATATCATCATTAAGCAGGAAAATAATGGAAAATAAATACACAAATGAGTCATATTCTGATACTTTCAATCCATATCAAAGATTGCACATAATGCTTTGTGAAAATGTCCTGAGAGCTAGTAGCTTCATCTCTTTTGGCAGATCAAAAAAACCCCTCCGAAGTCAACTTTTGGTGTTTTCAATCTTGTCTTGGAGAGGATGCAGCTGTTGTTTCTCTTATAGTACCTGCAACAGACCAATTGAGATGAGGTTTAAGAGATGAGAGAGTTCTTAATTTGCTAATCATTCATTTACTCATTCATTACCTTTCGGTTGGCTTTCTTCGGTAGATGTTTGTACAGTCGTAGGTTTTATCTTTTCTTGAGTCTGTGTTTGATCATCTGCATCACCTGGAGACAAAGCTTTGAGCTGCTCTTCTGTAATCTTCAGGTAATCCTCGGTTGTGTAAGCTTTTGGTGATTGAGCATCATCTGCTTATTAAGTCGCCTTAGTTTTAGCTTCACTAGACTCCAATCATGAATACGAATATGGAAAACAGTAACAGTCTGGCTACATATTAGCCAATGCATGAATCAGCTTGTGGTCTAGGCGAAGTAAACTACTTATTGTCATATATCATAGTCAAATGCCTAGTATGATTCCTATTTTAGTAGCAGTAGTAAACTTAGAATACTCACTGGGATCGCTTGCAGTCACAGGATCTTCAGTACTAGGAACTGATGGTGAAGGAGGAGGAGGAGGAGGAGGAATAGGACCAGGGTTCATTCTGTTCTGGTTGTACACATTAGGCGTTGAGATTTCATCGAGGCCAATTTCACGCTCGAGGGTGCTTTTGAAATCTCTTGAAACATCCTACAAGAACGGCCAATGTAACCAATCAAAACTAAACCTTTTTTTCCTGAGTCTTGAGATAAAAAAAAATAAACCTGTAGCTCTCTAATCGTGGGCTGAAATGTACGCAGAGTTTTTCCAAGAGTTCGAGCTACCTGCACGGATCATATAGCAAGCAGAAGTTTCTTCAAAGATCCAAAAAGACAACTCCTAAGATTATCTGAAGAACAAACAGAGAGCTCTTTTCTCTTCTCTCATTACGATAACTCAAAGACTCTCAAAATGCTTGGTAAAGGAGTCGTAAAACGAGTGTTAAGCCTAACTGAACAAATAAACTTGCTCCCAATATATGACTTTAGATAAAAGATTCCAGTTTCAATCCACAGAGATTCAAACTCAACTAAGTCAAAGATCATCTCTAGCCTTATCTATATTCCATTTCTCCTAGTATAAACTTAAACAGTACCAATTCAATAAGTTGCTTAAACCCTAAGTAGCTATGAATCAAATTAATCATCAAGACACTAACCTCTGCAAGACCTTTAGGACCAAAGACTAACAAAGCAACAACACCAATAACCAAAGCCTCAGGTGCTCCAACGCCAAACAGAGACGCACGAATCACCATACCCTTACTACACCTTCTCTTCTTCTCTGCACAAAATCGAACGAACAGAACAACACAATTACACAAAAGTGAACATATTTTTACAAAAAAGGAATCAACTTTGTGACGATTTAGAGAAATCAGACACCTGGGTTTGAAGATTTCGGCCAGATTGAAATACCCATATGCTTTAGACCAATGTAAGGAGATAAAGGAGAAGAACCCAAGAGATAAAAACATGAGGAGAGATTAAATTTCGAAGCTTTATAGGAAGATTGCAGAGGAGGGGAAAAGAGAATCGTTGGTAAAGAAGAAGATGAAGCTATAATCTGAATGGCCATGGCCATGGGCAGCTTCGAAATTGTATTATAGTTTTGTGTGTAGTTTCGAAGAATCTAAGCCATAACTCTCACTTGCTCACCTTCATCACCAATCCCATGACCATTAGCTAGAAAATAAATAACGAACCAAAAAAATAAAAATAAAAAAGATAAAATGAAAATCTAAAATTATCCTATGGGAACATCTGAATGAGAAAGTCGCAAACACAGAAAAATTTGTTTTCTTCCAATCTTTTTCTTTGGCAAAGAAATGGGCCGTGAAGACGAAAGGTACAGATAATTATATATGGGCCTAGGTTACGTTAGTCGGGCTTTAGCTGATTTTCCGATGTTTTGCAGTTAACATCTTTGATTAAAGAATCTACACAAAAAACAAAAAAAAACTACATATTATTGATTTTTTTTTCAAACTAGAATAAGTTATCTATATGATTCAAGTAGTCAAATATGTGGAATAAAATTAATTTAAATCATTACTGAAAAAAAAAGTCTTGAGTACTTTGTGCTAATTTTTCTGATTTTAAAATTTTTGTCTGACAATTTAGCATGAAAGTGAAAGTAGAGAGTCTTAGAATGGTAAGATTCCTTTGATCAACTTAACATTCATACAAGAAAATAAAGATTCCTTTGATCAATACACAACCTATGAATTATGAAGTTTTAAGAACTTTCCGCTAAGAACAAATGTTGATCCACCGACTGACATGAGCAACATCATGGCTCACCCCATTACCATACGTACTTTAAGCTCTAAAGACTGAAAATTAACTTTTAAAAAGTGAAAAGAAGAATGAGAAGAAAAATAAAATTACATTTTCCTTAAGAGTTAAAAAAGGAGGAAAAAACAAAAACGGAAAAAGTAAGAAAAGAAAGGTAAGGAGTGGCGATCGTACACACGCACGAGGGTTGCTCAAAAAGCCATCACACACAACTCACCACACAAGATGATGTGCGCACGTGCGCTTATTAATTTTTTACAAAAAAAAACAAATTTGTTTCCTTTCCTTTGACTATAATTATAATCATCCATAATATAGTCAATGAAAAGAATTTATAAAACTATAAAAACACTGCTACTAATAACTGTGGACTGAAAAAAGGATAATAGTTTAGAAATCGTAGACAAGAAAACTACAAATCAAAATTATATTTGCTTCCCGTCAAATAAAGTAACCCTCATTATTAAAAAAAAAAAACTATTAAAGTAAAAAAAAAAATTGAGATGTATCACATGGGACTTCCAATGATGAATCGGCTAATAATATTCATCACTTATTGGTCGGTCCCCATACCATATGCAATTCATACTCTTTGGTCAACTCTTCGCATAATATTTTTTTTCTGTCTTTGACTAAAATCATATGAGTTAATTTAAGACAGTAACTAATAATATAAAATCTAAATATAGCCATTAGACAACATTATTTATTTATTTTTTTTAATTTGATTTACTGATTTTAATATTTTTTTAATATTATAAAATGATAAGTTTGAATTATGTATATATATGATTAATTTTAAAGGTGCTCCTCATTATACCATATAATTCTCATAGATAACATTAATTTTTAATGCATTAATACCATTATTCATCAATGATAACATTGCCATTTAAGACTTGACAAAACCATATCACCATCAAGCAGTTCCCACCGAGATATTGAAACCACCCAACCTAGCTCACATACTAGAAGAGGGATTCTGCCATTTATGGTATTAAAATTTTACTAAGAAATAGTTTTAAAGATTCTAGGTGACTCACTTCACATACACTAAAAATACAAAAATAAAAGAGAAAATGACCCTCCAAAAGACGAGGAACAAGACATTTTCTCATCTTTGTCGAAAAAAGAAATTCAATAAAACCGGTGGAAGATAATCACTCTATACGTCGGAGCTTGAGATTTGAAAGCTCAGCCACAGTGCTGAGAGGCCGGTTCTACATCAATTCTGAGATTAAAAAATCGGTATAAACGAAGCCTTAAATACGAGAACCACCGCGGTTATGCTTGAGGATGCATCACCAAACTTTGTGTTCTTCATATCTGGATCAGCAAAAATGCAACCACCGGATATCTACCAGTAAGACATTGAAACAACACCAGAGTCCCTCATTGGAATTCCAAACCATATAGTCAAAAAATCCTACAAGAACCAGGAAACAAAGAGACCTTAAGGCAAAATCTGACTCCAAAAAGTCGTCGCCATTGTGGTCATTGGGAAACCGCCCACCTACAAAGCTGGGACGAAAATGCAACACCTGAAACAACCTCTACACAAGGAGTAAATCCGGTCCCAAGATCGTGTCATCCTCAGATCTGGAACGAAAAAGCCACCTCCGCGGGATCACCACCATAACTTTGCCAAAATGCCAACACCAGCCACCAATGAGATCTAGACGTGGATGTTCCACCACCACGATTTTCGTTGCCTCCAGAGAAGTGCATCCAGACGTGGCTGCTCCACTAACTTTACTTAAGTTCTAGAAATAAACGAATTTTTTTTCGACAAATACAATTAAATTATGTTGTTGCTGTTAATAATTGCATGTTTCTAGTGGAATACAAGTGAAAATAATCGTGGAATGCATTGTATGACTTGGAAAAAAAATTGTCACCATAAAAATGATGGTGGTCTTGGGTTTTGAATATACTGATGATTTCAATACAGCCATGTTGGCAAAGCAATTATGGAGGTTATTGGACGAACCAAAAAAATTGTTTTCTAAAGTGATTAAGGATAGATATTATAAAAACACGAATCCGCTGGATCCTATACGAGTGTATCTTCCATCCTATGAGTGGTGAAGTATTGGTTATGTAGATCTTTGTATAAAAAAAAGACTAATCAAAAGGTTGGAATAGGATGAAACATCTCAGTATGAAATGATCTATGGATCTCAGCCTCTTCCCAAGATCAGCAATTTCTAAATTTTTAGTTTTTCCTCCTACCTTCAAGGTGAAGGATTTAATTAATGAAAAGAAAAAGACATAGAATATGCATTTAGTGCAGGCAGTCATTATCCCTGAAGATGTAACTATTATCCAATCATTGGCGGTGAGTCAACTTGGACAAAAGATACAAATGGTTGGCATTACACCAAAAACAAAAAATACACGGTTAAATAGTGTTACGAGATTGAACTAATCTACCTATACAAAAGAATTGATGACGTTTATTATGGGTCAACTATTACTACGCTTCAGGCGTTTGTATGAAAATTAATTGTCCACCAAAATTACAACACTTTTTTTGGCAAACGATCTCAGAGTGTGTTGTTGTTGGTAAAAATTTGATGTCATGCGGTATTAATTGTGATGAACACTGTGGAAAATGTGGGGCAGATGATGAAACCATTAATCATGTCCTTTTTAAATGTCCGCCGGCTTTTAAAACCTCGGCTCTGTGTAATATTCCATCACCTCCATATAATTTTCCCACAACATCTATTTTCACAAATCTTCACTATTTATTAATAAAATGATTGAACAACGGTCAAATGAGTATTTTCTTTGGATTATATGGTATTTGTGGAAAAGCAGAAATGACAAACTTTTCAAAAAATTTAAATAGAACACTCCTGAAAATCTCACATCAGGCAGAAACATAAACAAAATGGTGGAAGGAGGTCAGAGAAGTTGAGAGTGAGATTCAGCCTCTCAAAATAGTTCCACAAATGCCCTCATCCCTAAATGACACATGGTGGTGCTAGGTGGATGACTCTTAGAAAAGTTCCGACAAATATACGGATCATGGATGAGTTTGTGAAAATATGGCATGGAAGGTATATTATTTGGTGCTCGAACTATACAATGCAGTCTTTCTCCGTTACATGCGGAATTGGAATCACTGATTTGGACAATGAAATATATTATGAAGATTCAACGCTTAAAAATTATCTTCGCAACTGATAACTTAGAGATTATTAAAATAATAACGTCATCAGAAGAATGACCATCATTTTTGATTTATTTGGAGAAGTTCAATATCATTAAGACGTTCTTTCATAAAATTGAGGTGATATGCACCACTAAAGTAAAAAACACAATTTAGCAATGTACAAATTTTTTATTTATAAAAAAGTAGAATATATGAGTCCTAATTCTTTTTTACGAAGACGCAATTTATTAAAAAAAAAACGAACATAACTTAATATAATTCTACAGTTCTACGAAACTCTCCCAAATGATGTGGCGATGATGATAAAACCATTTATTTTTTTCTTTATGAAAAAAAAGAAAAACGAAAAAACAAAAGGAAGCGTCGATGGTGATGACGTGGCAAGAGCTCGTGGGATATTGAATGAAAGCTGGACAAGATAACGACGGGATAGAGAGAGAGAGAGAGAGAGAGAGAGAGAGAGAGAGAGAGAGAGAGCGACTCTCTCAAATCCATCATTATACAGCAAAACCTTTGCTTTTGATTTTATTCATTTTTTCGTAATAGTTTTCTCTTGAAATCAGTGAGTTGATTCTTCTCTTTTGAGAGATCCAAAGTAGCTTTAGTAGTGGAGGTCGGAGTAGTAAATCTTGGATGTTATTTTCGGTGAATCGGAGTCGAAGATGAGAAACGTTAATAACAGCGTTGAGACTGTGAACGCCGCCGCTACCGCAATCGTCACCGCTGAGTCTCGTGTACAGCCTTCGTCTGTGCAGGTACCACGAGCTTCATTCTTTTTCTTTTCTTTTCTTTTTTGGGGTTAATTTTAGATCAGTGTTGTTTTTTTCTTTTGTCTTTTCCGTGTGTCTAACGATAGATCGTGATTCCGAGATGATTGCTATAAGAAATGATCTGTGATTAAGTGTGAATTTCCTGAATATTTGGTTTGGTGTTTAGATTTGGTTTTAAACTGAGCTGTAGAGATCGTTCGATTTTAAGAGACTGAAGATTGAATTACGAAAGTAAGAAATCGAAGAAGATTCTAAATTAGATCCAACTTTCTAATTTACTTTTTCATTTTTTTTTCTTGGTTTCAAGACTTTGATGGTTTACCTCTTACTTTATATTCTCGTAAAGGTAAAAGAGGAGTTGTTTACTTTTGCTTTTCAATCTTATTGCTGGTTCTGGCTTTACAAGGTCATAATAGCATTCATGATTAAAAAGGATAAAAAGTTTTGTATTTCATATTTTCACAATGTTTTAGGTTAATTATTACACGATTTTAATGTTCTTTTTCACTTGGACAAGTTTCGGTGAAACAGTACTCTCTGTTTGTAGAAAGGGGATCAAGACTCAAGAGCGTTTATTTCGATACTAGGAATCTAATTTCATTTTAATTACTTATACAGAAGAGAAGGTGGGGAAACTGTTGGAGCTTAAACTCGTGTTTTGGATCGCAAAAGAACAACAACAAACGGATTGGTAATGCCGTGCTTGTACCTGAACCGGTTGCTTCCGGAGCTCCGGTTACTTCAGTTCAAAACTCAGCCACTTCGACTTCGATTGTTCTTCCTTTCATAGCACCTCCGTCATCTCCAGCTTCATTTCTTCAATCTGAACCTTCATCGGTGTCTCATTCACCTGTTGGTCCACTTTCTCTTACCAGCAATACATTCCCTAAGGAACCGCAATCTGTCTTTACCGTTGGACCATATGCTAACGAAACTCAACCAGTCACTCCTCCTGTGTTCTCCGCCTTTATAACCGAACCATCCACTGCACCCTTCACTCCACCTCCGGAATCATCAGTCCATATTACTACACCTTCTTCCCCTGAAGTTCCTTTTGCTCAGTTGCTTACATCTTCCTTGGAGCTAACTCGGAGGGATAGCAGCGGGATGAATCAAAAGTTCTCGTCTTCACACTACGAGTTTCGGTCTAACCAAGTGTGTCCGGGAAGTCCTGGTGGTGGTAACTTAATCTCTCCTGGTTCAGTGGTTTCCAACTCCGGTACATCTTCTCCTTACCCCGGTAAATCACAAATGGTTGAGTTTCGTATCGGTGAGCCTCCAAAGTTTCTTGGTTTTGAGCATTTCACAGCTCGTAAATGGGGATCAAGGTTTGGTTCTGGATCAATCACACCTGTTGGTTACGGTTCAGGGATGGGTTCAGGGTCACTTACACCCAACGGTCCAGGGATGGTTTCTGGAAACTTAACACCCAACAACACTGCATGGCCACTAACGAATCAGATCTCTGAGGTCGAGTCTCTGGCTAATTCGGATCATGGATCTGAAGTCATTGTAGCGGATCACAGAGTCTCGTTTGAGTTGACAGGCGAGGACGTTGCGCGTTGTCTTGCGAGCAAGCTGAATCGATCACATGACAGAATGAACAACAATGAACGGATTGAGAAAGACGAGAGAAGAAGCAGCTTCCAAAAGAGTGAAAGTGTAGAGAAAATGTCAGGAGATAGAGAGACCGAACAGCAGAGGATTCGTAAGCTGAGTTCGTCGTCGATTGGATCTAGTAAAGAATTCAAATTCGATAACACGAAAGAAGAGAATATTGAGAAGGTCGCTGGAAACAGCTGGAGTTTCTTCCCGGGCTTACGATCTGGAGTCAGCTAACAAAGATAGCTTCTTCTACACTACCAAAGACAATGAATGAAAAACCTATAAACAAACCTTTGAACATGAATCGGTGGGATGGTGAAGAAAAGGTAAGAGATTGGGTTCTAACAACTAATACACACTGAATAAATAAGCTAGTTAGATATGGTTTTGCAGTTGTTGTAAGAACAACTTCTGTACCGATGTAGTTAGGAACTTTGATATATTCTTGGATCAGCTCCTACATCTAATTTCGTTACATCTCGTCACATTGATATAGCGGTGATGCATTGTGAAATAAAATCATATTTCTTTTGTTATATAATAAGAAATTTCTTCCGGAAGTGTTTGAGCTGAGGTGGTGAATGGTATTAGTCTAAATCATTGGTCTACAAATAGGCTAAAAATTCTGGTGTGAAATTCTACATTTTCACTTTTGTTCTTTTTAGCTGGTCAGTTTTTATTTTTGGCGGCTAGCCAATGAGATGAAACAAATGTATTTTGTTTATATATTAGGAAATCTAATAAAAACATGAACTACAGAAACTGAATTCATAAAAGATGGTAAAAGAGGAAAGAAACACATCCGGATTACGATCAACACTAAAACCGGGACAGACCGATAAAACAAAAAGACAACAAAAGCTGCGAAGATTAAACCGGCTAATACTTTTGTTGAAAGCTCTCAGGAGATAAACCGGAATCAGATAACCAAAGAGATTGAAGGACCAAACCCTTAAATTCACATCTAGATCACGCTTAATCCTATACCCGAACTGGACTAATTAAACCAAAAAATAAGCCAACAAAAGCTGGAAATGATAACCGGTTCAGTTCTCCTTGCCGGAACCGTAATACCTCTTGAACGCTCTCGGTAGATAAACCGGAATCAGAACACCAAAGAGATTAAACGACCATACCCCTAAATTTACCGCCGCCAAAACTTTCCCGGCGTACATCCGCCGCGCCGAAACCGTCCCATACTCAGGAGATTCCCTTGAGAACTCGTTCATAATCCACTCCACGAGCGTAAGGATCCTCCTAGCGTTGTAAACGATCGGCACGAGGATCCGAGCTGGAGCAGAGAAGCCACACGTGGCGGCTAATCCCTCCATGAAAACCTGACTCGCCAAAAGGAACACGTGAGGTGCAGCGGCGCTCACACCGCGTTTATCGTCCTCGATGAGTCCTTCAAAGATGTAGAAGATCGGAATCAGAAGCCCGACGATCCCCGCGGAAGCTACGTAGAGACGGAAAATCTTGTTGGTGGAGCTTGTGAGAGGAGCGTCGCGGTTTGGATTATTGTGTGGAGGGAAGATAAATTTGGAGAGGAAGAAGAAGTAGAAGAGCGTGAGGAGTATGAATAGAAAATCTTCGATCGTAACGAGACCGCTTGCGGAGAGGACAACGATTACCGCGAGAATGTTTAGTTGTCGGAACGAGAAGAATCCGGCTGTTTTTCCGACAGCGTGAGGCGGTTCTTCTTTTGGTAAGGATATGTCGTTGTAAGTCGGACCGACACCTCCAGACATGGTTTTGGGTTTTGTGTAAGGTTCTGTCTGAGAGAAGAAGATGCGTTTTGGTTATTTCTCTCGGGAAAATGTGGGGAGAGCATTATTGGGTGGAGAGGAAAGATAAAGAGAGTGAAGCAGTGGACACGTGGCGGATGTAAGGAGCTTTAAATGGAAGAGGTATATAGACGTGGAGGAGTCGGATAACCGGTGGTTTTGTTGTTTATTGTCCCCCTCACAATTATTTTGAACTCATGAGAGGCGATTAGATTAACATTAAAGAGGAAATTATTTCTTAAACTAGAATAAGAATTCTTATTAAGAATAGGATCAAAGTAGTTAATTTAAGGGCCAAGGAGTCGGAGAACCGGTGGTTTTCTTTTGCAACTTTAAACTATCATATATCCTAAGAACTGTCAAATCTATTGTATGATGAATTTTTTTTTTTTTTCAATTTTTTTGCTCATTTTCTCAGGTTGTTCTGTATTTTTTCGCTTACTGTGTTTATTAAAATTATATTTTTATTTATTCTAAAATTGCATTTCAGAATTCTATCTTTTTATCATATTTTTTTCAAGCAAACATTGTTTAGACTGTATCTTTTTGTAATTTACTAAATATTTATATCAGCACTCTATATAAAAATTTTTTGGTTCAATTTTTTGAAATTTAAAAAACTGAAAAATATTCTTTATATACTATATATGCTTATATATTATGTATTTCTCATTTTTTATTTTTATTAAATATCTTTCAATTTTCTAACAATATATTAATCGTTCTTCTTTTTATACTTTGATCAACTATCATCACTATTTAATTCATATGTAAGTTCTTCCTTACATCAAATATGTGATTCATGATATCATATGTCTAAATTCAAGTTGGATAATTATCGTATTAACAATTGATTTATGACGTTTATCAAATCTCCAACCTCGGCGCGGTTGAAAAGCACAGATGTTTGATATAGAATAAAAGTCTATTGCTAAAATTCTCGTGACCATTTTTTTTATTTTCAATTTACATAGTTGTTTCATATATATTATGTCACTTTGAAATATGACTAAAAATGAAAACATAAAATAATTGTTCCAACTGTTACCTTTTAGTTCAAAAATAAACTAAAATTTTCTTTTTCTAATTTTTTTGATTCATGTTGGTGTGTATGTGCATCTAAAATTAATGATTCATGTTAATTTTTTTTTTGAAATTAATGTTGTTATTTTTCCAATTTTCTTTAATATGAATGCAAAATAAAATATGAATATGGATAGAAACTGATCATTTAGATGTTAATATGAAATTGTCACAGTTCAAATATGTTTGAGGCAGTCAGAGAAAATTATCATATAGGATTGCCTCTAACTTTTTTTGGACGTTACACTAATGATCATGTAATGCAATTATTTGTTTCTCCATCAGGTGTTCTACAAGTTGCTACTTATATATCTCTTAAACTTTTTATTTATATCGGTTTTATTTACATTCTCCTATTAAATCATTTTTCAGATCTTTATGAAGGTTTGTAATTACATTATTTTTCACTGTGTTTAAGTTATGATGTCGTGATTGTGTTGGTGAGATGGAAGCGTTGCATGAAGCAGAACCAGAGGATGTATTGGTCAAACGGTTTGATGATGTGGGAAGGATGGAGTTGTTGGTCAAGTGGGTTGGTAAGCTGTCACATGACAGTTTGTGGATTCCATTGCAGGCTTTTGTGGACCAATTTCGTCAGTTCAAGCTTGATTTTGTTAGGGGGAGTATTGATAAGTTCAAGCAAGAGGATCAAGTTCAAAAGTGAATAAGCTGGAAAGATCAAGGGACGAGAACGAATTGGTGAATAATGAGGCTGAGAGGGTGTCACCACCGCAAACTAAAGGCGTTTGCATATGTGTGGGTGAACAATATGTGAAATCGATCACTTTCACTAGAAATTACAAACACGTTAGGTGTAATTTAATTTACTTTGGCCCAACTGGCGTGGGAAAAAAACGACACCTAGATGGTAAAATTTACACAGGAGTACGCACACCACTATCGAGATTACTGTCACATACATTATGATAAATTTTCAAGTTTATTGATTTGTATCTTCCTTGTTGCCAACCACCATTACCGACTCTTCCTCCTCTGTAATACGAACCAGGCTGAAAAATCTCTTTTCAATTGCTTTACTTTACAAATTCTATGATAGAAGCATGATGGGAGGAACAATAGAAACTATTAAAATTATATAGACAATGCCCACCACATGCTTCAAGTGTCTGCTGGTCAGTGTATTCAAATAACTTTTTTTTTATTTAGTTATCTCGGACGAATTCATTCGGTTAACTTGCCTTGAAATAAATCTTTCTTGTTACAAAAGACATTTTCAGTTTCTGCTTCTTTGTCTGACAAATCTTAATCTCAACTTACCGCATACCTACTTCGACTTGAGTTTCCTTACTCTATCCTTCAACTCTTCCACTGTCTCCTTAGCCTTCATCACAGAGATATTTCTGATCTCATCAATCCTCAAGCTCATATGTTTCCTCAACTCTTCTGCTTTTGACTTGGTTTTCATTTTCATATCTTTGGCTTTGTTGCTCATTCCATGAACTTGTTCTTTCAAAGCTGATATCAAAAGACCTATCTTCTCCATAATCGAGTAGATAACTTCTCTGGATTTCTCTCCTATATCTTTCGCCATCTTCTTGAGCTTAGCAACCAGATTTTCAGCTCTTTTCATGGTTCCTTCGACGGAGTATCGCTTTCCTGCGTTCAACCACGTAGACTCGGCTGTTGTCTGTTCATAGAGGTCACTGTCAACTACTACTTTTAAGCCATACTTCTCCCAACGTCCTCTAGCTTCTTTTAGCACTTTTGCTTGTTCTGTTGCTCTTCTCGCTTCATTCTCAGCCCAATCCCTGCAAAAAGAAAAATCAAATTCTTTAAATGAACTGAAGAGAAGACCTCTGTTAACTTTGATTCGTCATAATCTTAATATAAAAGGTTTTTCGCGATTCACTAATCAATGTAAATGATTTATGTTGTCAAACAATTATGAGATTTCTCCTGCAATCCTCTTTTGCTGTTCGTTTGTTTTTGCTTGGCATATAAAGAAGAAATTAAAAGATGATATTTTCTATACCTGGCTATGGATAAAGCGTTCCTTTCAACTTCAAGCTCATTTTGCAAACGGAGTATCTCTTGGTTCTCATCCTCCACTTGCTTTTGAAGTCTATCAAACCTCTCCTTCTCATACGACATCTCTGCCTTGTTATTCACAAGGCTCTGAAGTTGTTCCTCAAGCTCATTTCGTAACCTTGCAAGAGACTCCATTTCTGTTTCAATGGCCGTGCGTTCTTTCTCCAATGCAAGATCCTCCTCTTCTTTCTCAACTCTAAGCCTCGTCAAATTCGACTTTGCTTCTTCAGCCAATTTCTCCACTGCATCTACTATTTCTTTTTCTCTTAAAAGCTCCTTCTCAAAGCTAGCGTTAATATCCTTCTCGACCTGAGCAACCAGCGCGTTCTGTGCAGAAACTACATTTTCAGCCATAGCCTCTGCTTCAATACGAGCTAGCTCCTCACCAACTACTTCAAAAGATTCACCAATTGCAAGAGATACAGCTGTTTGGGCTTTTGTAACTGCTTTAGACGGTTGAAACAATCTGGTACGCCCTAGAAGGACACATGCCTTTCAAAAACTAAACTTGGTTTCAAAAAGTTAACGATATGAGTACTCAAGAAGCAAGAATCTCACTCACCGAAGGCATGTGCTGTTATCCCATGTTCTCCAGCATATAAGTCAGCTATAAGGGCAGGCCATGCTTCTGGGTTTATTTGATCAATGTCAAGAAAACCAGAAAGTTGGTACAACTTCTGAAAAAGTAGAAGTGAGTTGTATAAGATTTAAGACACTTTAATGACTACATGTGGTAAAGGCGAAAGGAAGGAATGCACAAAGAACCTTGCTATCAGCTTCTGGCAGCTGTCGGAATTCCAAAGCCATCTTCCAGCTCACAAGATCCTGACGTGAAAGAGGACTGTAGAGAAAAAGAGATAAAGAAGAGTGGATATCACATAGAAATGGCTAAAGTTTTCTTTATAGCTTACATACTTGAATGAAAATCAATAGCAGATATACCTTTCTGGTGAGAACTTAAACTGACTGCTCTCAGCAGAAGGCATGTTGTGGTTAGATAGCTTGCTTGAGATAAGTCCTGCCTCTGCCAAACCTATACTATCCAATGAAAATGAATAAATAAGATTATACATAGCCTTCACCGATTCAGCATGAATGTTAAAAATATCCAATGATCACCTTGAATGAATGGAAAATCAGGATCTTCAGGTGTGATATCATCAAATGCAACTTCAGTAACATTCTCTATGTACATGGCAGGATATACTTTTGATGTTGAGTTCCTGTAACCGATGATAGGTATAATCACGATGCGAGGCAGTCAAATATTTCACAATGTTTCAATGAGAGAAAAATTTGATAGTTACCTCGATAGAGTATTGCTTGCAGAAACCACCCAACGAGCGAATTCACGGCGTGTACATAAATCATAAGGCCGGGCATCAGATTCAATAACCTGAAAACTAAATATCAGTTCTTAACACAGCAGAAAGTTGTTGGTTTGCTAGATAGTTCAAAATAATCTGAAAGTTAAAGAAGTACCTTTAAAGCTTGTAAAGCTGCAAACATTTGACTTTGAACTGGATCCACAACTGTTGGAAAGATAGGTTTTAAGGGATTTACTTCTGGAACCGTGGAAGGAGCAGGTATTCCCGTATATAAGCCGGTTTTCTGCTTCTCGTTTGGGATTTGAGAAGCATGTGTATCTACTCCGTCAAAGTCTTCCGGTGATGTGTATCTCTTAGCTGGGATTTCTGATGCTTTGTTCGCCTCGTGATCGGATTTTGACTCCACATCAATGTCATCCCGAGATAAAATTGGAGAATCTAAACTAACATCCAGAAAAAGGAACGCTTATTGAACATACAAGCACATTGAGAGGTAAGATAATGAAGAAACTAACAGAACGCAGATGACATATAGGAAGTTCCTCAATAGATGGTGTTCACATTTACAATCTATCAATCTTGGCATGCCTAATGTCTAAAGACGAAAAGAAGTTAAAAAAAAAAGGTCCATGTCACTACCTCTATAGCTTTCCTTGTGATCTTGATCCGTCGCATTATTTCTCTCATGACCCGTTGTACCAACTTGATCACTTGAACTCTCAGCAACCATGGTCACCATCATTTCTACTTTTCGTCCTACAGTTCACACCAAAAGTTGATGCTTCAGTTTTTGGCAACAGCTACATTATATCAATTTTCATGGCTAATCAGACACTGAATGGAGGTTTAAGGTGCATACTTGAAACGTTCCGCTTGAAAGAAAGAGCTGCGAAAGCTAGTGCAGCGAAGAGAACCATTCCTGCCACTCCAGATAGCAAGGTTCCTGAAATCAATTCAAGAAATTCATCAATCCAAACTAAAGCAAATCAGCTTACTTGTGAAAGTAGAAAATCAAAATCCGTTAGAAAAATCAAAATTGTAAAGAAGCAGAAAATCAAAACCAAAATTTGGAATAAAAAATCTACCTTTAAACCCTACAGAGCTAAGCTCGAAAGCAGAAGAGCCCGTACCTTTAAACCAATCGTCACCGCGAGAATCGGCAGTCGACTCATCTTCACCCGAATCAGACCACCCACGAAAACGATCCGACCCGTTAGTCTCGCCAGAATCGCGACCCGATTCTGCACTCTGCGCAGCGCATGACATCTGGAGACGGCGAGTTAGCTTCTTCATCTTCGCTCTCGCTGGAGCAGCTTTGAAACTCCCGTAATTGAGGGCAAACCTGAGCTGGAGAGAGCTTGGAGTCCATGTCGCCATTGCAGACGCCATGGTTCAGCAAAGCTTCGTATATCACATTTTCTACTTCTTTGGTTCGTTGCTTCGTATATGAGACAAGAAAAGTGACAACCAAACCTTCGTATAATTATGGAAAAGGCCCTTATATTATCTAAGACTCGCAAACGTTAGCCACCAATAATAACAATTTTCTTTTGTCCGCAAACATATTTTATTGATCAAACTTAACCCAAAAAGAAGAGTACAACCATCTCACACGAGAAAACAACACCCATAAAAGAGTAAATAACAAATAGAGGGTTGATAATAAACTCATAAAAGAAGTAAAAAAAAAAATAATCCATACTTTATTTGGGTAATTTTATATCTGTGAAAAAATGAAAAAGCTTTCAAGAATAAACATAACAATCCACAAACGGAGAATAAACTATAGATAAAATTTTATTTAAAAACAAAGACAAAATAGTAATGGAACAATAACATACTTTTTCAGCTTTACATATAAAATTTGAAGTCTTGGTGATTTGGGTAATGAAATGTATAAATGTTTTTCAGCATCATTAAGTGACTTTTGCTTCAAACTGCTATGACTTAATAAAAATAGTGTTAAACTCCAAAGAATAATCTGTTTTCTTAACTCTAGATAAATTTCATATATAAACAGAGTTTTTCGACTTCTTTTCCATCAAACTCATTCCACACGTAAAAAATTAAACTAATAAATTGACTCTTTCAATAATAGTTTATATTGATTGGATATCATCGAATTTGACAACTGAATTGTTTAATTTAAATCTTTGTTGAAAAAAACAAATATTTGTAAAATCTATAAAACCATGACAATTTTTAAAAAAATCACAGTTACTTTGTAAAATCAAAATTTCTACAAGTAAAATATAAATTAAAAGTCTCCATCCAAACCAAGCCCTCTCAATATTATTGAAGTAATTAAAAAAGGTCACTTGATAGTTACTTATTTTGGTTGTTGTCTGTGTGTCCGGCAACTTTAGTAAATATTTTTAAGAAATTAAATTTTTTGATTGTAACATTAAAAGGTACAAAACAGAAAATTGATTAGGTAGAAAATTTCAACAAATAATGATGATGCTCAACTGTAACCTTAAATTTCAAATTTATTATGGTAATATTAAAATTTTAGAAACATAGAAAATATGTAGTTAGAAATATTTCAACAATCATGATGATGCATAACAGTAACCCTAAAATCTCAATATTATTATGGTAATATTAAAAATAAAATAAATAGAGAAACAGAAAATTGGTATAGTTAAGAAATTTACAAATCAATGATGCCCTAAAATATCTGCTAGTAATAATAACGTAGTGGTAGTTGTATTTTGTTATAATTTATTATTGTTTTCCACTTTGAAAGGGGCAATTACATTAAGAATTAAGGGGAAAATTGGCGTCATAACGACATCGATCTCCAGGTTTAACATTCCCGGTTTTAAAAACATTGTAGCAATTTAGAAAATTGGCGCCATAACCACAATGCTAAGCTTCAGTGTGAAGATTGAGGGATGTTACGCCTTGCTAAACAAGTGTTATACACATGCCTAGCTTGATCAATTATCTTGCACAAATTCTCTTCCCGGAATGCGCTGAGTCTTGGAAAATATTTGGTGTTACGTTCTCGACAAACGGATTAAACCACCGCCTGAGCAGCAATCAACCGCAGAGAAATTAAAAGCGGTGCTGGAGAATTTTCTGTTGTTACGTTCTCCTGTCTGATGGAATCCATCTTTAATTTTATTTTTAGCAGATAACATATTTAAAATCGCCAAAGTAGACAACAAAGACAAGTTAAGAGCGATTTTTTAGATTTTAATACACAAATTTTCTCCTATTAGTTAAGAGTTTATTGAAATTACATGAAAATAACGACCGGAATATATATCCAGAAAAAAAAATATTCCGATACTCGAAATATTAATAAAAAATACATGTTTATACAATAAAATAAAAGTCTAGAACTTAATTTTTGATCTAAACATTCTTTTTTGAAAAATTCTTCTTGAAGTTTGTGCGTTAGCGGGACTTAAAGTGGTCGTAGAATTAGAGGCAAACCGTAGCCGGGTCTAAGAGAGAGCATATACTTCGGCGAATGGTGATAACTGGGCGAAACCAAGATCTCGAACCGGGATAAAACCAACGACAAGACAATCTTGTACTCCATGTTGGTCAAGTTCCGACCGATACACATTCTCCCTCCGAATCCAAACGGCATAAAACCCATCTTATTCTTACAACCACCGTGCAAATTGCCGTCGAATCTCTCCGGCTTAAACTCGTTGACGTCGTCTCCCCACAATTCAGCGTCGTGGTGCATTGCCACCACATCGATCCAAATGTTTGTACCATTAGGAATCACCCTGCCGTTCACTTCAATGTCTTTCCGGGCTTGTCGTTGTGCGTTCGGCGCCGGCGAATATAACCGGAGAACTTCGTTCATCACCCAACTCATCTGCATACATGATCGGATTGTTTATTCGTTAATATAAAAGATTTAAGAGTTAAGTGATTTAATTAACTAAAAATGTGATTTAATTAATTGGCACCCATGTCACACGTTTTAGTCATGGATAAAAAACAATTAGTATTATTCATTAATATGGATCGATACTGTCATGTGGCCCAGGTGGCAAGTCTACAATTGGTCAGCGTAGTCGTTGAGAGAGGCGACGCGCCTCTATGCACACTTGATTTCTACGTGACCCTTGACTTTGACCACATTAATCAGATGTACATTATTAATTCAGTTTAAATCTCTTAGTATAATCTTCTTTTTTTCGTGAAACCTTGAACTTATTTATGTACTATCAGGCTACGTCGTGCATTAAATAGTGTGAACATGCCAAATTGCACAGTGTGTGAACGCGTTCAAATACGTAACATAGTGTACAGCATGCATATAATAAACCACGTGGACTGTTGTGTACTATGTTTGGTAACGTACCTTCTTAAGTCCGGCAAGTTTGTTATACTCAATCTCGGAATCTCCGATAACTTGTCTGATCTCGCTTCTGAGCGTGTCTTGCCACTCGGGATGAATTGCAAGAAGCATGAACGTCCACGTCAGCGCTAAAGCAGTAGTCTCGTGGCCAGCGAAGAAGAACGTTTTGCATTCGTCTACAAGCTCCGTCGCCGTAAACTTCCCTTTATCGGCCTTGAGCAACATTCCGAGAAGATCATGATGGTCGTCTTCCCCGGCCAAAGATCTCTTCCGTTCATTTATGATGGACAAAAGGATACCGTCGATCTCTTTACCTAACTCCCTTGCCTTGAGGGTTTGCTTGAAAGCCAAAATGTTGCTAAACGGTACCCCTACGTAGCGATTTGAGTTGAAGAGAGCAAATTGCACCGCTCTTAGGTTTTTGAGGACTTGAGTTCCGTTTTCCCCCGTGACTCCAAAGCTTGTTTTAGCAATTATCTCACCCGCTGTTCCTATGATCTCGTTCTCCATGTCGAATTCGGGATTGCCTGAGTCTATCTGTACGGCCCATCGGTCCAACATGTTGGAGGTTGATTCCACCATCATATTTGTCATAGCCTATTATTTTAGACGATCAATTAAAAGTTATGAGAAAACGAGTACGAAGCTTTGATTAATTTGAACGAGTCTTAATTATATTATCTGGTCTTTTGAACACCACAAGACCAAGAAATTTCCATGTCATGGGAAATGGTGCGTCATGCTTTTAAGAACGGACTATAAAGTCTAAATTGTTGAACTAGATTAGTCACCCTACTAATTTTCTATCTTTTGGACTCATACCTATGTAAACGATTTGAAAAAAAAAAGAGAGTTTAATTTATAATCATACCTTTAGATTAAAAGGGGAAAATGCAGGAGTGATGATGTGGCGATGACGTGTCCAATCATCGCCTTCGACCATAACCAAACCGGTTCCAAACATTGGCTCTCTGTCTTTCTTGAATACATTTGGCTTTCCCCAACTCTTCCCCAATACACCTTTCGACATAACACTCAAGAATTCAGGATCCGCCACGTACACGAAAGGCTCTATGCCTAGCCAGTACACAAAAACTTTCCCTGCATTACATAAAACAACCGATTATGTATGTTAATATTTACATATAGTAATCCAAAAATGTTGGTAACTAAACCGACTATAGAAATGTTTGTTTCAGATACCGGCTTAAGAAGAAAAAGATCCTATTATGATTTGTGAAACGGTCACAAATAATGTCAAAGACCGATACTAAATTTGAAAAAAAAAAAAAGAAATGGTCTAAATGTCCGAAACTTAAATATGGGAATTGAGAATTATATTAATATATACCGTATTGTTGTTGCCAAAGAGCGAAATGTGGAAGCGCAGTGGAATGTATGTCATGGTTGATTATGGTGGACGATTTGCTCCTTTCCACCATTACCAAGGCCGTCTTTAGCTTTTTCATGTCATTAAGGTTTCCTAATGGAAATCTAGGAGGTGGACCGGCAAACCCGTTTTCTCTAAGCCTCTTTTGAGCTCGAACCGGCATTATCCAGCAACGCAGAAAGAGCTTCAAGAACATAAGGCTAAGAACTACGACGATAACATTGAAGATCATGTTCCAAAACCGAGACACGTCAAGAAACTGATCCATCTCGAATATCTCTCCAAAAAATTAAGAATAGATATAGGTCGATATATATTTGTGTGTGTGTTTATTATCGTTAGGACTGTATATGTGCAAGTGATTTTGGGTGCAATACTGGATGTTGTATTCAGAATGTTTGCAGGTGAAACATGGGAATCAACCAAATGAGGTATTTATAGATGTTTTCTAGGTTCGGGTTGAGAAGAATGTCATACTTGGACCAACAACGAACCTCTCTTCTCTTTTTTTTTTAAATTTATTATATTGTTGGATTTTATTTTATGTTGTTACATAACAACGTTTCTTTACCATTTTCTGGTCAAACATTATCGGCATTTAGCCTTCCTGTCTTTTTCCTTTTCGATATAGTAATGTTTTGTAGAGTTTTTTTTTTTGTTGCCTAGTTTCTCGGGCTTCTTTTTTTGAATAACTGAAAGTGATGTGAACGTATATAAAATGGATGTTGTATTTTAATCCGTAAAGGTAAAAAGGTTTTCAACTGGTAAATTATTTACCAAAGGAAAAAAGGATAAGTTACTTAGGTTATACTGCGTTTTAATTTTTTTTTATCAACCTACTGCGTTTTAATTAAAACGCTAACTAGCTGATTTCTTTAGAAAATTGCCAATTTGTTTAATCTAATCACACGTTTTGTCATTTTAGTGTCATCTTTTCATATTTAATGATTTATGTTTTAATTTGTCTTTGTTTCACATAAATATAAATAATTACTATTTTAAGGACCATAACATCTTTTTATATTTTGGCCAAGCAATATCTTTTAATTTTAACATTATTAATCAATTCATGAACTCATCTCTTTTAGCTTAAACATAAATTTTCGTAATTTTTTTCTAAGTTATCCAATAAATTTCAGTTTTATTTTTTTGCTTTTTCATTAATTTTCTAGAGTTTTATTTTATATAAATTTCCTTTCACTCAGTGAAAATAATATTTATAATTTAAAATTATGTCTAATGATCCCAATTATTATCACCATAAAAAAACTTCAATAACCGATTAAATCATGAATTATGTTTATAGGCAAAAAAGGTAATTATCTTTTATTTTTTTATGAAATTAATGATGATACTATACATTTGGAACATAGTAATAAGCAATTATCGTATTTCACAAATATTTGGTACCGCTTGAGAACACAAAATAATTTATTTTTGACATGTATTTAGAACAATTAGAATGATACTTTAAGGTATGCAAAACAAAAATGAATATTAATGACAATAAATTATCTTAGTTATGTTTGTGTAACATTATATGCTTTAATTTATGATATTAACATTTTATGGATATATATATTTTCTTATATTTTATCAAAATTTGTTAACGTTTGCACGAATCCAATTTAAATTCGAAAAAATATTGTATTATTACTTTTATGGAATGTGTTCTACCACAAACTTCTCGGGTTGACAAAAATATGGATCATAGATTTATTTAGTTAAACTAAAAAGGAAATGTAAAACTTTAAGATGTTGCATTTAGATTTAAAAGCCGGTTAGTGAAAAGTAGTATAACTTGGTTTCTAGTTCCATGCACAACATAAAAATTACGCGTTCAATCACAATCAAGTGACAATATACATGTGAAATCCTCTACTTTTGAACCCAATATGTGATATCGATCACTTTCATCACTATAGTGACAAAGTCTTCAAATGCTCTCACAGTTTAATGTGAAACCCTTAGGCTTCAATCTGTTAGCCCAACATATATCACACGATCCAACAATTTCTAAATTTATACTTACAATATATATTATTTAAACCACCTAGCCTTGAAATATCTGGAATGGACCGCTGGGTCTTCTTATCAGCAAGACACAGCTTCGTCTTTTGTCCTTTTCCAATTTTTGGAGTCTAAGTTTAAAGAGAGACACACGTGCGCTATATAGTATTAAAACAAATATTAGTTACGAAAGTTATTAATATAATATATTTTTAATATTATAAAATATAAGTTCCAGGTAAAGAGAGTACTCGTGAGCAATAGTCAAAACGTTTAGCGTATGAACGAACTACGAACAAAAATTGTTAATCACACGCGTAAAGCTGCTACGACTGGTGCAAAGAACACAACATATGACAGATACCAAGTTTAAGGTCCTCTTTTTGTTTTCTACCCAACAAGCAATACCATGTAGAGTTTGATCTTCAGACATATACGTGCCAATACCATGTCACACCAAAATTAGTATCATTGAGCATTTGAAAGGGTTGTCAGGTCTGAACATAGCATATGCGCTTATATGAGACAAAAATGTTTATGGGTCCCCTTGGAGTCACTGTTTCCTCATTTAAGATTGAACCGCGTAGATTAATCCGAGTGAGCTTCCCTATTTTGTCCCCACACTAAAACACTAATAACTTCATCTCAACAAGGAGAATAAATTAGACCATTAGATATGCCATAACAAACTTAGCTTTGACTTTGTTTTAAAACTTCTTTTAAACAAACACTTCAAACTCATGACTTTTCCAAAACACATTTTTCAAATGATTGGTAACCCGCGGAATCGCGTCTAAAAACGCGATTCTTCATTTTGCAAATAAAAAAAACTTGCGGAATAGAAAAAACGCAAAAACGCAAATCTCAGTTTTTGCTGATAGAAAATACAAAGAAATGTTCATTAAGCAAAAAAGTGAGTATGAAATAGATTTTTCGCGGAATCAAATTTTTATAATTGTTTAGTTATATAATAATAATATTATTAATTATAAATAAATACAATAAAATTTTAAATTATAAATATAGTTGTTTTACATAAAATTATTTTAAACATTTAGTTAAAACATTCAAATCAATAAAAATATTTAAAAATATTAATAGTCACATTATATTAAATACATACAAATTTGCATAAAATTTGAGAAAAATAAAATAAATTAAAATAAAAAAAATTTAAACATCCTAATAAAAATAAACTTTTCTTGACAGAAAAATTTACGACAAACATAACGCTTTAAAATTTCAGAAAAACCCATAAAACTTTAAACGATATCCTAATAAAAATAGGAACAGCATTAGTATATATATATATATATATATAAATTAGAAAATCAATCATGTGATTGTTTTACTTACTCGTGAAAAAGAACATACATATAATTAACTAGCACAAGACTTTTAAAAACTATATCACAGAAGTCGTGTAAATTTCAAAACCATAACAAATAAACCAAAAGAACAAAAAACAAACCAACCAGAAATATGTGGTGTGCGAACGTAGTATAAATTAAAAAATATGTTGTAACAAAAATATTTGTGGTCATTGATCATTACAAAACAACACATGCACTAAAAAAGAGCAAAAGAGACGCATAGAAAATCAAAACGATAAAGTTTTGGAATTGCATAAAGCGTTACATAATAAACCCTAATTCCAGTATTGCCAATATAGTACAGATCATTGGCAAGAAAGTTATTTATCTCGTTTGATTATGTCACCGAGGGCAATTGTGTAAAATTAAGAAATTCGGTGCATGTTCACTACTCCGAGTCTCAGAGAATCAAAGGGTAGTAGGCGAAATTATAAGGTTTCCGGATTGTATCGTTATTTTATTCTCTTCAAAGCCGAAAATTAGTCAAACTCTATAAGCTACACTAAAAGCACATATATGGCCATATTTAGTTATATTATAAATGTTCCCGAAGTTTTCTCAAACCATAACCAAAGTAATATTCTATAGCCTATAACTTATTACGTATACGTTGTCTCCTTGTACGTTTTGGCCACGTGGGTCACGTTACTAAAAGGAGTTTCCGTTCTGTACAACGGATATATAAAGTAGTTTAATTTGATTTCCACATTTGTTACACTTAAAAAACATAACATATTAATAATCTCCATCTACATTTAAAGCTACATATGACACGTGATTCTCCCAATTAAAAAAAGATGTATTTTTCTTTTAATTGGACTGTGTTCGATAAACTGCGATTATATGGATCAGATAGATCATATAGTAAAATGGATGCGGGAAATTAGAGAGTGTATTCATTCACAAAGCAATATATTTATATAAATACATAAAACCTAATTCTAATACGGATATGTTAAAGTGGAGTAGATCACAACAAATATGTTATATATTTCTTTCATTCTAGTATTTTTTTTTCTTTTTCGGAATAGCAGTAAACTGTTTTCAATTTTCAATTTGGAAAATATATAATCAAACGTAAGAGTCGGTAATACCTTGTATCTTACTGTTTCTTGTTTTGTTTAATTTAGCATTTAGTTTTAGTTTTTCAAATAATTTTGGACAATGAATTTGATATTCTTTTCCAAATTCTTGTTCTTCTTTCTCTCTCCCCGTGAACCGAAAATTATGTCGTCTTTTGTTAACATGAAGCTATCTAAATTCAGATTTGGATTTCAATCATGGATTTAGGATCCAGGGATAAAGATAAAAAATATTAAGCTTTGTTTCACTGGAATTCGGTTGTTTGTTGGCCACACAAAATCATTAGTAGTTGTGGACTGCAAACGATGAACCTTCCCAAAGCAGAATCTATGGGTTTCAAATAGCAAAGGAGGGTCTCAGGCAGAGGAAGTTTTGTAGGGTTCAAACTGATTATTACTCTCTTCTGATTATATACGATCATCGATTGGACAAGACAGTCGTGCTTTCCCGTGTGAACTTGGGCGAAAAAGGCCATTTAATAATGATCATGTAATGATCTTTACTTGTGGTGATTTAGTTCAGACTCTTCAGACCATCGATATGATCCGGGAAGGTTATCTCGAGGAGGCTTTTAAGATGAGAAATCTGCTCCACGAGTTTATGCTTCATCATGGGATCAGAACATCTTTTTATCTTCAAGTTTGTGAGCCTTTCTTCACGTTTGAGAGATTTTGGCTCTTAAGTCGAGATCGCTTCAACAAAGCTTCCAGAGTAATAAATATCAGTGAGGACATCTTCACCGGTTTCCATAGAAGAGTTCTATTTCACCACGAGTACATGGAGTTCTTGACGGAATTTTACTAAGGAGAAAGTACATATTCATCACCAATGACATTTTTCTGATTAGTCAACATAATATTATGTGCAGTTTGGAGTTTCTTCAGCAAGATGATAGCCATTAACAAGTGTATAAAGGGGGGGGGGACATAACATATTTTATCTGTTAGCCTATAAGACTTTCATTAAGAAAGCATGGTCACTCGTAATTGTTTTATCGAAATTGTTTCAATTTCCTTTATTTGTGTTAACAATTGTCTTTGGAATGTTTTATATTTTGTAAACATTTGATATCAATATATTTGATTTGTTAAAAAATAATATAACCAGCTCCAATATATACGATAAGTACGTAAAATAAAGACATAGTAATTATGTAAGTGTCATACTAATTATTAAAAATAGTAATTTTATAGGTTCATCATGTTAGATACCAAAAGACAAAAGTAAATTTTTGAGTCATTATAACTTATGTAAGGCGAACACCATCGACTTAAGCGGAAAACATTCATATAGTGAGTTAGTTTGTCAAGAGACGAGAATATACCAAGAAGAAATTATGTAAACAGTACATTCTAATTAATTTAAAATTATAAATCATAAACACAATTGAATGCAAGTCATAGCCATATGTGGATGATATGATTAATAAAAAAAAATTGGAATGAATGGATAGTTATAATTGGAAAGAACCTCATGATCGATAAAGAATAACATAAGCAAATTACTAAAGAAAAAGAACGTTGGAGAGTTGTCTAACTAAAATCATTGTTGTTGTGAATTTCGTTTCTAAACATTCCATGGAATAACTGAGAAATTTTTTAACAAAATAGCAATGACAATTTTTTTGAGCTATCGATAATTTAATTGAATTTATAATCCAAAATCATATTTAGAAAAATTCAAAATCATGAAATCCATCAACATGATCTTGATTACAATATCCAAAATGAGTTTATTGTTTAACTTACCATTATAAGAGTCATTAAATAGGTAAAATACTTTTATGTTATTCTTGATTATACACAGGATGTGAGTCTTTAAGAGCAAGTGACTCTAATAATATAATTTATAAACATATATAATAGAAATATTAAAAATAGAAGATATTTTCAAGTCTATTTTATTTATAATATTGATATTGTGAAGTGTCAAAGTTATGAAAATTGTATCAAGATGTTCAAAAGTGATATATTTAACATAGATCTAAAAGCTTTGTATATGTCATGTGCTTGTCATAATCTTAATCCAAATGATATAACTCATTTATGTGTGAAAGCTATTTATTTCTTTGGAGTTTGGTAAATATATATGCATTATTTTCTAATTCCACAAGGGGATGAAATATTTTTTTTGAAAATATTTCTTATTTTACCATGAATTTTTATATCTAAATCTCAATCAGAGTCAAGTAAAAAGTGTTAATGCGATTAAGAATCTTCTCAAATACTAGAATTAATACACATTTAGATAATAAAGTTTTTTTCTGTGGAAAATTCATAGTACAAAGTTTGGCAACCTCCTCTAGTCTCCACGATCGAAGTCTTTGCCGCCAATTAGGGGTTTCCATTTCACTTCCAAGACAACTTATTCCTTTAGGTAAATGAAAAATTTGTTAAATTTCTTTTAGAAAATATTATTTTATTTTCTTAATATATATATTTTTTTCACAAAAAGTTATTTTATCAACAGATTTCTCAAAACTCACTTATGATATATTGTTTTTTACTGTTTTGTATAATATTTTTGTTGTCAATGTCTTTAATAATTTTAATATTTTTTTTAATAACGTGAGGTGTTGAATTCGAATCTTATACATGTGAGAAATGATAAACATTATTACCACATGATTTCCACATAATATTTTATATATTTATAATTATGAAGTATGGAAGTAGTAACTAATTACATTATAAATATTTGAATAAAACAAAAATTATCATCTCAAATTTAGTGACATATTCTTAATACAAAATTTTCAATATGCAACTGTTGTAATATATGGTAAGAAATTTAATGCCCAATGAAAAACATAAATAAAACGCATAAAATAAAAGTTATGCACAATTTTGTATAGATTTTGTCTAGACGTATTATTTATTTGTCTATAATTTAATATTAAGTAAAAACTAAATTTTGATCCGCGCTATGAAACATGAGATTATTTTTTAAAAAAATTTAAGTTTAATCAAAAAAAAAAATTAGAATTTTTTTATTTTTTTATTTACTTTTTGTATAAAAATTTTAGATAAAATATATTTATAAATGTAAAATATTTAGATGTATTAAAAAATTTATTTTCAATATAGATATAATATATAACTAAGTAAATTTTAACATGCTCTAAAGATAAACGATATTTTTAGTTTGTTTTTTTTTCATATTTTTTACTTTTTGAAAATTAAAGTATTAGATGTATTAATATTTAATTATTTTTATATTTTGTGTATGATTATATAATATAACTTTAAATTTTGATATTTATACTTTTGATTATATTACATATTATAGTATTTTATTTACAAAAATTAATTTGTTTTTATGATTTTATTTTTTTATTTTTTCAAATTCAAAATTTAAGACATGCAATATGCTCAAATGAATGGTGTCTGTTTTAATATTTTCATAATTGAAATAAACTAATTTTTCTCTTTAACCCATCATTTTGCATTTTGTAGCTACTGGGTAATCGTAAAAATAAAATACATTATTTAACTAATGAGCAAGTTTTTATTTTTTTACGAGTTTATATTAAAGTTTTTGATTGTTATATAAATTTTTTATATAACATATATATACCCAAAAAAATAATTTTTTACTTTATAAATGGCATTTTAAATAAAATAGGATGAGATGAAGATATGAGATAAAGATGAGAAAAGAAATATAATAAATTATTATTTATTATAACTAATGTCTATATGATCATGCTCAATTATATGAAATTTATTATGATTTATATTTTTTATTAGATGTTTAGACTACATTAACTTTAATAAAATTTTAATATTTTCATTAAATTCTAAAGAATTTTCAATAATATAATATTATTTTAATAATATATGCTAAATAGTCATAATAATTATGATTTTATGGGGAAAATGGTTCGGCCTTGTTCGTTTGTCGGTCGCTGCGACTTGCGACTGCAACCAGCAACCAGTGACTGGGACTGTTATGATGTTTGTTTGACAGTCGTTGGTCGCAGTCGCAGTATTGTTCGTTTGACAGTCACTGATTTTTATTTATAAATAGTTGGTCGCAGTCGCTGGTCGCAGAAAAAACCAGCGACTGAAACATCTTTCAAAACTTGCAACCAGCAACTAGTCGCAGGTTGCTGATCGCAGGTTCTACAACCAACAAACGAACAGTCGTTGGTCGCAATCGCAGCGACTGGTAAAAGAACAGCCCCTTCCTTACCAGATTTTAGGAAAAGTGAGTCAAGGTTTCACATCTCCTCTTTGACATCATAATCTTTGCCATCGACAACGGAATTAGAATTGCCAAGTCAAAATTTCCACGTTGTTTACTTTTCTATTGAGCATATCTTCAAACTTATTATTTTCTTTGTTAAATATGAAGGATTTGGGTTTGAACCAAATTTTATAATATTAAGCATCTCTTCTACTAGGAATCAAATTAGGAGCATAGCAGAATCACTATTTGTGTTTAACTATTAATCCAACTACATCCAGTGGTTATTTTTTTAATATTTAATAGAGAATTAATAAAAAGGCCAAACTTAATATCTCTTCTTGATTTTTTCTATTAAGTCTTCCTAAATGTTTTTGGTGTGTACTTGGATACTAAAAGAAGCTACTATGCTAAATGTTTTGTCACAATATTCCATTTATCTTAGTTAAAATCGCGATTATTATACAAATAGTTGTAGTTTCTACCTTTTATTATGAATAATTGTAAGAGATTGCCTGATTTATAGATAGAAATTTAAGCCTTAAAAACTAGTTAAATCTTCCGTTGAGATGATCAAACCTACACTACATGATAGTGCTTCAGCGATCAATATGATACTTAGATTTCAACTTACCTAAAAATATAAATCATTGTATTTTTCAATAGAGATAATCTTATTGGAGATATTCAGCACAATGCAAATGGTATCTTTAACCTAGTCTTGTATTTTAAGAGTAAAGACATCCATAGACATTTTCAAACGTATAGAAACAGAGAGATAAATTTGTTTTGTTAAATGAATTAAATAGTGTATTTTTTTAATTAATACAACTACGACTCTTCAGTGCCGCCACATAACTCTCATTTGTCAACAGTATTATCGTTAATCTTCGAAATTAAGGAAAAAAAATTAAAATTTCCAAGAAATTAAAAATTCATGTAACGATATATTACCCCCTCTATAAATAGGCTAGTGCTAAACCACAGCCCAAAGAGCATCTCTTTGTGCGATCTCCATTTCACAACATGGTTCTGAAAACTCTCTTTGTTGTTTCTATGCTTCTCCTTCCCGTCTATTTTCAGACGATACTTGGTTAAGTTTCATGGCTAATTGTTTTATACTTTCTCATTTGCATATATCTTATCGTAAGTATCTAGCTACGAGTATACAAACTAGTATTTTCATTTTATTTTTAATTGGAGGAAAAAGTTTATAGATCACTTCTAAATTCCAAGAGTATATACGAATATATTTGTGATCTTAACAAAAAAAAAACGATTGGCATTATTTTCGTAGGGCACGAAGTCAAGTGCGAGAATCTGGACAAAGACACGTGTGCATTCGCGATCTCGTCGACTGGTAAACGCTGCGTTTTGGAGAAGAGTGTGAGGAGGAGTGGGATCGAGGCGTACACGTGTCGATCATCGGAGATAGAAGCGGAGAAGGTCACAAACATTGTTGAGTCAGATGAATGCATCAAAGCCTGTGGTCTAGACCGAAAATCTTTGGGTATATCTTCAGACGCATTATTGGAATCCCGGTTTACTCAGAAACTCTGCTCGGTTAAATGCTTAACACAATGCCCTAACGTCGTCGATCTCTTCTTCAATCTTGCTGCTGGCGAAGGTACGGTATTGTGAGACCGGTTCGGTTAAAAACTAGTACACTTTTTCTCTACATAGAGTTCGGTTTAATCTAATTTTGTTTGGTTTATATAATAGGAGTATATTTGTCAAAGCTATGTGAATCACAAGAAGGAAAATCAAGAAGGGCAATGTCGGAGATTAGGAGTTCGGGAACTGTAACGGACACTCTTGGACCGGTTGGGCCAGTCAGGTTGGTTGAGATGGCACCGGAGCCAGATACTTCACCGGAATACACGCCTTACGCGCCGCCACTTTCACCGGGGTACGCGCTTCCCGTGGCGGCACCTTCACCGGGGTACGTGCCTTCTGCGCCGGAGTCAGCTACTTCATCGGACTACACGCCCTCCGTGGCGGCACCTTCACCGGGGTACGTGCCTTCTGCGCCGGCACCTTCACCGTATTAGATATGGCAAGCGAGTATAGAGAGAAGACGTACCATGTGTGATGAGATTCCCAAAAGAATAATTAAGAACTTTATGTTTAGATCGATGGTTTATTACATCGTTTTATGATTACTTATAAATATTCCATAAAACACACCGTGAGGCATAACTAAAGAGACTGTGAAAGTTGTGAGCATTCTGGTGGAACTTATACTAGTAATAAATAATAATATACTGTATTTTATTATATAGTCCAACAAAATATGTTTTGAGCTATAATAAGATGGACACGAGTCGGGTCTGAAAATTTTGGATATCCAAACTCAAGCAGATAATCCATTTATGTACTTATACTCGATCAAAGCGAGAGAATTTTGGTTTTGTGAGCTTAGTTTCAAATATAGGACTTTTTTCGGGCGGTGCAATATTAAAATCTCTACATAGTACAACAATAGTGGTTGTGGCCAAATGGTTGTGCAACCAGAAAAATTAAATAATGTTGACTTATGCATTTCTCTGAGAAATCATCATTTCCCATAAAAACATGATACCAACAAAAATCCTGAAATTGTTAACTACTATATTAAAGAGGAATGGTGGGACAAATTTATTCATCTAAAATCTTTAATCAATTTATCTACTATATTTTACTCATTTTTATCAAACTGATTCGTCTAATGTTTAACACATTTATCTACATTTCATTCATCTTTATCAATCTACATTGCGGTTTTCCTCTTGTTTATTACTTAATTTTATATATTAAAATCAGATTTATATGTAAAACAGTTATTTAAGAAATCATTTAAATCTTTAAATGTATGTTATGGATGGTGAGTTTGACTTCTTTCGTCTCCCAACCCTATAATTTTCTTTTGAAACTTATAAACTAATGGGCCTTCAACATTCTTTTTTGGGTTCTAGTCATAGTCAATGTTCTTAAACCTGACATAGATAACGAACCGGACTACTTTTGGTTCTGGAATCAGGAAGAACTAAATTAAAAAAAGACAGAGTGAAATGGTGAAGATATTATCTATCTTTTATCATCACAACTACAGGGAGTGAGAGTGTCTCTTATATAGGAAGAGGATTCCAACATACATAAAATTCAACAGAAATTAGTTACATGGTTTGATCAGACCAAATTTAAATTACATGGGGTGATCAAACTTAATTACATGGGTTTAATTTAATAGTAGCGACAAAACGCAATGGCGTCAAAAAAATTCTAATGATTTCTTAGGTTAAGAAACATAGAGGCCCATTTAGTATTAGGCCGGATAGAGCCAAGCCCGTTCAAAACAAATCAACATTCCCTAGCAAAATCTCTCAACGAAGAAAGCGTCACTAGAAAACCTCTGCGTCTTTCTTGGTCTTCACTGACTTTATCGCCGCCGGTGAAAATCAATCGTCTTTCTTCTCTTAGGATACAGTAGTCGACAATGGTGAGTCAAAGGCAAAGACTTGCACGGAAGCGATACAAGGAAGCTCACCCAGAAGAGTTCCCAAAACCAGAACCAACGCCGCCAAAGGATCCCGACAAGAAGAAGAAGAAAAAGAGCTTGTTCAAACGTAAGAAACCTGGCTCTTCCACTGATAAACCCATGAGAAAAGGCTCATCCACGAGGCATCCTCTCCGAGTTCCTGGTATGAAACCTGGGGAAGGCTGTTATATCTGCAAATCCAAAACTCATATCGCTAAACTCTGCCCTGAAAAATCTGAGTGGGAGAGAAACAAGGTTTGCTTTGCTCTCTTCTTGATTTTCTAAACTGTTGCTTTCTTCTTTTATCGTTGGCTTAGGATTAGAGTGATGGAACCTGGCCTTGTAGGGTTTTGCTTGAAGACATATACGGATGAATTTTTTGTTATAAATAGTTAAGTTTCATGTTTATAGCTTAGTTTGTAGGTTTTTTTTTCTCTTGTTAGAATCAATCAAGGGTTTAAGAATTGAGTTAAAGATCTGATTTTTTGTTGTTTCTTAAGCACTATAAACCCGAACAACTGATTGTTGTTCCTTTGATGATTACTTCCTTTTTAAAGCGAATAGCATTTTGGTTATTAATGTTTGTTTTATTGCTTGTAGATATGCTTGCAATGCCGAAGGCGAGGGCATAGTCTTAAAAACTGTCCCGACAAGAACGATGATAGCAGTTTCGAGAAGAAGCTATGTTACAACTGTGGAGATACTGGTCATTCACTTTCTCATTGTCCCAAACCTTTGGAAGATGGTAAGTCTGTCTGTATATCTTGTCTGGTTGATCTATGCTATGTGTTAGAGTCGTGATCCGAAAGATTTTCCTTTTTTTTTCTATTGGAAGATGTTGAAGAAGCTTAAAGATCTGTCCCACAGATATTTAACTAAGGGTCTAAAATGTAGTTCATGTTAAGTGTGGCTCAACTATATTCATTTGGTCACTAAAGTTGCTGTTTTTTTATACTTTTGTAGGAGGGACGAAATTCGCAAGTTGTTTCATATGCAAGGGACACGGACACATAAGCAAGAACTGTCCTCGGAACAAGCATGGAGTCTACCCAATGGTACAAAATCTTGTTTTGATCCTTTTCTTTTCCCCTCGTACAGAATGAGTTTCGACGTGTTATATAATATAATTTGATTGGTTTTGTTTTGCAGGGTGGGTGTTGTAAAGTATGTGGGAGTGTGGCGCATCTCGTCAAAGACTGTCCCGATAAACTCAGCAGAGATTCAGCCCCGTCAAGGAGTTCAAGTAACATTTTCTTTCAATATTTCACCCTTTCTTTTCCTGATCAATCTAATTCGTCATCCTAGTCAAGTAGTTTCTCTTTCATTTGAACCTTCCTGTCAACTACTTGGAGACAGTAAATGCTTTTTCTTTTTATCTTATTAAGACTTTTAACTCTATCTCCCGCATGAAACGACAGGATTTGATGCTACACCAAGAGGGAAACTCACTAAGTTCAGTGGGGACGATCTTGAGGATGATTTCTATGAAGAGCCTATAAGCAGCAAGAAGATGAAGACCTCTGATGCTACTACACCTGATGATTTAGATGAGAAGAGCATCCCGAAAAAGAAACAAGGTCCAAAGGTTGTCAATTTCGTTGGATGATCACAAATCAACTCGAGAAGGGGTCGTCAATTTTGTAGGAAAGATCAATCTGTGTGTTCTCTATCTGCCTTTGTGTAAGGACAAATTTCTATTTAAAGATATTTTTAAGGTTATGTAATGGAATCACACAGTCGATTCTGTTTAAGATAGTCTCTAAAACCGATCAAACCGACCAAGAACCAAATGATTTAAATCGTAAATCGTTTTGTCGACCATACGCTAGACATAAGTCCTTAATATGGATGGATAAGGATGTAGCTATGCTAAAATTAGACTAAAAAAAATTGTTCGGAAAGAAAGGATGGTTAGGCGAATTCTAAGGATAAAGAGGAAAAAAGGTGTGGTTTGATGTTAAAACAAGAGAGGCATTAATGGTTGTCCGAGTTCGTCTCGATTAGCCTATTCAAATCAAATTAAGAATCTCTTCTTCCCCCAAAAGTTTTCATTTCCCTTTTTCTTCATTCTTCTTCTCTCCTGCAACAAAAGAAGACAAAAACAAAACAACAAGTCTCATCTCTCTAATATCTCTTTGTTGTCTTAGGTTTGTCGCCATCAACCAAACGCAATGGTGTGTTCTCTCATTCTTTTCTCTGTTTCTTGTTATGCCTAGATCCAGTTTTTGCGTTAACATATTATAAAATGGTTTCTTTACTCATATGTTATAACCATATATATTGACGTTTGAAACAATATCCATCTTGAATTACCACTTACATAATGGCTATATATAATGCTTTTTCTTACCTTAAACTTATATTTATATGAATTGAAAAGGCGAACGCGGCGTCGGGAATGGCGGTGGAAGACGAATGTAAGCTGAAGTTTTTGGAGCTAAAAGCAAAGAGAAACTATAGGTTCATAATATTCAGGATAGATGGACAACAAGTGGTGGTGGAAAAGCTTGGAAGTCCCGAGGAGAACTACGACGATTTCTCCAATTCCCTACCGGCCAACGAATGCCGCTACGCTGTCTATGACTTCGACTTCACCACTGCTGAGAATTGCCAGAAGAGCAAGATCTTCTTCATAGCATGGTAATTACAAAACCCTCATGAAACATACTAGTTTTGCATTACTCAGATTTGAACATGTTTGTTAACACAACAACGTACGACATGACTAGATTACATGTCACTGTAACATGTTATGAAACATATATATAGATTAAGGATTGTATTGGATGATGCATGTACGTATATGGTAGGTCACCGGATTCTTCGAGGGTGAGGATGAAGATGGTGTACGCGAGCTCAAAGGACAGGTTCAAGAGAGAATTGGACGGGATTCAGGTGGAGTTACAAGCCACGGACCCGAGCGAGATGAGTCTCGACATCATCAAAAGTCGAGCTCTCTAGATTCATATATGCTTGATTTCTTATCATATATCCATAAATGATCCATCATCATCATTCAAATTAAAGAACTTCTCCATGTTTATGTAACTTTCTTGGTTTCATTCATTCTTAATTCTTCCTCTTGACTATTTTTTTCTCTTTTTTTTTATTTACATTTTAAATTGACATGGGTTTTATACTTTGGCTCGGGAGAAGCTTAAAACCATGTAGTTTCTCGTGTAATAGCTGCATACTTTCGTTGGAAAATAAAAAAGATATTTTCTCCATTGCAAGTTAACACATTGTCGATATGTCCGAGTGGTTAAGGAGATAGACTTGAATTCTATTGGGCTTCGGTTCGAACCCTGCTGTCGACGTTTTCTCTTCCATCCCCCTTTTTTCGGTTTTGGCTAAAGTTATGCTCGAGGCATATCCGATATCGCCTAATGCCAGTACATGTAAGATTCTCAGAAAAGCAAACAAGAGAAGTTAAAATATAGCATAAAGTCGTTACTGGTTTACCGTTTGGAGTAAATCTTGATATACTATGTAATGGAAACCATATAAACAAAACATTATACATATGTGTTATTGTGTTCTTGTCCGATTCACCCGACTCCCCCGAGGGTTTGTTAATCTTCTTGATTTACATTATACATATGTGCAGTTGTACACTGGATTTACCATTCAAATGGTTATGTAAAGCCTGAAATATCCTCGTTGTCACGGATTTCAGCTCGAATTCAGCATCCTTACTATCAAACTATTAAAAACTAATTTCAACAACAATTCATACATCCGATGATCTCTTGCGTTTAGCAATAGCATATTGGAAACTAAGCAGCTTAGCAAAAACAATTTGCGGTGACATCACTACTTCAGCAAAAGATTGATCGTAGAGATTTACTCAGTACCACCGTTAAGTATTTGGTATTATATTTTCTTTTCCGGCGCTGATCACAGCTTCACCTGTCGCAACCAACAAATCACGTAACGATATAATATTATTATTGTGGCCTTTGGGAAACAGAGTTTTGTTGCAGATATTCGCATGTGATGGACCTCTCACTTCATTCTGTGGACATCATCTTTGCTAAGCCTCTCCATACCTATGATAACAACACACACTCCTTGTTGCATATTTCACTCACGATTACAACCTAACACTACCTTTTTTATCTTGTTACTCCGTTCTTTCTCCTAATAATTCAACATCCACTTAATTTTTTACTATACAGTAATTTTGTTTATACTATGTTACTGTACTAGGAACTAGGAAGTGCCCCTAAGCGGTTGCGCATAATGAAAAATGCATATTATTCACTTTTACGGTTTATAAAAGAACAAATTGTTTGATGCCGTCATCAATTTTACAGTTAGAAGAAAACGGATAATTACCTTATACAAAAAAAAGAGAGATACAGAGAACTTATAAATAAATGATGTTGCAAGAAAATAAAAGAGAATGTACAATGAAAAATGGAAATAGGCATTCATACATTTTTTTTTATCTCTTGGGCTCACTCCAAGTTTTGCCTTCGAAGAACTCGTTAAGCATTCGCTCAAGATCCTCAGGAGTGAACCTTATATACTTCTGTGGGTTCTTACCACTTTCTATCATCGGCCTGAAACACACCACAAACAAAACAATAACATTTAATTCTTTCTGAACACGAAACCACAAACTATACCAAATCATTTATTCCTTCTTCACTTTCTTGAAAGGCACGAAACCACACAAACTAATCTTAACAAAGCTGTTTTAAGGGTGTTTTTGGACTGTATGTACCCGAAACGTTTGAGAAATGATCTGAACGCAGGTAAAAGAACTTCCGCAACAGCGAGCCTGAGAGATTCACGCAACTCACTGTCCGGAACTGTCCATTGGCATTGTCTTTGGTGAAGTTCTTCAAACTGAGAATTGAATGTCTTGAATCTGTCTTTTACTGATGCTCTTGATATATTCGAGTTCTCTATCGGACCGCTCCCACTAGACTGAACCGTTAGACACTGCAAAATCTGAAAAAGAAATGACTCATCAGAAAATAACTCTTCAAGCATTTTAGTGCATAAACTTGAAACGAACAGTAATTAGACCTTTGCCCAGGAAACTCTCTTGTACTGATTTGCGTGTTGCTGTACGATTCTTCGATGTATTTGAACCCAATCATCACCCAACAAATCCTTTGCCTCTGACCTGTTAACAATGTAAGTCTAGTTCAGGATTATATCTAGGCATTGGTTCTGTTTAAAGAGAGTTTGAGTCGAAGAAGCAGAACAGAACCTCCTAACAGATCTCACTATGTAGTGAACATTGTTCATTAAGAATAGTTGAGTTAATGCTGCATCTTTGTACTGCTTTGATTTACCATCCAGATTGTTCTGTAAAGCATGCATGATCCTTGTTGTTACAGCTCCAAGCTCAGTATCAGGATCTTTACTATCAAACTCTTGAAAAAGTAGCCTCAACGTCGATTGGTAACTGTTTCGAGATTCCAAAAACCACTGATTAGTTTACAGGGCCGGTCCAGAAGCCAAACAACCAAAACTTGAGCCTAGGGCAGCATAAACTTTTGTTTTTTTATAGGCATCAAAAGTACATCAAATTTTTTAAAAAAAATATATATAAAATATTAAAAGCATAAAAACAAATTTAGCATAGAACATCAAAATTTATTGGACCGGTGCTGTTAGTCCAAGAAAAATGAAAATTTTCGTTGGTATAAGGAAAGCTACTTACTCGAATAAGAACTTCACGTAGTTTATAACGTAGCTAGTAAGCGGATGTACGGTTCCATCCATAACTGCGGTTTTCGTAGCATCCTTTTCGACCGCTTCTTCAAAATCAGCAAATGTTTCTTGCGCTGTCTGAGCTAATCGCTTAGTCAGATTCAGCGCAGATTCTTTCATCTCGGTACAAGGTTTGCTTCCAAAGACCAACTCAATCTATAAATGCAAAAGCAGTTAGGTTCACTCATAGACATAAATGAAACTATGATGTGTGATGGTGTGAGACATTAATACGTTACCTCGGGCTGAAGCTCTCTCATTATTTCATACATATCTAACAGAACAAACAGTTTTTCTGGTGATCTCTTGCTCTTAGCAATAGCCTCCCCGAAACTAAGCAACACAGCTACACTATTTGCTGTGACTTCACCAAAACATTGATCCCTGAGTGACTCAACGCCATCGAGTATTTGGTCGCAGATTTTCTTTTCCGCAGCAAATAATAGTTTCACCTGTCTCAATGCAGCAAAGAAATTGCAGTGTAAATGAAGGAACAAGTAATGATCTATTTAGGTCTTATTGTTTTTTTTTTTTGTTGGAAGAGATTATTTTTACAGATATTCGCATGTAATGGATCCAATTCCCGATCTTGGCCTCTAAGACCTCCCATTGCATTCTCTGAACATCATCTTTGCTAAGCCTCTCCACACCTAATTTCTTAAGGCTCTGCTCCAACACTGCTGCACGCGTATCCCTAATAAATTACAAGAAGTCGTATAGGATCAGTATATAAATCACGAACAAAGGATGCTAACATCTTCGTATCAACTCCAGAAGAGTATAAGAAGAGAAGGTACAGATTAAGCAGAAGTTGGACCTGTAAGTTTTGAACAGTTGTTGCTGATGACCAGCTTGAACCATCTGTTGAGCCAAATCATGAAGCAGAGGAAGAACCCTCGGGGGAATGACTGTTGGGACTGTAAAAATAGCGTTTTCTAAGCTTTTCTGATGCGGATCATGACTCTTGCCGCCACTACCTTCACCATCTGTTGATGGTCGAAGATTGCTTGGAAGACATTCGAACAAGCGATCAGGTTCCATTGGCTTGCTAGAAAAAAAAAAATCAAGTGTTAGAAATAATCCTCTTCAGTTAGGCACAATCAAATCTATATATCCAAACATACAAACCTGTAGTTTTGCAGTATCTGTCTGAACTCATCCTCTAGTTTCGATAGAGCTTTAGAGAGCAAACTGTGAGCATGACTAATCACTCCACTTGCACTTTTAAACATCTTGTTGTTGCTGAAAAATTTAATAGTGCCTCTCAGTTGATCAATTGCTTCCAGGTAGCTTTCAAGATCCTCGTGTGGTCCTCTCAGTATTTTAGCTTCCGCCTGACAAACAAAAATTAATCAATGTTGATTCAGCTTATTCACTAATTCTGCCACAGACACGAAAAAAAAGTTATGATAACCAAACTCTCCTTCTTACCTACAACATAATTCGGATCAGTAACAAAGATGTGACCTTCTAGCCAAAGAAGAGCTTGAAAACAAACCTCAAAACTAACAAGTTCCAACATTCTGTGGTAAATCAAGCTACATTAACCATACCTAGAGTCAAAAGGTTCCCAGATATGCACCAAACCCTTAATACGGATTACTATTTATCTAACTCCTTCAACTAAAACAAATAAAGTTCCTGAAACGCTTAGGATATAGAATGATTACACACCAAGAGCCTAGCATAATAACATTTTTTGACTAATCAAAATAGAAGCGAAACCATAGAAAGCAGCGGATCCTTAGAGCAGATTACTTTATATCTAACTGAACAGAGTCCTGGCCTAAGAGCTTAGGGTTCACCACATCAAAAAGCTAAATTTTGCTACTTTGTTCATAGGATCTCTATGTTGGAATTTTTCAGGATGCATTCTATACAAATATTTTATTTGAACAGAATACTTACTTGAAAAGCAAGCAAACAAGAGGAGAAGTGTGAAATGGAGAGAGTGTTAAGAGAGAAGACAAAAAGAAAAACCTTTCTAGTGAGATCAAACTGATCCAAAATAACCTCAGCTGCTTTCAATGCCTTGTCGATATTCTCATGAGCTCTCCTTATAGAATGTGTTCTTATCTACACAAAACAACCAATCATACACAAACCAAAATTCAGATGAAATTAGCAAAAATTAAAAGAAGAAGAAATACAGTATGAATTAATTTAATAAATCTGTCCAAAATCCAAAATCTAATATCAATTTTTTTAAAAAAAATCTAATATCAAATTTTTTAAAAATAAATCTGTCTGACATTTTGAAGATAACAAAATGTAGATCTCAAAAATCCCACAAAAAAACGTCAAGAGGCCCTAAGAAAAACAGAGAAGAAGGAAGGAAGGAAGGAGAGGGACCTGAGTGGGACGCATGGCGGTCTCAAGAGCGGAGAGACGGTGGTCAAAAGAGCCGAGGATACCGACCATGTTATCGGTAATGGTTTGGCTTTTCTGTAGAGACTTTTTCATCAGACCTGCTCGCTCGGACAGGGCTTCCATCGCTTGAGCCACACCCATTTTTCCTCAGCTTTTTTTTTTCTTTTTTTTTTGAGGGAAATGATTTGGATCGAAGAAGGGAAAATGAAGAAGAGATTTGCGTGAAAGTTTTCGCAGATTATTTTTTATCTTTTGGGGATTCTGGAAAGTGCAAAATGCACGCGGTGTAGTCGAGACGCTCTGCGATATGGACGAGCTGAAAGAATAATAATAAAAAGGTTCATGCGATTTTGCACCACACCTAGCGATAGATTCGCTTGTTTCGTCTTTTTAGGTGATTTTGTGGGTCCCTTTACGTGTTTTTTTTTATAAATGAATTATTTAATTAAAATTTATTGTTTATTGTGTGAAACAATATTGAGCCACGGTCTGGTGACGGTGTTTTGGTTTTCCATAAATTTAGTTTTTTGGATAAAATTTGATTTAACTGTAATTAAAATTCGAAGTTTTTGATTGGTAAATAAACTGTGAGTGTTGGTTTTGAGTTTATTAAGCCCAAAATCAAAAACTCTAACAGAAAGAGATTAGATTTTGGATTTAGAAGAGAAGAAACTTTGTTTGATTTCAGGACATTTATAAATAAACCGTGGAGCTAACCGGAATCAATTGTTACTGCTGTCATATTTATGTCCAAGTGTGATATGTAGAGTTGTTAGTGGTAGGAGCCTTGCAACAAAAAAAAAGTAGGGAAAAAATTGACATTAGCTAAAAGTGGTAATGCTTTCATCTCAAATAAGCAATTAATAATGATTTCCAAACAAATTGATAATATATCTTTGTTATTATCTTGAATTCGTTTCAGCCCTGTCGTTACCTTCAGTCACTTTGATTATCTAAAAACTTAGAAAAACCGAACATAAATGAACTGGTGCAGCGGATTGATTAATGTGGTAAAACTGAGTGTGAAAGTGGTATTATTCATTTTTTATAAAAAATGAATCCATCACAATATTGATTGAAGCATCCTGCACTCAACGAACCCATCACAACACTGATTACCTTGGTAAATATACCTCCTTCTCTAATGGCTTCAATAATCTTATTGATTGGTTTCATAGCTATCTTTTGCTTTCTCATCCTCGTTGCTTATTTTTCAAAAAACGTCATGACCGGTTCCTTGGAAACTGGCCAGTTATGGGGATGCTTCCGGGTCCTCTCCTAGTCCTCCACCGTATCTACGACTTCACCGTGGAGCTTCTTGAAAACACTGGCTTGAAAACGGACCGTGGTTTGCAGGAATGGATATGCTGGTCACAGCTGATCCGGCTAATATTCACTACCTATTAAGGTCAAACTTCTCAAATTTCACTAAAGGTGCCGACTTCAAAGAAGTCTTTGATGCTTTCGAAGACTCGTTACTCACAAAGGACTCTGAGGCATGGAAGAATCTGAGGAAAGCTTCTCAGATCATGATCAATCATGAAGGAGTTCAAATACTGCAAATGAGTACCACCAATTGTAAATTCAAGGACAGGACTGTTCCTCTTTTTAACCATTTTGCAGAGGAAGGAACAACCGTAGATTTGCTACACGATCATCTTCTACATAAGATCATATCAGCTAAACGATAGGAGATCAAAATTCATGGGAAAGGAGAGGCCATGGACGTTTTGACGTATTACATGACTTTTGACTCAACCAAATATCAAAACTTGAAACCGAGTAGCGATAAGTTTCATCAGAGACGCTATTTTGGGTTTTTTTTATTGCGGCAAGAGACAGAACAAGCTCAGCACTCACTTGGTTTTCTGGATTCTATCCAAGAACCCTGAAGCATCGACCAAGATCCGAAAAGAAATCAACAAGAATATGCCAAATTTTGATCCCGCTAATTTAGACAAGGTCGTGTACCTAGAAGGTGCCGTGTGTGAGGCGCTAAGGCTATACCCACCAGTTCCATTTAACCACTAGTCACCGACAAAGCCAGACGTGCTTCCAAGTGGGCATAGAGTCGATGAGAACTGGAATATAGTAATCTCTATATATGCATTCGGGAGGATGAGATATGTTTGGGGGAGATGATGCAGAAGATTTCAGACCAGAGAGATGGATCTCAGAGAGTGGAATGTTGAGACATGAACCTTCGAATAAGTTCTTGGCCTTTAATGCTGGTCCAAGAACTTGCTTGGGGAAAAAGTTAACGTTCTTGCAGATGAAGACATGGCAGTGGAAATCATACGTAACTATGACATCAAGGTCGTGGAAGGGCACGAACCCAAACCAGTTGCTTCGGTTATTCTTCGCATGCAATATGGCCTGAAAGTTAGTGTCACTAAGATCTATTACTAATAATATTTTATTTGTGTTTTATGATCCGAAAAAAGTTGTCAAATGGGACTATGGACTAATAATAATAAAGAAAGTAGTTTTTAAGATTTAAATAAAATATGTATGTGTACGCATGGTTAGATTTATTTTGCATAAAATTCTTGTCCATTGTTTGCTTCAAAACAGCTAGTAGTATTTTATAATAACTCTCATCGATCGTTTCAATTTATATGCATGTTGTCTTGTGAGTTGATAGATACTTAGTGCAATATTGTTTTTTTTTCTAATATAAAATTTATCAATCAACAAACAAATTTACAGAGAAAATGCTTTGGTGGGAGCTAATGTAAAGTAGAAAAGGATGAAAACATGGAATCTTTCTAATTTAAACTTGTGTACCAAACCAATAGGAGAGCCCATTGTCTTGTCTATTCCCATTGTTCAGATGGCAATGAATTTGTTCCGAATTGACATTTTCACATTACTATAGAGTGATATGATCCAGAGGTGTAATTGGTTTTCCAATGCCGTCTCTGGTTACGTTTTTTTTTTTCATATATGGTAGATTGTACTATGTATCAAGCACAAATTCATTACAAAACTCCGATTAAAATTCATCCTCCAAACAAAAGGCATCCAAAAATCTGTCTTATAGTTCCCTAACCTATAAGGTGTAAGTTGCAGCCTATACTAACGTTCGGGTTAAAGTGCTTAGGGGCATATATATTAGTTCAATAGAGGATGAAATTGTATTTGTGTTTGAGACCACGGAATACACTTGCCATTTTACTTAATATTCATTTTATGACACATTTCTCACGTTCATCTAAAAGGTTCATCACATATGCATCTCACGTTCATATAAAATTAGACACAAGATTAATTTTATTAGTCATACAACGCTAAACACACTCCCGAAGTGTTTTGTCTTTAAAAGCTATAATCATTTAGAACCAATGGCTGGTAAGGAAGTAGCAAGAAGTTGATCCAAAGCATATATTTTATCCTTTGACACAAACAAGGATTACTACATTACATCAAAATACATGAAAGTGACAAACAAAGACATCAACAAAAACATACACAAACATTCAGTAGCATATTCCAAATCTCAGTTCCCAGATTTTTTAAAGTCCTCTCTGCACTGGCACAGCTCCAGTACTACCACCTGTCTCTCCCAATCCGCTTTCATCTGAATCAGAAAACCTTTTAGTCCCTACATTTGCAACAAAAGATTTGAGTAAATCACAAGCGATAACATACCAAAATGTTGATTAAACCACATTTACAAGGAGTCAAGGACGAGTGAGTTTTACCAAAGGAGGATCCAAGTGATTGTGAAGGCTCTTCAACTGAAACTGGAGATTTTGGCTTCATCTCCTCGGTCGTCGTACCACCGAGCCAATAATTGTACACTCCTTTAATCTTCCCCACCATTCCTCCTCCTTTCCCTTCCTCTACAACAGCTTCACCATGTTCTGTCTCCTCCGATAACTGGTCGGAAGGGATCTCCTCCGCGGCTACTTCCACTTCCTTTGTCGTCGTTGTCTTCTTCCCTTCTTCCGCTCCGAGATTAAGTTTCTCGGCAACCATCTCAGAAAAAGCTTTGTTTTCTTCTTCAGGTGTCATCTTCTCCGCCAGAGACACACCTTTTCCTTCCTCTTGTTCCGTCTCCTCCGCTCCATTTCCACCGCCGGAGAGGGGCAATTTCATCGTCACAGGTGATGCAGTTTCTTTGACACTTTCGTCATCGATAGATAACTTATCAGCAACAGTTTCAACACTCACGGGACTCTCGTCTTTCCCACCGGCTGTTTCGCCAGAGTAACCTAGACTTGAAGCGACGACGTTCTTCGTGGCTATAGCTTTATTGGTTACGAACGGCGTCGCCGAACCTATCATCTCCGTGTAGGTGGTGGGTTTTGGCTCTTGTGCATCAGCTTTCGAGTCGAAATCATTTCTCTCTTTCGGTCCCGAAAACTCTGGAGAGAACTGATCATTAGTTTCCGTCGGTAAGTCTCTACCCAATCCAGTAGCCTCTACTTTCACATCATCACTTCTCGCCGGAAAACTTTCGTCCATTCCAGATTCTCCGTCAAGTCTAGTGGGCGAATCTTTGCCGACTGCAGATTTCATCTCCTGATCAAACTCATAGCTTTTCCCCAAAAAATCTTCTCTTCTCTCAGTTCCTGGCTCTCCAGCTCCGTTGTCCTTGCCGATTTCAGATCCGATCGTCTGTTCAAATTCATGACTCCTTGCCGGAAAATCCTCCCTCAGCTCAGTTTCTGGTTTCCCGCCAAATCTCGTCGGCGAATCGTTTTCTACTCCAGATTCCATCTTCTGATCAAACTCATAGCTTTTCGCCGGAAAATCATCCCTCGGTTCAGTTTCTGTCTTCCCGCCAAATCTCGTCGGTGAATCGTTACCGATTCCAGATACGATCTTCTGATCAAAGTCATGGCCTTTCACCGGATAATCATCCACCGGTCCAGTTTCTGTTCTCCCGCCAAATCCGGTCGGCGAATCGTTACCGATTCCAGATTCAATATTCTGATCAAAGTCACGGCTTTTCGCCGGGAAAGTCTCCATCGATCCAGTTTCTGTCTTCCCGCCAAATCCGGTGGGCGAATCGTTGCGAGTTTCAGATTCGCTCTTCTCATCAAACTCGAAGGTTCTCGTCGGAAGATCTTTTCCGAGCTCTGTTTCTGATTCTCCTTCAAATCTAACCGGTGAATCCTTTCCGATTCTAGATTCGGAAGGATAAGTAGATTCACCACTAAGATCGTCTTCCAATCTTTTGGGCCTCTCAGTGTTGACTTCCTGTTGACCACCGAGAGATTCATCTTCACCACCAGGAGTCGTCACATCCTCTGTTTGTGGAGAGAGCAGAGACACGGGAGTGTTCAATGGCACGTGATGAGTCTCTCTGCTATCTTCCCTTTCCGACACATCTGATGTTCTTACAGGATAAGACGGTGCCTCGTGTTCGTAAGTAGCATTTGCTAGAGATGGTTCAGGTTCAACGCGTCTGTTGTCATCAGAAGAATACACAGCAGTTGAATCCTTCGCCCCTGAAGGAACGATCTCCTCCGGCGCCGGAACATTAGTTTCTCGAGGATGACTTAAAGACTCAGGTAGACTCGTTTTGTAACTTCTCACGGCGGAATCTTCATTCACTATGCATTATACACAAATATAAAAACGATAATGTCACGAAAACATAACGGGTATATCATAAATTGGAGGGGTGAATTAGAAAGAAATCAACCTGGTGCGACATGTTTCTCTGGCTCTGGTTCGTCATTTTCATCTTCTTCTTCTTCTTCGTCCAACACATTGTGATCCTGCTCATTGCCATGTTTAGTAAGACTGTTCTTGAACTTCTTAGCTCTTGCCTTTACTTTCCCGAACATTTTAGATGCTCGACTCTCATGATGCTCTTCTTCCTCTGTAACCGAATCACAATACAAAAAAAGTAGGCAAATTAAAAAAAAAAAGATGTCATAAAAAAGTACCTCAAGTTTCTGAAATTAGAATCTACTTGTATATATACCTGGATGGTGAATTTTGATTGGATCCGCTGCTTGATCATGACCAGAAGAAGGACGTGTCATATCCATTTTCCAAAGATGTGTTTTCTCTTTTCCCTAAAGAACCAAAGCAAAACGCTCTCTTTGTTTCTGTGTATTGTTTTCTTCGTCTTCTTCTCTGAGGAAATCTGAAGAGGGTTTATAGAGAGACGGAGAGAGAGCGATGAGTTATGACCGAACCAACCTCTGACACGTTATGAGTCCGTTTCTTCTTGCCATGTGTCATACTTTTTTGATCTCTAAGTCAGCTATGTCGGTATGATCTTTTTTCTTTTTTTTTTCTTTTCCTTTTCTTTTTGTTTTCTTTCTTTTCGATGTCGGCATTATCGGGATTCGGAAAATGGTATCGAAATCGAAAGATGATATTTTATGTCGGCTTGATCTTTTTAAGCGCGACCTTTATTGGCCCATGGTCTGTTTATTTCACATAAAATATAATAAGCGGCCCATTGTTCTCATTCGAAATTTGATGACAGGGAGAAACTGAAACTTAAGTTCGGTCCACCTCTTGCAAAGTTACTAAATAAATGTTCGATAATGAATAACTTTAATAAACAAATATTTTTTTCTGATTTTACTAATAAGTTAAATAAATAATATCGTTAAATACATTAATGAATAATTTTTTAATTTTTTTTTAAAAACTCTATGTAAATATAAATAAATAGTTATCACATTTTATTAGATACATATATTAAAAAAAAAATTCAAGCAATAATCTTCGTATAATAAATCATTTTCTTACAAAAACAAGTCTATAATGTTTTGCTTTTTCTCACCAAAATTCTAATGCAAACAAAATTTTATGAGTATCTTACTTTTGTTGTAAAAAGTAATTTTGTAAGAGTATTGGTGTTAAATATGTTTCTTTTGATGACATTTGGTGTGACGCTACAGTCATCTGATTTTGAATCATTCTTATAATTCAGTACATATTTAATAATTTCATTGTCGGTAGACAATCCATAACATCATTTTCATTATTTCTTTCTTAAATAATATAATTCATCACTAAAACTTGTGTTTATATATGTTACATTAAATTTTAAAAATTAGAAAATTTATTTTTCTTAATTCTACATAAATTTATAAAATTTCTTTTTTTATAGTTCTAAAAAACTTTATTTTTCTAATCTTTTTTCTAATTTATATTATTTTTAAATATATTAAAATAATATCTAAATGAATAAAAATTTATTTATTAATAAATGAATAATATATTTATAGAAATTTAACTATACGTCCAGGGCGTTCTTCGGTCTCTGTAATCAAATTCTAGCCTGAATATGATTGTTCTTTTTGATTCAAAAATCAAAAGCAATTCGTAGTAGTTATCACTTTTTCGTTTTTTTTACCAGCTAGTAATTAATTATCACTTTATAAAGATGAGTGAACATTAGCTTTCTATAATCATAAAATAAAGAAAACAAAATGATAAAGAGTTGACATTGTTTTACCTAAATCGTATAAATAAGAAAGAAGTAAAAACTTAACAAAAACCGGAAAGACCAATTTGTGTAATATCATGGATGTGAATGCTCTAACCTATCACCATTGAAACATGAAAATTTTCGACTCTTAACACCCTCTTCGAATTATTTTGCATTTCGAGCTATGAGACTCTAGAGCCACTAGTTTGCAAGTAAGAACTTCCTAACTCAAAACAAATACATTTATTAATTATTTTACACAAACAAGGATTACATCAAAATACATTAAAGTCGCATACAAAGGCATCAACCAAAACACACACACAGACACACACATTCAAAAGCAAAACAAATATCAGTTCCCAGAATCTTGAAGTCTTCTTTGCCCCGACAGAGCTCCACCTGAATCCGAAAAGCCCATAGTCCCTACCATTCGAACGAAACATAAGTAACCACTAACCACTAACCAATAATAAAATACTCCATAATATTTACTAAATCACATAGGAAAGACGAAGAAGAAGAAGTTTTACCAACGGTGGAGCCAAGCGACTGTGAATACTCGTCAACGGAATCTGATGACTTCCGCTTCACTTCCTCCGTTGTACCACCGAGCCAAGAAGTGACCGCTCCTTTAACCTTCTCCACCATTCCTCCTCCTCCTACTTTCACTCCCTCTGAAAGCGCCTCACCATGCTCTCTTTCCTCTAATATATGATCGGTGGGGATCTTCTCCACCGTCACTTCCACTTCCTTTGTCGTCGTAGTCTTCTTCTCTCCTCCTCCGAGATGAAGTTTCTCAGCAATCATCTCCGATAATGCCTTGTCTTCTTCTCCAGGTCTCAGCTTCCCCGCCAAGTAATCTCTAGGCGACACACCTTTGTCTTCCGTTTGTTGCTTCTCCTCAACTCCACTTCCACCTCCAGAGAGGGGCAATTTGGTCATCACGGTTAATCCTGTTTCTTTGACCTTTTCGTAGACCGGAGTCAACTTCTCGCCAATAGTTCCCGCCACTTTCTGCCCGTATCCCATGACAGATCCTGGAGTTGTTTCATCTCCAACGGGGCTTTGTTGTTGCCCGGCTCCGCCACCGCTTTCTCCGAAGTAACCTAGCTTTGAGGCGACTGCGTTCTTAGCCGCTATAGCTTTGTCGGTTACAAACGAAGTCGCTGAACCTATATTTGCTGTGTATGTACTGGGTTTTGACTCCTGCGTCTTCTCTCTCGTCTCCTCAGCATTCGAGTCGAAATCATCTCTCTCTTTTGGACGAGAAAGTTCCGGTGATAACTGATCATGAGTCCCCGTCCCCGTCGGTAAGTCTCTTCCAAATCCAGTACTTTCTACTTCCACATCATCACTTCTCGCCGGAAAATCTTTCTCCAGTCCAACTCCTGTTTCCTCGCTATATCCATGGATTCCTTTCGCCGAATCCTTCCCGGTTCCAGAATCCGTGTCATGGCGCCTCGCTGGAAATTCTTCCCCCAGCGAAGCTCCTGATTCTCTGTGGAATCCCGTCGGCGAATCCTTACCGATTCCAGATTCGTTCTTCAGACCTGACTTATGGCTTCTCGCTGGGAAATCTTCACCAAGCCCAGCGATTGATCCGCTGGCCAATACGGTCGGCGAATTCTTGTCTACTCCAGAATCATTCTTTTGGTCAAACTCATGGCTTCTCGTCGGGAAATCTTTCCCTATCCCAGCTTTAGATTCCCCTCCAAATTCCGCCGGAGAATCCATTCCGGTTCCAGATTCTTTCTTCAGACCAAACTCATCGCTTCTTGTCGGCAACTCCCTTTCAAATCCTTGTCCTGATTTCTGATCAGACTCATCTCTCACTTTCATCCTACCGAGAGACTCAACGATCCCAGGTACTCCAGCTTCTGCACCTCCTAGACAACAAGAGTTACAGTTTCAATGTTTCATAAACCCTTACGAACAGAACCTCAAGTTCCTAATTAAATCTCACCGAATGTTCTTCTTACCTTCATGAGTGGGATCAGTAACCTTGGACTGATAATTAGACACACCAGTAAGATAACTCGACCCTCCTCCTGGAGCAGCCGGGTCTTCCTCCAACCCTTTAGGCCTCTCGATGTTGACTTTCCGTGGACCACCGAGATATTCATCTTCACCAGGAGCAAACGTCCTTGTCACATCCTCTGTTGCAGAAAGCAGAGATGCAGGAGTGTTCATAGGCATCTGATGATCCTCTCTGCTATCTTCTCTCTCCGACATGCCGAACACTCTATGAGGATGAGAAGGTACATCTCTTCTCTCGTCCCTTTCCGACATATCTGTCACTCTTGCAGGATGAGACGGTGCTTCGTGTCCATAAGACGTATCTCGTAATGGTTCAGGTTCAACAGGTTTGGTGTAATCAGAAGATACGACCGGGAAAACCTTTGTCCCTGGCGGAATGATCTCCTCCGGTGCCGGAACATTAGCTCCTCCGGGATGACTCAAAGACTCAGGTTGACCAGTTACACCGCCTCTCACGGCAGATGATTCATACACTGTGCCATAGAGATGTAAAATAGAGGAACCGTTAATGTCACAATAACATAACTGCTATTTGTTTTCTAATGGAAGGAACAAAACCTGGTGCGCCGTGCACTTCTGGATCCTGCTCTTCATATTCGTCGTCTTCTTCTTCCACATCATGATCGTGCTCATGACCCTGACCATGTTTAGTAAGACTGTTCTTGATCTTCCTCGCTTTTTCTTTCACTTTCTTTAACACTTTAGTTGTTCCCTTCTCATGATGCTCTTCTTCCTCTGTTCCCAAATCACAATCGATTAGGCAAACCTAATATAAAGATATATGATTGGCTTGGTTTTCGCAAACATTAGTTTCTGGTTATCAATTTGGTTATACTCAGTTTAAAGTAAAGTAAATTATTCTCAAATTTCTCACAAACTTTTCTTTGTAATATACTTTCTTTTGCCACAAAAATATGCTTGACCACTACACCACAACCGAGTTATCAATTATAAATTTATAATATACTGGCTTTGTATGTATACCTGGATGGTGAATTCTGATTGGATCCTCTGCTTGATTATGACCATAGGGACGTGTCATCTGCGACTGCATATCCATTTTCGAAAGCTGTGTTTTTTCTTCCAAGGGAATCAATCAACTAAATACTCTCTGTTTCTGTGTATTGTTTTTCTTCGTGGCATTTCTGAAAAAGCAAGAGGAGGGTTTAATAGAGAGACTGAGAGAGAACGATGACATATGGCCGAACCATCTCTCTTTGGCTAGTAACTCTTTACTTCTGTAGGATTCCGACACGTATAATGCGTCCGTTCAGTCCTGCCACGTCTCAGACTTTTGCTCTCTACGTGGCTATGTTGGGTGTTGGCAATAATAATCTTTATCCTATCTTAAGAGAAGCCTCTCGACTAACTTTTTATTAAAAGTCGGTCCACGTTTATTGGCCCAGCATGTAGTTATTTTACACATGCACTGTGTGATGTTTTCAATATAATAAACGGTACATCATTCTTAGTGTAAACTTGAAAACGGTGTGAAGAAATTAGAAGCCGGTGCCGGAACATTAGCTCCTCCGGGATGACTCAAAGACTATTTGAATTCTCACTGCGTGCTGTTTAAAAATTACAAAAACGACAGATCGTCCTTATTCCAAAGTGACAGACGACATGTGGTGAAAATTGATTCAGTCTTTTCTTTCTCCCTCATTTCGAAATCGTCGGAGATTTCTTTATTTTATTTCCTTAAAATCTTCCGGCGAAGAATTAAAGCGCCAATTTCAAATTTGCTCTCTTCTTCATCATCTCCGATAGTCTCGCATCGAAGAGGAATCTGAAAGAGGACGATGCGAGGTCGATTTCTCAACATCGATTACTTCTCTACTCCACCATCTAAGGTATATGAAACCCTAGGCTTCCTCAATCTTCCAGCTCCTGATAATTTCCAGCCACCTATCTTCCGCGACCGGGAAGAGGAGTTTCTTCGATTTGGACCTGTCGAAGATTTCTATCTCCCGATCGAGAATCTACCGATCGAAGATGCGTTGTCGAAATTTTTCTCCGACGTGATTCCCCATCGCGTCGACGTGGACTATGAAGTTTTCGAATTGGATAACTCTTCCCTCGACGACGAGCTAAAGTTTATCCATTGGTGTCGCGATCCTCAGTTCCTTGAGGTCAAATTTCGAATCTCTCTATTGTTTGTTTCTGCTATTTCTCCGGAATCATGATAGGAACGGCACATTTTCGGTTGAATCTTGGTTTACTTTAGTGAAAATGGTTGTAGATTTTCCTAATTTCGTTAATTTTTTACTCAGATTTCATATGTAGTAGTGTTGTCTTTGTGCTGATAATCGTTTGAATAATCTAAATTTCTGATCTATTGCAGAAGAATGAAGGAGATGACATTGAGGAGAAAGCTACACGAGATTTTAACATTATTCAGTTGGAGACTCCGGAGTTGCATTTCGAAATGGTATTAGCTTATTCATTGTAAACATGTAACAGTTCAACGTTTTCTTTTCTCGCTGTGATTTTAAAGTATCTTTTGATTTACAGGAGATGAAGCTCTCATCCAAATTTGAGGATCTCCAATGTTTCTCTGAAGCTCTAGAGATCGAAAATGAGCCGGTAAATCTCTGGTTTTTCCTGTTCTTCTCTGGTTCCAATGCTCTGGTGTTTAACTAGACGGTTTCATGGAAATTTCTATTAGCAAGCATGCATGGACCATCATCTCAATTTTCGGAACTTGTTAAGCTGATTCTGAACTTGTTATAGCAGGTTAAGTTTGAGGAGTCGGGTATTGTCGTACAGAACTCAAATGATATCCTACAAATGATTTACTCTGTTGATTACATTTCTACTGATTACTTCACAGAGAATAAGACTTCGGTGACAGAAGATGAATGCTTCCGCAAGAATCGACCATGGTTCAGAGATGTCAGATTTCCACTTCTTGAAGTGGAAGAAGTAAACTTGAGAGAACTATCAAGCTTATCTATGCTTGATAAAGTATTTACTGTTCTTGAAACGATTGAACCACAAGAAATGAATGCAGAGAGTTCTCTCGTTATCAACTCTAAGGAGCTTATAGGCTCTAAGGGGTATGATCTACTGGATATCCTCTCTACTGATTGCTATTCGAACACGAGTGTTCAATCTGATATGGTACCAGAGGAAATTGATATAGTGACTATCTTGGAAGTACCAAATCCTGAGGAAAGCTTTCAGTTTGAACTGGGAAAGGCGGCTGTTGATTATGACTTTAACACGGTCCTAGTTACTTTTGAGGAGGTTCAGATCCCGGATGTGGAGATATCTGATGTTTTTGGTAGCTTCCTTTGTCTTCAAGAAGCCATTGAACCAGAAATATGTCCCGGGATGTTCAGTGAAGAGATGAACTTCAAGAATTTCAATGAATTAGTTGTCAGTTCTGAACTTGCCTTCACAGATGATGCCTTTATGTCTCTGCCTACTCCTCTTTTAGATGATTATGAGATGACAAGATCTCTGGAACTCATTTATGAGAATCTTTTGTCAAAGATCAAGCCTCAAGCCTTTCCTGTATCAAATGACATATACTTGCCGTGGAACCTTCTTGAGGAGACAAAGCACAACCATGAATCCCCTTTCTGTGATTATCCGTTTGAAGAAATAGTTACATGCAACATTGATTATAATTTGGAATCTTTAGAAGGAGACAAATGGGTTTACGATTTCGTTTTCTCTGAAGATGCTTCCCACGAGCCACTTGTAGAGAGATGCATTGAACCTTTCTATGGTATATCTATCACTGATGAGCATCCTACTGTTAATACTTACAATGGGTTATTGGAAAACCCTTGTCCAAAAACAGGACCCGGGGAGTGTGGAGGGGATGATAATGCTAATAAGGCTGTGCTGTTGTTCAAATCAATGTCTGCTTTTGATGACTTAACTTTTTTCATGGATCCTCAGAAGGCTGTGATTGAAGAGAATTTAAAGCCAAGAGTCGAAGCTGCTAAGGCTCCCAACCATAAAATTATGTCCGTTGACTCGAAGTCTTCATGTATATCTGGTGGCATGCACCCAAGCCCGAAGACAGAGGATATGATACTTCACAGCGTGCGCCCATCAGAAAATATTCTGGTCCTTGTTAGGGACTTTGAGAAGAGCTATTTAAATCTTGTGAAGGATGAATCAGAGTTACTTTCAACTATATCCGAAGATAAACTTAAGTTACTCAGCATTTCAAAAGGAAAGCTTATTGACTGCATCAGAAAGGCAAATGTCCAGAAAACACCGTCTGCGGGTAATAAGACTTTCACGTTTGCATTACTACTTGCGATCAAACAGATGACATGGTATATTTGTTTCTTCGGTGTCCATGTGGCATATCTTTATCTTAGCAAGTTATGTCAGAGCTCTTGGAACATGAAGATAGGATTGCACACCCTCTTCTCATCACTTGAAACAGAACACAAGTCAGCTGAGACAGACATCACAAGATCGCATCCATCCCTAGCTGTTTTCCAGAGGGTTTTACAATCAAAAGTTTCCCAGGGGAATTCCAAAGCACTACTTGTGGCTGAGAAAGTTTTTTGGTCCTCGCTGAAGAAGCTACTGATTTCCTTGGGGTTATCTTACAATGAACTCAATAGTCCCTCGCAAAGTGGAAATCGACCAAATGAAGCCACACAGTCTAAAAGCACAGAACTTGGTTTCCTGCCGACTTCAGACTGTCTAATCATTTCTTACGAGTGAGTATTATTTCTTGCTATAGTTATTATTTAGTGGTCATATCCTTTGAATTAATTTTTGTGGGAACTGGAAAAGGGAAGCAAAGGATTCATAGATAACGGACTGAGATTCAAAGCATGGTCATTATCAAAGATACCACTCTATGCTATTCTTTCTGAACCTCTTGACATTTTATGATGACGTCAGCTTGTGGAATTGCTACTTCCTTTTGGTCTTTGCATGCTAAGAAAATAGCATATATTCTTGTTTAACATCTCTTAATTCTATTGTTCTTTTGGTAACTAGTTAAGCTAGGTAACTAGTCCTTGCCTTTTTTTTAATGATAGGCACATTTCTCTATCCTTTCCTCTGGAGAATTTCAGCGTCATTGTAGAGTATGGAGGTCCAAATGCGTCGCCCAAATTTTCTTCTCCTTCGAATTTGGATTCTTTTCCTTGCTTCCATTTCGTAAAAGTGGAGCTGGATATATCCAGTGCGTGCGGGCAACTCTCCGCAGGTGTTACAGTACCTTATAGTCACAAAATAGTAAAGGTGAGCAGGAGTCAACTTTCAATCTTTTCCTAAAATAAAGATTTATATGTAGATTGTATAATATGGTCGAAGATTCTGTGCGTCAAGGAATCTAATCCAGAGTAGAGGAGCTATCTATATCACTAATAATGTTTTCATGAGCACATGATTTGATCGGTTTTGCGAGTCTGAAGTTATTTAACACTAGCATGTAATGTGGAACCTAAAATTGTTTTTTCTCTGCACTGGTTGGTATTTACAGTTCTTCCGTAACTGCATATATTTTGAACTCTTTATTTAAATGTATATGAGAACTTAGTTACTGAACATTAATTTCTTTGTAGGGAGATGAATTTGAAACGACTGGATGGTTGGAAGAAGTGTTAAACTTTGTTCCATTTGAAAGTGTGTGTTCCGCAGGATCTTCAGAAACTATAAATGAATCTGAATTTGTCCCCATGCCTCAAGACACTATAATTGAACAGGGAGTTCTCTCTGAACAAAGAGGTGTGATTGTTGTTAACACAAAAACTATTGATAAGGAGATGATCGTATCCAGAAGACGTACATATCAGAAGGTGTTGGCCATCGAAAAAGAAGGAGTGCAAGTTGTGGAGCGCGATTCAGACCTACCTGTGGACCTGATGTTAAGTCCTGCAATATGCCTAGTCTGGTATGATTGTGAAAATGTTAGTAAGAAGCCGGGTGCAACTATCGGTTCTTCCTCAAGCTCACTTTCGTGGATTGGGGACATCGCAACCAATGTTTTGACATCATTGAGTTTCACTTTCAGCAGCTGCATTATGGTAATTCCACTGTACTTTGCTTCCTGCCATTAATGCCTTTGCGATGGTTTCCTCTAAACTTGAGAATTAATCCACAATCCTTACTAAAGAATGATTGTTATTTTTCCGATAGGTTTTTGAGGGGGAACCCACCTGCCTGGCTACAGTAATGGACTCTTCTGATGAACTGTATGCAACAGCTGGTAGCCTGGGAATCAGTTTACAGATTTTTTGCTCATCGTCAGCAAATTTAACCGATGAAATCATACTGAGGTGTATCAAATCTTCTGTTAAATCGTCCCAAGTCCATGCCAAAATGGCTGAGTCAGAATCTCTTGCAGAATCATTTCTCACCAAATTTCCTTCCGTGAATCCGCTTACAGCTCATGTAATTCTGTCATCTACTGGGTCACTTCTCGATTTCATGAAGCTCCCACATAGTAGCAAGGTTCAAATGTTGCAAAACTATCATGTACCCGAAGAGAGTGTTGAAATATTTAGTTCACTATGCAGATACGGTGCGAGGGAGGACTCCAAATCTGTAATGACAGACAGCTCTTCTTCTGTATCTTCTGGACCTGACTCAGACACACACCATTTAAGTGGCCATTCTGGTTCGAAAAGGAAACAGTACAGTAATGGGAAAGATGAGATAAATATGGACGACTTGGTCCATTTTGCTCCCTCGACAGAATTTGCTGATAAGAAGCTCAAGCCTTCAGGGGATTTCCAACTTGATGATTCCTGGTCATCTAGAGATCACGAGACTTTTCATTTTGACCCTTTCACTGAATTCCCTGATGCGCCTCTCAAGCCTTCTAAAGACCCTGAGAGGTCTGACAAGAAGTCAGGACCTGGTTCGTCATCAAAGGACACGTTTTGGGAGAATGATTTTGGAGTGGATGACAATCTTCCTGGACTTGAAAGTTGGAATTTCCCTGTTACAGATGAATTCATGAGCCAGAAGAGAGGACACAAGTTTCCTGTGATGGGAAATCTAAACTTGCATGACTCTAGGAGTTCAGAGAATTTCATCGCTGACTACAAAGGTGAAGTTATCAACATAAAGGATAGTAAATTTCTCGAGGAAGATTTCCCGTCTTCTCCTGGTTATAACAGGTATTCTCCAATAGTTTCTGATGTTATTGAAGACGACCTTCCGAGACAATCAAAGTTTGCAAGGAAGTTATCTTTCTCTGAATCTCTCCAGCCTAGCTTCCCAAAATCAGCTGCGATTAACTTTAGTTCTGAAAGGTTACCCACCGAGAAAGATTCCAGAAAAGTGTCCACTTCTTCTTCGCGTGGCTATGTTGATAACTTCCCGGCAAAACGTCAACGGACTCTCTTGGAGGAAGTCTTAAAACGGAGATCAACCGTTCCTACAGCAGAGCATCCATTTAGAGAAGAGATATCACATTGTGGTGGTTCTCCATTGTCAAAGGCAATCCGTTCTCCAGATCCAGTACACGGTTCTTCTCCTTGGAGCATCGAGTTTCTTAACAGAGTCCGAGAAAGGAGCAGAGAAAGGAAGCAGCAACAGTCTCTTCCTTCTTACCTCACTCCCTCTAGTTTGGAAACTGGAGGGAACCCAAAGAAATCTAATAATATCAAGAGGAAATGCCCTACAATACTAGAGTTTTTCAACTATAAAGGAGGCAACGCTCATAAGAGAACTCCAGAAGAGAGAAAGGAGAGGCGGTCAAAGAATTCTTCAGCCTCGCCACAAAATGAGAGATTTTACTCGCCTCTTAGGTCGCGGACACCAGTTGATAAGCGAGCGAAACAGGTTTTTGTTCTATATAATCCTACATATGTGAAATTTGTTCATACCAGTGATTGCTCTTTGCATTAACACTTTTATTTCTTTCCAGTCTCTATCTTACGCAGTAACTGGATCTGGAAGCCAAACGAAGCTGGTCTGGAAGTAGAAAAGCAAACACAAAACCGTTCAATTGGAACTTTTATGTAAGCGTAATTTATCACTTTCTTGAAAAGCATAATTAATGGATCATTTACTTCTGTTGTCTCTTTTGAAAGGAATTATAGTTTTGAAGTCATGGTGTTCTTATAAGCACGATCTCATATTATTTCACCAGATTCAGGAAATTAGTGTCCTCTTATACATCCTCTTTAATAATTAGCTAAATGTCTGAGAGACTTGTAAAATCCTCTAAAGAAAAAGGCTTTTCGAAGAAAATAACGATTTCTTGATAAGTTGATAAAATAAGGTTTTATGAGAGAAACGAATTTTATAAACAACACAACTCATATAGTATTCTTCTTCTATGATATTACAAACATTTGTAATCACATGCAACATAAAAAATACTAAAACTTCTTACCGTTCTTTAGGTTTCTGACAGCCATCACAAGTTGTTGTCTTTCTCCTTCAACCTCTGCAAATCTCAGGCTTATCTCTGAATACCTCTCTTCCATTTCTTTCAACTCTCTCTCCATTGAACTGTTTTTGTTCTTACAGTAAGCCAATTCGTCTGATAGCTTTGTTAGATTCTCCTCTTTCTGCCCGTTTTCCTGTGACCTTGCCTCCATCCTGTTATTTTCGTCATGTTAGAATCGTAATTAAGTTGTGATGTTAATAGAATAGTATTTCAACTTAGTTGTTTTGTATCTACGTACCTTGCATCTAAGATTTTAGTCATGTCCTCTTCTTTTCTTCGAATATCGACTTTCAAGTTTGATACTTGTTTTCTCAGTTCTTCATTCTCCATTTTTTCTTGAACAAAGCTGTTCTGTAATTCACTGTACTGTAGGCTTAGACCTTCGACCTCTATCTTCAGATTTCTGAGCTTGCTCTCTTTTTCATCGTTTGACGTCTTACTGAGAGTTAACTCTTTCTGCGCTGTCTTGGCTTCGTCTTTAGCCAAAGCAAACTTCCTCTCAAACTCATCTCTTTCTTTCCTCCACTCTTGTATTATCTTCTCCGTTTCAGTAGCTGCTGCATTCGATTCGTCTCTCATCTTAGTGAGCTTCAAAACCTCACCTTCAAGCATCTGGACTTTCATCGACAAAGCTTCGTTCTTCTCTTCCACGTTCTTCTTTATCTCTCTCTGTTGTGTGGCCTCGCTATGTGCTTTCTCTTGCATTTCCTCTAGATTTTTGTTCTGCAGACGAAGGTCGTTTGCTTCAGCCAATGTCTTTTTTGTCAGATTCTCATGCTCGCTCAGCTTCGATTCCATTTCTAAAGAAAGCCTCTTGCATTTCTCTTGAAGCCGTTCTGCTGTTATTGCGTTATTCCATCTTGTTTTCCTTAGATTCTCCTCTGCTTTGATGGCTCTTTGCTCTTGTTCAGTTTTCTCACGCATCATTGTGTCGAGATCTTCATTGAAAGCTCGTGCTTGTTCCTCAAGCTCTTTCTTTAACTCCTTAACCTGACTCTCAAGTTCATTAACAGTGATCAAACATTCAGAGTACTCTAGTGATTGTTGATTCAATTTGCCTTCCAATATCTCTATCTGAGATTCCAATTCTTCTATAACATCCTTTGAATCCGAGAACTCATCTCCTGCTTTTGAGCATACATGTTTGAGATTTTCCTCCTTTAAGGACTCGTATTCCCGAGTAAGATCATCCAAAAGAATCTCCTGCTCTTCGTTCTTTTTCCTGTAAGATTCTAACTCCCAATCTAAATCTTTGATTTGTTGCTTCAGCGTATCTATCTCTTCATTGTGTCCAGAATCCATTTCTTTATCTTCTTCAAGCTTCTTAGCCTCTTCTAATAACCTATTCAGAGAAGATATCTCATTCTTTTTCTCCTCCAACAACTCATTGAGATCTCTCACAGCAAGAATCAAATTAGAGTTTGACTCTTGCGTCCTCTGCAGCTGCAACTTAAGGTTACTAGTCAAATCCTTCTCACAGCTCAGCTCATCTCTAATCTCCTCAATCATATTGCTTGAATCCTCGCTGACGCATCTCAATCTGCTTTCAGCATCAGCTTCATCTCTACTTTTCTCCAACCTGAGCTTTTCACATTCTTCCACAGCTCCATCTCTTTCATCCTTTAGACAACTAACTTCCCTCGACAATTCTTGTATCCGTTTGCTCTCCTTTATCGCCTGTTTCCTTAAAGACTGTTTTTCCAGCTCTGATAACTCTGATTGCCTCCTCAAAGCTTCCAGTTCCATCTTAAGCTTCTGGATAGGATCACTTGAATCAGTACCAATGGAATATCCTCTTTGGAAACTGTTCTCGGGACTGTTTCTAGACTCGATGTAGCTTTCATCTGATGTTGAACTAGCTGACCAGTCTGTGTTTGATCTTCGATGCCCGTTTTCTGTTGCAGGAACTGAGTTATGTCGTTGAGGTAAGCGTGCATTCCCATCTGAACCATCCATCCATCCCGATTCACAGATGGAATCAAAAGAACCTCCTAGATCAACATTCTTAGCCGTATTTACATTTAAGCTTCTGTCCTGCAAAAAAAATTCATAATTTACAAACGATCAATACTTCCTTCCTCAATGGACTTTAAGACAGTTTTAAAACTCTCCGAACCAAGAACCTTACATCTTGGTTATATCCCTCTAAGTCATCATTGCTAGGTAAGCTTTTGAAGCTATCCTCCTTTGAAAATGTTTGATCTTTATTTTCCTCAATAAATCTGCAAAAATTAGAAGTCAAGAATCTCTTTACAGATTCATCGGAATTTAGAAAAGTTTCTCTTATTAAAGAAGCCGCACAACAACACCCACGAACGAAATATCTACAGGTAATTGGTGAAAAGAAACTATTTTACCTTAAATCATTGGCTCCTTGAATCTTCTCTATTGTCACCTGCACGCACCAAGTCACAAACATTTGACTATAATCTTTAAAAACTGGTTTTTTTTAACCTTCTCATGAATCTCTCGCATATTGCTTCTTTACTCAGGCTATAGAAGGAGAAGAGAAAAGACATTACATTTAAGACAGCACCAGAGTTGGCAAATTTGAGAGGCAAGGAGACAGTTAATGGCTCTGCTTCTGTCAGAAAATCTGCAAAATCAATCGAAGCTTCTCCTAGGAAACCAGATTTCGAAGAACCCTGATACAAATTTTGGATAGAGAAAACAAAGGCTAAAAAAAAGACTTCATTTTTCATCAGAACTCGAAAGACATAGAGTTTTGTTGATTTCACTCACTGTTGCAACAACGAAATGGTAAATCTTCTCACGAACAATCCCAGTTTTTTCTTTAATAAGCTTCACTGAGACATAAATTGGATTTTCCCATGAACAGATCCCTTCTTTAACCTGAGCTTTCTCCAGCTTAAATGTTGGCTTCCCAACATCATCAGGTACCAATGAGATCATCAAAGCAGCTTTCTTCAGCTTTGGTACCTTCAAATAAAGGTAACATTTTTTGTTCCTTCATCAAAATCCCCAAATTTCACATTCACATACAACACAAAATGCTGAAACTTAACAGATCCATAGTGAACACGTTGTCTGAATTTCGCCGAGAGAAAAAAAAAAGAAAAAGAAAAATCAGATTATTTGGTTTCGAGATTTAAGAGACAAAACACACCTGAGTTGCCTGAAATTGAAGCTTGAACACAGCCTTGATCTTGTTCTTGTCATTCCTCCATGACTTAAACATTGTTACTCGAAAGAAACAAACACTTTTACAAAACCTTCACCCAATAATTTCTCAGATTCTTATACAAATAAGAAGAAAGATGTTTTCTGATTTGTATCAGTTTTCGAAGAATGTAGGAGGAAATAAACAAAACACAAAAACTGATATACAGTCTGTGACCACTTTCCTTGTAGAATATAAAGGTTGATTGTTACACTTTTTCCAATATAAAACTTAATCAGTGAGAAATATAAGTAGATTACTGCTTTTATTGAGTAGGAAATTAAATTTTATTAGTTTAATAGTATTGAATTGAAAAGTGCTTTTCTTTTCAATGCAGTAAGGCATATAACGTAGGTGTGTTTTTCTATGGCTCCTTAAATTCAATAGACACCCCAACCTCTATTTAATTTCTTGTGTGACTTCAAAATTCTTAAGTTTTAATCAAACTTGTTTAAAGTTATCTTTGTATGAAAATTACCTTCCATTTTAGGTCAAGTGAAATAGTAGGTTACTTTTGTTTTCATGCTGATAGCTTTAGTAATTAAATTTACTTGAAAATTATGGTATTATTTTTAAGTTTGGTGTCTCTGATGTTTTGAAGGCCAATATTGTAGGGGTTAAAATTCACTAGATCTGTTAGTATTAGTCTTTAATAAATGTCATTAGGTTAGGTGGAGGGTTTAAATCTGACACGTGAAAAAAAAATCGATAAATTTATACTAACTTTTTTTTGGGAGTTTTTAAAATTGTCTTGTTTGTAATAAACAGTTACAACTTACAAGGGTGAGGGTAAACACAGTGATATATACTAATTTGTTTTTATTGGTAATAAAATGTATTGCACATTGCGGCATTATTGATACTATATTAGAAAAACAGCAACACCTTTATCTGCATGACACATCCTCGTCATGATCCATCATGCTTTATGTTATACACATACACATACAGCTGTCCACACTATAGAATGTATGTATGTTGCGTGTATTGTATTAGCGAGTACATATTTATTTCAGAAATATTTCTATTTATATAATCTATATGTATATATATGTACTCATACTATATTTATATAATTTATATGTATATATTTTTATATCAAATTTTTATTTTTATTATTTACAAATTATACTCCTCTGTTTCCAAATGATATATGTTTTAAGATTTTCACAACAAATTAAAAAATGATTATAAATGAATCATTTTTGTTATGAATAATTTTAATAATTTTAAACCAATAGTAATTCATTAAATTCAATTATTTTTCTTGAAATTTACAATTCATCATCATTAATTAATAAAAATACATAGAAAACACAAAACATCAATTTATAATATATATTTAAATGAATGGAGTATAACTCTTTGTTATTTTAATTAATGGCAATCGATAATTATTAATATATATTTAAAAAATTATAAAAATAAGAATATGAAATAACAAAATAGTGAGATATGTTGTTGAATTTGATTAAAAATATTATAAAAGAAAAGGAACTAAATGTTAAATTATTAGGTAGAAGAAAGAAAAAATAATGAATAATGTTAAAAAAAATTCTGGAATAAATAACTACTATTGCAGATCACTTAATTAAAAGAATGATTAGAGGCTGAATTAGACGGATTTAAAATGGCGCAGCTATTGGAAGCACATGAAAACATGTGCAACAGACACTGTCCCTCTCTTAAATGCACTCATTTTCTTTATTTCTTTATTTTTTAATTTTAATTTTTATGCATCTCAATTCTTAGTAAGTCAACAAGTTTTGTTTTCAGCCCGAACAAATTCAATCAGTACCATTTCCAATTGGTAATAATAATACGAAAAAAGGAACTAAGAACATATATCTTCATTGGGCCCCTTAGTTGTTAAATTTTTGACAAAATGTCAAATAATCCCAAAAAAATTAACTTAAGAGAAAATTGACCATTGTATATTTATATCACATTTTCGACAGATGTTTCCTTTATATTTTGACTGATGATGTCTTGTGCCTTGCATTCATCGTGGCTCTCCTTTCTTTCCGTTTGATACAGATTGGATGAGAGGTGAAGTTTAGACCAGTTTTATATTAGACATAGTACCAAGTTACAACCTTTAAAATGCCCAAAGTATTCTTTTTAAATTTCCAGGCCTAGGCCCATCAGTTTAGATCGTATGGGTTTATGGGTATTATTAAACCATTCGCAAACCCATTTAATTGGAATCTGAGCGAGAACAAAGCTCTGATAAAACACGGATCTTTTTTTCTTCTTCGCCCACTCTTTCTCGATTCTTTTTGGGCTTTTATCCCGTCTCAGCTTTCAACATTCTAGGTTTTGTCTAGGGTTTTTTTTTTTGCTAGGGTTTCGTTTGTGTAGCTGTTATTTTTTATTCAACACTTTTTTTTTTTTTTGGCTTAAAGGTAAATTATATTAATGCCAAGGTCACTTTACAGTGGAAAAGTTGACTAATAAAATAAAAAAGGAGAGAAATGAAGAAGGGAAGGGAAATTCGAAAAGCAAAGGGGGAGAAAAGGAAGAAAATGGCTGCCTCATTAAAACCCTTGTTTAGAAAAAACCCGTGAGGGGAAAAAATCTAAACAAGGTAAAAGAGTACAGCCTGAGAGAGAAGCTCAAGAGCGAAATCCAAAAAGATGATCATTGGCCTGTAGACCGAACCAAGACTCCAACAGGGTGGGGCCATCACGATCTGTGGTAGAAGCTCTCCTATCGGAAGCAATGCCTATGAGCTTTGCCTTGATGGTTGTCTGAATGTCTCGAAGAAGAATCTCTGGTGGCTTTGAAGTGCCTGAATGAAGCCTAGAATTCCGTTCCCTCCACAAAGTGTAGACTGTCGCTTGGAGAATCAGATGGGCGATGAGCTTGAGGTGGTGATTAGGAGAGGACCTGGGAAGCCACTGCAAAAGAGGCAAAATACAACAATGAGTAGGAATCATGTGCAAGGCAACCTGTAGAAGATAAAAGGAATAAGAGCAAGAGAAAAAGAGGTGGTCCCTTGTTTCTTCATGGATGTCGCAAAGAAGGCATGAAGTCGAGATAGTGGGAAGGTAGCGACGGATACGGGTCTTCGTAGCTAGTCTATCGTGGATAGCCAACCAGGTAATGAATGTGTGCTTAGGGATCCGACCCGAGAACCAAACAAATCTGTGCCAAGAGACCTCCGGAGGTGGGGGGTGAATGATGAGAAAGGTCTTTGAGGCAGAGAACCTCGCTGGGGGGAGAGTGGGATGGGGGTCTCCTGGATAGATCCAATGATAAGTGTCCAAGGTATGGGATTGAATGAACGAAGCCGGGTCAGGGAGGATGCCACGGAGGAAAGTAACGGCAGGATTCCTTGACCTAGTGGAGAGACGCCAATATCCAGAGAGGATGGCTTCACTGACTGTAGCGCGGGAGTGGACACCAGTGATCCCAATGGCTGAGGGACCGAGAAGGGTAACTAGAGGACCAAGACCAGTCCAATTATCCTGCCAAAAAGAGCAAAGCAAACCAGAGCCTACCCTGCAAAAGATGAAAGGACGGGCTTTGCTGCGGAGATTCATGAGTTTTTTCCATAACCAACTTCCGGTGTTGGCAGGGAACTCCCAAATACCTGAAGAGCCAAGATAATGATGACGGACCCAGGAGACCCATAAAGAACCCGCATTGGAGAAAAGCATCCAGATGAGCTTGAGGGAGAGAACGAGGTTCCATTTGGAGAGACGACGAAGTCCCAATCCTCCAGAACTGCGGGGTGAGCAGACTATATCCCAATGAATTTTAGCACTTTTCCCAGAGAGAGTATTACCAGACCAGAGAAAGGCTTTACAAAGCTGCTCTATCCGTATAAGACACTCCTTTGGGATGATGAAAATGGAGCCCCAAAAGTTGATGATGGAGTTGATGACTGATTGAAGAAGCTGGAGACGACCTGCAAAAGATAAATGGCGGTTTGTCCAAGCGGTAAGTCTGGCCTGGATGCGATCAATCAGCGGCTGAAAGTCTGCTGTTCTCATCCTATGAGGGGTGAGAGGAACGCCTAGGTATTTCACAGGAAGAGATCCGGGAGTCAGCCCATGATTTGTTGCAATGATGCCGAGGTTTGTCGTATTATTGCCATCAAGAAAGAGAGTTGACTTGAGAAGGTTTACTCCAAGACCTGATAACCTGTAAAACTCATCCAAAATAGAGAGAATAGCCTGGAGGGAATCCTCTGAGCCGTCAAAGAAAATCAGGAGGTCATCGGCGAAAGAGAGATGAGAGATCACCGGATTCATACAGCTACTATGGAGGCGGATACGACCATCGGCAACTGCGGAATTGAGGAGCTTGGACAGATAGTCCATAGCAATGACAAATAAGAATGAAGAGATAGGGTCTCCTTGTCTTATTCCTTTCTGTCCACGAAAAAAGCCGGTGAGATCTCCATTTAGATTGATGGAGAAGGAGGGGGTTGTGATGCACTCTTTGATCCAAGATATGAAGGTGTCCGGGAGATGAAAAGCACGGAGACATTGAAGAATGAAGTCCCATTGTAGATTGTCGAAGGCCTTTGTAAGATCAATTTTCAGGCATCCCCTGGTGGTTGGGCCGGTCTTGTGAAAGTTGTTGATGAGCTCAGTGGCGAGGAGAATGTTCTCGCACAGCTGACGACCCTGGACGAAACCTACTTGATTGCCTTGAACAATGGATGGGAGAATGATGCGAATGCGACCCGCAAGGATAGACGAAATGATCTTGTAAATGTGGTTGCAGCAAGAGATGGGGCGATAGTCAGATAAGGAATCAACGCCTTCACGTTTTGGAATGAGGGTTATGGCAGTGGCATTGATCTCCTTCAGTAATTTTCCTGAAATGAAAAATTCAAGGACAGCGTTAGTGACATCGTTTCCTATAACATCCCAGCATGTATGGTAAAATTCGATAGGAAATCCATCTGGTCCTGGGGCCTTATTGCGAGGCATGATCTTTATGGTAGCCAGAATGCTAGCTGGTGTGGGGATAGCTGCCAAAATGATGTTGTGTGATGGAGAGCTGCGGAAGGTAAGAAGGTTCTGAAGGTGTGAGGCGGTAGGAGTGTGGACATCCGGGTTTCGCACACCGAGAAGGTTCCTGTAAAAAGAGACAACCATCAATTGCAAGGAATGAACATCAAAGATAAGAGAGCCATCTGCGTCTCTAAGGAATGAAATCCCATCTCTGTGGAAGTTTGCGATGGCACAACGATGGAAGAAGGAGGTATTGGCATCCCCGGCGCGCAGCCATTGAACTCTGGATTTCTGCCTGTAGAAAGACTCTAAGGCTCTTTCCATTCTTAACCAGTAGGTTCTAGCTCGGGCTTCCGCAAGCTGATGAGCTGGTGAAGGAGCTGAGAGAAGAAGGGATTGAGCTTGTTCCAGAGACGCTAAAGCCTCTTTCGCACGCTGTTGAATGTTGCCAAAACCCTCTTTGTTGAGCATTCTACAGCATGCCTTTGCTGCCTTAAGCTTGGATGCCAACCTAAACATCTTTGTTCCAGGCCTGTCAGAACTAGTCCAATAAGATGTCAATGATGAAGTAAATAAAGGGTGAGTAGCAATAAAAGTGAAATATCGAAAGGTCTTATGCTTGCGATCGCAGGATCCGGGAATGGTGATCAGACAGGGAGAGTGATCTGAAGGGCCTGGAGCGTCAAAGAAAGCAGAAGATTGGGGGACAGAGGTAGTCCAAATTTCATTAACAAGAGCTCTATCGAGCTTACGGGTAATGAGATTGGATACCCCGTTGTTTGACCACGTGTGGAAAGCACCCCTGCTAGTCAAATCAAAGAGATTACTCTCAAGCAAACAAGATTGGAGGTCAGACATTCCGGTAAGAGGTAAAACAGATGGATTAGTAGAGTAATGTTCCGTAGAATAAAGTATTTGATTAAAGTCCCCCGATACCAATAGGGGACTAGAAGAAAGAAGAGGGTGATTTGCCAGGGAGACAATATTCCTCCAAAGCTCTTTCCTTGCTACTGGGTTATTACTCGCATAGACGAAAATTATGGTGGCACAGAATCCTGTATATGGATCTTGAACTCCGACAGCGATTAATTGATCCGTCTTGACATGAATCGAGCAATGGAGGCGGGGGTGCCAAAGTACCCATAATCTACCCAAAGGAGAATACTCGTAATTGGACTCGAAGTGCCATGATGGAGTGATAGAGTTTACTATCCTTGGAACACTTGTCGTTTCACGGACACGCGTTTCCAAAAGAGCACCCATGAGAGGACGGTGAAGACGTATCCAATTTCCAATAAGTCGTTGACGGGAAGGGCTACAGAGACCCCTAACATTCCAGGAGAAAACACTATTATTGTTAGTGTTAGTGTCAATAGTAATAGAAGAGTTCATAAATGATATATATAAGACTGAAGAACTAAGGTAAAGAGGATGTTTAGCGGAGTCTTTTTGAGAGTGGGAATGGAGGTGGAAGGCGTTGATTGGCTGAAATTCTTTGCTTGTCCTTGGTTTTCTTCTTTTTGGACTTGCTCTTTTGTTTACTTGTTCGAGAAGAATCATTCGATTCATTATCAGAATGGGTGTCATGAGGCTCGAAGTGGGAGGATGAGCTTTGACTCGGTAATTCGCCTTCCTCGAGCTCATTCATGTCCTCAGTATCCTTTCGTGATCCTGAAAAATTAAAAGACTTAGTCCTTGATGCTCCTAAAGCGTGGGAGGGAGTTTTATGGATAGAATTAATTAAAAGAGATGAAGAAGTGAAGAAGGGCTTGGTATCATCATGCTGCGGATTGGAGGATTGGTCGTCTAACTGCCGGAGGAGTAGCGAAGTGAAAGATGCAGGAGGCGGCGGGGAGAGAGGCAGTTTGTGCGGTGAGATTGGGTGAGATGATGACGACGGAGTGAACGGCAGGGTATGCAGAGGAAGGCGCGATGATTGATTCTCCGGGTCTGAGATGCTGTTGATGATAAGGCTATAGTCGCGAACGGAGGGATGCGGGATCATGGTCTCCACCGAATTGGAGCGAGGCGGAGAGGAGATTGGCGGCGGCGGGGAGAGCGAAGGTGTAATCGAGCTTGACGGGGCCGGGGCTGACTTCGTCGGGGATAGTGGAGACAAGCACGCCAGGGCCAGCGGTTGGGAAGACTTTGGCGGGGAAGAATTTAATTGAGGCGGAGGAGGGAGAGTCCCCGAGGATGAGATGAAGGTCGGCGATGGAGCCGTCGGTGGGGAGGAAGCTGATGGAGCCGTCGGATGATGGGAATGCGAACGCTGAGGAGACTGGGCTGGTTGGGCCGGCAGTGAGTAGGAGGCTGGTGGGCCAGGTGGGCCAGATGGTGGGTGAAGCTGACTAGATGGGCCGGGGGGGAAGACTTGGGACTGGGCTGATCTTAGATGTGATGAGCTTCCAGGGAGGGGGCAAGAAGGGCTCGATGGGCCACAATAGCTGAGAGAGAGATTGGGTGCGGGATGGGCTTCCATCATGGCACCATCGGGGATAGGTGGGCTTGAAATGGGTGAGGATGGAAGAGGGGGAATGGGCTGAGAGGAAGGGCCCAAATAAATCGATGGGTTTGAGCCGTCTAGGGCTGCTTCGGGAGGGGGAGTATAAACACTAGGATGGTGTACGGACGAGACAATAGCCGCCTGTACGGACGGTTGAGGAGAGGTGGTCGGAGACGATGTTTCCGGCGCCTGGAGGTTGGCGGAATCAACTTTAGGGAGCGGTGTTGAATTCTTCTTCAGGAAGGAGATCGAAGAGACTGGGATGCGTGAGCGGAGAGGACATCGATGACCACCGTGCCCATACTTGTTGCAGGTCGGGCATAGGGGAGGGAGGGGAGGGTAAATGACTTCGACGACTACACGAGCACCTTCGGCGTCTTCCACAATGACTGACGAGGGTAAAGGGCCTTTGTTTAGGGGGATTACGACGCGGATCCTAGGAGCTCCATTTTTGATCGGAGGAATGGAATCAGGGTTCGACGGCGGAATGGGTGTTCCCACACCACTTGCAATGAGGGCAAAACCTTCGTTGGACCATAGTTGGGGAGGAACCCGATTAAGAGTGAGCCAAGCCGGGATTGAAGTGAGGGGTTGTTCAGCGAAGGTCGAAGTCGGCGTCCATAGCGAAGCTGCAAACGCGACGGTACCCGAGCTCCACAATCCCACCTCAAGGACCCATTGTCGAGTATAAGAGTTTGGGATGTAAATCAAGCAAGCGGAAGAAGTGTAAGGATGAATTTGTATTGCACCTCGCTTTCCCCAAATTTTATTCAAGTCAACGAAAATTTTTTTGAGGGGAGGTGGATCACCGAAAAATTGGCAAAGAATGTGGTCTTTCCACACCTCCGCCGTTTTAAGAAGAACAGATGGTGGGGCTTTTACAATCGGAGTTCCGTTGTCCGTATAACTCGGGGATGGAAACAATTGGGGTGGGTTAGAGGGATTTGTGAATAAGTCTGACCAAAGGGAATGAGTGTTTTGAGGTTTGGAAACTGGGGAGTTGGAAGGATGAATAGTGGGTGGGAGAACTAGGGATGAAGCGACAGAGAGGGGGGGAAAGATTTCTGGGATCAGAGGGGGAGAGACGCCGGGGGAGGAGCCCTCCATAGGGGCGGAGTGGGGAGCGGCTTATGAACGGGGGCAAATTTCTTTAATTTTCTGAGAGAGAGCCTTTTTTTTTATTTCATAACTTACCACCCTTTTATTCAACACTTGCTTACGACCTGCGTTTAGGGTTGGAAGAAGAAAAGACAAAATCCATTTTTTTATATTTTTACGTTTGTAAGATATGGACAGAATCAATGGATTGTCTGATGATTTGGTGGTTAAGATATCATCGTTTGTTCCAACGAAATTTTGCTGTGTCCACAAGCACTCTATCTAAGAGATGGGAGTTTGTTTGGATGTGGTTGCCTAAGCTCGAGTACCATGATTACAAAGACATTACTAATCCCACCAATCGTTTGAAGTCTTTATGCCTTAGGTATCGAGACTTTATTGAAAATAATCTGCGTTTGCATAAAGCTCCCTTGTGCCTCAAATTTTGTTGTCCATCATATCAACCTGAAGATATCAAACGATGGGTTGAAATTGCAGTCTCTCGTTGCGTGCGTGAACTACTTATCGGCTTATTTTCTTACAAAGGCAAACCTTGTCTAGTATTTCCTAGTAGTTTATATATCTGCAAATCTCTCGCGACTTTGAAACTTGTAGGAACAGATGATGTTCTTTTTGCTGTTCCTCGAAACGGCTGTCTCCCTTCCTTGAAAGCCTTGTAAGTGTGACATACTTAAATGAAGATTCTCTTCGATTGCTTCTCTGGAAGACCTGTTTATTGAACGAGATACAGATGACAATGTGAAAGCGTTACTTGTTGTTGTCCCATCCTTGCAGAGGTTATCCTTATGTATAGACAGTGAGTGTTCTTTCTGATGGGTATGTGGGGATAGATACCCCTTCTTTAAAGTATCTCAATGTTAAGGATGACAGAGATGAGTTCTCTATTTGATTAAGCATATGCTAAAGCTGGAAGAGGCAAATATCAGTGTTGACAAAGGTCTCGAACAGTTCTAGAATCAATCACGTCTGTCAGACTTCTTTCATCACAAGTATTGTTCTACAACCATGAAGAAGTAATCTCTTTCCTTCTATCAATTTCATGTTCTCAGTCGTATGAGAACATTACTTTGTCATGTGTGCAGTCTATGTACCTTGCTGGTATTGTATTCAGTCTGCTTGAACGTCTGAAGCTTAGTATATGCAGCGATTGTTGGTCCAAGTCACTTGTCTGGTTGCTTAGAGATTCTCCTAAACTGCGAGTTCTCAATCTCAAAGTCGCTGTAAGTTCCTTCGAACACTTTTTTCGGTCTAAAAGTTTGTAATAGTTAGTAACACTTTTTTTCTTTTATTCTTTTTTGTTGCTCTCAGGATCCAGGTTATGAATATGAACAGCAGATGGAGCAATGAACTAAGCTCGGTTCCTAAATGTTGGTCGAACTCATGAAACTTGCGATTTTGAAGAGTACAGGGGAAAGCAAGAAGAGAAATATTTCTTGAGTTTCATCTTCACAAATGCTCATTGCATGAATTGAACATCAATCTTGCGCTAATCATGTGAGTTATGTTCCACAAAAGAAACTTGAAAATGATGAAAGAGTCAGTCAGTATGGATGTTAGGTTTGTTTTGTTGTCCAAGAATTATAATTTTTTAACTAGATGTGGAACTTACTTTTCAAACAAAAACTTGTGACTTCTTATCATGTTGTTACAAGTACGTGTTAGTATGTGTTGTTTGCCTTGCGACTCAAAGTCTCTTATAAAAGAAGATAGCCAACTCAGGTTGTTGTGTGTCTCTCTCTTAAGTGTACTCATTGCCTTTGTCTCTTATTTTTGACGTGTTTTTTAATAATCTCCCCTTAGTAGTTTGTAGTCAACAAGTTTTGTATTTTGGCTCCAAATTTTTTGTTCTATTAAGTCCAGAACATATTCAATCAAATACCATTTGGTAGTAAAAATTGGGATTTTAAGAAGTTGATAAAAAAAACAGAAAAACGTGCTTGGGCTCGGGCTCATATAGATTTGAATTAGTAGAGCCTGTAAGCAGATCCAATGACATCCGTTGACTGGTTTGGCACAACAACGTGCGGGGGTTAGTAGATGGTAGATCCAGCTACTCCTACGTATTCCACGTGGCAACAACCAAGTGATCTATTAGATGTGCATCCAACGGTCAATAAAAACACACATCTGAATACCAAAAAGAAAATAATAATAATAAACGGTAAGGATCATGTCTGTGTTATCCGAATTCCAATAGAACGGGCCTACAAAATGGATAAAACAAAAAGGCTTTAGATTTTTATTATAGTGACTCAAGAAGACAAGAACAGAGAGATTCAGCTTCTTCTTGCATTTATTCGGACATTAAAGAGGACTAAAAAAAGATTAACATGTCTCTCGTAATTAACGCGAGGATGGTGGCGTTTGTGGTGCACGCGCTCGCCATTGTCATGTCGGTGATGGTGTTTGTTTGGTCAATCAGTTACAGAGGTGGATTTGCGTGGGAAACTACCAACAAAACCCTCATCTTCAATGTAAACTCTTCTCTCTCTCTCTCTGATTAATATATGATTTTGTTTCCATTGAGACGATATAACATTTGGGTTTTATTTATTGTGATGCTTAGTTCTGATTCGTTTTCATTATTTACATTTTTATAATCATTTTTTTTTTATCTAGCTCCATCCTGTTTTGACGCTCATCGGCTTAGTAATTCTCGGAGGCGAAGGTAACAAAACACCAAGATAATTGGGCGATGATAATTTTACTTTATGCAGTCTAAATTGCGTTTTTGTTTTTGTCCAAAAAATTAACAGCAATTATAAGTTACAAATCGTTTCCACTTGAGAAACGAATGACGAAATTAATCCACCTTGTTCTCCACGCGTCTGCTGTGATTCTTGGAATCTGGGGAATCTATGCAGCTTTCAAGCACCATAACGAGAAACACATCCCAAATCTCTATACCATCCATTCTTGGGTTGGTATTGGTGTCATTGTTCTTTACACTCTCCAGGTAAGATAATGAAAGAATCTTTAAAAACAAGAATTAACGAATCCTTTGAATCCAAGTAAACTAATTAATGGAGTTTGTTGATGGAAAGGCTTCTCTTTTTTTTTTGTTGCCAACTTTGCAGTGGCTATATAGCTTTATAGTCTACTTCTTCCAAAGAGGATCATCAACTTTAAGAAGCGACTTTCTTCCGTGGCACGTTTTTCTCGGCGTCTTTGTTTACGTTCTTGCAGTTGGAAACTCGGCTTTAGGGTTTCTTGAAAAGCTTACTTTCTTAGAAAAATCAGGGCTTGACAAGTTTGGATCAGAAGCGTTTCTTGTCAACTTCTTGGCTATTATCACTATTCTCTTTGGTACTTTTGTGCTACTCATAGTTTATTCCAAGTCTCCTCCTTCTCCGGATGAAGAAGATAACTCTAGCTACTCAGCTATATGACCTATTCAGTCTTATTTTCCTTTGAAATTTAAACCCTAATAACGCCGTGGTTTCTTCTGTCAGAAGTTTCCTTATAATGGTATTGAAACTTTGATTTAATTAATAAATTATACATTTCTTTTAATTGCGTTGATGTAATATAATGTCTTACTGTTAGCCTGTTTAGGTATTGTAACTCCAAACAAGACGTTACTTCTGAAACCAAACCGAAATAACCGATATTGATATTGATATTGAATTTTTTTTTTTTATATAACCTAAAGACAGATTTCATTAATATATTAATTTTGAATGAAATGAAACTTTACAAACCGATCCATACCAGACTAGATTTCATTTTAGTTTCCTATTACTACTACTAAACCGAAAATCCATTAGAAAACAAAAAAAAAAATTCAAACCAAAATCGAACCAAATTGGATTAATGATTTCCATTTTGAAGAAAAAAAGTTCATTACACAAGGAAAACTAATATTCTTTCCCATCCCTTAAAGTTATGTTTAAGGACAAGAAACCCCCCCAAATCTTTACTTCTTTTATTTTCAGTTTTGCCGCAGTCTCGATTGGTTAACTTCCCCCCCTACCTTCTTTCTTCTGCATACCCAAATGGAATATCTTCATCTTCAATCCTTCTCCGTCTCTCTCTCTCTCTCTCTCTCTCTCTCTCTCTCTCTCTCTCTCTCTCTCTCTCTCTCTCTCTCTCTCTCTCTCTGTCGTTGTTTATATATTCAAATTACCATAAGATGATCACTTTAAATAATACAAGAAACAATAATGGTGAAGCTAACGATAGTTGGTAGGGTTGAAGATGGACTACCTTTAGCACAAGATCAAACCTTTGTAAACCAACAAGACAACGCTAATTTCTTGTTCTACAAGAAGCAAGCCGAATTCCTTCTCAAACAAATCTCCAAAGACCCATTGTTACATCCAAAGATGACCGTTTTGCTTGATCATCATTCTTTCCAGTATCATTTCACATTAATCAATATTTCTACTTCATCGTATGTCTTTAATTTTAATTTTTCAATTTACTCATTTATAATTTCTCTGCTGCTCTGAAACTGTGAAGCTTCCTGGTGGAGAGGAAGATATGTTACATCGCGCTATCTGATTCTTCGTACCCAAGAAAGCTACTTTTTCATTACCTACAGGATCTTCACAAGGAACTTGATCATTTCAACGAGACAACACTGATCCAAACAATCTCAAAACCCTATAGCTTCGTGAGGTTTAGTAAGATCATAGGGAGAATAAGGAAGCAATATATGGATACGAGAACACACGCCAATCTATCGAAGCTGAATGCTTCGCGGAAACAAGAACTTGATGTAGTCACTGAGCATTTTAATGATTTAATTCAAAGCCGACAACTTTCAGGTACTTGTTCTTGACTTTTTCCCCCGGGAAATTAACGAACTTTTTTCTCTTCAAAAACTTTACTTTTGTAATCTTTTTGTATTGCAAGAAACGTCAGAAATAGCGTCTTTGGATCCTCGAATGCCTGTTTCAACCATTTGGTGCTCACAATACCTTCAGGTACATGCATGGTTCATCAAATAAAGGACTAAATTTGTCATACTTTCAATTTAATGTATTGAATTTGTGGCTTTGGTCATAGTTAATTATGTTTTTTACTTTAATTTGCAGGATATTGCGCTAAGATGGACACCAGTGACGATCATTATTCTCCTTATTCTTGTTCTTTTCAAAGCAAGCTTGATTATGACAGATGATTATTTAATTTCAACCATGATATGATCAAGTAATATCTTTTAAATTAAAGGAAAAAGAAAGATCGTGTATATATGCAAAATCCTCGTATAGTTATATAGTTTATCGCTATTTATTAAAATAATTAAACGTTGAAATGTTGTTTAAGTAAGTCTACGACCATAGTAAAGTCTTTGGAGGAAGAAGCAGATAGACAAGGAAAAAGACATGAACCAAATTATAACACTGGTCACCAGACAAGTAATTATTCTATCTGTATATGTCGTGAAAAATAAATAACTAAAACCAGTTATGAACAATAATACAAGCTTTTTCCAGAAGAACGTTTCTTCGTTCATGTTTAATCTAAGAAAATGCAGATTTAGTTTCTTAATTGTGACTTGTACGCAAGTAACTTGTTTTTTCCCCCTCTTACAATCATATGATTTGTATCCATTGTTCTTGATTTAAGTTACCTTTAGATGTAAGTTACGTCGCTGTTGATGAAGAAATCCTCAGAATAATAATTTGCATACTCATGATCAGGCTGCTGAAACGCTGTACGGAACATGACATCATTCTCAAGTGAAGAGTAGCTGTTGTTAATCATCAGTTCTTCATCAATTTGATCTTGAGATTGGTTATTAGTGTCCATGGAATCTGTAAAAGCAGAGGAGTAATCGATGTGTGGATCTGCAGAACTGATCCATTCAGAGAAGAACAGCTTAGGCAAGTTGTTGTTGTTGATGTTATTGTTCATCATGTTTTTGTTGCTTCCTTGTGATTGTGATGAAGATGGTTGTTCTGAAAGTGGTGAAGAAGAATATCCTGTGAGGTATGATCTCTGAGGTTTGAGTTGTGGTTGAGATTTGAGCCATTTCTTCTTCAGATATGAGTGCTAATAGTTCTTTATCTCGTTGTCTGTTCTTCCTGGTAAGTATTTAGCAATCCGTGACCACTTAATCAAGATCAAAATTATAAAAACAAATGAAAATCAACTAAAGTTTTGTTTTCAATAGGATTGCAACTTATAGCCTAATGATTTATACTAATATTTCCGTCGAGTTATATTATAATCCGGATTCATATTCATCAGTGTGCATGTCTGAGTTGTAGACAAGGAAAAAATGTTTTTTTTCATTAGGTGTTTTCTTACTTGTTACCCACGGAAGAATGTAAAGTCAAGATGGTCTCTTCTTCTTCTGCACTAAACGTCCCTCTCTTTAATCCTGGTCTTAGGTAGTTAATCCACCTTAATCGGCAGCTTTTCCCATTCCTTTGCAATCCTGCTACAATGATTAAACTTAGTTAGGGATGAGATCACAATAATGATGAGGATTAAGAGTCTAACTAAAGATTTTAGAGATTAAATATAAAAAGACCAGCTAGTATAGGAACTGTGGTCCAGCAAGCATGACCATGAGAGAGGATGAAACTCTTGAGCTTCTGGTCTTCTTCAGGTGACCATAACCCTTTTCTCTGTCTCTGCTTTGCTCTCTCTCCAGATCTGGTCATCTTCCCCATATCTCAACTTCTCTCTCAAGCTGTCCGAATTAAGAGAAAACTTGTGTAATTATGATGAATAAGAGAGAGAGAGAGAGAGATAGAGACATGCACAGAGAGTATATATGAGCATAATTAAGCATATCTTTTTATTTCTTAAATAGACAACTATTTGATAAGCATAGATAGAGAGATCACTATAAATAAAATATTTAATTAACCAGGAAAGCCACACAGCCTAGAGACTTTTAGAAAATGGTTAAATGGGGCTGCGTCGTATAATAAAGACATATGACTTTGTTTAATATAGTTATGTATATGCAGAATCAAATGAAATTAAATGTACACAGGTGTATATATGTATATGTGTTGTGTCCATATAATGTATATAAGTATAGGAAGGAGCCATGACAAAGTCTGGAGAAAGCAAATATTAGTTGTAAACCCAAGTCACTTGGGTTAAACTAAAAGTATTAATTAAGATTTCAGATAAAAAGAGAAGACGGAATCTTTCCTTGTTCTTGCTTTCAAATATCTTTTGTTCTCTACTTCTTGTTTTCTCTCTGTAGAAAGTCTCTATATATAACGCCTAATAAAATATAGTTATTGACAAAATTGCAATCACAAGGAAACTTTTGTTAAGGTGACAAGATGTTATTATTATTATATATATATACTCTAATATATAGAATACGTGATTTTTAATCAGTTTTAGCTTATGATTTAACCAACTGGTTTTCGCCTGCATGCTAATAATTTGACCGTTTTGAAACCAATCATTCCTTGGTATGCTTTCATATAACGACTTCATCGAAGTTTAGTAACGTAACTATTCCAATTTTTTTTCACAAAAAATAATTTATATATATCTCAATGCCATCTTTACAAGACTTTATTTGATCGGAAGTATTTGGGACTAAAACACCTATAGTGTTAGCACCAAAGAAATTAAGAAATCACTACATATAATCTTTGTAAGGTAATCGAACGCTTGATTGTGTCTTACTTGTTTTTAAACAATGATCAAGACTTTGGTTATGTACAAGTGAAAATAATATAATTTGACCAAACCATATAAATGAGTAAAGTGCTCCAGACTCCAGAGGGCGAAACTTAACGCTGACAAAACAATCTTTGTCTGTTTCTAGTCGATAATTATGAAAGGAAACGAAACAGTTGAATTAAAGACATGTAAAGAATCATTCAATATGTTACTACGGTATCTTCGCTAAGCTTATCAAAAGCGAGCAAACGTAAATTTCTTTATACAATCAATATAAAATTTTGTCTGTTAGGATATATATATATATATATATAATCTTGGTAGGTGAGTCAACACTTTCTTCCTATTTGCTGCAACAAATCTTTTAAAAGAAGTATACAAGTACGCATACAATACATTAGAAATTTACATATTGAATGATAGTATACAAGTAATAGTATACGTTTAAATTTTCTTTTTAAGTTTTTACTGATAATAAAAGTATACAAATACAATACATTACAAATAAGGTTTTCAGTTTGAGGGAGTATATTATGACATTCTGTGTGTCACGACCTAAATTGGTTTGCTGGCGTTATCATATTGAAATGCTTCCATATTTGTTTCTCTTACGTTTTCTTTTTCATTACGTTTGTTTAGATATTTGCCTGAAGTAAAGAGACTTCGTACGTTGTTGACTAGAGAGATGATAATGATCTAATGATGGGCCATAAATTAAACCCTTTATTACATGATGCTTACTGGCAACGATCTGATACGTAAGACTCCACTTTCTTGGGTCTTACGGCTGACGCCATCTTCCTTACATCTTCTAGAGCCACGGCCTGTTACAGAGTTTTGTCCGGCCACTTTACCCATATAGATATATATGGGCCGGGTTTCCAACACTATAATTAGGTTTACCACGTTTTAATGTTAATTTGTTACAAACTTTGTGTTTTTGCTGAAAGCTACCCAATCTGTACAACAAAAATTACATATAATTAGTATCTGAAAATGTTTTATGTAATATATCTTTAGTTAGCCGCTAAACATGCTGATCTGAAATTTGTTGATCAGATCCACTTGTTTCTATCCAAAAAACTGATTCATATATACTTATATTATTGCTGATCATTTAGTTTATTATTTTATGAACGGGTTTCTAGTATTTGTCATTATCCATACTTATTCACCATTCCAAAAACAGAAAAGAAACGAAATGCTAAACCGAAAACGGAGGTAGTTTTTTTTTAATTTTTTATGTAGTTTCACTTATGTAGTAAACATTTTCTATATTGATTTAGTATTACTTAATTGTTTGTTGTAAGAGTCGATTTTTTTTTTGTAGTGGTTTTTATTAAAAAAAAATGCTCTTTAGAGTCACACCAATGGACAAAGGGGTTCTTGCATCGATTTATGGGTTGTGGTAGTTTTATTCATGTTCATGATTCAAAATTTGATGTAAGGTTTTTTGCTCTTTTTAAAATTCTGAATTATGTTTTAAGCAGTTTGGAGTTGCATATCAAATGTAAACTGTATGAATGCTCAAGTTTTATTCATGTTCATGATTCAAAATTTGATGTAAGGTTTCTTACTCTTTTTAAAAATTTGAATTATGTTTCAAGCAGTTTGGTTTTGCATATCAAATTCAAATTGTACGAACGATCAAGGATTTGTTGGTATGGAGAATCAATCGTAATATTTACTTGGATGACATAAAATTATCTAGAATTGCAAATATCTATCGATGTCTCTTGTTGTCGATAAAGTTAATACAGTGCCACTTTTGGAGATGTTCTTCAGGGAATTTTCTAACAAGACCTAGCTTGCACGCCATTTTTGCTTGCGAGTTGCCACTTTGACGTTTTAAATCATCTTAACTAATTGAGTTAGAAGTGGCATTCAAATTCTTTTTAAATTTGAGGAAATTTTCATTTTATGTAATTTTTCTACACAACTTACCCATGAATTTTGCAAAATATATCCATGAATGGCTCTTTAGAAAAGAAAAGTCGTTACCCATTATGAACTTCAATTCCTTATAGACTGTTCTATTCATCATCATCAATTGATAGAAAAATTATCAATATCAGTTACAAACCTTTTGTTAAACAATAGTAAAACATTATACACTTATAATAAAACCAACTGAAGAACAGTTTTGTAATGTAAATCATAAGTAGAAAAAAAAACAAGAATGTATAATAATATTGATTAGCTTCGTTTGCCCGTGAAAATCTCTACAACCCCATCGGATCCTCCAGCCACAAGCGTGCACCAATCTTCATCCACTTGTCTCCAACACACACTGCTCACGAACCGCCTATCAGACCCAAACCGGTCCGCTTGACCACCCAACCCACGCACCCAAACTGGTTCTTCCCACCTCTTATCGTACACAAACACTTCATTATTCTCCGATCCAGACACAACTAACCCACCGTGTCTCCAAACCGACAACCCAACAAAATTCCGGCTATTAACATGCCCTCGGCACGTGCGAACCACGCGCCGTCCGTTAGTTATATCCCACAGCTTCAGGCTCCCGTCGGTCGAACCCGTGACGATCGTGTGTTGATCCATGAATCGAGCATAAGTCACCGTTTTGGTATGACCGTCTAACACAACGATTGGGTCGACGAGTCTTCTAATGTCGTACACGTAAGCATTCCGGTCAGCACATCCGACGGCTAGGGAATATCCACCGAACGGAACAAATTCTACCGAACAGATCGCTGCCGCTCCACCTCCAGGCCTAACCGTTTCCTCCAACCCTCCGTTTCGAGGGTCCCACATTTGAACCGTTCCGTCGTCGGAGCCTGACGCGCCTATAACGGAACCGTTGTTGAGCGTGTAGTCCACGCTCCAAATCCTTCTCCCTCCATGCTCGTCTCTTTCGAAAACCGGCACTCCTTTCTCCACGTCGTACTCGGTGACCACTCCGTCGTAATCACCCGACCCAATAACCCGACCGGATAAATCGGGTCTCCATTTGAGACTGCTTAGCTTCGCGGGCGTGCAGATATAGCTCTCCACTTGATCATCACGTGACGTCGTCCCTAACAAAGAGCTTAAACGATACAATCTGATTTTTCTTGCGATTCCTCCTGTAGCCAATATATCTCCACTCGGGTCGAACTCGATCGCTCCGATAGCGTCGGATCCGGTGGAAGCGGAGGAAACGACGTTAGAGAGAGAGAGATCCCAGTCGAATCTTGGAATGTTGTCTTTGTCCATGATTGTGGGAGATGAAGAGGAGGAGGTCATGATTATTGGCCATGTATATGAAGAAGAAGAAGAAAGATCGTTAATGGAGGATCTTCTGATGTTGTTGGGTATCTCGGAGCAGAGCAAAGCCTCCATGAATGAGTTACGACGACTCGTTTAAGTTAGGTCCACACGAAACTATTTAGCATATACATACATTACGTACATGTGTTGTGACTTGTGTGTGTATATATATATATATAAGATATGAGGTGGGGTTCATTTTAGATTTTAATCTAAATGTATATAAAATCAATACATATATAAGAAGAAGAAATCATTTAGTACTACTATACTATTTTGATTAAGCCAAAAAATCAAATAAATAAAATTAGCTGATTTCATGATAGATGGAACTTTTTTTTGTGTGTGTATGTGTGGTTTTGAAATAGATATGCATTCATGATTCACGTCATTGTTAGCTATTGTTCTCCCAATGGTTCCAAGTTCCAACTAGAATATTAATTAGGAAAATTACATTGGGATATATGCAAATTACCTGCATTTATTTATTTTTGTTTTATTTCAAAAATCTAATCTATCAAAATAAGACGGTGCACATAGTTAGCAATCACTCTATTCTAACCCCAAAAAAACAAAACAAAAAAAAGCAACCACTCAAACCATGATCATTGATTATTATTGTAGTAACGATTAATGTGTATGTTTAAGATTAGTGACACTAGTCTATGCTTTAGAGTAGAACACCTTGGTTATTAGTTATAATCTCGATCATTCCTTATGTTACAACAACGGGATAATTAAGATTATCAACAACACTGATATATTCAACTCTCAAAAAGAAAAATTAAAATTTATTTTGGCTGTCTCTTCCTACAAAAACTTTAGAAACGTAATATAACTAATTTAATAATAAAAAAATAGTTATATACTCTAAAAATATCAGAGATGATGAAACTCTAAGATATTATGGAAAGTAATATCAAATTACGATACGTTTTATTCAAAAAATGGAATAAAAGGGATCAGCTAATATTTGGGTGCAGAGAGAAATCGCATTAAAGAAGAAAGAAAATGAAAACACGAGATTAGCTTTACGTTAGCGTTGGTTGGATATGAACCTCAAAAGTTGAAGCCTCTCATAACGATTTAGTTTGGTCGTCGTAGATCTCGACTCAACTCTTACGTGGTTCATTTTGTAGCCTCTTTAATTTATTTATTTCTTATTTTCTTGTTTTCAATTATTGGTGAAGACAAATAAAGTGAACGCAAAAAGTACACGTCGATCGACGGTCCATTACGTTTCAGAATGCTATTGCCATATAATAACTACATGTGCTTGGATATCTTGGTGCATTTTTGGCTTATTTGACGATTTCAATATCTCTTTAAAACTCTGAGACATATCCTTAATAAATACGCTGATTCATGATTCATGACATATAGCAGAAGGTATCTTCGGCCCATAAATCTATACAAATCGCTGAGAACATTTTCAATGAAACTATTATCCAAAAATATTTTCATATTGAAAGGTAGTTGTTTGGTAAAAATATGTGTTAGTAGTTTTTTTTTTTAATTAGTAAGTAAATGGTTGAAAACTTTGGGAAATACAAAGAAACAAGACAGAAAAAGAAGTATAAAACACAAATTAAAAAAAAAAAAAAATTTACAAGAACGGTGAAGATCAGGTATATACATCATGCTGATTCATAACCACAAATAAAATAAACTCAACCCCACTGTGCTCTTGCAATGCAATTCCTTCTGATTTAAGCAGTTTATAATGCTTTATGTCTCATTAATCACCAAAGTTGTTTTTGGGAAAACTTACAACAAATTTATTATTATCGTTTCAGCGATCCTTTGATTTAAACCTAGTCCTTCTTCACATCACTCTTAGCAGGAGCCTCATCATTCTTGTCAACAATGGTCTTCTCAAGCGTGTTTACATGAGCCTCTCGATCACTAGTCTCTGCGGGTTAAGACATACGGGTTTCAGATTGTGAAGAATTCACTTTGACAGTACCAACCTTGGCATATTTGCTCATGAACTTGCAGTCCCAGTCTTGAAGTGCGTCTAGCTCAAAAAGACCAAGACGACATCTTTGCAAGAGCTCGGCTTGCGTCTTTGCCAGCAAACAGAACATATGGTCCTCGTAGTCCGTAGAACATCCTACAAACCAATAGAAATGGATACCTTTGAATAAGTGTTATCATTAACACAACACTTAGCACACGATATAAACCTGTCTAAGAGTATCATAGGAAGATGATCAATTGGTTATGCTCCAATTCCAACCAAAAGCTTTAATATGAGTTAAAAAGAGTTTTAACAACAAGAAAATAGTGCAGATTCCTCTGAATCCTTCTCTTGTATGAATTAGACAAAAAGGATCAAATTTTACAATATGGCAGGCAAAAGCACAAATACCTAGAAAAGTTTAGCATAGAAAGAATCAAGTTGGCAACTGTTACCACAAATCATATATTAAAAACAAAATCATATCGGAAACTGTAATCACAAACAATTTTATTTGGAGAAATAAATTTCCTAATCTCACAGCGGAAAAATTGAAGTATGCAAATCTAAAAACATCGGTTAAAAAATCTTTGTAAGTTTCTTAAACAAATTAAACTAATATTTTATTATATAAATTAATTTATTTTATTAAAAAGTTAAAACAATAATAAATTGACACATAAAAAAAAAATGTCTGTGGGTTTCTCGAAGTTTCTCATTTAAGAAATTTTTTTTCACTCTCTCTTTAACCTTTTATTTTATTTTATTACGGTTTATTGGTGAGATAACCACTATCATACCTTATATGGAGATGTTCTAAGTTCTTCTTTAAAAAAAAAGAATTTGAAGAAGAATAAGCTCTATTTTTTTCTTTCTCAGGTTTACAATATTTCACCTACTTTGTGTTACTTGTGTTTGATGACCAAAAGAAGGGGTTTTTGAGGATTGGAGCCATTGTACGTATTGCTTAAGCTCCTCCTCCGTGATCTCACCGACGTGTGATGCGGAGGAATCGGTGGCTCCTCCTCTTCAGCCAATGATCTAGCCCTCTTATCTTGGTGCATGTTTGGCGTACTTTGACGATTTCGATAACTCTTGAGAGTTTTAGACTATCTTTATATATATCGCATATATTCATCATTGCAACTTGGAAAAGTTAGATAAGTCAACAAGAACAAAGTAAACTTGAAGTGTGACGGCGTAGAATGACGATCGTCCGTCTTCAATCGAGGCTTCGAAGATCCACCGATTCCGCAAGCGAAATTATAGAATGATGTTAAAGTTTAAAAAACAATGGCATATTTTTTTGTTTTTTAATAAACGAATGTATTTAAAATTGTAAAACTTATAGCGTTATTAATTTTGTTGAAGAAGATATTTCTTGGACATAATAATATTTAGGGCTCGGCAAATAAACCGAACCCGAAACCCGAACCTGAACCCAAACCGAAGTAATTAGTTCGGTTCGGTTCCGGTTTTTCTCAAAAACTCGATCGGTTTTCGAATTTTTGTAGTTCGGATTTCGAGTTCGGGTTCGGTTCTGTTGTGATGCACCTAAAAACCCGATCGGTTCTTAAATCTAAGTAGTACGGGTTTCGAGTTCGGTTCGGGTAACCCGAACTAAACCGAAGTAAATAAAATATTATATTTTATTAAGATTTTTTTTTTTTTTTTTTGCAGTTTTCTTCAATCGGAATTTTTAGTTTGAGTAATTCAATTAGGAACCGAACTCGAACCGAACCCGATAAATATATGGATACAAAATAAAACTTAAAATATAGTACTAGAACCAAACCAAACCCGATACGTACAGAACCGAACCTAAACCGAAATAGAAAATTACCCGAATAGATCTTACACTTCTAAACCCGAAATACCCAAAACTCAAAATACCCGTATGCCCAGGCCGTTTGATTGAGCAATTTATATCAATGATTTATTAATCAGCAAACTTGGGTTTTTTTTAGATAATGAAACAAACAATACATCATTGAAACTTAAGTATCATCGGAGATTCTACTTTGACACTTAATCTGGTCTCTATGACAAATCAGAGTAAATCACCGAAACGGAATCTATTCCTTCTTCTCATCATTCTCAGCAGGAGTCTCATCATTCTTATCCACAACAGTCGTCTCTTGCTTGGCTACATGAGCGTCTCTGTCACCAGTCTCTGCGGGTTCAGACACAGATGCTGTTTCGGCTTCTGAACCGGCCACTTTGACAGTACCAACATTGGCATACTTGCTCTTGAACTTGTACTCCCAGTCCTGAAGAGCTTCTAGCTCAAAGGGACCTAGACCAGAGATATCCCAAGTCAAATCTTTCTCCTCAAACGACATCTTTGCAAGAGCTCGGCTTGCGTCTTTCCCTGCAAACAAAGCATATGGTCCTCCTGGTCCATAGAACATCCTACAAACCAATAAAAATGTATACTTTCATTACAAAACACGCTAAGAGCACCATAAGAAGATAATCACTTGGTTCTGCTACAACCCCAAGTTCTGAAAATCCAACAACAAGCTCGAAGATGATGAGTTAAGAGTTTTTTTGATAAAAGATCCTAATCACCAGCAAACAATAACAACAAGAAGAACACATTTCAGCTTCCATTGAATCTAAAGGCAGTTTAAGTGTAAATATAACAAAGAAGAAACCTTCTCTTGTCTGAATTTGGAAAAAGGATAAATCTTTACATTATGCAAAGCAAAACCTTCTCTTGTATGAAAAGTTTAGCCTAGAAATGAATCAAATTTGCAATCAGTACCACCAATTAAACTACTTGAACTATTGTCAAAGTGAACAACTTTACGGTTTTAAAGCGGAAAGATCAAAGTATGTAAGTCTTAAGTTCAATAGGGGCAATAATTCTCAAAGTGAACAACTTTACGATTTTCAAAGGGTAAGCAAGTCTAAGTTCTTACAGGAACAAGAAGAAATTCAGGAAAGGATAAATCAATATCTTTCACCTGCTTTGTGTTACATCATAGATCTGATGTTTGATGGCCATAAGAAGGGGCTTCTGAGGATCGGAGCCATCGTACTGCTTAAGCTCCTCCTCCGTGATCTCACCTAACTGAACTGGCTTAGGGATCGGTGGCTCTTCCTCTGCAGCATATGATCTAGCCCTCTGATGTCGGCGAACATCATCGAATGGGGAAGCAAACCAGCCTGAGACGACTTGGTAAATGGCGAAAGCGAGAGCGAGGGCGGTGAAGAATACCACTGGGGAGAGACCTGTGTAAGCATGTATTGCTTCTTTTAGAGTTTGCCATAGTAGTAGCGCCATGGGTTGAGAGAGAGAAAGAGAGAAGATGAAGAAGAAGAAGAAGAAGAAGATTAGTGTTGAAAAGTTTTGACACTTTTGTCTTTGCGAAGTCATATTTTTCTGCAGAATTTAATCGAGTGGTTGGACATTTTACATTTTTACCCTTGTTCCCGAGTAGATTCTCTCCTTTTTTTTTTCTCCGTCTCTGATCAATCCGCCTCCAATAAAAACATTATTTTCTTTGGACGCTTAGTTCAAATAACATTTTAATATCCAGGATAGTCTACAGATTTTTTGTTAGAAGTGAGCACATTACTTTAAATTGTAAAATAAATTATAATTTACCAAATTGTGTTATTGTTATTAATATAATAATATAAATTTTCTCATTATTAATTTTTATTTATTAAGAATGGATCAGTTTTCTAAATAGAAATTACACAATAAAAGTAAGGGAAAATCAAAATTATAAAATCAAAATAAATAGAAACTATAAACATTATGAATATAACAAATATTACTTTTTACTCTGTTTTTACACTTTTACAATTTTTTATTGGACCTAAATTAATAAATCCAAATTTCTGACAAACACATTATTTTTTATATAGAAAATGAAATATTAATTATATACTAACAATATACTATATTTAATTTCAGATCTATAATTGGATAAATCACAAAATTTTTCCTTACGAAAAACTCTATTTCAAATCCTAAATAATTTTCAGTATTAAACAGTTTTATAAAATAATGACAACTGTTTTGGGTCAAATGGGTAATAAGTTTCAGTTTCCAAAAACATCAAAATAAATAGATTTGCAAACTAAAGAAAGAAAAACACAAAAATCCAAAACTTAGTACAAATTTTCTATATATTTACATAAATCCAATGTTGGGTTTGGATTGAGCAAATTAGCAAGAGAAGAGAGAAACTAGACGCCGTTTTGTCCAGAAGACTCGCGTGCTAGTGATGGACTGAGTTTCTTTAGCCTCTCAAATTGGGAATCACACACCGCTTCGCTACAACACGTGTAAACCCTTTCCCTTCTTCCCCATTAAAACCTATTTTCTTATTCAACTTAGTGGAGAGACAGGACACAACTTACAATCAGACAGAATAAAAAGGTTCCATTTTTATTTTTCTTATATCCGAAATTGATGACGTTGGGTGTTAATTTTCGGTAAATTCATAATGGGTTTTGGCATTTTGAATTGAAAAACCATTATGGGTTGTGTTAATTTCCTTTGTTGCAAATAGAGAGAGAGAGAGGGGGAAGAGAGAGGAAAGTGGTTTTCCGGTAACCAAAGCTGAGCTTTCAGGGCAGACGAAATGGATGGAGAAGGGAACTCTGGTGGTTTGTCGACTGAGAGGAAAGTGGAAATCAGAGTAAAGAAGAACGGGAGAAAGGTATTATGAGTCACAGATCCTATTCTTTAATTTCATATCTTTTTTTTTTTCATAAATCTATCTTGGTTGTCTTCTGCATGTTTGGTTCTTCTTACTACATGATAATGTCTGTGAGCTCTTTTCTGGAGATTATAATATCTTATTGAAGTGCCAAAGTGTTTGATTCTCACTCTCAGTATCTGATTGTATGATTACGTAATCATGGGAAAAGGTAAAATCTTTTGTGCCGTTATAATGAGATTCCCCTGCATGCAATGCTTTAGCTTTAGGGAAAGCAGAGACTATATCAAAAAGAGAATGAAGTTTAGTGAATAAATTTAACTTAAGGGCTGTTTTCATGTCTGAAAATGATCTTTACATGGTTAAATTTCATACCATTTGATGGGAATTTGATTAAAGCTTTGTAACGAAGATACATTTTACTCTGTTGGTTTGTACTTGTAGTTATGTGGCTTGTGAATTGAATGGAGATACTGAGTCCTAATATCTCTTGTGTGTAAACGAAATATTTGCTTACTCTGCTGAAATAATTAGGGTGATAGATTTTGGTTGTGAAAATTGAGTTTGGTGTGAAAGGGCAAGAGAAAACTGTAAAACCTGTAAGCTTTTGGAACCTTATTACCTCTAGAGTTACGCAATGAGAAGTCTGAGAAGAATTACATTCATATTGTGGATGTTTGGTGACGATGCTATTTTGTTCGTTGCGATCCTTCAGATTTTGACATTTATACGTCTTTTTAAAAAGAAAAGTCTTTAAGTGATACAGGTTATAGTTGAGAAAGCTGCAGCTGAAGGCTTACCTGAAGGATGGATCAAGAAGCTTGTAATATCAAACAGATCAGGCCGTAAAAATAGAAGAGATCCAGTTTGTACTCTCTACTCTTCTTCAGCCTTTTGTGTGTGTTGGCATTTTCTCCTACAATTACTTGCTCAAATCATGGAAAATCTCTTAATGTCAAATATTTTTTGCAGTTCTTCATTGACCCTAAAAGTGAGTATATCTTTCAATCTTTCAAAGACGCATCACGGTATGTTGAGACTGGCGATATTGGACATTATGCACGTAAATTGAAGGAAAGCGATATCGAAGATGATGATTCCGGAAATAGAAAGAACATCGTGAGTTACTGTCCTTTTTTATTTATTTATCTGTTAAACAGGAAGGTCTTTTTTAATTAAAGTTTTCCTTAATGGGGTTTTAGCTTCTTCTGGAATCTGCTGAAGCTTTATTGGAAAAGGAGAAGAACATTGATATATATGTCAGAAATAGTAAACGGAAAAGAAACTCATCTTCTTCTGATGAACATTCCGAGAATGGTAAGCACAAATGCTATCCTTTTGGCTTCTGCTTTCGCCAGGGTCTGAACATACTTATGCAGTGAGTAACGTTAAATGTCAACATTCTATTATACTTGCAGGTAAAATGAATTCCGACTTGAGCAGTGTAACCTCACAAGTTCTTGAGGGTTTGGGGAAGAAGAAAGATGTCAAAGATCCTATCGAGAAGCAGTCCATTGCAAAACGTGTTACTAGGAGCCAAGCTAAAGCAAGTAAGACTGAGCAAGAAGTAGATGGAAAAAGAAAAAATTCTTCTCCATCAAATGCAAAATCAGAAGAAGGTACGTAGATGCCTGACTTAATTTTCCAACCTGAGTGCTGGCTGAGATAACAAAAGAACTTTGAGTATGCCAAATTTTTTTGTGTAGATAGTGTAAAATCCAGACTGAGGAGTGCAAGTTCACAAAGTCCAGAGAAGAAATCTGTGATGAAGGAGGAAGAGGTAAGAGATTCTACTGAAAAACGGATCACTAGGAGTAAGGCGATAGTGAAGAAGAATGAGTTAACTAATAGTGTAGCACGAAGAGCATCAAAACGATTAGCTGGTATTGAGCTTGAACCTACCCCTGAACCGACTACAAGAGCCAAAGCTCAACGAGTAGTACCTCTTGATGATGATGGCACAGCCGGAAAGTGCAAGCAACCTGTGAATCCTATTGCTGCGACCAGCGTATTGAAAAAGATTGATATACCTCTCACTAAGGAAGTAGCCAAAAGCTATAATACTGAATCATCTCCAAACCCAAATGCTGCTGCTTCTACAAGCAAAAATCGTGTGAGTGCAGAATTGGAAATGCAGATAGAAAAGATCAGTAAACCAGTAGGCAGGAATGGCTCTGGAGACAAGAAGATGAAGAAGCCATTGATGACATCAGAGGCGGAACTGAATCCAGTTTTTCGTCTTAATGGTTATAAGCAGAATGAAGAAATGTCGCCATTGTCACCATTATCTGGCCAAACTTCTGCAAGAAAGCGTGAGAAGGCAGCACCAGGTAACAAAAGATTGGAACGGTCGAGTCCAAAGGCCAATAAAGTTACCATTCCGAAAGCAAATGGAATCTCGCCTTTGAGATCATCAAATAAAAGACAGTCTCAGCACTCTTTTAATAACGGCAACGACTTATTTAAATCGTCTGTTGTAAGAGGCACATACTCAGAAGTGATGGAGGTGAATAATACCAACAGCTTCTCCTCCTCTGCAGCATTTGACTCAACTCTTGCTGATCTTTGGAAAGATCCTTGCATTGCCTTTGCTATCAAAACACTGACTGGAGACACGCTGCGTCTTCCCAACAACACTGCAGCAATCTCTTCTGATCCAAATTACAATCATGCCAAGCAGAAAGGAGTCGCCTTTTTCTCAGAGACGCCTAAAAACGTTAGCGCAGACTCTGAAAAACCAGGAGTTCCAAGCGGATTACGGGTTATGGATATCTGGAAAGACCCGTGTATCGACTTTGCTATAAAAACCTTGACAGGAGCAATCCCGGTAGAGTTAGATGAACCAGTTGTAAAACCAAAATCCGAAGGGATGACGATTACAGCATCAGCAAGGCAAGAACAGGAAGGTAGGCAAAGCAGCAGTTGTGATTATTTGGTTCAACAGTGTAGTAACAGCATGAAGAACAACACCATGGTGAAATCTGGAGATCTAAGGTTTCCACAATCTTTCTCTAAGGACTAGGTTGTTTCTCTTTAAGGAGTAGTTCGAGGATATAATGTAAGAATCCATGTGCAATGCCTGCTTCTTTCTTTTTCCGGGCCATGTTCTGTATATGCATATGTATAAGTTTTGTGTATCGACAGAACCTGGAAACTCGTTAAAAAAAACTCCTAAAGGCACTCAATAATCTTTCTTCCTTTTTGTAACAATGGATGCTTGTTCTTATAGTAAGGTTCTTTGACTGTATGAGGTTACACTTAAAAGTTGGAGAAGAGTTGCGATTGAATTTGATCTTTCGAAGATGATTGTGACGTCATCTTAAACGAAAAAAGCCCGCGAAAGATCTCGTCTTTTCCGCCAAAATGCGTATATGCATACATATATATACATAAAAGTAATGAATATATATATATAGAATTCGAAGAAGACGAAGGAGAGGGAGAAGGAGAAGATGGAGATCCGAGTGAAGTGTGGGTGTGGAGAAGATGAGTGTAGCGAGTGGACGATCTTAGAGCTCCAAGGCGTCGTCGAGACCCAATCCTCGTTCCAAGGCTCAATTCAGAATCTCGAGATCGGTCGTCTCTGTCACTCCGATTCCTCCCAGGTTTTAATTTCATTCACTTCTTCTTCTTATTTTCCAATTCGGAGCTGTAATCGCGGAGGATCTCTCGTCGATGATTGCAGGAAACCTACACGTTCACGGTAGGTTATCATGAACTTGCAGGCTCTAAGGTGACTCTGAAGAAGCCATTGTTGGTTTTGAAGAAGCTTCAAAAATGTACGGATGATTCGTCAGCGAAAGAAACGGAACTGGAAGTTGTTGGGATTATAAGAACAAAGATCTTGTTTAAGACCAGACCTAAGCCTCTCTTTTCCGGTATAAGCTCTCTCTCTCTCTCTCTTAATTGCTTTCTGCAACTTTCAGCCGCAAATTTTGGTCTGAAAATTCTGAGTCACTTACTTGTTTCAGGAACAAATTAGGCTGCTAAAGTGCAAAGTGAAGTCTCTCTATTGCTTCCTACTTGTGCTTATTTCCTGTCTTATAAGCTATACAAAAGCGAAACTTATAAAGTCTCTGTTCTTTCTTTTCAATGAGTTTTAAGACTCCAGAAACTTGATTACATCATTGTTTGAATTACCTCAAATCTCTCAATTGAATATCATAACATTAGTAAATATATAAGGAAATTACTAGTCCTACTCATCATGTGATTTGATTGCTAGCCCAAAACAATGCAAGATTCTGGTCTCTTGTTTCTTATCTACAAATGTTTCTCAGGAAAAACAGTTGATTTGCGATTTAGATCTGTGAGTCCCTTTCGTGTCTAGGAAGTTGGCACAGGAACATATCCTGCTCGAGCTCTTAATGTTTCGGTTCTTTTGCTTCTCTCCATCACTCCGATCAGCCATTCAATACTCTCTTTGATTCCTCGCCTGCTCAACAAAGCATTTTAAGTGTCTCTATAGGGCTACAAGATTCCTTTGCGTAGCTAAAGTCAAACTTTACTTACCCGTCATATCCAGAAACTGCTTCAAACATGTACACCCTTTCGTCCAATTTCTTTAGATCCAGGTATCGATCTAGTTCCTCAGCCGAGACAGCATTTGGGAGATCCTGCCCATCGGTTTCCAGAGTCAAGACTTATCAGGAACAGCATATCTTTGGAGAATTTAAGATAAGAAAATGGGGCAATTCAGTTTCCTACTTGCTTGTTTGCCAATATCAAAAGCGGTGCTCCTTGTAAATCCTCGTGCCGCAGGGCTTTTTCTGGTGGAAGGCAATTTATATTTTAGCTTTAGCTTCATAAATACAGTTTGTAGTCAACTTGCGTGAGCAAACTTACCTAGAGCAGATTTTGAATCTTCAAAGCGGGATGGGCAAGCTGCGTCGATTAAATATATCAATGCGTGTGCTTCTTCATAATACTTCTCCCAAATCGAACGCAAACCAGGCTGCCATAAGGGAGAAAAGGCACAGTTATTTGACTGGAAAGACTAATCCTTTTTGACAGTCGGGTTTGTAAATGAAAACAAATGATAGTTTTGTTTTTCTAGCTCTTCTTCAAGATATCCCTTACACTCTTACAACGATATGCTTTATCAAATAATTATCATCATGAGCTCTCTCTTGGTCCATCTAAGTCCTTAGGTGGCAGCAACAATAACAATAGTGTTTACCATCGTTCAATGTGGGGGGGGGATCACTAGACAAATCACGGACCTGAATATGTGGGGTTTTTGATATATCCTACTACACAATTCATGGACATGGACAAGACATTTTTTTATAAAGACCACATGCTCAAGATGAGCTATAGTGGTAACTGGTACGAAGGTAAGGGGATCGACTGAAGAAGAGCTATAGCTAGTGTTCTTGGTGAAGGAGCGGTATGAAGTCGCAGGACAAACCACGGTGATGGTCATATCTGTGATTCTCTTAGTGACTCCACCGTGTTAAGCATTGTTGTTGTTGCTGCTGCTGCTGCTGCTTTCTATGAGCTTAATGGACCATGAGAGAGCTCTTATTTGATTAGAAAGACTAATCCTTTTTCAAAATCAGGTTTTGCGAATAAATTATAGTTTTCTAGAACTATCGTTTATTTAGCATTGCAAGAAAGGCTCAAACACAAAAGAAAGCTTCCAACTAACCTGACCACCCAGGTCCCAAAACACAATTTTGGCATTGGAAACTTCAATACGACCAATATTTAGCCCAACAGTAGGAACAATACGATCATGTGGTAGACCTTCTGAGATTGAGTATATCGTCTTCAACTTCTCCAAAAACGTCTACACCATCCAAATACGGGAAATATACATTAGAGATGAACCTTCAATATTGTTCTTTGAACTTGTGGATAAACAAAAAACTCAGATGCGAGGCTGAAAGTTACAAACTGAAAAAACATTACCGTCTTCCCAGCTTTGTCGATGCCAAGAATGAGCACATGGAACTCAGTCTTGCTGAACATGTAAGTCCACAGTCCATGCATAAGAGAAAACATCACTTCCTCCTCCTTCGGCTTCTTTAATTACCAATAATCTTCCTTTTGCTTTCACTGAACCAAAACAAAAAGTGGATCTTATCATCAGCATCATTCTCGAGTGTTAGAGAGAGCAAGAACATAACTTGGCTTCTTTATCAGTATTTTAATGCGCATAACAGAAGAATCAACAACTCGATCTAAATTCACAATGCAATATCATATCTCCCCAAGTCCTAACACATTACACTACTTGTTCCTAAACTAAGTACCAAGAGACATCAAACAACCAAAAACCACACAGAATTCGAAACCACTTTCAATCAAGAAGCGTTACATCACACTACAGTTTCCAGCATCAGATCTAAACGTGTCTAAAGGATCAAAGAAATAAAAAACCATTCGCATTTTGTCACAACACGAAGATCAAATTAGCCTTCGTGAGCGAAGTACCACATCAATACAAGCTCTCGAAAACGATAGAACCAGCAAAAAAGAAAAGAAAAAGATTGTTTTTTTCAGTCGAATCAAGAAACAATAAACGAAGATTCAAAAAAACTAAATCCTTACAGTTGTGAAGATCTCGAGAAGGACAAGAGAAAGATTGAAACTAAATCCCTCTCTCGATTTGCACCTCAAACTGTGTTGGTCGTCTTCGATGAGATCGTCTCGTCCCCTTCTTCGTCAAAAAAAAAAACTTCTAAGGGAATTCCAAAACTACCCTTACTCGGTCTTTCACGCGCTTCATCCCTCCACGTGGTAAGGATCCCACGTGGCGAGATCTGAATGCTGTTATAGTCAAAGTCAAATAAACGGACGGTTTCTCTTGCATCTCTCTTTATTGGTCACTGTATCTAATCGTGTGTATTCGTGCGGGCTTCCATAAACGCTTGAGGGGTAAATTCGAGTCCTAAGCCAAAGTCTCAATTTTTTTTTGCAATCGAGACAAAAAAAGTTGCTGGAGATTGACGATGACTAGTCCAAAAAAGTAAGCGAATTTATTGTTTTCGTCTTAGATTCAGAAATTTTGATGGTTGATGGATAGATTCGCAGTTTATCTCTCGTTGATTTTTTTTTGGATTCGATCTTAAATATGGGTTTAGGGTTTCTTACCAATGTTTGAGGAATATACGTTCTCGTTGTGGTTTGATTTGGGGGAACGATTGAGGAACGTGATAGTCTTGTAGACAAGTCCTTTTTTTTCAGTTGAACCAGTTTGATTGAAACCACTAAACTCAGTAAATATGATAATTTATGAGATGTTTGCTTGTAATGTATATCAAATACTATAGCGCAATGATACTTGTGGATTTTTGGTTTTGGATGATTTGATGACTGCTTCATTGTCGTTAAAGGTTTATGATTTGAGTTGTCACTTATACTGTTGTGTATGTTTCTTTGGAAAGTTAGCGGATTGTATTGTTTGTTTTTTATATTTCTCTGGAATTAGCCGGAAATCAAATACAAGCATCTGAACATGTAGTATGTTTCTCCTTCTCTGATTTTCTCTTACGCATGTGTCGATAGTTTCATCTCTTAGAATTTAGCATGCTTGCCGAGTCAGAACGTTACCTTGCGTAATCTTAAATAAGATTAATTTCGGAGCCAATGAGTTGTGTTAAGTTTGTTGACGGATGGATATATATATATAGACATGAAGTTCTAAGCCTTCTATGGTGACGGAAGTATGAAACATATATCTCTCTACTACTCCCTTGAAAAGGAAATGTAAGATTCCCGGGAACTTTGTTGTCTTTAGTTGAAGGCTTAGATAATGAGTTGTTCTGTAAAGAGAAATGACCTTTGAGTAATGTAGTATAGTTTCTCATGGGGTTGTTTCTATCAGGCTTCTGTAAATTATTCTCTCTTGCGCAAGATTAAAGATGTGTTCATTTTTGTGGCAGGGGGCGTGTACAATGGGATGAAGCTAATATAGTGGAAATTGAATCTAACAAGCCTGTTAGGCAGAAGATCACTGAACCAAAGACACCGTATCATCCTATGATTGATGATGATGGTTTGTCTATATCTCTTTTGGTTTCTGTTTGTATATGCGCAGAACTTTTAAACGATGATACACATTTGAGCATACGTATGTATGCTTCTGACATTTTTGCATATATTGTTGATATATACTTGTCATCATCTACACTTGTAGTTTATAACTAGAATGCCTGTCAGACAAGCTTAAGTGAAAAACTATATGTTTTAAAAGTTGCCTTCATTTAGGTAATTAGACACTTACTACTCTTTTCGGAGGAAACCTTGTACTTGCTATTGTTTGGTTGATTTGAAACCTTATACTACACTTTTCCTGATTGATTATACCAGGTTCTCTATCTCCAAGAGGAAGATCGTTTGACGAATGCGTTGATGATATGCAACGTGCGGAAGAACTGAGGAACGTTCTGAAAGATGAAGCAGCCTCTTCCAGTAGAAATACTAGCCAGGGGCCTGGTTCTGGTGGCTGGACCTCGTCTGAGGATGAAGCAGATCCGATGGATCAAGAGGATGAAGGTCCTCCTCAAAACCAAACAAAAATTAATTGTCATGTTTAGAATCTTTTGTTGGATCATTTCCATATGTTTCTGTTTTTTTTTGCCAAAACACAGCTTTGGATGGTGAGAAAAATGCACGTTTCAACGAACTGAGAAGAGTACATTACGATGAGTTTCGGAAGGTGAAGGAACTGAGGTCCTCTGGCTCGTTTTATGAAGAAGAAGAGGAAGAGGATGATGGCGCAAAAGGCAGTAAAACAGAGCCAACAACCTCACGACACACTAAAAGCGTTAACAAAGAGGTAGATGCAGCAGCCACGATAGTACCGGGGAAGTCATCTTCATCCTCGAGTTGATATGAACCTCTGCTCAATCAAATGTGTAATCTGGCTTTTACACTAATTTTAAACCTTTTTAATAACAAAAAGGAAAACCATCAACTGAAATTATGTGATGTCTTTATAACATTTTAATGCAATTGCTTACGGTCACTTTTGTTCGTTAAATGTTCTCGTCAACTATCAATTCTGATTTGTTTTGTGTTTCGTTTGATCATTTCTGTATGAATGTGTTGTTTTCATTTCTTTTATGAAAAAAAAAAAAAGAAGAAAAAATGTTTCATATATACGATGTCGTTTTATTTATTTAAATTGCACGAACGAAGGATCGTAATCATATCAATGGCGAACGAGAAAAGCCAGGAAATGTCGAAATTATCCTCTCAAATCTGCAACCAGATCTCCTCCGTCTTCTCTAACCCTACCGATCCATATCCACCACCGTTGGACCTCCTCGTGACGGAGCTCGCCGGAGTCTCTCGCCGCAGCGCTCGTGTCTTCCTCCACGGCGTCGGACGCGAAGGTCTCATGCTCAAAGCCTTCGTGATGCGTCTCTTCCACCTGGGTCTCTCCTCTCACTTAGTCTCCGACATGACCACACCTTCGATCACTTCTTCCGATCTCCTCATCGCCTCAGCTGGTCCCGGAGGATTCTCCACCGTCGATGCGATTTGCTCCGTCGCTAAATCTTCCGGCGCTAAGGTTCTCCTTCTCACTGCGCAGCCGGAGACAAGGTCCTGTGTGAAACACGCGACGGCTGTTTGCTATGTTCCTGCACAGACCATGGCGAGTGACGGCGGAGGTGCGACGGCTAAGGGAGAGAGACCGTTTTTGCCGATGGGGAGTGTATACGCAGGAACGTTGTCCGTGTTGTTCGAGATGGTTGTTTACAAGTTGGGTGACGCTTTGGGTGAGTCACACGAGTCCGTACGTTCTCGTCACACCAATCTCGAGTAGCACGTTGTGTTGTTTTAGCATTCCTGCTGTTTTTAGTCTAGGGGTCTTATGACCACGTGATGTTTTGGCAATCCGATTTAGAAATGGTTGCTGTTTTTAATTCGGGTCCTCTTAATATAGTGCCCAGTAAATATGTTATTTATGAATGGCTTGTTGCTTCAATTTTTCACCTGAAGCACATTGTTCAACTTATATTACAGTAATATCGGCATATAGACTTGAATTTTAATCAGAATTTTCATTTGAATTTTATGTTCTGCTTTGTTTGTGTAACATAAAAATGGGGTTTGATTGGTTTGGACGTTGGGCCAGGCCTATAAAAGATGGGTCCAAAGCTAAACCATTTAAATGCCCATTGGGTCTTTCACCGATATGACTCGAACTTTCGTAACTTGAAAGCAACGTATTAGACTGACTCTGTCTTTGTTACATCTTCTTCTACTAGAGAGAGACTAGTTAACTAAAAAAGGTGAAGAAGAGAGAAGCAAAGGAGAACAATGCTCGAGCTTCTTGGAACGTACAGGAATCTCATACTTCAAACCTTATCATCCCTCTTCTTAACCCTAATCCTCTCATTTCTCAGAATCCCAATCATCTTCCTCTACGGCCTCTGTACTTACATCCAACCGGAGAATCTCGGCCAGAACAACTCCGGAAGTGTTGGAGTCAGAGCCGCGATTCGACGTCCTTCAAGCATCGATGATCCCAAACCCAACGGTGGTGAAGTCAGGAGAAGAAACAGATCCAAAGACAAATCCGAATTCGACGAAAGCAATGCTCAGATCTTCCGTATTAAGCTTGACGAAGATCACCTCAGATCTCGTATGTACTTCACAGAGTACAACACTCTCTTCCTCTTATCAATCTTATCACTTTCCTCCTTCCTTCTCCACAAGTACTTCCCCGTAGATGACGACACTCACGGCGTTCTCGGTAACGGACTCATGTTCCCGCTTGTTCTTGGATTCGTCGCATTGTGCAAAGTGTTCGTCGCTTTAGCTAAGATATCGATCGAGAGATCTGCTTCGAAGAAATCTGAGAAAAAACTTAGCTTTATCTTTGGGGCTTTAGGTTTTGTCTTTGGGATTATAATAATTGCTGGTGTTTTCCCTAAAGGTTTCGACTTTCATTTAGGTTCCGTTGATGCTTTCTGTTGCATACTCATATCTTTCTCTATGGCTTGTATCGCTGGGTTTCTTTACATGCCTGCAGGGAGAAGCGCAAGGTCGTTTTGGGTTGGAACTGATCAGATTAGGAGTAATCTTTCGATCATATCTTGTGGATGGTTTGGTAGAATGATTCTTTATGCGAATTATATCGTTTCGGTTTTCACTTCGTTGCTTTGGATTCATCCGTTGGCTGAGATTCTAGTGAACAGGAGTGATAATGGTGCAACTAGTGGGTTGGTTGGTAATGTAGGAATGTCAAGTTCTGATTTTGGGAAGTTTCGTGTTCTGTGTTTGTTGCTGTCTGGTTTACTACAAGCTGTGGCGGTTCGTCCTAACCTTCAGATGTTTTTGAACGAAGCGGTGCTCTCTTGGTATCAGAGGTTACATGGAAGCAAGACTCCTGATTTGGACTTTAGTAGGGCAAAGATGTTTCTTCATAACCATTACTTGTGCCTCGTTGCTTTGCAGTTTGTGGCGCCGTCTGTTCTTGTGATCATCTTCCTTGGGTTATCTCAGATTGATCTGGGATCTTTTGGTGTGTCTCGATTGGTATGTGGTTCTTTGCCTTGCAGCGATTTCGTTGGAGAAGTGGGTTTGTTGTTGTCTTGGTGGGTTGTTTTTGTTTGGTCGAGTTTTGCTTCTGCAAGTCTTGTTTTTTATCGTCGTGGTGTCTTATATGTTTCTTGAAAAGTTCTGATTCTTTTTATGTATCAGAGGAAAATGGCAGAAACAAAACAATGAAATCAGTTTTGTTAAATGTAGACTTTCGTCCATTTGTTGGGTTTGATTCTAATAACTACTTGTCTCAAATTTTAATGAACTTCTACTCTCTCACAAAATGTTTCGGAAAGAGAAACAAAAATAGGTGTTTAGTAATTTAGCTAAGCAGGTATACGAAGAGCGGCTTTGATCTTACGAATGGTGCAAGCGATGAGGTTGTTAACAGTTTGAACAGATTCCATGTTGAGCTTTGCAGTCGGTACGCTGTTCACTAAGATCTGAAATCCTACGGTTAGGAGACATCCTCTACTCTCGATCTGATCAGACCAAGATGATGATGATGATCCATCAGGCAATATAGAGAACCCCGATGGAAGAAGCGCAACGTTAGCTGAATCTCCACCGCTCATTACAATGTTCATAGCTGGGACATCGACAGGCGCGTAAACCACAAGAGCACCAGAAGCATCATTCCAGGTCTCTTGCAGGATTAGCATACTGTTTTCATTTTGATGCTTCTCCTACAAATTGGAATTGGTCCAATTAGTAATCAAGAATAGAGATCAATTCACAATTGGAGTTTGGCATAGACTCACAGCAGGTCGAAGTAGAGAGACGCATCTTCCTTCGCGTTGCCCTTTTGGGATGAGAAGCATGGTTTCCATTGAAGCACCACTAGACAAAATATCCCACTGGTTTCTGCATTTACTATCACACAGAAACTCAAACAGTCTTTGCTGCGTCACTGGTAGCCACATAGACGTTGCAGCGCTTAAGACAACACCAGACGGCTGAAGGCTCTTCCGGGTCAGTATCCTTGCGTCCTGTCCTACGTTCTCAGCGAGAAGCTTCTCCCATTTGTGAATGGGCGATGCCGTTATGCCTGAATAGAAGTTGAGCTCCATACGCTGGGCGAGCGTTAGTGTACTCTTGATGCCAGCAAGTGACAAACCTATCAGAAAAGAAAACAATCGTTTTTCTTGAAATGATTCTTTCTTTCAAGTCTCAAAACATTTCAAGATTCGAAAACAGAGAGAGAAAGACCTGTTTGATCTTGAGAAGACAGAAGAGTCGTGTCGCTTTCGCATCGTCTCTGCAGAGTTGCAAGCCACTTGGTTGCTCCTAACCCAACCGAAGAACCTAGCAACTGTTGGTAAAGTGGATGGATCTGACTCCCTTCATACTCTGAATGTTCTATCCACGTCACCTGTTGAAGTCTCCATGTGTTTAACCAAATTGAGTAACATGTAACAAAGTAACCCGTTGTACTAAGAAATGTTACATAACATAACCAAGTTTTTAAGTAAACAAAAGAAGATATTTTGTTTAAACATATCGCCTAGAACTAGCCCAGACAAGAAGCAAGCCTTGCCTTGAAAAATGAAGCCTTGGATTTGAGTTAATAATTATTTTAACAAATAGAAGAATCTTTTAGAGTTTTATGGTAAGATATACAAAAAGGCTTCAGGTTCTCAGGCTAATTGTCGACTCATTTGTTAGACTAATATAAACAATTCAATAAAAACTCACGCAGATCCAAGAGACAACTAATTATCAAACTCAGAAAAAATGTCCTAAAAGTAGAAAGAAATTGAAAAGTTACCTTGGAGCAACCATTGCCTATGTCTTGTATGATGCAGCCTGAGGGAAGCCTCTTAAGGCCACCATAAGACTTCGAGTTCTCAACTTCTCTGTTTGTACCGTAAGAAACATCGACGACCGCCCATAAACCATCTCCATGTTGCTTGCAGTATCTAAGAAACTTCACTTGTCTAATTTGAACTAATGGAGACATCACTTGAAACTCTGCTTGCATCTGTTCCAAACAAAAGAATCATGAATCATCAATGTGGTCAAAATATAAACTATTATGGTTCTTGAGGAACATACCAATTGAAGAGAGCCGTTTCTAGATTCACCACTACCGTTGGATATGACTTCAACGGTTGATGCAACAGCGACAATACACTCAAACATTTCCGCCCATCGGTTCTGTAAGAACCAAAAAGCAAGAGATGTTCATTAGGAAGTGTGTGTGTGTGTATTGATAAAGTTCCGGTTATTAGAGAGTATAAATGCATACAAGTTTCTCATACCGTGTCCATAAGAGTCTCCACTAGAGTCAAGCTATTGATGAGAACTAAACCAGTTTCTCTTGAACCTTCAGCTGCAAAACCGGGATGTTTGCTACCAGCGAAGATGCTTCTATACTCGTCATGGTTCATTGAATCTATGCCACTCTTTGAGCAGTTTGTCCATAAAGGATTGTCCAATTCCGCTAACTTAATCAACTCATCCATAGCCACCATGGCACGATCCATAAACATCGAGCTCTCAGACATCAAAGTACCTCTGATGAAACCATGTCCTACAGACAAATCCTGTGAGCCAATCCCACCATTTGAAGGCCGGTCGAGTGAAATAGAACCGCCAATGAATCTGTTTGCTAAAGCACAAAGCTTATCGAGCTCGTGCTTAAGCTTAGCGTTCTCAAACCTAAGTTGCTGCTGCTCATATGAGACCTCAACAGGTGGAGCTGCTCCACCACAGTTGTTGCATATAGGACTTCTCATTGCTTCTTTGAGGATACCGTTCTCGATCCGCAGTTTTTCATTCTCTTCTCTGAGAATCACATTCTCATGCCGCTCTAGTTGCGTCTGGTATTTTTAAAATTACAACTTTTTAAAATAAAAATCAAAGCTTTTACTCATAATAATCACAACTGTTCCACGACTCGATAAGTACCTTCATTTGTGTTCTTCTGTTCTGAAACCAAAACTTGATTTGCTTACTCTCCAAAGAAAGTCTGCTTCCAAGTTCAAGCCTTTGCTTCTCAGTAGGATGAGGACACACTTTGAAGAAACTAATCTCAGAAATCACAAAACAAAACTCATCATCTATCGATATATAACCGAAAACATTTGATTAATATGGGGAAGTTAGATGCTTTTTGAAAAACAGAGAAACTACTTACGATTCTAGCTCTTGAATCTGGTAAGAAGTATGTCTACGGTACTTTGTCATCTTCTTCTTCTTCTTCCTCTTCTGCTTAGGGTGTTGTTCTTGTTTATCATCATGACTACACATTGCTTCAAAGATATCACTCTCAAACTCACCATCTCCAAACCTCCCGGCCAAACTAGGATTCAAATCTCCTCTAGACATATCAACATCAAGATCACCATTCATTTTCGCTTTCTGCAACAAAAAAAAAACAACAACAGTCAAAGTTAATAGAGTGAAAGAACAAGATGAAGCCACCAAATGGACACAAGAACATACTACAAGACTCCACATATTTTGTTTTGTCACTGTTTGGACTATTCAAAAAATCATCACATTCACACTACATGAAAGCTCTTCTAAGTGTTTTTTATCAAGTTTCAGACCTTTCAATCAATATCCAGAAGATTTTCTGATGACTAAACAAGAAAAGTTCTCATCTTTTTTTCAGTTTATCGTGAGAGTGAGATCAGCAAATGAAAGAAAAAGGTGTCTCCTTTGTTATATCATATGAATTGTCTCTTTTTGTCTGTCTAGAAAATTTTCAGTCAAGAGGGGTCCCAACAACTCAGGTTATACCTTTCACCTTTTATTCCAGTTTCTTCGAAGAATATCTTGAGAAAGGGGGAAGAAAAAAAACAAAACACGAAGCCCTAATTTTAGTCGGACTAAAGGACAAAAGTAAAGCTTCGATTTTGACCAAATTGGTTGCTTCTTTTGTCATTTTCCCTTCAAGGTTTTGACAAATTAGAAAGAAAGTTGAAAACAAAACCAGCAACTTTTTCAAAAAGCCTTGAGCTAAAAAGCCTAAAAAGATCTAGTTTGACTCCACATCAATTTAAATACTTAGTACTATTTTAACTTATCGGTTACTGTATCATATATAAAAGCAAAATTATGATAATACGATAAAAATCGTGTAACGACTGTGAAACCGATGGAAAGTCTTTCTTGAATTGACAGTGAAAATACCAAATGCCAAATTTATTTTAAATTTCCATAATGTAAAAGACAGAGAGAGAGAGGAGCGCGTGGCCCAAGCTCGTGATATCCGCCGAGCTGTTCCACGCGATAATATTGTTGTAAATCCACACGCGCCGTCCAGGTATACTTCTAGGGGTGTTTTGGTCATTATAGTGATGTGGGATTAATTTTTTTTTTGTTTTTTAAAAAAATATTTTGTTGGCAGTTGAAGAATTTCTTGGAGAACATTTGAGATTGCAATATCCAAACATCACTTAGATTACATACAACACTAGTATTATGATTTTATTTTATTTGTTCTAAGTTGTATTTTGGACTAAAATTAGATTTGATGTGCACAAAGTTATAAATTCAAATTTTGAATATAAAGTTGGATAGACTGCAATGATAGTGTAGCCATCAAATATCAAATGAATTTTAAATATGACTACCATTGTGCTACGTGATTCTGACTAAATAAATGTTTTAAAATAAGAAAATATATTTAGATCATCTCCAATAGTTTACTTTACTTTTTATTTTAAAATAAGATTTTTATAAATAGAGATGATATTTTCTCCAATGATCACCAATAAGTTTTACTTTTAAAAAGAATATTCTAAATATATTATATTATGTTAATTATTTCTTACAATAATTTTATTTTAAAACTATATAAATTTTATCTTATTTATTATGTGATCTTAACAACAACCAAAGTAAAAATATTAAATTATTTTATTAATGAACTAAAACTCATATTGTCATCATATTTTGAAGTTTAATATATATCACTTTCATATTTGAAGTATAAAATATAAACATATAAATATTGTTTAAATACAAAATAAAATACATTATATTTAGTGATTATTTTGTAAATAAAAAGTTATACTCTAAAAATAGAGAAATCTAAAAGTTATTCCAAATTTGAAGTAATTTTTTGAGTTGTCTATTTTTAGAATGAGATATAGAGCCATTTAATTAAGATAAAATGCGTTTATACAACTTTTGAAAAATGGCGTGTTTCAAACTTATATATTTTCTGAAACGCATGCTCTTAAGAGATTTGAAAAGCAATGCTTGTCCAAAATGTACTAACAACTTAAAAATTGGTTGGCCGATAAGAATCTTAAACATGAATAAATAAACGATACAACATTTTATTTTACTCTTTTTGTTAACTAAAATTTTATGGATATTAAAGTTCAAATATAAAATTATGGATATTAGGTCAACTGATATAAATAAAAGATTCAAAACTTGTAATATTGTATACTTAATATACAAATTTAGAAGCCACATTTATGTACGAAATTAGCATAATTAAAAAGCATGGTGTCCACTTAATGTGTCACGTTTGATGTCCTAGACCAAGTACTATCTCATTTTCATTTTTGTTCTTTTTTTTTGTAAATTTACGTTATGAATGTGATCACCATTTTTTGTTGTTTTTTTATTTTGTTGATATGGGACATCATAGCAGCTCTAGCTGGAGATTACATAGAGTTTCTTCTGATTATATATATAATAGGAGAGCAGGTTCTTAACCTGAACCTGAACCTGATGAGAAACTCCATTAACACTTGTTCCTCATTATTGGGTTAATTTTTGATTTATTTAATTAGACTTTAAAATATTAATTTTTCTATTTGTTGAGCGGTGTATAAAAAGGCCGAACTGACCGAAGAATTCATTCATCAACCCATTCGAATAATTTATAATTTCACTTCGATATTATTCATTTATTATTCCAAAACCATTGGTTTTACAGCAACTGACAGAAACGAAACAAGAAAAACAACTCAAACTCCGAGTATTTATTCTTAGACATTATTAGCTCATTAATCTCCCTCCATGCTAATTCTCCTGTTATCAGAATAAAAAACGAGAGCTTAGTACAAGGTAGTTAGATACATTAGTTACTACACATATATATATATATAAAGCAATTAATGTTTTAGCGCTATCGTGTGCTCTCACCTAGATATAACAACGTCCATATCATCAGCTGCATGAAAGAGTAGGGATGTTGCATCGAGTGGGAAGCCTAGAGGCAATGCCAATCGTGCTGCAAAGGCATTCGCTTGGCACTGCCTCAAGAGCATTGCAACACTCGGCACTCGGGTTCGTCTTGTCGGCTCCAGGAACTACAAACTCACCACACACGTTCAGTCCACTCAAGTGCGTATTGCAGCTCTGTCCATCCACCACCGTCGCCACCAATACCAGCGTCACCATCACTGCCACCTTCATGATCGTGGCCAATGAAGACTTGGAAGTACTGAGCGATGCTGCCATCTTCTTCTTCTTCTCTATCTTTATTTATTATGAAATATATTATCTGGAGAGTGAGATTGTTGTTTATTAGATATATTTAGGGGATTACTTATGTTTATATAGAGTCGAGAAGGGTCCGAACGGGATATGGTGAAGAGGCTTTAGGTTCATTATTCGTGAGCTACCTAACGAGAGAGAGCACGTTAAGCTGGAGTTTTTTGTGTATGTGTGTGGGAGTGTAGAGGATTATATGCATGTTTGTGATTCCTGAATGTTTTATGATATATTAATTGATACACGTACATGGGGAGGGAATATACACATAGATATACTCTCATACACTTACATATTAAACAATATGAGAAGGGTAAAAAAGTTTTATATATATCTACACATTATAGTTGTGTGATTTATAAACAAGGATGAGGAATGACCACCTTATAGACTTATTAGTCAAATGGTTTTTTTTTTGTTCAGTACCGTTGCCGCCGTATGATAATCCAGGTTCAAGACTTGAAAAAAAAGTCTGCGTACATAATGTTTTTGAGAATGTGGAATTGTGTGTAAGTTTTTTTGACGAGGAATTGTATAAATTTTTGTTTTAAAGAATGTTATTTTGTACAATATAAACTATTAAATGGAGACAAACCAGTTGATATAACTTAGTTTTTCTGTTTTTTTTTTATGGTTTGATGGTTGGAATGTCTAAATTTATTTAAAAATTCTACGTGTTATCTGTAATTAGAAGTAAATAAAATAATATATATATACATATATATTATTAAAAAGATAAACCCAATCGTTACTTTTTTTGATGTCGGAATCATGTGTCATAATGGTAATAACCTTTGTAATTCATGACACATGTTTAAGGTTTGAAGCCAACATTCCGCAATGATATTATAGCCACTAGGTTAAATTTTTTTTTAAAATATTTATCAAATTTGGATTGAGATTTTCAGCTATATATTTTGATTGATACTGATTGGGAACTTTAACGTCATTTAGTGACCCCATTGGCAAAAAGCTTGATAAGACACTAGTTAATGGAGAATGGCTGAAAAGGCTTCCAGAATCATATGGTAAGTTTGAAGTTGGTGGAGTGTCTGGCCATGTCAGATGCTTTGCTTGGTTGACTCAACAATTAAATGTTAACCGTAAACCTTACAAAATTCGTTAATTATCTGATTGAACATAAGGAGTTTATCCCAACAGTTAATCAGGTTTGGAATGTAATGGAGCCTTTGTTGCACTCAAGAGCGGCACTTTCTATCGATTTTTTTCTTAAAGAAACTAAAATTATTGAAGTTTGATCTACAAGCCTTCAATCGAACATATTATGGGGATTTTCCCATACCAAACAAGCATTTGAAGAACTATGTCAATGTCAAGACCAATCGCTTCAGAATCCTTATTCTGAATCTTTTGTGGCTGCAGCTGAAGCCGATGTCAATTTGAGAAAAGTTGTCACTTGTTCATCCCTCGAATCGTGAGAACCAATCTAGGGTGGGTACTGAGAGATGCTCAATAAAAAGTTAGATAAACCCACATCTTTCTCATTGTCATTAAAGTGACACCAAATTCTTGAACACTATCAGGTGCGACCTAAGATCGATCTTTCCCTTGTACATGGGGAGCCTTACTTTTCTCACAATCTTTTTTTAGATTTTGTTACCCAAAATGATTAATTATGACAGCTTCTTTTCCCGGACTTTGGCTTTCTAAGAGTTCTTTTATCATTTTTTGCGTAAAGAATGTTTGGTCAAGGTCCCAGTTCATTCCTCTGGATGATATTAATGTTTGTTGATTACGGAACATTGGGTTGTCTTTGAAAAAATTCAGTGACTGGCTAATCGTGGCTAAAGCTCTCTCAATCTTCTCCATCAAGTGATAAGAGTTTTTTCTTTGATTCTTACTAAATTTACTGAGAGTTTTTTAATCTATTGATTCTCAGTCATGGTGATTTTTTGTGTTGGTGTAAAACTTGCCTAATTTCTTATTTCTATCGTCAAAAACTGTTGAAATTAAGAAAATACTTGTAAATAGTGAATTACAGATGAATTAAGTTCGTTTTTTTTTAAAATAAATGGCCAACTGATTAATGAGTAATAAACAAGACATTTGAAGCATGAAAATCAAAGGTTGAATTAATAAAAAAAAATGGAGAATTATGTAGTATATTGTATGTAGAATTAGTTGCTTTTATCCTTTTTACTGATTGACCATCGATCAATCGATGCATCTCGTTTGCCAGTCATTTCATAAAAGGTTGTAAAAATAGAAAAAAAAAAAAAAAGAAACGCTTGTTGTTGGGTTTAAAGCAACCACAAAGGTGTGTTAAAGCCAAGAGCCAAGTAGGAATCATCACTTCGTCAACTTTCACACCCAATTGGTCCATATCTTTTTCTTATGTCGTCAATTTTATAATAAAGCCCATTAAAAAGTAAAACATAGGTTATGTTTTTAAGTCCAAAGAGCTTAACAAACACGTTTTGCTTAAAGACGATTCTTGATACAAGTGTTAGTCTCAGGTTCCATGCGAGTGAAAGCACATCTTGAACATCCTGACCTCTGCCGTCGATCAATCTCCATCGTCGGGAAAACTTCAATCGCTGTGGAGCTACTTCGGACCATTAGATCACACATTTACATTATTTTTTTTTCTTTTTAATACAAATAAATAAGATAAACACAACTTTCAAAAATTTCAATTGTGGAGCATTCATGTATTGTGTATTTTGTAGTACTACTAACTATTTTTTTTTTTGTCACGGTCTGTCTCTTAATAAATAATATAAATCAATAAATATAAATAATCTAAAATAAAATAATTTCAAAATATTGTCTTAGATACATTATTAAGTCAAAGATTATATACTATTTAAAATAAATTTTATCTTTTATAAAAAGTAACATCTGTCAACAATTTAGAAAGAAACATATCATATTATGCAAAGAAACTCAGTTTTTTGTATATATAAAGTATTTCAAGCAATACATAAAAGTCAACGTGGCAAATAAGGCGCATTAGCAATTTAGCATCTTGCCATTTTGAATTTTTAAAGAAAGAGTAAATCTTTTGGAGCCAAAAAGTTCAAATACACTTAATCACAGAAATTCAACAGCGCATAAAGAAACTTTTTAAATTGATATAATCTTCTGGTAATGGTCTTTAATTACCATAATATCTTGCAAGAGAAGACTTCCTTCAAGTGCTTATTTAAGGGATTGAGATAGATTATGGTATGAATTGTTTTGTGTTGATTAAGATATTTAAACATAGAGATCAATCATTATCGAAAGCATTATATTGCTCTTCTTTGAAACACTCAACAAAATATATATGCCTCAGGTTGTAAACCAGTCATCCATCGATGAAAATATTGCATTGTTTTTACAATATGGTTTATCGGAAGATCCAGAGCGGACAATTAATGATGATGTTATTGCCCGGGAGATTGAACAACAATATCAAAACAATTTAATATGTGATGATGCTGCTATTGCTTTGGAGATTCAGCAACAAGAAGGTAAATAAATCATTTGTCTATATATGTTTTTGTTTATAGGATTCTTTTTTATGATTTCATTTGTATCTAGTTTTCAAATCTCATTTTGTGTTCTATAAATTTATATCGTATTTCTATGATTTTATATATATATATATATATATAAATATTTAATAATTAATTTATGTGTTTCTTGTTATATAACGAGAATCACTATTGGAAATTTTACAGTAGCTTACTAGCTTATCTAAATAATAATGAAAGATTCGCAAAAACGTCACGCAAAATATAGAGGATAATTTTGTTATGCTTCATATACTTTAAAACATCAAATATTATAGAGTTGTTAAAATGTAATAGTTTTGAGGTTAATTTTTTCGTATTAATTCGTGAATTTTCAACTCAAGTATTCACCAGATTGATGAAAACATATTCTTACCTTTTATCAACATAGTTAAGAAAAACAAATGATTTATAAAACAAATTAATACTTGATTTAGTCGTATTATATATATTGGTAAAATTAAAACAATATATCTTTTCTAAAGCCAAAAAGAGCCAACGAATCATGTAAAGATATCTCCAATGTATTTTATTTTTAAAAAGAATTTTATGAAGAAAATCTAATTAGTGATAAAAACATCTAATTATATTTATTTTTTAAAAAATTTATCTATTTATATATGTTTTGAAGGTAATCTTCCGACCTCTCTAAGCGATGATGAAAGACTTGCTAGATATTTACAGCAAGAGGATGAAAGTAAGTGTATATTTTTTCACTTTGTGTTTTTATTTTATAATTTTCATCTACTTGATGAATAATTTTGATATTTAAAATATCATACCATATTTTATTGTTTTGTGATTCCTTGACTTCGGTAGCAAATAGTACGGAGGAAGATATAGAAGGTACCAAATAACAAATTTTTAAATTGTATTACAACTTCATTTACACATGTATCTTCAACAATATTTTCTCACAACTTATTTCTTATTTATTAAGTTAACGTTTTACATGTATTTTTCAATTTGCAGTGAATCATTCATACATCTCTCAAAGCGATATTCTCTCGGTAATAATGACGTTTTGTCAATTTCTAAAATAATATTACTCAGAAAAGAAAGGTTATATAAATTTATACGATTTAGATATATCAACTTGCATGTCTTTATTTTCATCAAATTAATGGTTACCCATAGAACCTCACATGGTTTAATATTTCTTTTTTCTTAATTTTACAAACTAATAATCATATTGTTAATATGTGATGATGCTGCTATTGCTTTGGAGATTCAGCAACAAGAAGGTAAATAAATTATTTGTCTATATATGTTTTGTTTATAGGAAGTTCTTTTTTTATGATTTCATTTGTATCTAGCTTCCAAATCTCATTTTGTGTTCTATAAACTTATATCGTATTTCTATGATTTTTTATAATTGTATATATAATGAGTTAATAATTACGTTATGTGTTACATGTTATATAACGAAAATCACCTTATTTTTGTATTGAAAATTTTAAAGTAGCTTATTAGCTTATCTAAATAGTAATGAAAGATTTGTAAAAAATGTCTCGCAAAACATAGAGGATAATTTTGTTATGCTTTATATACTTTAAAACATCAAATATTATAGAATTGTTAAAATGTAAAAATTTTGAGGTTAATTTTTTTCGTATTAATACTAGAATTTTCAACTCAAGTATTCACTAGGTTGATGAAAACATCGGTTTACTTTTTATCAACATAGTTAAGAAAAACAAATGATTTATAAAACAAATTAATGCTTGATTTAGTCATATTATATATGTTGGTAAAATTAAAACAATATATCTATTCTAAAGCCAAAAGAGCCTATGAATTATGTAAAGATATCTCTAATGTATTATATTTTTTAAAAGGATTTTGTATGAAGAAAATCTAATTAGTGATAAAAACATCTAATTATATTTATTATTTTTAAAAACTTTATCCATTTATATATGTTTTGCAGGTATTCCGACCTCTCTAAGCGATGATGAAAGACTTGCTAGATATTTACAGCAAGAGGATGAAAGTAAGTGTATATTTTTTCGTGTTTATATTTTATAATTTTCATCTACTTGATGAATAATTTTGATATTTAAAATATCATAACATATTTTATTGTTTTGTGATTCCTTGACTTCGGTAGCAAATAGTACGGACGAAGATATAGAAGGTACCAAATAACAAATTTGTAAATTGTATTACAGCTTCATTTACACATGTATTAGATAAGAAATTCCAATTAAGATGGGATTTTAGTTTTTTTTAAAAATATATAAAACTAAAACTCTAGTTGCTTAAATTTTTTTAAAAAATTTATCAAAAACATAAATGTGCAATAGAAGCATTATTGAGTTGTATATCCTCAACAATATTTTCTCACAACTTATTTCTTACTTACTACGTTAACGTTTCACATGTATTTTTCAATTTACAGTGAATCATTCATACATCTCTCAAAGTGATACTTTCTCGGTAATAATGACTTTTTGTCAATTTCTGAAATTTTATTATTCAGCAAAGAAAAGTTATATAAATTTTTAAGATTCAGATATATCAATACACATATAGATAAATCAACTTGCATGCCTTTATTTTCATCAAATTAATGGTTACCCATAGAACTTCACATGGTTTAATATCTCTTCTTTCTTAATTTTACAAACTAATAATTATATTGTTGACGTGAATTTCATTATTGTATTGCAAATATTTTTCTTTGGTTTATATATTAAACTAGTAGATCATTTTCTCGATATGATGATGATGGTTATCACTTCTAGGGTCATCATACACATACTCGTACTTCTTCAAATATCTCATCAATTAGTGATCAAAATGCTCATGTGAATGAGAACATTGATCCCGCAAATATGACGTATGAGGTGTGTATTCTGCAAATTCAATATTTTCAACAAAATATTTATATATACGGTTTATGATCTCGAAAATAAAATTAATATGTCAAGTTAACATTCTTTATTCTTTTAATTTGGATTAAAAGGAATTGAATGAACTAGAAGAATCCATCGGAGATGTTCGTAGATGTTTGTCGCAAGAGATGATCTCCCGATTACCAACCCATAAATATGGTGTTAAAACCAAAAATCGGTGGTGGCAATTTAAGAAAAAGAAGTTTGTGGCAACTGATACGCAGTAAGATCATATGCATATATATTTTCTTATAACTTGGATCTTCATTTAAATATTTGCCTCATTACTAATTAACTCATGTAACTAATGATTATTACTATTAAATATAAATTTAAGTTTAGACCATCATTCTAAATTTGGTTTATTTTGGTTTGGTTGTTTTTTATAGGTGTTCAATATGCCTAGTCGACTATGCAAAGGGTGACAAAATAACAACATTACCATGCAAACATATCTACCACAAAGATTGCATTTCACAATGGTTGAAACAAAATGACGTATGAATATAAACTCATTACAGATTTTTAATAAAAAGTATATGCATGTATATCATGTACTGTGTTTGGTGAATACAAAACACATTTTTATTCAATTTTTTTGATGAATATAATATTGAATTTATTTATGCAGGTATGTTGCATTTGCAGAGCCGAAGTTTAATCTATAATGCGACTTCTTGTTCGGTGCAAACTATTATAGATCTATACAATGTAGGTTTTAATAATTTATTTTATTGTCCAATCATTCTCTCTAATATTTAAACTTATATCCTAAATTAAATAATTGCACCTGCTGTGTGTGAGTTTATAGTTATCAAACATGTATTTGAGTTTTGTTATCTTATAAATATTTGATTTTCTATATCTATGGAGTTGTTGCGAGCAAATATTATATTATATATAAAATTTCATATTGTTAAAACTGAAATAATCCGGAATATATGATTTGGGAGTGCATCAATCCAGTATGAATAGTTAAGTTATTATTATTTTCGGAAGTTTTGGTGATGCCACTTCTTTGTCTTCTCGCATCTTTCAAGTTTTGCTTCTTATTTTGCAACCTTCTTCTTGATTCGATCCGAATCCTTTTCTGTTTCTTTGTCATCATCTGAATCTGATGATGATGTCTTTGGAACGAGGACATCTGTAAGACCTGATACGCTTAGACAGGCCTACATCCTCCTCTTCCACATAGAAAAATCTCCATCACCGTCAAACTTCTCGATATCCACTTTTGCGCTCGTCATTCTCGGATTTCGATCTTGAATTTATCTATCCTTAGTTCTTCACCACGATCTCTGATATCAATTTGTGAAAATTGTGAACAATTGTTGAATTCCGATATCAAAGAATTAGAACTTGCGAGAAGAAAAGAAAGAACACAGTGATTTGGTAACCCGGTGATCACCGACCTTCAAAACTCGGTAAGGTGGCTACGTCACCCGAGCTAGATCAGTCTAGCAAGATCACTATCTTAGCCCAAGAACTCGAGCTCTTGTTACAGAATACAATATCGTCTTACTTCTTTCTCTCTTGGATTACAAATGAAAAGTATGAATCGGAAAAGCTAGAAACCAAGAATGCGATCACCCTTGCATTTATACACCGAGCAGAGGAAGAAGAAGCTAAACCCTCCAAACCCATTAGATTTTCTTAACTAACTAACCCGGTTTTATATTAGCTACATCTAACCCTATTAACCAACAATAAACTGAAGCCGGTACAAGACTAGTTATTTAAATACAACACACTCTATACTTAAGTAAACTTGTTCAAACTCCTAAATTAAAGTCGATATTAATTGAAATGTATGTGATCATCTTTAATTGTATTCTCTTTCAAAACCAAAACAAAGTTTGGAATTGTAGTGTATGAATTCTGAATTCTGAATGTAACTATGTTTTCATTTAGATAACTCTTTCTGACATTATGCAATCCGGTCACTCAGCCATCTGTGATCTCTATTTGTATATCCATTCTCGAATGAAATCTTGAAAAAATGTAAAACCATAATGTTTTTTCAAAAACTTTATCTAAATGACATTGTATCTATTTATTATTTATTTTTTTTAATGAGAATTTGTTATCCAAATTTGATATTTCATTAATTTTGGAATCTCACTATTGATCTGAAAAGATAGGAAGAAGTGGTTTCATCGGTCCTCCCAATTTCTTTGAGTTATTCATTCACTGAAATTTTCAACTAATAAAAAATAAGTTTAGAACAAGTATAATTGTGTAGATCCATGGATTCAATTATATTTGATTGGATTAAATACCAAATTGAGCCGACTTTCTACATTTTTTCTAGAAAAAATTATTTTTTTTCCTCAGAAAATTTTAAGCTAAATAGTTAAATGATCGTAGTTGGAAAAAAATCACATATCTAAATATTATTTCATAAACTTTTAGATAATTATCCAATCAATATATAGATATTATGGTAGAAGCTTCTTGAGATTAGAATAAGAACTTGTAAGATAATTTCAATTTGGAGGATAAGTGGAATTAAATAAAATTAAGCGCTATAGAAAAATTGTTCATAAACATGTGTTTAAAAAATATTAATTTATTTTCGAATATTTTCAAAAAAAAAATTCCACAAATTCTTTTCATACTTTTTTCTTGATTTTCTTGAAATTTGTTAAAGTTATGGTTTTGGACAAGTGCTAAATCTATCAAAACAAAACTTTAATGGTATGAAAGAAGAATTGGCTCTGAAGATATCTAAATTAATATGTATGTTTAAGCGTGTCTCACCGAATCACCGTATACACCTGCTAGTTTAATATGGAAAAAAAACCATATGGAGTTTTTGGTTTGTGTTCTTGATTGATTCTAATGATCACATGAATGCACATAGCATAGGATTTGGGTTTATGACTTCCTAAAATCATTTCCTTTTTTATTACGTAGGACTCGTGATAAGATTTTAATGGACCTCGAAAGTCGAAACCAAAAAAATAAACATAAAACTAAAAAAACAAAACTTTAAAAAAGGACATGGAAGAAAATTTCAAAATTTCGAAAATGGTGCAACATAATCCTCAAACTCCACAATGAATGGGGTATATATTTTGGGTCGTGGAGGTATTTTTCCTCTGAAAATTAGGTCGAAAGAGGAATTTTGATGGAAAAACGCGTACAGAAAGTTAACTCTAAAACTATTAATGCGACCAAACTGATATTATTAGGCCGACACATAACCAAAGCTCAACGTAAGCCCCAGGTTTTACGTGAAAACTGTCTAGTAAAACATGAATTCTATAAAATTTCTAAAATCCTCGAATAATATTTTGTCAACGAGTCACAGTCTCCATTATTCTAAATCCTCGTTTCGCTGGTGTAGGTCAGTAGTTTAAAAGCAAGTCTGTAAGAACTGATAGTTTTTTATTTTATTATTATTAGCTTAATACGTGATTCACGTTAATCAATTACATATCAAAAATGTAAATAAGGTGTAATCACTTTTACATGCAATGTGTCACTTAAAGTCATCAATAATCGTAGTAATGTTGATATTAGATATACCACTAATAGTCTTTTTTTTGTTTTTGTTTTTCATTTTATCAAAGGTTTCACTATAATAGTCTATTTGCCTAAAGAATTATGAAGGTATCTTTTATGCCAAGAATCGTATAGTTTTTTTTCACTATTGAAATGAAATTACTGGTCCACCATGTACACTTTTTGTGCCCATCCGTGAATAAGAGATTTAACCACCCACACAAAATAAGTGGAACAGCCCACTGGACGAGGGAACTTCACGCTGTGTACGTGAATTTCCAAATATATAAATCTAATTGATTAAACATTTGACAATTGATTAAGCATTTGACAATTGATTAAATCGAAATCTCGCCATCCTATTCGCAGAATGCGTTGGCCACAAACCGCCATCACTATTTCTAGATTTTTTCACCCACTAGATCTCAATATATTGACATTTTTGTTTATCATAATTGTTCAAATTTATTTCAATTTGCAAGGGAAAATAAAATATATCATTATTATATCTTGATAACGCAGAGCTCATTCTCAAATATTTTATAAGTAAACTATAACTTATATATAGACAAGTGTCATGGGGTCCAGATGTTCTCAGAACGAGAACCAAATCAATCACTCGTCATAATAAAATTATATGCATACTCGTTTTATATAATACAAATTATTTGTAATGCTAAAAAAAATAAAATAAATTATTCATATATTTCATTTGCTCTTCCGGATTGTGATACGATTAGCATCTTTCTTGGGTACTAGTTTGTCACATGAAACCATACACTTTGAATATATTCCATATAAAATCCACACAACATGTCTTTCTCTTTTTCGTTTAATAATGTTTTGTAAGTTCCACTTTTCCCCCATGATTTTAGTAACGGGTCCCTTTAGTAATTTCTTTCTCAATCGTAAAATGAAACGACCGAATATAACTATACATATATTTTTTTTTTGTTTCTTACGAAATAAAGTACAAAACAAATTTGGGGAAATTTAATTCTAGAAAAAGGATTGTTGTCCTATAATTTTATTAATTTTCTATTTCATTTCAACTAAATTTTATTTTTGAGATATTAGGTTTCCCAAAAAAATGTGCACAAAATGGTTGTCACAAAAACGACTAGTCCAACACATATAATTGAAAAAGTCACAATAAATCGTCGAATTTCACATCCATAGTTTTTTTACAACAATTTCACATCCATAGTTGATTGAAACATTTTTAACTGCACCAAATCACAAAAATTCTTCCTCGTAAAATAATTTAAATATATAAAAAAAATTCATGTTCACATTAATATCTTTGCCCCACGTACCACCCTTTCTCTTTCTCCTTTAAAACCAAGAAAGCCATTAACTTCCTCCATTAGACAAAGAACAAAAGAATCGCAAATATGTCAAACCCATTTCTTTCATCCCTATATTTTCTACTGCTCCACCACATCAAACCGAAATCTTGAATATACATAGACAAACGAAAAAAAAAAGAAAGATCAACGAGGACTCATCCGATCTTTAATATATGGGGACAGCTTCATCGAGCCTCGCCGGATCCGAGGCTTGTGCTGGAAAGTTATGCGGTCTCGAAGACGTACCAGAGAACTGTATAACGGCAATGTTCATGTACATGGAGCCGCCGGAGATATGCCTACTTGCAAGGGTAAATAGGTCATTTCATAGGGCGTCGAGATCCGACACGGTGTGGGAACACAAACTTCCTTGTAACTACAAGTTTCTGGTCCGAAGAATCCTTGAAGATCAACAACAAGAAGGAGAAAAATACAAACTTATAAACCGCAAGAAAGAGATCTATGCAAGGCTTTGCCGACCAAACCTCTTCGACGCCGGCACAAAGGTTTTATATTTATTTATATTTTCGTGTTTCGAATCTTTTGATATATTTGATGGTCAATTACGTCCCTTGGATATTTCTTGGGCGGAAATGTGAAGGTCTAATTTAGTCTATACTTGTGCACAAAAAAAAAAGTCTATACCAAAATAGAAGTGTTAGAAAAGCTTCTAGGAACAGTAGAATAAGTTCTACGAATCCACTTATACATTCATGCCTTAAGTATCTATCAAAGCTATTTCCATCATGCCTAAAATCTATTAGTTCATATTACAACAAAACTATTACTATATTCCACACTTTTCCTTTGTGTTAAAAAAATATAACTAGAGTTCGACAAAAAAAAGAATTCTGTATATAATTTTTTCGTATCTTTTTGGTCGCATAGATTTTTTATTATAAATAAAATATGATATATATATATATATATAGATAGACGAAGTATTGCAATTTGCGTAAGCTGAACTAAAATGCGCCGCTAATTTTTTTATAATAAAAATGCACCACTATTATAATATATATTTTGTAGCTAAGTTTTCTTTCTTTTAGGTCTATTCAGTTTCGTTACAAATTGTTTTTTACTGAGAAGAAAATATAATTGGTAGACATGAACAAAATCTGGATCATTTTATGGAACAGTGGTTCAGCTATGTTTGGATTGGACTTGCAAATCAAACTGTTTTAAAATCCGTCGACGGAATGGGTGTGTCATGTGTGTACGAAAATAGAAACAAAAACAAATTATAATATGAAAAATCTTTTAAAGTTGGTTGCGATTTATTAATATTAGTAAAAGTAAATGTTTGGATTGTAATTAAAAAAGGCAGCATGGTTGGACAAGAGAAGCGGGAAAGTGTGTTTGGCGATATCACCGAAGGCTATGAAGATAACCGGCTTTGATGATCGCCGATATTGGGAACATATTTCTTCCGACGAATCCAGGTCCTTTATATATATATATTTTCTCTCAATTTTTCTGCTAATAAAATATAACCTAGTTTGTCTGGCCAAAGTCATTCCTCTGATTTGCGTATCTAATTGTGCTTTAATATAAGCCTGTCTTTATTTCTAGTAGGAAATAAAGACTTTGTCAACAATTCTTTGTTTCTATTTCAAACTAATCATTGGATAATATAAACAACAAAATGACAATGCGATTGTTGGCTACAAATTATATATATTAAGCATGCAATAACTTTAGTCAAAGTTGAAGATTACACATTTCGTATTCACACACTCTTGTACGTTAGAAAGAAACTAAAAAACAGTTTATATTTTTACTTGCATTTTAATTAAAACGATTTTATAAGTACACATAAGTTGACACAAAAAACTACACATAAAAAATTCAACATGTATTTAGTAACCTAAGAAAGTAACATATAAAAAGGTAATCCACAATAGCTTAATTACAAATGCAATAATTCAGTAAGAATTTTTTCTCATACATATAAGTATTACATATAAATATAATAAAAAAAATATTCTCTATATATGATTCACATAAAAATAACCATATATATGCACAATAAAAATAAACGCGTATACGATATGTATAATGACGTGTTTATATATATATAATTATACATATAGAATCTTTAGATAACCTCGAGCTGGTTTGTTTAGTGAATGTGGGGAAAGTTTTGGGTCCTCGACGGAAATGTCGTTTTCTCTTATCCTAAATTTGCTTGAGCATATCAATTATTGGATGTCTTTCTTTCAACTATCATTTTTATTCTATTTCCCCACAATTTTTTTTCTCATATATCATTTTTTAAATGAATACTAACTATTTGGAAACTTTATCCTGATTCTATCCACATAATTCGAATATCTAAACGAAAATATATAGGTCTAATTGTATAATCATTACCTCCATTATATGGGTTTCATATGTATATTTAGATTCAAGAAAAACAAAATACTCTTGATTGTTTAATGAATTACGGTAAGTAGATCATTACCAGGCGGTCCAGGCCTCCTTGTTAATTCAAATTCATCTACCAATCAAGAAACAAATAATTTCTTCCATTAGTGCTGCCTTTAGGTAAGACCTAAAAAAGAAAAAAAAGTAAATATCTATAAGTCTATTAGATGAGATCAAATATTTCCTCCACTGGTGATATTAGAGTCAAGTGACCTATAGTCTATTGATTAACTAATAAGTGGTAGAGTACTTAATAGACATTGTTCCCTCACCAACACTCGTTACTATTAGGTTCTTTTCATTGTTAATTTCTTACGATGGCCACATTTTATTTGTTCCTTTCAGATTTGGATCGATAGCTTATCTCCGGCAAATATGGTGGTTAGAAGCAGTCGGATATATCAGATTCGAATTTGCACCCGGAAGATACAGTCTACTTTTCAAGATACAATTAGGAAAACCATTAAGAAAGTGTGGGAGAAAAACATGTAATTTGGACCAAGTTCATGGTTGGGACATAAAACCCCTCCGGTTTCAACTGTCTACATCGGACGGCCAATTGGCTATGTCGGAACGACATCTGGACGAATCAGGGAGATGGTTTTATCATCACGTGGGTGACTTCGTCGTAGAGAATCAGAACTCACCCGTTTGTGTCAAATTCTCTATGCTCCAGATAGATTGTACACATACCAAAGGTGGTTTATGTTTAGACTGTGTAATCATATGTCCATTTGAACATAGAAGGAAATATAAATATTTTGGTTAATATTTTTTTTTAAAGGTTTTGGTTTGATATTATTAGTTTGTAGGATATTATTATTTTTGTAAATAGATAGTCTTTATATATGTGATGAGGTGGCAATTCAAGTGGAATATCTAAACTTTGAAGAAAGTCATGATTTCCTATTCTTTACCTATTTCCATTAGTTGCATAATATTAAAATTAAAGCTTCTTAATTGTTTTTTTCTAGTTATTTCCTTCTCTATTTTGCTGATTTTTTTTTTTTTGTAAAAGTCGATTGATTCAAAACCTCTATATAAATAAGATAAGAACCAATGAAAGAGGAACGATATCGACCATTATAATTTTTTTAAAAAAGTTTTTGAAACCTATCAATTGGTATAAAAAACCAGGTTAATGGATGAGAATGTCAAGCTTTGAATAGGACTAGATAATATAATTATAGTTTTTATTCCTATCTATTAAGTGGGAATGTGAATAAGATGCAAAAGTCTTGCTTTAGAGATGTAAAAGTTGTTATTTTATATCTTAGTTTAACCCCCAAAACAGAAGAACATTATGTCTTATATATTTGTTCCATCTTTACCGTAATTAAATGGTTAGTTAGGAAACACGTAACATCACTAACTGTCATTACAAATAAAATAACCATAAATTTTCTTTGCCCTCGTGTAGTGTTAATTCTGGAATCCGAGATAAGATTCGATGAGATTCCAGATCTCTGAAATCACTTACAGTACTCTTTGTTGGGAATACTGAATTTTGAGTTTTTATTTTCTTTTAAAAATAAAAACTGGAAACAAATAAAAAAAGAAAAAGATTTCGAGACAAATATTTCTGTTAATATCAATTTCACATGGTCCATGTGTAATATATGGTTAGTAAATCCAACGTGTACGGACATGTCTCATAGCACTTTCCTTAAAAAAATTGTAAAACTATGGTGGGAGGATCCGAATGCAACCGTCTTAAAATCCAAAAAAAACGTACATGAAAATCAAGGTTAGGGATGATCTCACAAGCTTCTTCTCCTTAAATAAAAAGGAAGGACTTTAGAAGGAAGAAGAGGTAAGTTCATTCATACCACCAACCATACAACAAATGTAAATTCGCCACGTGGATCTGCCTAAGTTAATTTCCAACCAGCAATAGTGCATGGTGGGTTCAGTTATAAAGGCAGCCATTCCGTAAGAAACCACGGAGAATAAACCAGATGGTGGAAGTAACGACCACATGTCGTGCACCTGACAATCATGATTGTAAGAAAAGGAACTCGTGGAAGGAATGCTATGCAAGCCCGCAAGTAGAACCCACATTGATAGGAGAGCGATCACTCGTGGAAGCCGAAATTAGACTAACATTATAAAAGATCAGGTTCGATGTGAGTTCAGGTTACGGGACCAAAAGAACAAGAAAGTACATAACATATAGAGGCATACTCTCTAATCATATGAATTTTTAAAGGTTTTTATTTATTTTCTTGCTTGCAAATCCTCTAAAAATATATTGTATGCATCCTTTCGAAGTCTTTGTTAATTTTTTTTTACTTACATATCTTATGGGATATATTCTCTGATCATATGCATCAGTTCCTTACTTGCACACTCTCTTAATCATATTCTCTAAGAAACCTTTTTCTCATCCTCTCTGTCACATGCCTGTTCGGAAGCATCTTTTCTAACCAGTTTCTACATGTGTTACACTCAGCTTATTGTCGATATATCTGCATGAGAACTAGTCATAAGATACCATGTGGGTTTATTCACTCTTTAGGCATCATGTCTCTAGGAATGAATGGGACGGCTTTCTCCAAAATCGAACCTCTTCCATTTAAAAAGGTTCAAACCCTATATATGTATGTTTCTCCGGAACATACTTCTCAGATTTCACAACAAAATGTTATCGTGAATGCACAACTGAAATACTGTCTAGACAGTTTGGACTCCGGGCTAACGTCTGACACACGCACATGCTGCATAAAATCAACAGCTGCTCCCTATTTTGGCACCTAACGGATAAGAATAATCATTTTTCCCTTTCAAAACATCTTTCGCGGACCTTGAACAAATCCCTATCAACTCGAGTAGCATGCTCCTATCAAAGGTGGTCACGGTCAGAAAAACACGCCTAGCTCACGGTCAGATGTGGTCACCCCATATCGCCGAAGAAGGAACAAAATGATATGGTTAAATCTTTCTGAGAACTCATACTCTTCAGTGAGCAATTAACGTTGTTCCTTCTAACAATAACGCTAGTTTATAGTCCTAAGTGATAGTCTCCATATAAATGTTTTGGATCTGTATAAGCTTGATCCAATCCAAACACACATACCAGTTATTGTAACGCGCATGATCATAAATTAAGTAATGTTATTAAGATCTGCCATCTTTTTCAGGATTGCCATGCTGACACTCGGAGTATAAGTCGATTCCTCACCATATTATCGGGAATCAATTGTAATTTGGTTTGGTTTTAAGGTTGGGCTTTAACTTAAGAAGAGATCATGCGAGCTATTCTTTTGATATCTCCTCATCAATGGAGACGTTAATGGGTCGAAGTTAAAAATTGGGCCCACCCTTACTGGGCCTATTATACTGCGTAAAAGCTTCTCCGCGGAATCATCAATGGCGATACAAACGTTCTCTGGTCTCTTAAGACATCTGAGAGACTCAAGAGAGACATGAGTATTCGAATTTGTATTTCCCCTTTCCATCCAAGGTTCGCGCTCCAACCTCGCTCCCAAATCACCGTGAGGTCTAAACGAATCTTCGCTCGTACGGAGAACGATTCTTCACGACCAAAGACAATTGATCAGCAACAACTCAATCTCTCTGTTCTTCGCTTCACTTTCGGTAAAATCTGTTCCTTCTGGGTTTGCTCTTTCTTCTTCAAGTGAAAGTTCTTATCTTTGAGAAAGATTCGGAAACGGGTTTAAGTCTGTGTGTTCTGTAGGGATTCCTGGGCTAGACGAATCTTATCTACCGAGATGGCTCGGCTACGGGTTTGGATCTCTTCTTCTTCTGAACCACTTATCAGCTTCAGGTCCAATCAACGAATCTCAGCTGGTAAAAATTTTAGTAGCTTTGGCTTAACCTGTGTGTCAATGAATGTGTATTTGATTTTATTAATTGTTTGGTGATAGAGATCAGAGGCTTTAGGGTTATCACTAGCTGCATTCTCCATAGCTTTACCTTACATTGGAAAATTCCTCAAGGTAAGCATAGTTACATACACTGCCGCCTACTGTTTTGTTTTCGCCAATCTACTTTTTTGGTGAAAGAAGCTTTGCTGGTTTAGGGTTCTGAAGCAGAGCAGAGAACTCTCCCTGAAGAAGGAGAACAGGTTTTTGTGATATCATTGAATATTGGAGACTCTTTGAAGGAGGATTTAGCTTGGGCTACATATGTTTTGTTGAGGAATACAAGTACCATAGCTGTGGTATGGTGTTCATCGTTGATGTAATCTCGTGTTTAGTTGTGTTATTAGTTCTCTGCTCTACTAAAAAAGCTTGCTTTTTTGTTCAGTTGATATCAGTTCAAGGTGAGCTTTGTGTTCGCGGGTACTGGAATTTTCCTGGTGAAATGTCAAAGGCTCAACTACATGATTGGTTCAAGAGAAAAGTAGATGAAACCGGCCTGGCTGATGTGAAAGAGACCCTTTATTTCCCTCAGTATGCAGGTATTGTGTTTTCTTCAATCACACAACCTTGAAATTCAAGAAATTTTACTCTTTTAGGCTGTGGAGAATATTTGTGAACTTTCAGTTTGATTTTAGGCTCTGCACTATCTTGGGATATTCTTCCTAATGGGACGCGTTCTCTCTTTGTGCAACCTCTCCTACAAAATATGAATGAAACGCAGAAAATGGATGGATTTTTGCTGGTGGCATCTACTGGTGGATATGCATATAGCGATAAAGATAGAGCCTGGATTGGAGCCATGGCTGAGAAATTCAGAGGTTTGATTGTTCACATGGATTCTAAATGAAATAAAGATTTCCTCTTTTTGTGCGTTTTGGTTAAGTTGAACATCTGCAGCCACAACATTGACAATGTTTACTCATGGAATATATTGTTGCTATTCCATCTGATGTGAGATGACTTCGCACATATTTATAGGCACTTAAATTAGACTAGAGTTGAGTGTTTAGTTCCTTTTGCTAATTTATTTATGAGACTTACAGGATGCCATGATCCTTGCGGGTAGACACTACGTGGCACTAGCCAATGAACAAACATTCTGAACTGAAACTTGAAAATTTATTGGTATTCGTAACGAAAAGCGTTGAACATCTTATTTTCCAGGTCCTAGGATAATGCTTTTCTCAGTTGAATTTATTAGTGTCCTCATCTTATAAATGAATATCCGTATCATCTTGAAAGGGAAACATCCTATTACTAAACTTAATGTTTAATGTGTTTTCCGTCATATAACTTGCAGAATGACATGAGATGTTCATGAGAATGTAATCTTTGACCCGTTTCTTGATGATTGGTGAAAAACTTCGGTTCCTACAGGAATTTCTCGAGGCCATAAACCAGATTCTGTAAAACCAAAAGAGAATAACGGCAAGTGATCAGATAATAGTAATTATTAGACATCAATGGATACGGAAGTCTCGCATGTTTGTTTGTTACCTTGAGGCGTACCACCTTTCTGATACCAAGGAGTAGGCCAGGCATTAGGGACCTTACATCAATTATGTCGTGCTTAACAGTGTAAACCTGTGTGCAGCATTTTTTGTCATAAGAATTTTTAAAAATAGAGAATACAATTTTCAGTTTGATTTTGAAGTAGATGGCTGTATCGAGAATTACATCTCCTGGACTTGAGAAGTAGACTTGTGTACTAGATGGTAGTCCCGGTAGAACCATACTGTGAACACGAACCCCATCTTCTCCAATTACTTGACCTCTTGCCTGAAAAGATGAAGAAAACAAAGCTCTGTTTATGTTTATAAACAGGATCCTACAGTCCATCTTTGTTAGCCTTCCTGGCTTTTTGTGTCTGCAATTGTAGTCATGCTATACCTGAACATAAGTTGAACTATCCTCTCTGTTATAGATCTGACCAAGATTTGATATGTTGTTTGCAATTTGGGTAGCTTCTGGAGAAGGAAGATCCTGCATTTCATCGGTATCTTTCGAGTCACTTCTTGTGATTTCATGTCAAAAGCCGCATATGAGTTTCTGTCATAGATGACTGTTTCATTATATATACCGTGATTAATGCAAATGCTGTATATACCTTGGCAAGTGCTCTATATGTTAACAAGTCTTGATCAACATGCCAAATTGTATCATGTTAAAACTCAGAATTCTTTGAAATCTAAGTTAGTTTTTCTTTGAGGCATACCGCTGCATTAGGCCTTGACTCCACAATTTCTACGTTGTTGTAGTGGAAGGAAGCCATGATCACAGCCTGTTGGAGAAGTATAGATCCGATGGATAGAGTTGGTGCTACAAGGCATCCCTATAACAATAAACAATTGCTGAGAAATTAGATGAACCTGGGCCATTTCTTTTCTAACAATTGTTGCTTCAGGACGGGCTCGACCTCACAAAGAAAGGAAACTTAACGAATTTGCTGCGAGTAATCTCACCCTGTGCTCACCATGGTGGCCTTGTCACATAGTGCAGATAACGCAGATACTGTCTCTGGCTTAATCCGAGGTACATACACCACACTCTTCATCCCAAATGCCGTTGCCTTTATAAATCCGAAATCATTAACACTGCTAATATAAGGAGCTTGATCTTTTTTTCTTAAATGAGTTAATCTGTTACCTGTTTCACATTCTCATATACTGTTGATGGGTCTGTAAAGTCGATCACAACTCCAACTTCTTTTCCCTACCAACATTTTTTTTTTTCCGTTAAGGTTGCTCTGTAGAGCTTAATGTGGTGGAAACAGAGAGGGAGGGTTTGGAAATAATGGAACCTGAGAGATTGAGCCTAAGACCATTGTTAGATCAGTCACTACTGGTATCTCCAAAGGCTCCTCCATGTTACACAGCTATTGAAGAACATTAGAGTTAGGGAGTGAAGTCAATAGATAAACCGACCAGGTGGAAATAATATGAAGATGGGCTTTAATTATAGTCACCAAGCCAATATCTTGGCCAACGAAATGGTTATCGACAGCACCAGCTAACTCCATTCCCCTGGCTTTAGTAACAGCAACCACGGCTGCTCTTCCTATCTCCTTTGCAGCTCCATTTATGATAATCTAATAGGATAAATAGAAGCGTTTCATCTCAAGCTAAAAATTGTACGGAAACTGTGGAGGATGATGTAGTTACCTTTATGTTCTTTTGTGAAGGTTGAGACGTGGAGCAGGAAAAGGAAGGCCTTGAAGATTTGATATTTCTTGAAAGCTTGAAGAAGTGGCAGTTCACAGCTGCCATTGCTCTAACCTTGTGATAGCCTTTTGTTGCTTGGTGGTGCCCTCTGGGTTAATGTTGATAAGAGCTTCTGCATTTGTTATGTCCTCCGTTTTAAAACGATGTCGTTTGTAGATGATAAGGTATCAAGTCACATAAACATCGCCTCTTCTGAGTCCAGGTCACACGTTCGCTACTTTTGTTTGTTTAAAGATAATATCTTAAAAGGAGAAAATGTATGGTTTTTATTGGCCAACAATTTTGTAACTGGAAGAGAAAATGGCTGTAATAAGAAATATTATTCGTTTTTTATTTTGTCATAAAAACATATCTAATCTGTAGTAAAATTCACTAATTATGGAATTAATAGATTGAGTGGTGATTTAATGCTTTTAAACATACATGTCTGAGGTTTGATTTCCAAATATGCGATTTATGCAGATTACTAAAAGTAAATTTAGAGAAAAATTTCAGCGAATGCAAATAAAGTCGTTTTTTTCAAAATGTAATGCAGATAAAATTTTAGTTATTATGAAGATCGCATAAGTAAAGCCGTTTTAGCTATTATGAAGAATTATCTATTGACAACATTGTTACATAATTGTTTTCAAAAATAAATTGTAATAAATGGTAAAAAAAAATCTTATTTACTAGTATAGACAAATATAGTTCATCTAACAATATAAGAATTTATTTATGGAAAATAATTATATTGGAAAGATCTCCATTTATTTTCTACGATACAAGAAACATAAGTTTCATTTTTCAAGATTTTCTCGCTCGAAAAAAAAAACTATAGAGTTTCAACAAAATCTCAATTTTCCGGTGGTATCACAAAAACTTCCTCAGTCCAGATTCAGAATCCTTCATCTCTAACGGTCAGTTTTCTCGATCTCCAACGATTGAAAGAAACGAGAGTCGGTGAAGATCCCAAACCAGTTTCTATCAAAGGTAACCCAATGGATCTTAGAAGATACCAGCCTTTCTAGGGTTTTTTAATAACCAAGAGTCACCATGCACGGAGTTGTATTATTCACTTATCAGAGATACCATATATCTGTCAATTTCTCCTTCTCAACTCCTCAATTAAAAGAGATTATATTTGTGTTTATGTAAGAATTTATAGTATTTACTCATAATAGCTTTAGAAAACTTTTCTCAAATAACTAAAGCTTTCTCACAATCTCTTAAACACTCAAACTCTCAATCTCTCTCAAGCTCACAAGTTGTTCTCTTAAATTTCAAACACTTCAATTAGGTGGTATTTATATTCATTAATTTTAACAATAAATTGTTTCTCAAATCATTTCAAATACTATGAAGTCACTAATTTTTAATAAGCTAAAATTTGAACGAATTTATACAGCTATATAATCTAATAAACTGAGATTTTTTAAAGAATTTTTACAAATGTCAAATATAATAAAATAAAATTTGAAAAAAAAAATCATTTCAATCACCTAATTTAATAAACCCATCTTAATCTTGTTTGCACATAATTGACATTCCCTTTATTCTTCTTAATAATAGAAAATTTGGAAAGAAAATATTTTGGATCACAACGGGCCACCTCGTTACCAAACATTACTTTGGAGAATAAGATTACATTAAAATAATATTCATTTTATGGAAGTAATTTTGTGAACCACAATTCAAAGAACAAAAAATTAGGAAAACAAATGAAAATAGTGATCACTACGGTGATTTCGACGGAAACATGTCGGCGTTGCAGCAAATAGCGCACAACAATGGTTGTTCGGCGTTGGAGCATATAATGTTATATATACTACTATTTATTTTACTGCCAAAATAGTGATATATATTATGTGAAAACCACTATGGAGAATGCAAAAGATCAAAGACGAATATACGTTGCATGTCGAGATGACAAAATTAAAGCAAAACCCTCTAAGAAGGTTTTGGATACAAAATCATTGGTGTCCAATTATAATGATGTGTGTAATAATGAGTTTTAGCCTAAAGTCGCTAGCTAAACACACAATTTACATTCGAGGATCGAACAAAAAAAAGATCAAAGACGTGATACGGAAGGAGAAAACTTTCTTTCTGATCTTTCGAAGCTGAAAAAGCTTCCACTTAATATTAATAGCGGCCTAGTGAAAAGGACTAATCATACACTACAGAGGAAGAGAATGGTTAGAAGGTGTTGAATGGGAAGGCAAAGCCACATTCAAATTTTTAGTACAAAGATCATCAACTCAACTCAGCCATCTTCACTTTCGGTATAAGCAGAAGAAAAAAAATTTCAGAAGCATATGGACACACTCTTTAGTTCAAACTCCTTATAATAGAATTTCGTTTTATTTTTGTTATCTATTTTACTTTTGACATAGTACATAAACAAAATGTCTGAATCACATTACAAACTAGAACTGAAAAACAAATTTTTCAATCAATAAAATAATACTAATAATGAATCTTCATATCAAATATATTAGATACTAACTGGTTTACATTATGAAATAAAAACAACAACAAAGTGTTCATCTCATTTCTAAAGATCAACTTCTAACAATCAATTAGAAATTTTCATGATTCCATATTGAGATTATTTTCACAAATTTTCATTAATAATTTGGAAATTTTCAAAAACATATATTATAATATAGAAATAAAGAGTTTGTGATATATTTAACCATCAATTTTTTTACAGAACTTCATATTCAAGTTTTTCTCATAAATATGCAAAACAGTTAAATTTTATATGTTAATTCGGTAATCTAAAATTTTCACCTAAGACAATGAGATCAAACACATCTAAGAGAATCTAAGATAAAAATTTTTTTTTTTTTTAAAAAAAAAATCTAAGATATTACTCTAAGAGGTTTGGAAGACTCTAAAAGATTTGAACGTCATTGTTTAAGTGTGAGGATAAAAAAAAATTATTTGCCAAATTAAATATAAAACTTACTACATATACATTAAGATGTGAAAACAAAGCAAACATGACATCTCTAATGATCGATTGGAAATTGGCAAATATAGTTCAAGATGTTCCCCAACTACGCAAAATAGTCAAATTCTATAATTTGATCCGGCAATATAAAATTTTTACCTAAAACAACATGATCAAACACTTATAAGACAATCTAAAATATTACTCTAAGAGGTTTGGAAGACTAAAATGTTTGGAGGTCATGGTTATGTGTGATGAAAAAAAGATTTTATTTGCCAAATTTTATCGATTAGAAATCGACTGGAATCTCATGTTCGAGATGTTCCCAAAACTATGAAAAATAGTCAAATTCTATAAGTTGATCCGACAATGTAAATTTTTTACCTAAGACAACATGATCAAACACTTCTAAGACAATCTAAAATATTACTTTATGAGGTTTGGTAGACTCTAGAAAGTTTGAAGGTCATTGTTAGGTGTGAAGACAAAAAGATTTTATTTGCCAAATTAAATATAAAACTGATTATTATATATATTCTGATGTGAAAACAAAACGATCATGATATTTCTAACGATAGATTAAAAATCGACACGACTCCCATGTTTGAGAGGTTTCCACAATTATGCAAAATAGTCAAATTCTATAAGTTAATCCGACAATATAAAATCTTTACCTAAGACAACATGATCAAATAATTCTAAGACATTCTAAAATATTATTCTAGAAGGTTTGGTCTCTAAAAGGTTTGGAGGTCTTGGTTAGGTGTGAGGATAAAAAGATTTTATTTGCTGAATTATATATATAATTGAATATTATATACATTATCATGTGAAAACAAATCGATCATAACATCTCTATCGATCGATTAGAAATTGACTGGACTCCCATGTTCAAGATGTCGCACAACTATGAAAAATAGTCAAATTCTATAAGTTGGATCCTACAATATAAAATCTTTACCTAAGACAACATGATCAAACACTTCTAAGACAATCTAAAATATTACTCTAGGAGGTCTGTAAGATTCTAGAAGGTTTGGAGGTCATGGTTAGGTGTAAAGACAAAAAGATTTTATTTGTCGAATTAAATATAAATTGAATACTATATAAAATATTACTCTAACGATCGATTAGAAATCGACTGGACTCCCATGTTCGACAACTATGCAAAATAGTCAAATTCTATAACTTGATTCGGCAATATAAAATATTTACCTAAAACAACAGGATCAAACACTTCTAAGACAATCTAAAATATTACTCTAGAAAGTTTGGAAGATTCTAGAAGGTTTCGAGATTATGGTTAGGTGTATTGAAAAAAGTATTTTATTTGCCGAATTAAATATAAAATTGACTATTATATACATTTTGATGTGAAAAATCGATCATGACATCTCTAACGATGGATTAGAAATCGACTGGACTCCCATGTTCGAGATGTTCCCACAACTATGCAAAATAGTCAAATTCTATAAGTTGATATTACAATATATATTTTTTACCAAAGACATTCTAAAATATTACTCTAGGAGGTTTGGTTTCTAGAATGTTTGGAGGTCATGGTTAGGTGTTAGGATAAAAAGATTTTATTTGCCGAATTAAATATAAAACTAACTATTGCATTATGATGTAAAAACAAAGCGATCATGACCCTTCTAACGATCAATTAGAAATCGACAAGATTTCATATTCAAGATGTTCTCACAAATATGCAAAACAGTTAAACTTTATTATTTAATCCAGCAATCTGAAATCTTTCTCTTAGACTATTGAATTTATACATCTACACAATCATCCATCTATTGGATACCTAATCGGATAAGGCTAATCTACATATTTAAACTAACCTTAAATCAAATTTTAGAAAATGATAAAACCTGGTCCATTCCAAACTCTGGCAGTATCATGATTCACCTACGAATTGAATTGGTATAGTTAGATCATACGCATAATCAAGCCTATTTTTTGGTTAATTACTTCAAGTCTAAATTTTTGAACGGGTTATAAAGTTTCAGTGAAGAAATCTCTTACCATAGCCTTTGTTCTTCCTTACAATCGTGAAAAAGAGCTCCTAGTTTTCTTAATTTGTCGGAATCTGAGATGGGTGGGTTGAATCTCAGTGAACCGTAGAAGAAGATGGCCAACATCAAGTCTACAAATGTAGGTCTCCATCATTGTTTGGCTGCCAAATTAAGAAGTATCTTTGTAAAGCGGATTCTTAAGAATCAAAGGTCGAAGAAAAATACCTGAGAAGATTCAGGGTCATGAAGATGTAGAAAGCTTTGACAAAACGTATCTTTGAATACCATCGATGTCTAGAAATAGAGACATTGTTACTAAACAGATGTTTGAAATAAATATCGTATTTGTTGTATAGTCAGAATTACCAAAAAGAAAAAGATAAAACAGAGAGAATTTTGGTAGAATGACATAACATAATCTGCATCTCATAATGAATTCGATAGTAACTCAAGTACCCATTTCAAGAAAGATAACCATTATATAAACTAATAAGGACTTTTACTTTCTACCCGCCACAACCAGTAGAAACAAATATTTGTTTCCAACAACATCATATTATCAAATAGCCACTTACTGTCAGTCTCTAAAACAAACTGTGTAGGTCTAAAATAAAATTTGGGAACTTGTTCATCAAATTCAGCAGTTGAAATGAAGCGTTTATATTTCTCACCGACATTAACCTTAGAGGTGAAAACAAAGAGTTGGGTTCAACAGAAAATTTATACAAGCATCCATGTAGCACAACGCACCTTTATCTTGTCGTGTAGAGTAGAGTTAGAGTGAAGCTGCCTGCAGTGAGCTATCAACTGATAAACCCATATTTTAGTAGTTTTAATAGATCATTTTGTACATAACTTGCATGAATTAACAATTAGATTTCATATTTTAGGACACATTTAGGCTCATGTGCATTAGAATACTAGGATGTTTTCCACTATTTTTTTTCAGAGGATACAAAGCAAGTTATGAACGTTTTTCGGAGTTTATGAAGACACTGATGGCTAGTGCAACGATGCGAGAATGATCAGAACGTATCACTTGAAAGAATGAGCTCAAATGATGATCAAACATGCATGGCCCTTTGAAGTGAAGAGATCGATCGATCATGTATCCGGCGATCGATCGATCGTATATCTGTCCAATTTTGCGTCAATCTCCAAGACCGACTAGAGGAGGAAGAGAACGATCAAGCCAGTTTAGATCGATCGATATCCGTCAAGATCGATCAATCTACCAGCCCAAAATGTCTACGACGGATTACAAGATCGATCGATCTCTTCGTCCGATCGATCGATCCTCGTAAATAATTCATTTTTTATGTCATTTTAGTTAAATAAATCAGGTTTTTATAACCTATAAACAACCTATGGACATTATTATTAAGCCACCAAGAGAAAAAAGTGAACAAGAGCCATAGGTCTTCCTTCAACAATCTATGGTGTTTAGTAAGACAATTATAGATTTATTTTCTTAAGGATTCTTGTATTCTTCAATCTCTGCAATCGAATTATGTTTTACTCATCTTTTATTGTTTTATCTGTAATTTATGTCATGTCTGAGTTAGATTCTTAGATTCAGTCATGGATATGATAGATGATTAGGGGAATTGAGATCATGAGATGATATTTAGGTTAAGGATTGGGTGATCTATCACTATTAGATGTGTTTATGCTAGGTTGATCTTGGAAGAGTCGATTTAGGGTTTATTGAATTCACCCCTTGGAAAAGAGATAGTGAATTCATAGAATATATTATATGATTCTAGCCTACGGAAGTAGTTGTCTAAAGAATTTGATGAAAATTGAGATGAATCTTAATGCATGTTTAGTTGTAGGGTTTGCAGTGAGAATTGATCAAATATGGTTAAGTATAGGGGTTTCTACATGGGAATGTACTAATATATTCATAATCTCATTGTCTAGAAATACAAATTACGCATTCATAATTTAAATTAATATATTGATCTTACCCTTAGTCATTCTACTGTCTAATCCATGGTTGAATTGCCTTCACAATTAGTATATTCTTAGTTTAATTCATTCGCTACTTTATTTACTTTGTCTTTAGTTAGTTTAAATTTCTATCGTTTCACTCACAATCAAATCTTAAACCTCTTAGCTTAGATAAGAATTCCTAAAATCTATTGTGTTACAAGTATTCCCTGAGGATTGATCATGTTTATACTATGAGAGGCACAATTGTGCACTTGCAATCACTAACTCGGATAAACTCTTGAGGATACTTCTTAATACACTCAAGTGAAACTCGTGGAGATAAATAAACATCTATCATCAACACAACAGAACGATCAGAGGAACATTAAAACCAGTAAGAGAATGGTTATTCAAGGTGAAAGTGACCTTTTCATGGCCTAAGTGTAGATGGATTCCTCTATATAACTGTTGATTAAACAAGAAACAAAAAGTATTATAACAAGCCTCTCATCAAACTGTACGACATTATAATCTAACAAAGAAGGATAAATAACCTGTGTGGAATTGTTGTGGTAACGTCATACAATATGTTAGACTTCAGGTTGTGAAAAATAGTTACAGCTTCTGGTTCTGCTAATCATCTTGTTGACTGAAACAAAAACATTGGCCTGTTTCTCTTCTTCAGTGACACTAAACGTGGTCTATAAGTACCTGTTATAAACAACAATTAAGTTATCCACAACGAAATTGAGATCAAATCAGAAATTTAAGTTTTGCTTTCAAATCGAGAGATTGATTGCAACGCAATTCCTAATTTCGTTTCTGATAACACAAATTTGTAACCCTAATTATCCACAACGAAATTGAGATCAAATCAGAATCACAATTACTCAGTGAAAACCCTCACCAATGTTTTTCGTCACAGACGAAATGAAATCCACAAAGTTGAAATCAATTTAGGAATACAAATCAAGAATCAAGGAAACTCACGAGAAGGAGCGCCAATGTCGATTCAAACCAAAGCACCGGTCAGCGTCTCGTCTTCGTTCGAAATCAAACTATTACAGCGCAAAGAATCAATTAATTACCATCATGACATCATTATGGAGCGATTTTCTCTGCCGGAATCGTTTTTGCTTCCATGCTAAATCACAAACCGAACGAATCGAGAGAGGGATGAAGATAAAACGTTGAGAGGATTAGGGTTTTTTTTTCAATTTCGTCTATGTCAGGGATAAAGAAGAGAATGAGATAAACACAATGTTACTGAAAATTTAAATAAAGAAATTAACATGTACGCTTCATATATTACCTCTAACGGCTATAATATCTTAATGATCTTTTATCTGTAACGGCTCTAAGAAATTAGAAACATTGACAAATAAATGGTAAGAAAATAAAAATGTATAAACACTAGTTAACCAATAAGGAAGCTGGACATAATTAATTCAAACACTACCTAATTTATTGTTCTATCTTAATAAAGCTTGTAAAATCATAAAAACAAATTAATTTCATTAAACTATGTGACTGGTAAAAGATCTAATTAGAATTTTGGTAATGATCATCAATCAAACTTCTATATGAATATGTAAAAATGTTCAACTATCTAACTCTACAAAACCGAGAACAGTTATATCAAATAACACTTTATGATTGCTTACGTTTGACACAAAGTATATTTATTAAACTTGTCTAGATTGTCACAACATAACAAGGGTGGTTGTCAAAACAAATTTATACGATAAAAAGATATGTTCAAAAAATTTATTTATAATATTTTTAAATTTCTTACTTTTAATATTTGATATATATATATATATATATATTACATTATAAGTGATCCAAACATACCAGAGCTTGCAATCGAAGTTGCTAAAAAGTGTCATGGTCTACCACTTGCACTTAACGTCATTGGCGAAGCTATGGCAAGTAAACGAACGATTCAAGAATGACAGTACGCAAATAATGTGTTAACTTCATATGCTGCTGAGTTTTCCGTGATGGAGGATGAGAAGAAACCTTTACGTTAAGTGTATATGCATGATGTTGTACGTGAAATGGCCTTGAGGATCGCATCTGATTTTGGAAAGCATAAAGATAATTTTGTCGTACGTGCTGGTTTTGGGATTATTCGAGATACCAAAGGTTAAGAATTGGAACGCTGTCAAGAGAATGTCGGTGATGTCTAATAAGATTGGTCGTGTTACTGGCAGCCTTGTATGTCTTGAACTCACAACTTTGTTCTTGAAGAAAACCAAGACGACGTTGGTAAATATCTCAGGCAAAATTCTTCCGGTCCATGCCAAGGCTAGTTGTTTTGGATCTATCTTTTAATGTAAATCTATCTGAGTTGCCTGATGAAATATCTCAACATGTCGTTTACAGGCATACGATGTTTGCCTGTCGATTTTCGGGAGTTGAAAAATCTAATTCACTTGGATTTGGAAGGCACAAGTAAACTTTCGAGCATTGTAGGGATATCTGCACTACTGAATTTGAGATTACTTGGTTCTAACGTTTGGTGTGGTTCCAACACACTGGAGGAGTTACAAGTCTTGGAACATCTAGAAATCTTAACCATAGGAATCATTTATGGTTCAGGTTTCGATCAATTTTTCAGCTCTCATAAGCTGATGCGTTGCACACAAGCTCTAGCAATCAAGAGTTGTCAGTTAGAATCCTCGAATTTATTGCTTTTAGGTAGTATGGAGAATGTTCATAAACTCCTTTTCGATGGATGTACCATTTCTGAGATAAAGATGGATATTGCAAGCATCAGAAGCAAGACTGTTTCTACTCTGCACAATCTGAAAAATGCATGCATTCAATTCACTGCCCAAAGCTGAGAAACTTCCACTCAATTCTAAAAGCTGCTCAGGTGGTGAAGAGGGACTCGTCATAAAGTACACAAAGAAAGAATGGTTAGAAGGAGTTGAATGGGAGGACGAAGCTACCAAAGCCCGTTTTTTACCTTCATGCATACAACAGATCTAACGTCTCTTCTCCTCTTTTTTTTTGTTTTAATGTAGTTTTTTGGGTTATGAAGTGTTTCTTTTTCATTGACGTTTTGTTATATTTTTTGTTCTGGACTTCATCTTCATCGTCGGAGATAAAAAGAGAAACAGAGAAGATAAGAGAGTGATTCTGAGTTTGTTAAAATCTGTTGCGATCAGTGTGTGATATATAAGTGGGTATGTTCATTCTTTTTTCCTTTGTATCGATTCATTGTAATTTCGGGTGAGAGATTCTTTGTATCAGAAAAGGAAAAACAGAGAGAGTTACTCCGGTGAGTGAGTGAGAGTTCATCTGATTCAGCAATGTCTGATTAGGAGTTCCAATCTAGAGACGAACTGAGTTTCTCTTTGAGTTATAAAGTAAGTAGATACTCCGATTATTGCTCAGATTGAACGCCAGTTTTGTGAAGCTCCTGATGAAGAAGAGGTAATAATTTTTAAGTCTCTTGAAGAACCTAAGACACACATCAACTTATTTTTCTTCTAACACTGTGTGGATAAGTAAAATAAATCTCAAAGAGGGCACTGCAGTTTCTGAGTCGCATTTTGTCATCCTTATTCATGGGTAAAGCTCATACTCAGGAGGTGGTATAAGCAGAACTGGTCGCTACAAGTCTCCGGGCAACTCATTTCAGGTATAATTCTATGACTGCAGCTCTATGTCAATTTAGGTCTGGTTATAAAGTCTCTTGGTCTAAACTTGCTTTCTTTTCATTAGGTTAACACTGTTTCCTATCACTTGTCTGTCCTTAAGCCGTTGTACCCAAATGGAATAAAAGTCCTGTCACTCTTCGCGGGCATAGGCGTTGGAGAACTGGCACTTCACCGCCTCCAGATTCCAATGAATCTTGTTGTGTTGTGTCTGTTGAGATATCAAATAATACACATTCTTCTTCACTTGACTATCATCTGTTGAATCTCTCTCGGGGCTACGGCTCCTTTCACGCTCTCTTCCCCATCCGTTGCTGATTCTACTATTCCATTCACAATTATACAAAAAATTTTGAGTCACAATCATATTCTCTATAACATACACCAAACAAGTAATAAAGCTAGAGGTCGTTACGTTAATGTGACATGTCCCGCGAACCAAAGCCACTTCTGCCATGATAGCCAGAGTCTCCACCACGTAAATAACCACGTGCAGAGCCATTTTGCGGATCTGATGAGGATCTTGGCATCTCTATAATTGCTGATTTGTCTTTCATTAACAACCTTTGATTAGACATGAAGTCCAATATTACATTAATAAATATAGTCGTCCTTGTGTGTTATGACAAAAGCTATGACGTCTTGCTCAAACAAGGATTCAAAATGTCGGAACTAGGAAAGTCAACTCCAATACTTTCTTAACCAATAGCGTCAATTTGAATCCTTGGTCGCTTACTCCTATTTTCTTGTTGTTTCCTTCTTGACTTGACATTTCCCAGAGTATGTAACTTTTTTCCCACCATTAAAGTGGAGCCTAAAGAGACCATGATCGATCCAAGACCTATAAGACTCACCTTCCTTGAGGTTAATTGATACTGGAACAGAGTGATGTACATGGGGGTTTACCATTCGAGGATCGTTCAAAGCAATTACGAAAGTACACGTGGCAAATAGGTTAAACTATTAAACCGATTAACGACATTTAGCACGAAACAGAGTATATATATAACATTTGTACAATTGAATCAAACACACAATCAAGTTTTATAGAAATCTTTCTTCTTCTTTTAACTCTCTCTATTCGAACTACAATCTATAATCTTGAGTTGGTCTTGATTCTTCTTAGATCACGAATTAATCCCACCTAGATTACTCTGTTTGTTTATCGTGAACAACCGGAGATTTGCAGCAGCTTACAACCGGCATCAGTGGTATCAGAGCCATCTATCCTCGGATAATCATGGCCGAAACTCGCTCCAAAGCAGCTGTTAATCGATCTCAAACATCTTCGACCGAACATGACGAACAACAAACGTCTCTTTCTTCTCTACAGAATGAGTTTCATCAGTTTAAGACGGAAATTATCGACGCAATCAAAACGTTAATGTAAAATCCGAATATTAGTCGAGGAGATGCAAGGGATCTATCACTTCCTCGCACACGTGGCTCAAACAGTGAAACCTCACAACATGCATACGCAGGAATCACACGTTTGGCAAAGATCGATTTCCCACGTTTTGATGGGACTAATGTTCAAGAATGGATCTTTAAAGTGGAACAATTCTTTGAAATGGATGGCACTGAAGAAGAGACCAAGGTCAAATTGGCTTCGATACATTTCGAAGGAGCTGCAGCGACGTGGCATAGATCGTTGTGTCAATCTTTCTCGGGTAATAACATTTGCAAGAGTTGGCCCAGCTACAAAGCTGAACTCTTGGGAAGATTTGGAGAAGTTCTTGATGATCCCATCGCAGAACTCAAGAATCTGCAAGAAACAAAGGGAATCGTGGATTACCACAGTAAATTTGAACTCCTGAGAACAAGAGTGAATCTCCCTGAAGAATACTTGGTAAGTCAATACTTAGTGGGTCTTCGGATTGATACTCAAATGCATATTCGGATGTTTTTGCCAAAAACCATCATGGATTGCTTGATGTTAGGCAAGCTTTACGAATTGGAACATCCGAACAAAGTGTCTGGCTCATCCTCGTACAATAACCGCGGAACAAATTCAAACGTCAAGGGACTACTTCCACACAAGAAAGAACCGGAACTCAGAAATGAGGATAAAGGAAGGAAATGGCTTAGTAACGAGGAGATTGCGGAAAGGAAAGCTAAGGGATTGTGTATTTACTGTGATGAAAAATACACTAAAGAGCACTTCTTGACGAAACATAAAAGAAGCCAACTCTATTTGTTAGATGTGGAAGAAGATGAACCTGCAACATCAGACGAAGAGGAATGTAATGAGGATGAGACAGGGGACATTGCAAAGATCTCAGTCAATGCGGTTAATGGAGTCTCGGACTATCAATGAAGGTAAGAGGGCACCATGGAGGGTATGTGATCTATGTACTGATAGATTCGGGTTCGACTCACAACTTTCTAGACGAAAAGGTGGCTTCAAGATTAGGTTGCAAAATAAAAAAACCGGGACTAACAAGAGTAACTGTGGCGGATGGAAGCAAGTTAAGTGTGAAGGGACGGGTTGAAAACTTTGGCTGGACCTTTCATGATCAAAAGTTTGAAACAGATTTGATGGTGATCACGCTTAATGGATGTGACATGGTTTTGGGAATACAGTGGTTGGAATCCTTAGGCCCGATCAAATGGAATTTTAAAACTTTGGAAATGCATTTCAAGTGGGGATCATCAAAGGTTGTACTTAAAGGAATGCATCAAGGATCTGTCAGGGAGATTAAGGCCAGTAAGATGGACAGACAGATCAGGAATCAAGCACAATTGTCCATGATCTACATGGAACGAGAGGTGAACACTGAAACCTTGTTGACTTGTGATGGTTCTTTGGTGGACCAAGAAATTAAGGAAGAACAAGAACTTAGCAAACTGATATGGAAGTATGCAGAAATTTTTAAGGAACCTAAGTCTCTACCTCCTTTAAGAGAGGCTCACGATCATAGAATACCTCTCTTGGAAAGAGCAAATCCGGTGAATCTCAGGCTTTATAGATATGCTCTGCAACAGAAAAACTAAATTGAAAAGTTAGTACAAGACTTGATCAACAATGGAACGATACAAAGAAGTTCAAGCCCTTACGCTTCACCCATTGTGTTGGTCAAAAAGAAAGATGGCACTTGGCGTATGTGCGTGGATTACAGACAGCTTAACAACCAGACCATCAAGGATAGGTTTCTGATTCCATTGATAGAGGATTTGATGAACGAACTAGGAGGATCAGTGGTATATTCTAAGATAGATTTCAGAGCAGGTTATCATCAAGTTAGAATGGCACCTGATGACATCTATAAAACGACATTTAAAACTCATAATGGACATTATGAATACATAGTTATGCCTTTTGGTCTAACAAATGCACCAGCTACATTTCAGGGGTTAATGAATGACGTTTTCAGAAAGTTGTTAAGGAGAAGTGTGCTCGTGTTCTTTGACGACATATTAGTGTACAACTCTTCTTTGCAGGAGCACCGGAATCATCTGGAAGAAGTTTTTGAACTAATGTTGCATAACTAGTTGTTTTCAAAACAAAGTAAGTGCGAGTTTGTCACATCTAGAGTAGAATACCTAGGACACTTCATATCAAAGGATGGAATAGTTACCGACCCTGCAAAGATTAAAGCAGTGAAAGAATGGAAGGTCCCGGGTAATTTGAAACAGCTGAGAGGGTTTCTTGGATTGGCAGGATATTACAGGCGATTCATTAAAGGGTTTGGAGGGATAGCCAAACCATTAACAGAGCTAACAAAGAAAACCAGTTTCGAATGGAATAAGAATGCGGAACAAGCCTTTAGGATGTTAAAAGATGCATTATGAAGAGCTCCAGTGTTAGCCTTACCTAAATTCGACCAACAGTTTGAGATTGAGACAGATGCATCAGGAGAAGGTATAGGGGCAGTTCTGATGCAAAACAGCCACCCCCTAGCATATGTGAGCAGACATTTAAAGGGAAGGCAATTGCATTTGTCTATATATGAAAAAGAGCTGCTTGCCGTAATCTTTGCAGTACAGAAGTGGAGACATTATCTTCTAAATGGGAAGTTTTTTATTAAAACTGATCAAAGAAGTCTCAAGTACCTACTGGAACAGAGACTGAACACACCTATACAACAACAATGGTTACCCAAGTTGCTTGAATTCGATTATGAAATACGTTATAAACAAGGGTCAGAAAACAAGGTCGCCGATGCATTATCAAGAATGGATGGGGCTGAAATCCTTCAAATGGCCATGACTACAACTGAAATGGACTTGTTGAGTAGCATTAAGGAAGGCTATGCAGAAGACTTACAGCTACAAATAACTATTGATAACCTGCAACAGGATAAAAGTTCGGTTAAACACTACACTTGGGGCAAGGGGTTTTAAGAAGGAAAAATAAGATTGTTATACCTGCTAACCCGAGTATTAAAACTCACATTCTTGAATGGCTTCATGGTTCCAGCATGGGAGGTCACTCGGGAAGAGATGTGACAATTCACCGAGTGAGAAGCCTATTTTATTGGGAAGGTTTAACAAGGATGTGCAGAAGTGTATTAGGTGTTGTGAAACATGTCAGCGGTGTAAGTATGATAATTCAGCTTCCCCTGGTTTATTGCAACCACTACCTGTTCCATAAACCGTGTGGTCCGAAATCTCAATGGATTTTATTGACGGACTCCCTTCTTCTCAAGGCAAGACAGTCATATATGTGGTTGTGGATCGACTAAGCAAGGCGGCTCACTTCATAGCCCTAAGTCATCCGTATTCTGCTCTAAGTGTAGCTCAAGCTTTCTTGGATTAAGTCTACAAATTACATGGATTACCACAGTCGATTGTAAGCGACAGAGACAGTGTATTCCTAAGTGAGTTTTGGTTGGAGTTATTCGCCCTTCAAGGGGTGGCGCTGAATCGATCAACCGCTTACCATCCACAAAGTGATGGGCAAACGGAGGTGGTAAACAGATGTTTGGAAACATATTTGAGGTGTATGTTGTGATAAGCCACACTTGTGGAGTAAATGACTTCCTCTTGTGCAATCTCAGACTCCTTACATAGTGCATTAAACTGTTTGTTTCATAATTCAAATCCATTATTTGTTCCGAAAAACTTGAAATTCTTCCTAGTCAAATTCTCAGCTGCTTCTTTCTAATTTATGAACTTGCTAAATGCTTCATCCTTCGTACTCAAGAAATCAACTCAAATTTTCTTTGAATAGTCATCGATAAAGCTGATGAAGTATCTACATCCTCAAGTGAATTTGGGGTTAAAGGAAAACCCCATAAATCTGAATGAATGTACTCTAAGATGTTGTTAGTAGTGTGTTTTGCCTTTGGAAAACTCTAACTGTGAGACTTTCCAAGCACACAATCTTCGTAAAACTTCAATTTTTCAACATCTTTTTCTGAGAGATATACTTCTTTGACAAGCACATTCAGGTTCTTCAAGCACAACCTAAATTTGAATGCCAAATCATTGTCTTATCTTTCTCAATCTTAGTAATGTTTACTTTTCCTCCACATACTTTCCCTTCAATAAAGTACAATCCTTTTCTATACCTTTCTCAAAGCACATTTTGACCATCTTTCTCCAGTTATACCATAAGAGATCAGAATTCTGCTCAAACCCGACATATATCTGACATCACTAAGGGTGAATACAGTCCCATCAGCATTTTCAATCCTGATCTTGTCAATTTCATGTATCTCACTATGAGTGTTATTCGCCATCAGAACCTTAAAACCATCAAACTCAGTGAGATCAAATAACACATCTTTGTTTGGTGTAATATGAAACGAACAACCAGAATTCATCATCCATTCTGTCTCAGAATCATGAATACTCACAGTCAGTGCAATAGGTTGTTTAGGTTCGGTAATGACATTAGATGAATTAGTCCCTTTCTTCCTCTCTGAACAATCTCTTTTTTCCTTCCTTACCACAAACATGCAGATTAATTTAGAAGTACTTCTGCCTCTAGAATTCGATCTTCCCATCGATTTTTTGTTCATCTGCTTTGAATTACTTGTTATCTCACCTGTCTCATCTGCCTCTGTTTTCTATATACAACCCTTAACCTGAAACTTTTCTCTTACCCATAAGACTTTTCTCTCAACTATGTTTCTTTAGAGTAAGTAGAATTAACCACATCTTCAACTCTAAGAGTCTTCTTTTTATTACCATACTTCAATCTGTCAACAAGAGAGTCATATTGCTTAGGTAGACTTGACAGAATCTGAATCGCCTAATCTTCATCACTAATATTGATACTAGACTGGCCAAATCTCAAACCAGTTTTAAGAAGTCATCCACGTTCTCTTTAATTCCTTTGTGTTCATACATCTTGAAGCTTGCAAATCTCTTTTTCAGATAAATCCTATTCGGAAGACTTTTGTTGGTAGTCACTTTTCAACGCCTTTCAAACACCTAGAGTTGTACTCTCTTCCATTATCTTGTGAAGCATGTGATTTCTAAGACTTGTGCAAATTAGATTTCTTGCACGTTTATCCATCTTGCACCACTTCTTCGAACTCCTTTCAACAATCTCAACATCTGAATTTGGATCCTCTTTATCTTTTTCAGCCATGACTGGCTCCAAATCTTGAAGTTCTAACTGTATTAGCATCTTGCATTTCCACATTCCAAAATTTCCTTTCTCCATCAAACTTCTCGATATCAACCTTGTTATGCATAGCTTCAATATGAAACATGATGGATCTGATCCTTCACCCTTGTTCTCTTTTGCAACCGAAAAGAAAAGATGAATTTGCACGTATTTCCTTGGTAAGTTAGATGCAAACCTAGAGAAAAAAATTCATATAAAGTTTTTTCTCTGTGAATCTGACTTTCTTTAAATACTTTTCACTGCTATGATACTATTTGTTAGGATTTGAGAATCCGGCTTACAATCTTAGAAAATAAATGACACCAAAATTGTTAATTCAGTTCAATCGTCAATCTTACGTTTGGAATGAGAACTGTCTTTTACAACTTCTACTATAATAAATTATAAGAGAGTTTTAAGATTTTTATAGTCTATCTAATAAAAAATCTAAATAGAAATATATATATATATATATAAAACACAATATCAAACGAAATGAACTATAAGTAACTAACAAATTGGACCATTAAACTTATATCATCCAATTGGGTAGGAAAGTCTTATGTCTTTTAACACCATAACTAATCATCTGCAAATTCTTTCTTATATTTAGCCAGTATAGTGTGGGCACGCTAAGGAACATCAAGAGTTAAATAGAAAAATAAGATTATTCATCAACTTTACGGCGCTAGAAGTTGACGAAATTTAACCAAAATTATGTGTGGGATTGATAGATAAATTGCCTGTAAATTTTATATATATATATATAGGCTCTTTGGTTTGTTAACTGAAAACTAAGCCTAACCAAATAGCTTATGACCTGAAGGTAACAATAAGGCTTATATTAATAAAAGGGCAAAAACACTATAAACGCATTGATATTCTTCGTATTTCGTTTTTTATTATAGATTAATGTGAAACACAACACACATTATACACGCATTTGAAAATTTGACATCTCTCTCTCTCTCTCTCTCTCTCTCTCTCTATATATATATATATATATATATATATATATATGTAAAACTAAAGTTATAATTTGAAAGAAAAAAAAACGAACCAGGTCTTCTAGAAATCTTACTATAACGAAAAACTCATGTACCAAATATATAATAAACAAAAATATTGATATAGTTGGTTCCCGGCATTGTATATAATAATTAGTCGGTAAAACGTCTATACTAACTGCGTTTTATTTATATCAATGACAAAAATCAAGAAGAATCCTCATACAATGTGAGAAAAGTAAAAGATTCCAATGAATATTTAAATGTTGACAATACTATAATTCGACAACTAATCAATAAAATAAAGGGTCAATTAGGTTATCAGTAGTTAAGACCGTAAACTTAAGAAAGAGTTGAATAAATCCAAGCACCGGCCATATTCAGCGTCGGCCAAAGCGAATTCAGGGCGTATCGTCAGCATCAAAGCAACGAGAAGCAGAGTAACAAACCACTCGGAACTTGTGTGCGTGTGAGTCGCACGTGCTGCGAGTGTCGGTGGCTGCATTTTATATAATCAGACTGCTGACCTTAGAGACAGGATAAAAAAGGGACAAGGTCAAAAAAGCGATATTCGGATTTTTGGTGATACTTTTTGAACTGGTTAATCCGCGGTTCGATGATTATTTCAATCTAAGTGAAGACTAAATATTTGATAATTATAAAACCAGAAAAACTTTAAAAAACTCGGTAAGATATCTTATTGATCTGTGACTTAAATGACTTATTCAATCGGTTAAAGATAAATTTTTATGAATATTTTTTTTTTTTTTACTTTTTGTACATATATAATTTACTTTAGGATTAAAAAATAATATTTGGTTATTATTATAGATATTTTCTTTTAAAACATTTCAACATTTTCATCTCTTTTGATACAACTAACTAGTTCATTTTCTTTGATTTACTTTTTTCAAATTTCTTTTATATATAGTTCAATTTTTATGTTCATTTCTAGATATTTTTAAATGTTGTATTTTTGGATCATTTTCTATCATTTACTATTTCATATATATGTATGTGTTTTATGTATTTTTTTTATTTTTTTTCTTTATACTTTATCACTGATATAATAATTGAGTTATATAAAATTCACTTTCATTTTTTTAATCACTTTATTTATATAACTATTAAAAACATATCAGCTTTTGTATCTATAAAAACTATATATATATCTAATTAAATTTTTTTATTAATTTGTTTATCTGTGGTTGAAACACATTAATCCAGGTTAATCCACTGATCTAATGACTCAAAAAATATCCCGCTTCACTATCTAGATGAAGTTTAAAAACATTAACTTTTGTATCATATTGTTTACTTCTTATGTCGAAAACTTCTTTATAATGTACAAACTACAAAGCATAGTTTTTTTTGGTCCAGTAAAGCATAACGTTTTTTAACTTTTGCTTTTAGATTGTTTAGTGGTCTATAAATACAACCACGTTGTCTTTTTCTTGACCAGTTTTTATCGCTTGTAATTGTGAATTTTAATTATTTACATTATGATAAATTAACAAAAGTAAACACGAAAACTATTTAAAGAAAAGTTTAAAATATTCTTAGGAAAATAAGAAGCACAACATGAATAAACTTATACAATGATTGAATAAATTTAATTTCATAAGTTAACACAAAATAATATATTAGATATACAAATAAATTTTCTATTTTTGGATTTTTTCTTATTTTTTATGATTTTCATAATCTTGATATGGTTAATTTTTTCGATCTTCTAATATCCTAAGTAAATTTATATGTGATAACATATATGAGCTTGGATAAAAAATTTAAAAAATTCGCAATATACCATAGCAACCATCTAAAATCAATATTTAAACCCGATTGTAGAATCAAATCGGTTGTTATCAGATCATAATTAGTGTTTATATTTGGTTGTAAGGTCAACAAAGTTTATGTCTTGTCATAGAAATTTTTAAATAGTAAGAGAAACAAAGTTTCAATTGCAAAAAATTTGTAAATAATTCGCAGTTACAAAATAGATGAATAACTCATGAATGTGAAGGTGAAAAAGAACAACAAACTTGATTGGATATCATGGCCAGAATAATGACTTTTACGAAGCCATTATGGTGGCAGAAGTAGTATCATTTCGGTGTATTAACCCACCTACTTCTTAACATATATCAGATCAAACACAAGAACCACAAACAAAGCGCAACATTCATACGATCCACTGTAGTCTTAACCCGCTATCAAAAGCGCAACAAAATTTTCCTTCGACAATCATTTACATGTCAATTTGGTTTTCTATATTTCAAACTTAAAACTTTGTTTTTTTATCTTTTTATTTTTGGTCTCGTCTCTTGATAGTTTGTTAGTATTATCATTGTAAGTTTAACGTTGAAGAAAAAAAAAAAGTTTAACGAAGAAAATAAAATGGTTAATTAAAAAAAAATATAAAGTTAACGAACAAACTAAAATATAATAAAATACATTGGTTTAGTAATTTGAAAGTAGAAATTGATCGAAATTAAAAGGGAATAAAGGACCTTATTCTCATTTCGTTTGGTTAGATCATAACCGGGACGTGAGAAAAATCAGTGATCCCAGATGACTCGCCGTCGAACACGGACACGTGTCGATAGGATAAGAACCCATGTTGTGATGGTGAAGACCAATGCACAGTAGTTCACGAGTCAATGATTGGATCCAAAATGAATTTCCCAAAATGTTATTAGCCACCACAAGTGGACGACAGGACAAACTCATATTACATTGGTCTACCTGCACCTCGTCGTATAGTAACTTTCCCAATTCGTCATACATACTGTTTATAGTTATTAATATGTTTTTTTTACAAAATAAGATAATAATAATAATATCTAGTATATGTATAGGAACCCACTAGGTACCAGCTGCTTTAATGCTTTGCCCTTTCCATTTCTGTTCCTTTTTTCATTTAAAATATATTTTAATTACAAATTATTAAAGTATTTAAAAATAATTTTTAAATAAGTTTACTCATTTTGAAATTCGAAATTAGAATTTACAAATAAGAAATAAAAATGAATATTTGAAAATTGGAAAAAAGCAATTCCTTAAAATAATATGATAAGAATGGAATAAGAAATTCAATAACAGAATAGGTTTAGAAAATTTCTTAAACTAAAATCTCTTCCCAAACTCTTTACAATTTGGTTAAATTTTAAATTCAAAAACTCTTAATAATTTGGTTAAATTTTAAATTCAAGATAAATATTTTGAAATATGAGAATTTTTTTGGAAAGTTGTAAAATTTTTAGAAAATTACATATTCTTTTTAAAGGGATAATATGAAAATGCTCTATTTATGATTTAAAATTTTAAAAATATACCCCCTTTAACTTTTGAAAACTACACTTTCTTATATGTGATAAGAATTTTGTATCCTATTTTTAATTAAAAATTAATAATTAAATTCTAAATTCGAAAATATTTTATTTGTTAAAATTATTAGTATTTATATTTGATAGAAATACAATATTAAGATAAATACATGTTATTTGACCCAAAAAGAGATAAGTACAATTTTTAGTAAGATATTGTATAGATACTAAGAATAATATTTAAAATAAAATAACTAAAAATGTGATTATTATGTGAATTTGTTTTTAATTTTTTTAAATGCATGAATTAAAAATTATTTCTGTTATATTAATTAAAATACATTTAAATTCAATAATTTTGTCATTTCACTTATTAATAAGTGTATTTCCACACAAAAATGGTGTAGTTTTCAAAATATAATTTCATGCGAAGTAGTTTCCAATTTATTTATTTTTTTAAAAAAATGCTTAAACAAATAATTCAGATATCCTATCTCATAATTTTCCATTTTCGTATCTTTTTCATACCCATTTAGATAAATGATTCGAAATGAAAAAATTATTCGGATATGATTGGGAATAAAACGAGAAATTTGGACAGGAAATGCAGAGAAAGGGAAACCCTTCCCCCAAAGCCTATGACTATTCTTCAATGGAGAATTTTACATATTTTATAAAAATTCATGATAGCTAAAATTTATCTATATCATCATGACGAACAATTCTACTTGCACCGTATTAGATATTATAAGCTTATTCACATAAGTTATAGAAGTCACATCTTTTGGGATCGAGCTCCAAACCTACTAGTATAGAAGTATTAATTAATCTTTTGATCAACTACTTGATTAAGGGGCTTCCACTAAACCCTAAATCTCCATTTCTGTTTTTCTTAATTCTTAATAAATAATTTTCTTGGAAAAAAAATTTCTATGTCAAATCATCATTGGAATGTAATTATTTTCCTTCTTTTTCAACTAACACTATATACTAAATCAAGTTGATCTAGTTTGGTGATTACTCCGGAGAACCAAACATTTCAAATTTGTCTGATTCACATGAGAGTCTCATGCTTGCACTTCTTTTGCAAAAAACAAAAAATAAAAAAATCGGCATTAACTGTTTGTGATATTAATTAAAATAAAAGTCTCACTATCCAAGCCAAATGCTTCTATTTGTGACTGGTGGAAAAGGAGTATTCTAACTTGGTGAAATGTTTTCCTACTAAAACAATCCTGCGATGGAAACCAATTTTGCATGAGTCAGTCCTATGACGATCTGTAGGTAGAAGGTCCGCATAGGGATCACCTAACTCGTAGAAAGTAGGCTACATGCACGAACTGATATGGATGGACACTACGTGCAAGAAAACCGTTTTTCCGACGAAATATTGACTGGAAAAAGCCGTCGGAACTAAATCATAAAAAAAATCTGAACTGTCAGAAATCCGTCAGAATGTTGTAATGGATTTCCGATGGATTGCATAACTGTTGAAAATATCCGTCAGAAATAAAGGTCATCAGAAAACCGTCGATTATATGCAAGTCTTCGGAAATGCGTTACAAAATTACGACTAACTTCAGACGGAATTCATAACCGTTGGAAGAGGAACAACTTTTGCAAATCCATCAGAATATTTCCGTTAGGAAACTGTCGGAAATAACCCGTCGGAAATATTTCCGTCGGATATCCGTCAAAATCATTTCTATCTGAAATTCGTCGATAAACAGACCATCTGCAATCCCTCAGAAATTATGCTGAGAGATTTTCGACGGTTTACAATTTTCGTTAGAAAAAATTAATTATTAAAAATTAATTATTAAATTTTGATTTTATTAATTTATTATTTTATTATTAAAAATTGATTTTATTGAATTATTAATATTATTAAAAGGAATAATTTAAATGTAAATGTAAATAAAAATTTAAATTTTTATTAATTTTAAATTTATTACAAAAAGAAGAAAAATTTAAAATACAATAAAAAACATCTACGGAGGATTATGGTACGATTTAAAAAACGCATTCATCTTCTCTTCCATTAATCGTAAACGATTCATATTTTATTCTCTTTGTTCTTCCAGCGTTTTAACTCTCTCGCGGAGCTCACAGTTTTCTTCTTGAAGTTCGGAGCTACCAAAATCACCGTAGACTGAAAATGATGATGAAGAAGATGCGGAGCACTCAAATCGCCTGTTTCGCAGCTTTGGTAGCTGCCATGAACTCCGCTTCGCATGAGGACAAAACAACGGTTGGTTGCTTTTGTGAGTACCATGTGATTGGTGTGATCCAAGGTCGATGTTGTAGTTGCTATCGCTATAGCCGACGAGTTTCATCGAGCTTGAGTTCTTGAACGTTAACCCATAACTCATCATTCCCTTTAGATATCTTAAAGTATATTTCATGGCTTGCCCATGTGATTGTCTTGGACTCTACATATAACAATTCAAGATGCCAATCGCATATGACAAAACCTTTCTAGTGTGTAGAAGATACCTTAAGCAACCAATAGTTCTTCGGTAAATGGTCGCTTCAATCTTGGGTTCGTCTTCAACCTTGCTTATCTTCATTCCTGATTCCATTGGTATACGAGTTGGATTGCATAACTCCATTCTCGTATCATTCAGAATCCTTCGCATATCATTCATGATGTATGAACACACCACCTTCCTCTTGTGTGACTTCTAAACCGAGATAATAGGTAATCACTTCTAGATCTGACATCTCAAATTCCTTTGACATGTTGTTTTTGAATTTTTTTGTCTTCTCCCCCGTATCTTCATCATCTTGTCAACATCATTGGCGACAACATCATTTCTATTGTTACCTGCTCCAACGTCAACTTGGTCTCTCCATCCAAACCGGAAGAGTCCGGGTTCACGATCATCGATGCTCTTCTCCTCTTTCTATCACCAGCTCATCACTTTGTTAAACACAACGTCTCTGCTTTCGAAAATTGTTTTAAAAAAATCTTCTTCCTTAAGCTTCCTCTTTTTTTTTCTTCTTTTTTTTCATCTCTTTCTCCCTATCTCTTCTCCTCTTTATCTTCTCCCTCTTCATTTTTCTTCTCATCCTCCTTTTCCTCCTTTTTCTCCTTCTTCCTCCTTTTCCTCCTTTTCTCCTTCTTCCTCTTATTCTCCCTTCTTCTTTCTTCCTTTTCTCTTCCTTTTCTTCTTTATCTTCTTCTCCTTTCTTCTCTCTTATATTTTCTCTCTCATTTTTTTTTCTTTTTAAGTTTTTAAAAAGTTTAAAATAATTTTCTTTTTAATTATAATTATAATTATTATTTTTTTTTAATTTGTTTAATTTTAATTTTAAGTATTTTTCTTTTTATATATATAAATAATTTATAAATTTATTATTTAACTAATTATAATTAAAAATTATTTTTATAAGAAAATAATTTATAACATTATAATTTTAATTAATTTTAGTTAGAAATAATTTTTATTTTTTTATTTTTATAATTTTACTTAATTAAATACTTTTATTTTAAATAAAAATAAATTATTTTTTATTGAAAAAATATTTCTATTATTTTAGTTAAAAATATTTTTTAACAGATTTTTAACGGTTTTTTCTCATAAGAAATATTATCGTCAAAAATTTATCGGAAAATCGCTTTATCGAAATTTCATCGAAAATCTGTAAAAAAAATTCTGATGAATTTCTAACCGACTGCAATTTCCGATGCCATAGATTTTATGGCAAAAAAGTGATATTTTCTTGTATTATTGTTATGATCTCTTTTTAAACTTATAAAACATCTATTCATTAGTTATATTGTTTATATTGGAATAAAGATTTCTAATTTTTAAAGAAAAAATATCATCATATTTTCCTTTTTTCCTTATTTTTTTATTTCCTAAACCAATATTATAATCTATTCGTATATGTCAGACCGATTCTTCATGTCAGCTCAACTTTTCTTACAGAAACACTTAATCCCTCTTCCAATCTTTCAAAGAAACCGGTTCTTATTCCTCAAAACTCTTTAACTATATTAGATCATCAGAGTGGATCACATGAAATTTCTTGACCGACTCCATCGCAACCATTTTTTATAGAAATTCCATTCGGCTACCTAGAAATTACTCTGACGTTGCTATTGTGTTATAGTTAGACTCGTCTCTCTGTTAGTCAACACTTAAAGCACGCCATCACCAAAAATAGACACATGTCATATTGTTGAGGTGCCCTAGTAGCCCTACATATGCTTCTTTTAAAAATAAGTTTCGGCAGGCACAAACCTATGTAAATTTATGTATAAAGCTATTTCTTATAGTTTTATAATCGTCAAAATAATTTATGACATCATTTTAAAATATATACTTGAGGCAGGTTTAACTCGTTAAAACGGATAAGTGGCCTTGCGATTAAAAAAGGATCCCTTCGAACATATATTTTGTTGTTCGGGTATATCCACTCGTACCTACTACCTATACGAATACGATATTGACCCAAAGAAGTAGAGGATAAGCCCAAACTCATGAGTAAAGATGACTATTACATATTTCAGTACATCTATTTTTTTTTAATTACATGTTGTTTTCACTTTTCCAATATAAATATAGTAAAAAAATTCCAAATATAATTTTGCCTAAATTAACAATAACATAATTTATAAAAAAAAATAAAAGAATCACAATTAATGATATCCACATTAATTATATTAATGGGGTTAAAACAGTTAAATATTCACTCTATTTTTAATTAATTATCATTTTTTTGTCAATATAGTCTAGTAGTTTTAATATATCATTTAACATTGCTGAGTGCTGGGTTTCAAACCCATATATGCGTATTTCAGAGATGGTCACCATTGTACTACATGATTCCGACAATTAATTTTTGTTTTAAGGATTTTTTTTTGTTTTTTTATAAGTGTCGTTTTCAGTTTTCAATATAAAATTTATTAGTTTTAATGTGTTACAACTATTTGTATTATGAAATTTATTTTTATTAGGTAGACTGTGTTTCTATATCAATTAATGATGTTTTTGTTTAGGAAAAATAAAAAATTAATGTTTTTCTAATATGTTTACTAAAACCTAAAACAACAATTATAAAAAAACGGAAGTAACCAAATATCTAAATCTATGAGAAATTTTTAGAAAACAAAAGAAGTAATAAAATTTCTAAATCTACAAGAATTTTTTAGAACATCACTTAATAGAAAACCGATGAAATATTATAATTTTCAAGAATTTAATTTTTATTACCGTGGAAAATATTGGAAATTCTCTGAAAAGGGCCAAAAGAGAAAACAAACAAAATCCGGCAAAAAAGTAGATATATGTATGACATATAAGTAATAGGCACAACAAGAGAGATGAATTAGCTGGCCACTCGTTATCATTCTTTTTTTTTTTTTTTTGACAACACTTGTTATTATTCTCTTTTCGTTTATAAATATTTAATATATCCAATTTTTTTCCCCCAACGGGTTCTCTGAAACTAGAAACTCGAACAGAGAATCCGGATGGTTTTCTGAAGATTCCACTCTTTCCTAATATAACTCGTTTTCCAAACCGATTTTCTCGGGAAAACAAAAAAAAATCCATTTTCAACTTTCGTTTGTCTTCCCGGACACAAGAGATCTGTCAAGTCAAAGTCGGAATCTTCTAATTGTGAGTGTTTTTTTTCTTTACTTCTTCTATTGAATCTCAAAGAAGAAGAAGAAGAAGAGAGAGAGATAGTTTGTTTGTGATTTGTGGATCAGAAAGGTCTCTACTTTGATCTCTGTGGGACACGTGGCGAAATGGATTTGGAGTCGTGTTGATGTTCCAAGTCCCAGATTTCGTGTAACATTCTTCTTCTGTTCTCCAATGTCTTTGTCTTGTTTCTGATACTACTAATCTGTCAGAGAGATCTTCAGATCCGTTGTCTTGTTTTTTTTACCTTTGTCTGTTCAACAAAATTGAGAGTAAAGCAAGAAAATGATGAAGATGATGAGGAACAAACCGTCTAATCTTCCGACGACGGCGGCGATTAACGGCGGCAGAAGTTCCGGTGAAGGTGGCGGCAGGGAGTCAGGCGGTCATGATTGGGAAATGAGACCTGGAGGAATGTTGGTTCAGAAACGGAACCCGGATTCGGATCCTGTCGGAGCTCCACCGCCACTGATGATCAGAGTCAGAATCAAGTACGGTTCTGTCTACCATGAGATCAGTATTAGTCCTCAAGCTTCTTTTGGTTAGTCTCTTTATATACCTTTTCTCTCAATTCATTTGAAAGTCTCTTGAGTTTTTGAGAATTAGAAGAGGCCGTGGATGATTTTGTGATGCAGGGGAGTTAAAGAAGATGTTAAGTGGACCAACGGGTATTCACCATCAAGATCAGAAGCTAATGTACAAAGACAAAGAGAGAGATTCAAAGGCCTTTCTTGATGTTTCGGGAGTGAAAGATAAATCCAAGATGGTGCTTGTCGAAGACCCGATTAGCCAAGAGAAACGTTTTCTGGAGATGAGGAAGATCGCCAAAACCGAAAAGGCGTCTAAAGCGATCTCAGATATTAGCCTCGAAGTTGATAGACTCGGTGGACGTGTAATGCTCGCTCAAGCCCTTTCTTCTTTTTCTTAGACTTGCTTATTTTCTTGGATGTGGTTTTTGAAAGTGTTTGTACGTACATGTGTAGGTTTCAGCGTTTGAGATGGTTATTAAAAAAGGAGGGAAAGTTGGGGAGAAAGATCTTGTTACGGTGATTGAATTGTTGATGAATGAGTTGATAAAGTTGGATGGGATTGTAGCTGAAGGAGATGTGAAGTTAAAGAGAAAGATGCAGGTATGTAATGTAACCAATAATCATCTCCGGACCGATGATTTTCTTGCTATGTTCTTGGGTTCATTTTAGTTGTAGCTAACATATGTTTTCTATCAACGTGTAGGTGAAGAGAGTGCAGAACTATGTCGAAACGCTCGATGTTTTGAAGGTGAAGAACTCTATGGCTAATGGGCAGCAGAAACAGTCAAGTGGTCAGAGACTTGCAACGATTCAAGAACATAGGCAAGAGCAGAAACCGGTACAATCGCTTATGGACATGCCTATAAACTACAAACAAGAGAAGAAGCAAGAGATTGAGGAGGAGCCGAGAAATTCAGGATCAGGACCAAATCTTATGGATTCTTCTACTAAATGGGAAACATTTGATCATCATAACGCGGCTCCATTGAGCTCGACTACTGCAAATAATCACGCGATCCCAACTAGGTTCAATTGGGAATTCTTTGATTGAGAAAAATAAACTCATATTTGGTGAGACCCTTTTTCTTTTCTTTTCTTTTGTATGATTAATTCTTGTGTGGAGGTGTTTTTTTCAGGCTTCTTCTTCTTCTTTTGTTTCTACTTCTTCCTCTTTATCATCATGATTCTTTTGATGTACTTAGATTATTCTGGGCGTTGTTGTTCGTTCTGAGAAATAAACAGAGACGCTACTACAAAGAAGTGATTATGAAAAAATCGTGATTCATGTATATTTTCTTTCTTCTTTCCTTGCAATATTACTTTTGTTGCAAGGGACTAAAACCTAGTTACTTGATGACAGAGAGGTTTTTTTTTCTCTCTCTGTCGGTTGTTTTAATTTATTTTAACTTTGAAGGATTCAAAAACTAGACAATGAGTGGGTCTTCAGGCTGAAAAAAAAAAAGTGAAAACCTTTTCTCTTCTCATTTTTTGTCAATAAGGACAACTTTTACTTTTCCTTAGAGCGAGACAAAATCATGTGTAAATTCTTAATTTGACCTTTTTCACCTCATTTTTTGTTGAAAAAGTAAAACCAAAATCATCAAATAGTCCCATATAATCCAAGGTGGGGTTATCTAATGATTTTTTTTTGTTCTTCAACAAAAATGAGGTGAAAAAGTTAAATCAAGAATTTACTGAGCCCAATAATTTTTCGAATTCTTTCTATAAATTGTCTTAGAGCAGCAGCAATGGTAAAACTTGTTTAAATATCATAAGAAATATTATATTATTAATTATATTATTATTTTATTAGAATATAAGAAACAGGAGAGAGAAAAGATAAAAGATGAAGAAAAAAATTATGAGACGTCTCAAAAGTCTCTATGCAATGAGACTCTCACAACAAAACTCATTGCTTTTTTATTTATTTTTTTCTTTTTTATTTATTTTTTCTGATATGATACTCTAAAAGTATCACTGTTGCAGGTGCTCTTAAGATGAGAAGTATTGGGATCGATTTGCTTCCGACTATGAGAATGGGTACACATCCGGTCGACCAAAACTGTGAGCTTTCACTGAACCACTATGGACCACGGTTTCGGTATCCCAACAATAATGTGCATAATTTTGTCGTATCTTCTTAAAACATTCTTTCACTTCGCCTAAATTAGGGACTACTAGGGAAGCAATTAAAAATGAATAAAAGATGAATGAAATGAAGTGAAGAACAGTTAAAAAATAAATAAAGTTTTCAAGAATATTGATAGAGATCCACATAAAATTCTTAGAATATAAAAAATAGACGGAAAGTTGTGACACGAAGTTCAATCAGCTGAAGAAATGAAACAAAGTACAAACATAGGTTTTTGTGTTCAACAATTATTGCAAAACATATGGTGGTGTCAAGTAGATGGATCATGAAAAGTGACAGATAAATTTTCAGGATAATGATGGATTTGCACCGTCAATAGAATGGAACAAATGTTGGTTGAAGCACGTAATACTCTTTTTAGTTAGTCCCCACTACATGTAGAGTTGGAGACTTTTATTTAGGCGATGAAGTGTATGATTGCATATCAACGAGTGAAAGTAGTTTTCGCAATAAATTGCTCATATGTGGTGAAGATGGTAAACTTTTCGAAGGAGTGACCAGCTTTCGTAACTCATCTGGAGGAATTCAGAAGATGTAAAGATTTTTTTTCAATCCATAAAAATAACATTGATTCATAGAGCAACAAACACAAGGGCGGACAACCTAGCTCGAAGCACACAAAGATTCTCAACAACTATATTGCACATCAGCCCATATCTACCGATTTGGATTGATCATTCGTTTTAGCTTCCATAATTATTGTTAACAAAAAAAGAAGTTAAAACATATTATTACCGACATTCAAATTAAAAATAAGGTAAACCTGTCTGACTAGAGAGTCCAAACTTTAATAGACTTGTTGTCCACGAGCTGCGGTTTTGTTAACCATTGTAAACTGATTCGTTTTAGATCGGTCACTACTTGGACTTTTTATTTAGGTTCGGTGTTTAACCACAATTTAATTTTAATTTTCTAAAACATAATTACTGTTTGGCTCATATATAGTTTTTCTGTTTTTTGTTTATATATAAAAGTACAACTATTATTTATTTTGATTTTGGATCGACTTTATTAATTTGTTTCAATTAGTTTTACTAGAGGTGATTAATCCAAAACAAACAAAACAGATGAACAAGTTGTATGATGAAGTGAGTTTTATAATTTAATTTTAGATGAAGTCAATTATATCTTACCATCAAATAATTTATAATCATGTGGAAAGATAATCATGCAGTATAGTTGACAAAAAGTATATTCATTCTCGCAACTAATTTAATAAAACAGGCGCATATATACCGACAATCATATCCAAATCATGATTTGTTTCATGCAAGTAAGCATATTATGAACAAAATTATGACAGATGACAAATAATTCGGTGTAAAAAGATGAAAAAAAAGGAGAGATTAGTTATCGTTGTGCTACTATTACGGATGAAGCATTCGTGACTTATTATAAAATCATATATTCTACAACAATCAAGAACGACTCAAACTTCGTGAACTCTAAGCACAATCATCATGGATGGGAACAAGTTATAATATAATTTTAGAATGGCACGAAACATAATATTATATATATATTTCCACAAAAGATTTAACTTCAGTGGTTGTGATGTCTCCACGAGAGAATTGAGCAACTGGAGGATTGTGCTCTGGAGTGTGGACCAAACATGTAATCATCAAACGAAAATGCAAACATACTAAAAAAAGTCGATAGGAGCTAAAATAAATTGTCGACTGTCGGTAGAAGAGGACAGAACAAGTAAGTAGTTAGAAGCAAATATCAAAGAAAGCATCACCATCAATAGTAATGAGCCTTTTTGTTTTGTTTTTTTTTTCGAATAACTAGATCAGATTTCAGATTAATCTTGATACAATCATCACGTGAATACCGCAATATCAAAGAGTGTGGCCAATAGATATTGACAATTAAAACGAAACAAACGGACAAAAAACCCATTTCATTGATCAAGACAATGTTTCGAAAAGTAGTGTGATTAGTCGTTTTTTGTAAAAAAACTCCATCTTTAAGATACTTTAAAAGGTTTTTTTAACAATAAAATATAGAATTTTAATATCAATTATATTTGAAAACTCTTTACACTCTTTTTTCTCAATTTCAATTAATTTTTTAAAATTTTGAGACTCCATGTTAGAGATCTCTAATGGAGGTGCATGTCAAATATTACAGTAAAACATGAGCATGCGTCTTTCCCACATGTACAGGGGTTTCAAAAGCTTGTCATCAACCTTTTTTAAAAATTAATTGTAAAAAAAATGATAAACTCTATATTGACATGTAAATGATATATCGTCAATAAAGATAATTGTCCCTAATTGAAAATAAATTTTATTTTTTAGGGAGAGTATGATAACAACAGATGTAGACATCATTGAAAAATTAACTATCATTAAAAAGAAATGATGTAAATGAACAAATTGGCACTATTTACTACAAGACAAATGGTAATAGCATCGTTGAACATACAATTCTACTAATAAAAAATGAAATATTGGTTTGTATTAAAAATAAATTGCATAGTAAGATGTATATTTTATAGATTTTAGATTGCGAATCTTGTACTTGTAAAACATGTAACATCCGTGAAGACTAAATAAAAAAATTTAAGGACAAAACAAATCCCAATATTATTTTAGTATACATATTTTATATATTAGAGTTGGATTAAGAAAGTGTTTAGCATTATGTTATTGTTATCAATATATATATATATATATCGTATTCATATTTGAATGATAATTTTGATAATATCCTATTCGATAACATTTGTCAGGGTAGTAGAGTAGATGGTTTTGTGGATCGAAGTTAGCTCTTTCGCAGTAAAAACCTCGTGATTAAGATTATCTCCATTGAAGGAACAGAGTAACGACCATTCAAATATGAGCAACGGTCGGTTCGTCTAAACCGAAGCGGTACGAGTTTAACCAAAAGACATTTCTGGTTAATGTTTTAAATTGTACCAAGTAGCGTTTTCTCTCTATACGACGTCGTTCTTGTCTTCTTGTTCGTTATAAAAGAGACGAAGAACAGAGTCGTTAGAGAGTGAGACAGTGAGAGAATTGTATAGAGAAAGTGAGGTTTTAATTCTCAAGATCTCTAGGTTTGTAAAAGAATTAGCTCGAGTTTGAGCAAGATAAAGGAAGCTGGTATCGCCCAGCCCCGGTGACGTAGTCGACTTACCGATTTGGAAGTCCGGCGAACACCGGGTAAACAATTCGGTGTCTCTGTCATTCGATTCTTTTTCTTCATAATCTTTTCTGGTTATTCTCGAATTGTGTGAGTTTGCGGTTACTTGTGAATCCATTGAAGGATTCTCACAAATTGGTATCAGAGCTCGGTTCGCGAACGAGGGAGTATTCGTTTCTTTGATCATCGATCATTGGCTTAAAGGCTGAGTGATGGCGAGCACCAAGATTGATATTGAGAAATTCGACGGAGATGGCGACTTCTCCTTATGGAAAAGACGGATGTTCGCTTATCTAAGTGTTTCAGGGCTAAAGGACGTTCTGGTTGCTAAAGCTTCCAAATCGGAAGTAGAAGATGACGAAGAGGAAAAGAATCCAGAAACTATAAGGAAAAAGATCGCAGAAGAAGAAGAAAGATTAGAAAGGTGTGACAAAGCAAAGAATATCATCTTTCTCAGTGTAGGGGATCATGTGCTGCGCAAGATTGAAGAATGCGAGACTGCTGCAGAAACCTGGTCACTTCTAGAGGCGCTGTACATACCAAAGACTCTACCGAATAGAGTTCATGCTCAATTAGAACTTTATGGGTTCAAGATGCATGATCGTCGGACCATTAACGAGAATATCGATGATTTTCTCAAGATCGTGAGGGAACTAAGTCATTTAAGCATTACAATTCCTGATGAGGTTCAAGCGGTGCTGGTTTTGAATGCATTACCACATAGGTATGACCATTTGAAAGAAACCTTAAAATACAGCAGAAACGTTCTAAAGCTTGAGGATGTTACAAGCGCAGCAAGGTCCAAGGAGAAAGAATCCAAGAATAATTTTAATATAAAATCAAGCTCAGAAGGTCACTTTGCGAGAGGACGCTCAGAGTCACGAAGCTACACCAGCAAGAATCGAAATAACAACCGTTCACGCTCAAAGTCTTCCGAAAGAAGGAATATCTGCTGGATATGTGGTAAGGAAGGACATTTTAAGAAACAATGCTATAAGTGGCTAGAGAGGAATAAAGGAAGAACACAATCATATGAAAAGGGGGAAGTTGCAACAGCAAGGGATGACGCACAAGATTTAGCAGGGTTGCTAGCTTCAGAGGTAAACATGTCTCAAGATATATCTAATAAAGAAGAGTGGGTAATGGACTCCGGGTGTTCATTCCACATGACACCTCGCAAAGATGTATTCCTGGATCTTAAAGAAGGCAACTCCGGAAGAGTAAAGGTTGCAAACGACTCCAGCATTGAAGTAAAGGGGATCGGATCAGTGAGATTCAAGAATACAGATGGAACAACATTTGTGTTAAGTGATGTGAGGTATATGCCTGACCTTAATAGGAATCTCATATCTTTAGGAACATTGGAAGCTAAAGGTTGCGAGTTTAAAGGCGCTAGTGGAATTCTTAAGATCATTAAAGGCTGTGTAGTAGTTATGAAAGGATGCAGGAAGCAGCAAGATACTTTATATTTCTTGCAAGGCAAAGCGATGGTAGCTGAGACCTGCAGTGTATCCGAGAATAAAAGGAACAAAGATGAAACTAAAGACTACACTAAGCTATGGCATAGCAGGATGGGACATGCTAGTGAGAAAACACTAAAGGTTCTGGCAAAAAAAGGATGTCTGGATACTGAGAAATTGGATGAAATGAGCTTCTGTGAAGTGTGTGTTCTTGGAAAGTCACAAAGGCTAAGTTTTAGCAAAGCAAAACATGTGACAAAAGGGAAACTTGACTATATACACTCAGATCTGTGGGGTTCACCAAATGTCCCCAAAAGTTTTGGAAGAAGTCAGTATTTCATTTCCTTCATTGATGATTGGTCTCGGAAGTGCTGGATCTATTTTTTGAAAACAAAGGACGAAGCCTTTGAAAGGTTTGTAGAATGGAAGATATTAGTGGAAACTCAATCTGAAAGAAAAGTAAAAAGGTTAAGAACAGATAATGGTCTAGAATATTGCAACCAGAAGTTTGATACGTTCTGCAAACAAGAAGGAGTTCTGAGACATAAAACCTGCACATATACTCCTCAGCAAAATGGGATTGCAGAGAGGCTCAACAAGACTATAATGAACAAGGTGAGGTGCATGTTAGGAGAAAGTGGGCTTAGTAAGGAGTTTTGGGCTGAAGCTGCCTCAACAGCTGTATATCTGATCAACAGGTCACCATCAGCTGCGATAGATTTCGCAATACCTCAAGAGAGATGGACTTCTGCCGTCCCAGACCTGAGTAACCTCAGAAGATTTGGATGTCTAACTTACATACATACTGATGATGGAAAGTTGAGTCCAAGAGCGAAAAGAGCTATCTTCTGCGGATATCCAGAAGGAATTAAAGGGTACCGAGTATGGCTTTTAGAGGAAAACAAGTTCACGGTCAGCAGGAATGTATATTTTAAAGAAGATGTTCTCTACAAAAGCTTAAGTACCATGGATGAGACAAGAAGCGAAAAGATACAAAATAAGTCTTCACCTTCGAAAACTCTAAGTTACAAGTTTGAGGAAGGAGAAGAACCTACAAATACTGACTTTCAAGGTGGTACGTCTACAGGACAGGAAATATACAGCGGATCAGAACAAGAAGGGAGTGAATCGGAAGGCGATACCACAGAAGATCTAAAGAGCTATCGATTAGCAAGAGATCAAAACAGAAGAGAGATTAGAGCTCCTATAAGACTAGAAGACTATCAAATATATCCTGAAGATGAAGACATAGCAGGATATGTATATCTCATGCAGGAAGATGGGGGTAGACCTGAACCCCAAAACTACAGGGAAGCTATGGAAGATCCGGATAGAGATTTATGGATTGATGCAACAGACGAAGAAATGCTTTCACTAAAGAAAAATCATACGTGGATACTTGTTGATCCAGTAAAGACTCAGAAGACTATAGGGTGTAAGTGGGTTTTCAAAAGGAAATCAGGCATAAATGGAGTTGAAGCTCCAAGGTTTAAAGCTAGGCTAGTTGCAAAAGGGTACTCACAGAAAGAAGGAGTAGATTACCAAGAAATTTTCTCACCTGTCGCAAAACACGTTTCCATACGTTTCTTGTTGTCTGCAGTCGTTCACCACAACATGGAGCTGGAGCAGATGGACGTTAAAACAGATTTCTTACATGGTTATCTAGAGGAGACAATCTATATGGAGCAACCAGAGGGCTATGTGGACAAGAAAAACCCACATAAAGTATGCAAGCTTAGGAAGTCACTCTACGGTTTGAAACAATCTCCTAGGCAATGGAATACCCGTTTCCATGAGTTCATGACAAAGAACATGTACAAAAGGAGTGAGTATGATATGTGTGTATACTACAAGGAGATGACCAATGGTATGTACGTATATCTTCTCCTTTATGTTGATGATATACTAATAGCTTCTATCGACAAGGGATCTGTTAAAGAACTTAAAGTCTTATTAAGTTCAGAATTTGAGATGAAAGATCTCGGTGAAGCCAAGAAGATCCTTGGTATGGAAATCACAAGGGATCGTGAAAAAGGTACTCTCACTATCTCCCAATCAGGCTATTTACAAAAGGTTCTAGGAAATTTTGGTTTTGACACTGCAAAAGGAGTAATGACACCACTTGGAGCTCACTTTAGTCTGAGATCTGCAACTGAGAAGGAGATAGTAGACCAAAGGGATAAAATGAAAACCACACCTTATCAAAGTGCAGTTGGAAGTATCATGTACGCTATGATAGGGACTAGACCAGATCTAGCTTATGCTGTGGGAATGGTGTGCAGGTTCATGAGTGCACCTCTTAAAATTCACTGGATAGCAGTCAAATGGATTATGAGGTACATTAGAGAAACGATTGATACCAAACTCTGTTACACTAACAAGGGCAAGTTCATAGTGGAAGGATATTGTGATTCGGATTATGCGGCCGACCTAGATAGGAGAAGATCTATCTCGGGTTTAATGTTTACTGCGGGTGGAAATGTGATTAGCTGGAAGTCTAATCTGCAGAAGGTCGTGGCTTTATCAACCACTGAAGCCGAGTATATTGCTCTAACGGAAGCTGCGAAAGAAGCCGTATGGTTAAAAGGGTTTATGAGTGAACTAGGTTTCAAGCAAGAAGCAGTGGACATACACTGTGACTCCCAAAGCGCCATAGCCTTGGCAAAGAACGCTGTGTTCCACGAAAGAACAAAGCACATGGCGGTAAAGTACCACTTCATACGGGATCTAATCTATCTAGGTTATGTGCGGGTACTGAAGATTTCAACAGAGTATAATCCTGCTGATGCTTTAACCAAGGTTCTGCCGGTAAGAAAGTTTCGGGAAGCAATGGACTTTCTCCGGGTAAAGAAAGATTAATCATCGTAATCTCATAACTTATATAAGGCTAAGTGGGTTACTTAGGATTAACATATAACTGCAGCAAGCTGAGAGAGTGAGTCTCAAGTGGAGTTGTGAAGGTTGGTTGGTTTGATCGAGATATTTCTTCACAACAGGTTTGTTTTCAATTTTTTGAATGATCGTGAAGGTGGAGATTGAAGGAACAGAGTAACGACCATTCAAATATGAGCAACGGTCGGTTCGTCTAAACCGAAGCGGTACGAGTTTAACCAAAAGACATTTCCGATTAATGTTTTAAATTGTACCAAGTAGCGTTTTCTCTCTATACGACGTCGTTCTTGTCTTCTTGTTCGTTATAAAAGAGACGAAGAACAGAGTCGTTAGAGAGTGAGATAGTGAGAGAATTGTATAGAGAAAGTGAGGTTTTAATTCTCAAGATCTCTAGGTTTGTAAAAGAATTAGCTCGAGTTTGAGCAAGATAAAGGAAGCTGGTATCGCCCAGCCCCGGTGACGTAGTCAACTTACCGATTTGGAAGTCCGGCGAACACCGGGTAAACAATTCGGTGTCTCTGTCATTCGATTCTTTTTCTTCATAATCTTTTCTGGTTATTCTCGAATTGTGTGAGTTTGCGGTTACTTGTGAATCCATTGAAGGATTCTCACATCCATGATGACCTTTGGAGGAGAAAACAAAGAAGACGGTGGTGAATTGGTGATGGTGATGACGTTGGGTTAGAGAGGTTTTTTTCTTTCTTTTTGGTCTATTTCTCTTAAACTGATAGTTTGTTTTAAAAAAAAAAAAAAACATTTAGGTTAGTGGTATGGGTGTGCTTTTCCAAGGTTTTTTTTTTTGTTTTTTTCTTTATATTTGGTTTTGGTTTTGCTTTAAGTACATTTTCTTATAATTTATAATTAGTTAAAGTTTTATGGCAAATGAAAGCTTTTTAAATAATTGGATTTATGAGTTTTTTCTCATAAAGTTATTCTTATTTTTGTCTAAGATATATTTTAAGATAAGAGTATTTTAAGGTTTATGTGTTTGGGCTTCTCCCATTGCGAAAGAGTATGGTTGCAGTATAAGGAGTTTATTGGAATGCTTAAGTTCTTAAGTTAGTTTGTTCTAGTCTGGTTTATAGATTGTCCAGAGATAACTAAAAAACATAAAAAAAAAATTATTTCTTGAGTTGCAGTTACATCCACAGAATGTATTTTCATTATCAAGTTCAGAGAAGAGTTAAAAAATTTATTTCTTCTTTTTTCAAGATTAAAATTTCTACCTAAAATAATTTATCGGTTTTTGTCCGTTCTCGACATACGTGGTCTAATTTGTGATCGTAGATTTTGCATTTTTTATCCTACAGTTGTCGTACATATTGAAGATAAATTGAATAACAAAACATATATTTTGCAGATAAAGATTATAAAACCCGAAATTTGGAGAGTAAAGCAAATTCCAATATTAGTCTAATAATTCTTATGTATATTAGAATTGGATTATGAAAGTTTACATTTACACATTATGTAAGTGTTAGTATTATGTTAATGTTGTCAATATATACAGTATATGTAACTTATACTATATAAAAGACAATTTCAATAATATCCTATTTATATAATGCCAAAAGATACAAAGAAATTCTATTTGAACAAAACCAAATTATGTTAAACGATAAAATGTACTCATCGACTGTGTTCGTGTGCATTCTATATAATAGGAAGTTCCGTCCATATGGATAGAATCCAATATGGACATTTAGAAAGAAAACAATTATAATCGCCATCTAAACGGCTTTAAATAATTCCTGTGACATATTTGTAGATATAATTATAAACATAATTATAAACCATAATCTGTTATGTAGATATATTTGTAGAAATGTATATAGACAACATAACGTAGAATGACTGTTCAAAACGAAAGAAAACATGACAGATTATGGTTTTATAGTGTTGAGATTAACTGTCAATATTTTATAACGAAGAAGAATTTAGAGATCAGATTTGTTTGCCGAACAAGTGATTGAGAAGAAAGGAGGGCTGTGTATTTTAATTTGTATATAAACAAAAATAAGAAGAAGGGTTTACTTCTAAGACATTGGTTACAACTGTTGGATAAGAGAAGCTAAAGTACTATGAAACTAACAATCGTATCACGCTCAAAAGCAAAAATGACAGTAAATAGATATCTGAAACAAAGACGCCAAATTAACAATGGAGAAATATAAATTTCACGCAAAACACTGAAGAATTATTACGTCTGAGAAAATTATCAATGAACTTATCGAAGAATCATTATGTTTTCTTGGACACAACGGTGAAGATGTTAGATGTCGTTCGGAGACGTAAGAGAGACTGTGGCCCCAAAAAAAATAAAAACTAAAAAGATCGAAAAATGCTGATACTGCTCTGTTAACATGGGCTTTTAAATTGGCCTTGGCCTATAAATCGAATGATCGACAAGTGAATTTGATTAATGGGCCAGCTTCTTCAGACCGGATCGACCAAGTCCTGACACGGATCAATAAGTTTTTTTATTTACTAATATTATTTATTAAGTTGAAGTGAATGCTATTGGAAATTACACCATTAGAAACCCAGGTGAAAAGTTGGAACACAACGGTCTTTCAAAATAACAATTTTTAGTACTGTTAAGACACGATTTATATGTTAAAGGTTGGAATGTTTTTAATTAACAATTTGTAAAGTACTTGACAAATAACAGTTTTCAACCAAGAGAACTCAAACTAACCTGAATGAAACCATAATTTCATATCAAACTCGAATATTTTAGAATAATAAAACCAAATTAAGCAAAGTAGAATGCATCAGTTTTGAAGTCAATTAGATGAAAAAGAAAGTAAATGGAAAAAAAGATAAAGTATTCGATATTGTATTTGCAAATCGTTCAAATATTGGATGTTTAAATAAATATTTTTGTTAGAGTATTGTTATTTAAACAGATAAGAGAAGCTCAAAATGTTAACAGAGTTTAATATATATATATGTATGTAATGATATTTGGATTCCAGACGTGAATCATGTATTCAGTGAATTATTTTGAGATGGGAAGAAGCACATCTCTTTAGGGTTTAGGAAATCAAAGCAAACGAAAATGAGGAGGTGAGGGAAACATGCAGAATTTGATGGTTCATGGAAAGTTTGGGATCTCATGTTTGGGGTTGGTTTTTTTAGGAGATAAATGTCAAAAAAATGGCTCATATCGCATCTTCAACATATTGATTAACAAAATTTTGAGACGGTAACGCCAAATTAGTTTCAATCATTTAACCTCCACAAGACTGGTCTGTTTTTTCCAATCTATTGGTTTGTTTCGACTTAAATTTTCACCCCAAAAAAAGTTATTAATTCTCTGCTCTTTAAATTTATAAACAGACTGTTTAGCTAGTATTTTTGGAATTCTATTTTTAAATACATATTTAGTATACTATAATTGAACAACCAATCAGGAAGTTCTTTTAGAATAAATGTGAAGTTTTAACAAAAACAAAAAAAAAACTTTTAACAAAATAAAAAGAATCGGAGGAACTACAATCCAATCACAAATTTATCAATCTCGCCAGAAAATCCAGTCTATGTTTTAATGATTTTTAAAGACTTACTAAATAACCATTTAATAATTCAAGTTGAGAGACAGAGTTGCTTGTTCCACTTGATTTCATCTGCAGTATGTACAGAACATAATTCAAGTTTCAAAGTAGATATTCTTGTCTCACTCACTTAAGCTCGCTCGAGGGAGATCTCGATCTGAATATGTGCATTATTATTTTTTCCTATATATATATTTATTAATTTTTTCCGTCTCAAAATTATAGTTATTTCTTCGCCATTTTTCTCAAATTTCGTAGTGAGCAAGAGAAAGTATGTCAATTTAAGAATTTACTTTTAAAAATTTGATCAGGTCAATATCCAAAAATGTAAGTGTAAACGTAAGATAGTGTTTGCTGGCACCAAAAAAAAAAGATGAAGGAAAAGGTAATTGAAACGTTTGATATCAATAAAGATAGGTATGAAGACTTTCATAGCGTACCCATGGGCGGTAGACCATGGATCATAGTGACACTATTAACAGCTATATAAAGTTAGCATTTGCAATTTTCCTTGTATTTGTTACGATATTATCACATCACATCTACTTGTTTAATGGATATATATATATATATATATGTATACAGAAAATGTAAGAAAAATGTGTTTTCATATATTGAAGTATTGGTTTTAGGGAGATACAAGAGATGTGAGTAACGTCTCAAGTATTAAGTCAAATATTATAGAATGACCACTAACCGATAAATACGAATGGTCACACAAAAAAAATCGATATATATATATATATACCAGTTTCTAACATATGAATAAATAGTCACAATAATTTGACACAAATGTGGTCACTGAAATTCATTACACATTTTGCGGTTCAAATCTAAAATTCTATAGAATTAAAGGGATATTAAAAACTACTACACTAAGTTGACAAAATAAATATATACATATATATAATATATATATATATATCCCAGTTCCTAATATATGACAAATAAAAAAAGAAATATATTCATATATAATATGTATTTATTTATACATATATAATATATATATAATATAATATATATATATATATATATATATTTCTTTTTTATTTTTGAACTGAGATGTGTTATATAGTCCTTCATAGTTAGTTAATTAGTGTTAGAGATAAACAGTATTTTAATTTTAGGCGAATTTTTCTAGTATTATATGTAGTTAGTTTAGATAATTTTTTGCATTATTGTTTAGTATGAAATTAATTTAAGGATATTTGAACATAATATTAGCATGGCAACATAGTAGGCTCAAGATAAATTAGAAACTGAATGATGAAATGATAGTTAAATCGGTGAGGCTATCGCACTTGAACCCATATGTGTTATTTTACTTGTGTTGACGGTATCAAAGATTATTTGTCAAGTTACAAAGAGCTCGGCTAATAATTTATGCAATAAATCTAAAATAGGACCACTAGACATCTAAATATATTGAAAAATTGTATTTTTTATGTGTATCTTTTTTTGTATGTGTATCTAAACATATATGTTTTTTACAAAGAGTTGCATTTTTCCTTCCTTATCTGCGTATGTGATTAAATACTTATGTATTTAACATATGTTTGTATATTTGAAGATGTCAAACGTGTTTTTAACGTCCAAACGGAAATCAAATGCATGAGTATGCGATCGCCGCATGCATACCGTACGTGATACGTCCTTTGATATATATATATATACAAGTTTTTTTGGGTCATCTGATATTATCTTCTTCGTTCTGATTATAGATACTACAGAAAGTCGGGAAATAAAGCTTTAAATCTAAAAATTAGTGACGAGACCCCTTACAACTCTCGACAAAAAAAAAGACATATTGATTTTTTCTTACAATTCATTTATAAATTTATTTACTTATAAATTAGATTTAGTTTCAAATAGTATAATATTTTAAATCTATTTTGAAAATCCTATTATATATTTAAAAGCTTTACTTTTCAGATTTTTTGGTAAATTATTTTTAATAATAATTTTATTTTTCTTTATATATAAAATTATTTAATAGTAATTTTTCTTTTTAAAAATCTAAAGCTAAAAAATATTAAAAATAATTATCTTATTATAAAAATAATTACAATAAAAATTTTAAATAAAATTTACTTCCATAAAGAAATTAAAATTGTATTTTTCTCTCAGTTTCTCAACCAAATTATATTTATATAATTATTTAAAAGTATAATAATATTTATGTAAATATTATTTTACTTTTATGTTAATTTTAATGATATTTAATGTAATAATGTGATGTAATTTATTATATTGATGATGGTTATTTCATAATAGTTTGTAATTTGTGTAATTATAAAAAAATATTTCTTGAAGCAAACATGTTTTCCAATTGTGAAATACAGACATCTTGATTTTTCATAAAATTCAATAAGAAATTCTTGATTTGTAAATTATATTTAATTTCAAATGATATAATATATAAAATATGTTTTCAAAATTTTTTATTCATTTAAAAGCTTTCATTTTTATACTCTTTAGGTAATTTAAATTTAATTTCAAATTTTATTGATTTTATGGATTTTCCGGGTTTCTTAATTATGGATTATAAAAAAATTATTCCATTTCAATATACTTTTATTGGTTTTATGGATTTCGTAATTACATGTTACAATGTTTATATAATTCTATATTGTTTGTTTTATGGATTTTCCGAATTTCCTAATTATGGGTTATAAACAACTATTTTTGGATAATTTAAATTGAAACTTAACAGAAATTCTAAAGATATTATGAATATTATTATGTTGATATTGGTTATGTTATAATATTTTATTATTATGTGTTAAAAAAATTACTTTTAATGAAAATATTTTTTCAGTTGTGAATATAGACATTTGGATTTTTTCAAAGGCTTTATTAAAACAATTATTCATAAATTATATTTAATTTTAGATGATATAATATTATTAAAATATATTTTTTTCAACTTAGTCTAATAGTTTTAATATCTTCTTAAAGATTGCTGGGTGACCACAATTATGCCACATAATTCTGAGGTGACCATAATTATGCCACATAATTTCAACATTTAGAGATTTTACTTTTCAGAAACTTTTAGGTAATTTAAATTTAATTTTAAAAATTCATTGCTTTTCTGGATTTTTCGAATTTATATATTACATGTTATAAAAAATTATTTTAAATAATTTAGTGTAAAATTTCATATAATTATATATATATAAATTATTATTATACGAATTATTAAATTTAAATTTAAATTTTTTTTATTTTAGTCCGGGTATCGAACGGGGTTTAGATTAAATGAAATTTGATCCAATATATAGTAGTCAATTAGGCATTTGGACTTGCAAGGAATCTCTCTCCAAATGAGTCAAGAATCCTCATATATTCTGCATATATACAATAATACAAATATTATCAATATGTGTGTGTACGGCTTTTGGTTATTTCTATAGGACGAGAACTAAATTTGAATTAATATATAGCGACTGTTGAAGCTAACCAAAAGACGAAAGTGAGCATTGATAAGAACGGCAAACTCTTCCTTCCGTTGTCTTGTCACCTTCAAGCCCACCATTTTCTATGTTATCAACTCTGTATTTAATAAATGATTCTTCCTTAATTTAGTCATTTATTATAATTTTCAATCAATTATTGTGTTAAAAGGTACTTTTTTTGTTCTTAAATAATTAAATTTCTAGATTTTTTACACATATTAAGAAATATTAAATAATTATATTAATTAATCATTTGTCAAGTTATAATTATTATGTACATTAAATAAGAGTTTTGACTTATAACAAAACTGAAAGAAATAATAAAACTAAAATATAGATTTAAGAAAAGTAAATTTAACTTTTCATCTTCAATTCAACTTATATTAATTAGTTTTTAAGTATTAATTAATTTTGAAAATAGGAATGCATTAATTATATTTAGAAAATCAATTTTTTTGAAATAAGAATAAAAATTTGTCGGAATCATGTGATACATTGGTGGTCACATCTGCAATTCATGACATATGTCTGGGATTGGAACCCAGCATCTCACAATATTAAAGGAGATATTAAAGGTACTATACTATATTGACAAAAAAAAAGAATAAAAATTTAAAAAACTAATTATTTAAGAACGGAAGGAGTATTGAGCAGTGTGATTAATTAAGATTTGACTTCGATAATTTGAGAAAGCTAGTAAGGAACATTAGGCCTACAGGCTCTTTTCTTATATAATAGTATTTTATTTCTTATATAGTAGAAATCAGGTATTACGGTGTATATTATTCGTTTATATTAATATTCTCTGTAGGAGTGGTGATCGATATACGAGGAAACGTGGGTTATATGTGTATATTCTTTGCATTAATGGTTCTGTATTCGATTAGAATATCAACTACGTAGTATATAAATACATCTATGAAATTTATAACAATATGATTATATAAATCTTATATAAATTAGTAATTTAGAAAATCAAGATGATAGTTTTTTATTGAGATTAATATTATTAGCACGCGCCGTTTCAGTAATGCCCCTTCGTCTAGAGCAAAAGGCTCTGAAGTAGATCTAATAAAGTCAATTTGCATCAAATACCCTCTAAGTTCTAACCATTAGTCGCAAAGTAATATCATTCCCAAATTAGCAAATAATTATCACAACCCCATGTATATATATTGCTCAATCTTGAATTTTAGGTCTACTGAGACTTTTTTTCTCAAGGATTTTCAAGTTTGTTCAGTATTGCTCTTAAGTTGGAAGTATCGAGGATTGCGATCGATTGTAATCGTATAATTATAATGGTGAGCTCAATACTCCATTGACTTGATATGTGTAAAGAGGCTAATCGAGTATATTTTCTTGACAAATCCCGTTATTCAGTTCCTTTGAATCCGTATCTTTTATGAGTTAGTTTCTTTTTTTCTTAGAAAAGTTTAAATGTTTTACATCGACAGCAACTAGTGCTGAATTGACCTTATATTTCTATTAAAAAAAAATTTAGTTGTAGATGCTGAGCATTTTGTATTCAAACAAATTGAATGTTTTAAAATTTTAAAATAATTGCTTGTTGTGTAAGAGGCAGACGCAATCATCGACTATATATCTCTTAACTTTTTAGAATGAAAAAACTTCATCATGCTAAAACCACATTTTATTACTAGGTTTTACAAAGATTAACTTTAGAATTTTAATCGTTCGTTCGAACTCAATTTTCTACATGTGCAGCTTTGTTTCTTCCTCAGAGTTGTTATTATAGCTGCTGTTTCGTGGTGATAATCTATTCATTGACATTGTCACATTTTCATAATCCTAATTTCTGAACTAGTGATTGTAATTCTTTTCAACAATTTTTTTTTGTTTAATGCTTGTCAACCATTTTTTTATTAATGCTTTTCAACTATATTTTTGGAGGTATCTACATTTTAAACTTATTATTGGTCTTATTTTCATTCGGATATGGGTTTACCACGGTTCTGCAGAACTATTGTAGCCGATCACGAGTTTGGAAATCTTGAAACTGTGGAAAATATTAATTATATATATTATACAATTATTTTTCAATAGGCCATTACATTTTATCTACTATATAAGGTAAAAACATGGGTGATAATATATGTTTATGGCTACTATTTAGTTATGTTGAAAAAATTATATTGATAATCAAAAAAATAATATAGTTGAAAAATAATAAATTAATATCTAAAAAGTAAATATCAATTCATTTGTTGTTAACTAATTTTGAATTAGAAATCTATAATAATAAATTTAATATAATATCATAGTCATATTGTTGGCTATTACGTGAATGTTATTCCTATAATTGTCCACGAGTCTAATGTTTATAGTTGAACGGGAGAGAATATGTTAATAAAACAAAAATTACATATTGATAGTTAGAGAAATAATAAAATCTTCCATAATTATAAAGCTTGAAGGAGACTCTCCAACATCGATACGTCAGCCCCTGATAGGGCCACATCATCACTTTTTTCTACATCAATAATCAAGATATTCATTATGTCCAAAAAATGTTTTGCTACAACCTCTTCAATGTTCTTTTTCAAAATTCCTAAATTTTGTTATCAATTATCTGTATCTAAATCCAAATCTTCAACAGTTATGGTACTCCTTTTTTTTAAATATAGTTTAAAAAAATTCTCGTAGATTAAGAAATTTTGTTAGTTCTATTGATATAATGATTATTGGGATTTTATCTTTATTTTCTATAAACAGTGTTACATTAAATAAAGCTATTTTAGATTTTTTTTACCAAAATTATATTAAAAATAAAAATGATAGAATATTCTGCTGTATTTTCCAGTTGCGGTAATAAAAGCAGTCTCCCACAAACCAAAAGATCCATCTAGATTTTAAAAAAAAAAATCTGACCGGCGACGAGAGTAAATTAGCTGGCCGAGTTTGTCCCGATACCGGGAATTGTCTATGTCCTATTTTATTTACCACAAACATAACCAATTATGGCTCAATCTGACATTGGACGGATCACATGCCCCCGGCTACAATTTATTTTACTTTAAATAATTAGTTCAAAATTTTGATTTTCTTTAAGTAATTAGCTTAAAAACTCATGATAATTAATACCTCCGACTAATCCAAAATCTATGATAATGCCCCGGTTAATGGTCTCTCATTAAGTTCTGCAATGATGTGCCACCTGTAAGTCCCATAAACTTGCATATATGAATGCATGTAGGTAGAAATATGAAAGAGCCTAACTTTTCTCAAACCTTATGCTCTTATCTCGTATGATTATTATTGGGGATATTATAGGTTAAGAATTTTGTATCGGTAGCGGGACCTCATGCAGACCACTGCATCGATAATAATTAACTCCCTCCAAAAAATTTGGTGTCTTCTATGATAAACGAATTTACGGTCTACTTTTATACATATACGAATAAATCAATAGACTTAAATCCGTGTTTTACACTTGTGCATCAGGAAAGTTCAAATTTTATACCTACACAATTGAAAACATTGAAATTCATTTATACACAAAATGAAAATTCCAATCATGAGAGAACATAACATGTAATTTTAACAAAACCATTGATACTATAATCAATGACCAAATATATTAAACTGTTAATTAACACATAAAACAAGATTATAACTCGATTATAACCCAATTTGAACCACATTACAACCCGATTTGAATTTGATTTGAATCTCATTACAACTCGAATACAGTTATCGAATCCTAGAATCTTCAAAATCTCAGAATCTTCAAAATCATAATTGGAGATCGAGAGAAAGAAGATGGTGTAACCTTTACGATGATTTGAGCATCACACCAACAGACAGTAGGCACACCAACAATTCTATTTCGAAGTGAACTTGAAGATTCAGTGGAACTAGAGATATTGCTCTTCTAAATAAAAAAATTGAGCTACAACATAGTCAAAATCGAGTTTCTACAATCAAATTATAACAAAAACTAGTTTTAATTTCATTGAAACAACAAACTTACACTTGAATTTGATTTTTTAGGAAATTATGGTTCTAAGCAGAAGAGCTTCATATGAAGACTTTAAGTCGAGGTTGTGTGAAAATAGGTTTTGATGTTTTCAATTGTGTGAGTTTAAAATTTAAACTTTTTTGACATATGGGTTTTAAACACAGGTTTAACTCTGTGTGTATATTCTATAGTCATGTGGAAATAGTTTTTTGAAACTGATATTTTTGTTTTATAATCGAGTATTTGAAAATATTTAGGGATTTCCAGTTTTGCACTGGTTAATTAAAAAAACTAATTCAAATCGAAGTTGTATGAAAATATGTTACGATGTTTTTAATTTTATGGATATAGAATTCGAACTTTTAGATATATGAATTTTAAACACAAACTTAAATTTGTATAAATTTGATCGTATATGGTCATAGTTTCATCCAATCTATGTGAACTTCAGCCCATATAAATACCAAGCTTTTTGTTATCTTTTTCTTGATTTTTGCAAGCTACATGGATTTGCATCATGTTGGACAGTATGATTAAAGCAGAGATCTATAGCGGCTATATGCAGGTACGTACTATGTTCAGGAGTATTTTACAGCTTCGGTGTATTTTACAACTCGCACAGATATTCATTCACCTAGTAATATACTATAAAGATAAAAATAAATTCATTTAAAAACGATTGTTTTTGAATTGAAACATGGAGACAAATTTAAATTTAATAAATTATATAGAGAAATATATTCTGCAAGAAAATAATGCGCAAAATAGTTAATATTATCTTTAAAATTAGATACTGTGAGTCGCGTAGCTTTTCATGTACCTTTCTCTTGTTTACTTTGTCGTTTCCATTCCCCAAGACGAAGTAAATATTATTAGATCTGATATATGATTTAATTTTGGGATAATTTTTGGCTAGTATTTTTGAGGCCGCTCTATAGTCAATATATTATAAGGATTTTTAATTAGTCAAATGGGTAGCTCGGCATTTTTTAATAATTAGTTTGGGTGTGTTTCAATTATCACAGGTCGAACTGTGACAGAATCTCCTGAAATTCGTCAATCAATATCAGATACTAATGTATGTGATTACATTGATATTAGTCACTACATGATCACATCACATAATAGCTGGTATTATTATCTGTTGTTATCTAATCAACTTCAAACTATTGCTGCACCATATATCACATAATAATGTAGAAGGTCTAGTGGTTTACTATGTATGAATACTCTAAAAGGTTTTTAACCTAAATGTATTATCCCCAAGAAAAAATGAAAAGAGAAGATGGGTTTAAGCGTTCGACATATGCACCATTGTTTTAGAGTTCGTCAAACGAAAAGTGTAAATTTTACATAATTAGTTTAGAACCTTTTTAATATAGATCGGGAAAAAAATATTTTTATCATAAATTCTGTTCTTAATGCGAAGCATAAATTTTGGAACGCCTAAGTTTTGAAATTATTTTTTAAGAACTCTCATGTTTTATTTTTAATAATTGTGAATCTCTAACAAAAATCTCAATTAATCTCCGAAGCCTCTAGATATTATTTTTATTAAAACATCCACAATAATCAATCATAATAGAAACTATAGTATAAAGATTTGAAATATTGTTTTCTAATTCTATGATGAAACCTTCAGCTATCAATTAGATTCTTATAAACTTACTTTCATATAGTAATTCAAAAAACCTTCGAGAATAAAACACATCCAAAATGATGGAGACAAATTATTGTAAATCATAATTGACGTTGTAGTTCTTGCTTCAATTACTAGCTTGTCCGTCCTAATGTTTGTTGCTCGTAAAATGTGTGGTACTCTTATATTCTCGAAAGAATATGTTAATCTTTTGTATTTTGTCAAATGGACTGCAAATGTTGGCCACTCTTCTAGTGACGATATCATTTTTATTACGTCTGAACAATCTGTTGCAAAGACCACCTTCAATCTTTGAACCGTAATCATACAATTCATTGTCCAAATAAGAGATTCTAACTCCGCGTGTAAAGGAGACTGACCACAAAAAATATTATGAGCTCTCATCAATATATCCTCTCTTCCAACCTTATTACAAACCCAACCTTGTCCGAAAAAATTTTCTGACTCCTTTCATGATCTATTCACTTGACACCACCAAATATCTTGTGCTATAGGCTCAAGTCTATGAACTGATACCAAAATATTATTGATTTCTCTTTTATCTTGAGCTTCATGGCAAATATTTTTTTCAGTTTCGCCATCGTGGGAATTCTCTTAATATCCCTATATATGTTCTTAAATTTTTTTATCATTTTTATTTTTTTATATGTACCATAGAATCCATATATCTCTAGGTTTTTCTTTGAAATTCTTGAAAATAAATAAAGAAAAATTATTACTAAAAACTGAACCAGTTTGAAATTGACTATTTACATAATTTCTACCATACTTAAACTACACTCCCATCTTCTCAGCACAATTTTACTTTACCAAAAAGAGTAAAGATTGAGTAATAACCTTCCATGTACCCAATCGAATACCACCGTACCCTTGACCAACCACCAACTCAGACGTTAAATAATATCCGTTAACCACCAATACAAAAGGACACCGATATGTATTTTGTTCCTCATGAAGATGTTTCTTAACCGGGATCTTTAAGTAGCCTTCAGAAGACCTATTATACCTTCATTGATTTCGGAGCATACAACTATCATAGCTTGTCCAGCCCCGACGATAATTGTCACTCCCCACCATTGGTCTCTTCAACAGAAAAAGAATTATCCTCTGTATCACCCCATATGTGAGCTCAATGAAAACCTATTTCTTACTAATCTTTTTGAAATTTCCGTGAGACCCCTATATACTCTTATATAAGAGCAGTTTAACCTTCCAAATTGCCAAAAAAATCAGACAAACTCTCCAATGAAAGAGGGGCATATTAGATCTGGGGTTTGAGAAGATTCATTTATTTTAAAAATCTTTTTATTGGACTTGGTATTTGTACAAATTATTTAATTTCTCAAGTTATTGGAATCATTATTTGTATAAGTTCTTTATAATTTTAGTTTACTGGAAATTAAAAATTTCATCAATAAAATCTTTCAAATATGATTTAAAGAGATTTGAGAGACAATTTCTAATTAAAAGTTAATGAATAGATTTATCATCTCTTATGATATTTAAAGTTTAAAAAATAATTATTTCAATCTTAAAAAGAGAAATCAAAACTCTTGAAAAAAAAATCATTCATTGAAATTTAAATTTTGAAAATTTTCAGTATCATTTTCTCATTTTTATAGAAAACAAAATTTGACAAAAAGGTTAAATAGTATATATCATTTTAAATAATTTTTCACATCTGCAATTTTTTCTCAAATATCCTAACTTTTTCCAAATGTACTCAAATTTAATTTCTTTTTAGATTTTATTTGAAAATATATAATCCAAATAACTTTTCAGATTTTTAATCAATTCTTTCATTTTTCATTATTAAATCACTCTAACTATTTTGAAATTTGTAGAAAAAATTTAATAAATCACCAGTAAATCCCACCAAAATTATCAAAAATATCCTCAAAATTCACCTAAATTCCATCAAATCTAAAAATCTTCAAAATTTAACTTCTAATCCAATATATTCCTCTAAATATATCGACTGCGGAGTTAGAATCTTAGCGGCTGATAACAATTGTTTTGTTTTTCTTAATGGGAATGTTTTTTTTTGTTAACATAGCCTAGTAGCTTTAATATCCCCAATAATATGCGGGGTGTTAGGTTCGAACCCCAGACCTGATGTAATGAATGCAAAGGTGACTACTCGTGGAAGTCTCAATAATAAATTAGCAATTTGATAGACCATACCAAGTTCAATTGGCTCTTCATACCTAGGAGAAGGACGTATCCCATATCGCTAATCAATTATTTAGCAAACTAATTACAAATAATGCAGTAGTACGTGTTAACTTATTGACTCAATCATGAGTGATTCTTGGCATTGTGTTTCTTAACCAAATCTTTCTGAGTTCTCGTAGTCGTAAGCTGCCACGTTGAGATAAAAGATGCTGCGTAATTCCTTGAATTTTTATCAAATAATGATTAGTTAGTTAATAATAATACAATAACCCATACCCATAGGCATAGACTGTAGTACCGCTTCGGATATTCACCCACGTTCTAGTTTAGTACTTTTGTTTGATCAGTCTTCTTAATCTCTTTCTTGACGTTATGTAATGTTTTATTAAATTTAAAGATACGTGACAAATTGCATCAACTGTACCATGTCAGAAAAAAAATATGATACATACTATCAATAGAATCGAACTTAACTAGTTAATAATCAGCGTTTATGCAGAATACTATTATTTTTGTTTTGAATCTTAATCATTCATCAGAACGCCTGTAAACGAAAGTCCAAATTCTAAATCAATAGAAAAATCTTTTCCAATATGATTTACTAAAATAAAAATAATTTTCAAAAAAAAAGAATGAAAAGATTACTTTTAAATGAATAAACCAAGCAAATCAAAAGTTAGAAAAATCCAAAATTTTCAAAAAAGAGTTTGACCTTTTATAAAAAAAATAAAACACTAATTAAAAAAATAGAAATATGTGTAATACCCGAAAAAATTTGAAATTAATTTTTTAAAATTAGTGATAACTCTTAGAGATCCTTAAGATTTATATGTTTTCCTATATTTTTAATATAATAAAAATATAACGATTACATACTATTATAAAACTAAAGTTAAAAAATTCAAAGTTTGCTCCTCAAATATCACCTAGAAAAAAATGGAAATTAATTTTTTTTAGAAATATTGATGAATTACTAGTATCAAAAACAAAAACTGAAACAAAACTGTAAGAACATTTAGTAGATAAAAACATTAACGGAGATTGTATGACACATGCATATGTATTCTGAAAAAATATTAAAATAAAATAAATTGTTTAAAACTAAACATATAATAGCTACTAAGAAAATGATGTATTCGTTAATGCAATGGCATGAACTTCTATAGTGAGAAAAATTTATTGATTATAAAATATTTTTCTTAGTTTCTTGTAAAAGTTTTAGAATTAAGTTAAGAATTTTTTAGTAAAACATTTTTATATATAGAAAAGTTCAAATGATTTAAATTTGAAATATTCTAATATAATATTATCATCAATATAATATTTTGTTAATTAAATTTAATATCTATTATTATTTAGATTTAGTTTAGGAAATATTTATTTATTATTTAACGAATTTGAAACTAAAAATAAAACTAAAAAAATCTTTAAAAAGTTCAGTAATGATAAGTTATCAAAACAAAATGTTTTTTTTCTTATTTTTAATACATAGAAGGTATTTTAGATCTTCATTTATTATTTTATTATTAATTATTTCCTATTAATATGAATGTTATCTATTACAATAAATGAATAAATATTTAATATAAAGTTAAATAAATTTTATTAAGGTTTATTTCCAAAATAAGAAAATTTTAAATTTTAAATATAATCATTGCATATTCTTGTACAACGAAATTTATGTAATTAGCTAGCGTATGCAAACAATAACAAGTCTCTTAGAAATGAAACTATATCCCATAAGTGAATCTTCACCAAAGACAGGAATTTCGTAAGAAATAAGTACAAATAAATTAACATACGGAAACTTTTGAAGCGTTTCAAGTGAGTTCTTTCATTTGGTTGTTTTGTAGAGACAAAAGTTTTAGTGGCCTTTGATAAGAAGGGGATATTCCTACAACATATTTTACTAGTTTTGGGGATACGCATTTCGAATTATTTATATAGTTAAGATCCAATAACAAATGCATTATTACAAAACGAATGAGTTGTGGTTAGTCTTTTATTATTCTATATTCTTTTATAAATCCAAGATGTAGGCATTAACAGGAGCAAGTTTGAATTGTAGAACTAGATCCGAGTAATCAAAATCTAGGATTTCGATGATTTCCTCCCCTGCTGCAACCGAAATCTTGTATGATGCAAATTTTTTCTTCTCACCAGAGTCTTTCTTTGAAACATACAATTAAACTTCGATAAATAAATATTCGATAAATGAATAAAGTCGATAAATGAATAAATTTTTCCAGTTCCGACTTAGGCTAATAGGCTAAATGAATAATTTTGCTAAATGCATTAATGAATTTTTTTGAAATCTTCAAAAACCCTATGTAAATATAAATAAACAATCATCACATTTCATTAGATTTATATATATATATATATATATTAGAAAAAAATCAATCAACAATGTTCGTAGAATAATTCATTTTTTTACAAAAAATAAGTCTATAGCATTTTGTTTTTCTTTTCACCAAAATTCTTCTCATCTTTGATTTTTTATATTGCAAACAAAACTTTATAAGTATATTTCTCGTGTTATAAAAAGTATTTTCGTAAAGTGATTGGAAGTCATCAAATTGAATGTCAAGAAAGATTATAAGAACAACTTTTCTTATTATTTTTTTAGAAACTCTCTCAAAATCTTTATGTCTCTCTATCTATTTCTTATGTGATAAAATTTATCATCAAAACTTGTTTTTATATAAATTATATTGAATCTTAAGAACTATAAAACTTATTTTTTTCCTAATTCTACATTAATATAGAAAACTTTATTTTTTAGAAAAAATTATTTTTCTAGTTCTAGAAATTTTCTTTTTCTAATTTGCATTTTTTACAAGTTTCTATATTTGCAAAAATATTATCTAAATGAATAAAAATTCATTTATCAATAAATAAATAATATATTCATTTATTGATAACTAAATAATTTTGTTAAACGAATATTTTTTTTGGTCCCAAGATTATTTTTTATAGAAATTTAATTGTATTATGAAAATAGATCTTTTCTGAAAACACCCATGAGAAAAAACAGCCAATTGATAGATGGAGCGAGAGACAAAACAGTGACAAACACTAAAACAGCAAAGCAATCATATTAACTAGCAAAACTATGGGACAGAACCATATCAACATGCTAGAAAACAACTCCAAGAAAGGATCCAAACACAAAAAAAACATCACATGAAGTCGATCATCAGAGAGATCACCTTCTTTGTTACTTAGTTGTAAGAATTTTTTTCTGAGAAGCACCACCAATAGAAAAGAATTCTGTAAAGTTCAAAAATCATCTTTAAATGAATTTTCCCCAGTAGACCAAAAAGTTTTTATAGAATTTTTCTTAAAATCTATTTTATTTATTTTATCACCAGAGGAATTATTGTACAGATGATATAAAATTGCTAAAAATGATTAAATTAGTTTTATGAATAAATACAACAGGTAACACAAAATTTTCCAAATATTTACCAAAAGGACTCATAAAAGAATTTCAATAAATAATCCAAATGCGTAAGGAAACACATTATTGATTTTGTTTTCTTTTTTTTGAAACAGAAATCGTCCGTAAAAGTAAAGTTTAGTAACGGGTAGCCAAAGAACCAATCAAGCCCATAGTTAATCAATTTGGTCAAAATTTGAAAGACATGGATTTTAAAACTTTTGCATACATCTGACATTTGTAACAACGAATCTCTCGGTTGTTATCCTTATCCTACGAATTACATTAATCATCTGTTGATTTCCCTTCCAATGAAATTAAAAAAAAGGTATCAATTAATAAATCGGAAAGAAAGTCATATTAAACAGAGCAAAATCTTCTTTCACTCTTAAAGGCTCATTCCTCCCTAGTTATCAACCTTCCCCACCTCCACATCCTCGACATCGCCGCCGCTGTTGCCACCATCCACCGCCGTGAGCTCCCTAGCCCTTGCCGCCTCCAATTCCCAGTTAGTCTTACACGTCGCCACCATCATACCAATCACACACGACATTTGCGCGGCGAGCATCCCGAGCCAAAGTCCCTTGAATCCCAACCCAAAACAAAACGCCAAAACAATTCCGACAGGCATCCCAACCGCATAAAACGCAGCCATATTAATGATAGCTCCGATCCTCGGCCTCGCCGACCCTCTGAGAACGCCACATCCCGTCGTCTGAGGGCAGTTTCCCAGCTCGCAAAGACCAACAATTGGTAGAACCATCAAAGTCAACTTAATGACTTCAACATCATCCGTGAATAACGTAGCCCATACGTTTCTGACCGAGACGGTGAACGCGAGCGCGGTGAACCCTAGTGCGATGCTGAGACCAAGTCCGACAATGGCGGCTCTTCTCGCTCTCTGTGGCTGGTTCGAACCCAGCTCGTTTCCGACACGAGTCGAGACTCCGAAGCTCAACGAGTTAGGGAAAATGTAAACAAGAGAAGTGATTTGGATGAGAATTCCCATTGAAGCAACGGTTGCTTTAGGGTTTATAAGAACCCCACAGAGCACAATCATGATCTCATAGCACCACCACTCGAGACAAACCGATACACAACTCGGTATCGCGAGACTGAGCAGTTTCTTCCATTCTCTCACACTGTCTTCATACGTCTCTTCTGAAACCTCCTCCTCGTCTTCTTCTGTACTTAGCTTCTCTTCGAAGAAAGCGATGTAGATGAAGAGAAAGGCGACAAGGTTGAAATTTGACGCAATACCACTCAAGGCGATACCTTCCATACCCAAACCGAGGTACGACACGAGGAGGAACGTGATGGGGAAGTGGAGAACGCTCGAGACAGCTGTGCAGATTGATAAAGGCAGAGTCTTTGAACGCGTCCTGAGATAAGCTCTTAATGGGTGTAAGAAAGATTGAGCGATGAGATCTGGAACAGAGTAAAGCAGAAAGGTGTGAGCTTTGGACGCAAGATCCTCGTCCTGTTTCAACATTTGGAGAATTGTCTCGATGTTGATCCAGAGAAGAAGAACAGGGAGAGACGTGAAGAGGAGGAGGATCATTCCTCGCCGGATTGTTGCCCGGACAAGGTTATAGCGTTTTGCACCAATGGCTTGTGAGCAGATTGATTCGACACCCATGGTTAAACCGGAGAAGAGAGAGTAAGCGGTGATGTTGGCAAATGCGAGTGCGAGGGAGCCAGCGGCGAGAGTGGGATGACCGAGACCGCCGAGGAAAAACATTGAGACGAAGGAGCGAAAGTAGAGGAGACCACCTGTGATGACCAATGGGACAGAGATTTTGGCGATTGAGATGGCTTCATTTGCGAAAAGGCAGAGAGGAACAGAGTAATTTTTAAGTAAACGCAGTTTCTCGTGACGAGAGATTTTTGGGAGTAAGGGTATTGTAACTTCCTCTCTGACACGATTTGATTGATACATTTTTTTTTTGTCAATATCTGGTATAGAGAAGAAGATATAGAGAGAGAAAGTTAGAGAGATGGGATTTTTTTTGGGTGTGAAGAAGATTGGTTAAGCATTGGCTTTATATAGAGAAAATATTGAGGGGGTTCAACATTGTTTTTTGGTTTCTTATTTTTTAGTCAACAATTTTCACACGCATTCTTTTAAATTTTAAGTTTGTACACTTGTATAAATATGTTATATATAGTGATTAACTAGATTTGAATATATATATATATACCTTTTAGGCTTTGTATAACTTACAAGTGGTTTATATTTATATAAATAGTAAATTTACAGCTCAAAATGATAAAAAAATTTGAAGATATATTTTCATTTCCTTATTTCCCTAATTTTTCATTTTCAATTTGAACTCATTAAATGTATTATTTTATTATAAATACAATTTCTACACACGTTTGATTGATTAGATTTGAGTACGTACACGCACTTTGGACTTGATTTAACTGACACGTAGTTTACATTCAGATGAATAGTGAATTTACAGCTGTAAATGATCAATTTTTTGGAGAAATATTATTATTTCTTTCCTTCTATAATTTTTCCTTTTCAGTTTTAATTTATTAAATTTATTTTATTTGAATATGAACAAATATAATTATTTGCATGAAAATTTTATTTTATTGAAATTCATACACATGTGTAACTAACTATATTTAAATATAAATACACTATGATTACACAGTTTGAATCTACACATTGATGTGTGAACCACATTAGTATAAATAATAGATTTTTTGTTTTAAATGATAAAATTTTTGGGATACTTTTTCTTTCGTTCTCTATTTTATCATATTTGGTTTAACTCATATAAAATATTATACTTGAATATATATATATATATATATATATATAATTATCTTTATTTTAATTCACATGGAAATCTTAATACACTTATAATTAACTAGACTGAATATATATACACGATTTTAATCAATTTTAATCTTAATAATGACAAATGAATGTCATTTGTATTAAGAATTGGCTTTTTATAGAGAAAAATATTGAGGGGGTTTCAACATTATTTTTTGGTCATATGTTTTTCTTATTTTTAGTCAACAATGTTCACATGTATTTTTTATAATTTTAAGTCCGTACACATGTATAAATATGTTATATATATGTGATTAACTAGATTTGATTATGTATATACTTTTTAAGCTCTTTATAACTGACACATGGTTTATATTTATATGAACAGTAAATTTACAGCTCAAGATGATAAAAGTATTGAAGATATATTTTTATTTCTTTAATTTAAACTTATTAGTAGGAATTATGTGACATAATGGTAGTCACATCTGCATTCATTACACAGGTCTGGAGTTCGAACCCAGCACCATGCATGTTATTGGAGATATTAAAGCCACTAGGTTATATTGATAAAAAAAAATTTAAACTCATTAAATACATTCTTTTTATTATGAAAAAATTTCTGTACAGATGTGTAAATATGTACACACGTGTAGATTGATTAGATTTGAGTACGTACACGCATTTTCGACTTGATTTAACCGACACGTGGTTTACATTCATATGAATAGTGAATTTACAACTGTAAATGATAAATGTTTTAGAAATATATTATTATTTCTTTACTTCTATGATTGTTCTTTTTAGGTTTTAACTCATTAAATGTATTTTATTTGAATATGAACACACATATAATTGTTTGTATGAAAACTTCATTCTATCTAAATCTACACAAGTGTAAGTAACTAGATTTAAATATAAAAACATTATGATTATGCAGTTTGAATTTACACATTGATATGTGAACAACATTAGTATGAATAATAGATTTTGTTTTTAAATGATAAAGTTTTGAGGATATTTTTTATTTCGTTCTCTATTTTATCATATTTGGTTTAATTCATATAAGATATTATACTTGAATGAATATGTATATATATATATATATGTAATTATATGTATTTTAATTCACATGTAAATGTTAATACATTTATAATTAACTAGATTAAATACATATACACGATTTTTAATCATTTTTAATTTTAATAATGACAAATAAATATCATTCGTATTAAGCATTGGCTTGATATAGAGAAAAGTATTGAGAGAGTTTTAAAATTATTTTTTGGTCTTATGTTTTTCTTATTTTTAGTTAACAACTTTCACAAGCATTTTATTTTAACGTTTAAGTATGTACACATGTATAAATATATTACATATGTGTGATTAACTAGATTTTAATATGTATACATGTTTTACACTCGGTATAACTAATATGTGGTTTACATTCATATGAATAGTAAATTTACAGCTCAAAATAATAAATTTTTTGAAGATGTAGTTTTATTTCTTTATTTCACTAATTTTCTTTTTCAATTTGAACTCATTAAATATATTATTTTTTATTATAATTACAATTTCAAGTCATTACATTTGTACAAACATGTAATAATGAATATCCAGCTCTAAATGAATACATACATAACTTTTTTCGACTCAATTTAACTAACACGTGGTTTACATTCATATGAATAATGAATATCCAGCTCTAGATGAATACATACATAACTTTTCGACTCAATTTAACTAACACGTGGTTTACATTCATATGAATAATGAATTTACAGCTCTAAATGATAAATTTTGAAGATATATTTTTATTTATGTACTTCTATGATTTTTTATTTTCAATTTTAAATCACTAAATGTATTCTATTTGAATATGAACACACATGTAATTATCAGGATCAACATTTTTTCTTCATTCCAACAATGCGTAACATATTTATATATGAGTATGGACTTAAAATTAAGTAGAAAGCATGTGAAAATTGTTGACTAAAAATAATAAAAACATATGACCAAAAAATAATGTTGAAACTCATTCAGTATTTTCTCTATATAAAGTATCAATGCTTAATAAGAATGACGTTCATTTGTAATGAAAATCTAATATTATTAATATGAATGAACAACGTTAATTTTTCATTAAAATGATTAAAAATCGTGTATGTATATTCAATCTAGTTAATTGCAAGTGTATTCAGATTTTCATGTTAATTAAAATACAGTATATATATACATTCAAACATAATATATTATATGAACTCAAATTGAATATGAAAAAATAAAGACAAAAGAAAAAAATATCCCCAAAAATTTATCATTTAAAGCTAAAAATCTATTAAATATTAATTTCGTTCATTTGTTATTGTGTAGATTCAAATTGCGTAAAATTATGTGTATATGTTTAAATATAGTTAATTACACGTATTTGTGGATTTAGATAGAATAAAATGTCGATCCTGATAATTACATGTGTGTTCATATTCAAATAGAATACATTTAGTGATTTAAAATTGAAAATAAAAAATCATAGAAGTACATAAATAAAAATTTATCTTCAAAATTTATCATTTAGAGCTGTAAATTCATATGAATGTAAACCACGTGTTAGTTAAATTGAGTCGAAAAGTTATGTATGTATTCATCTAGAGCTGGATATTCATTATTCATATGAATGTAAACCACGTGTTAGTTAAATTGAGTCGAAAAAAGTTATGTATGTATTCATTTAGAGCTGGATATTCATTATTACATGTTTGTACAAATGTACTGACTTGAAATTGTAATTATAATAACAAATAATATATTTAATGAGTTCAAATTGAAAAAGAAAATTAGTGAAATAAAGAAATAAAATTACATCTTCAAAAAATTTATTATTTTGAGCTGTAAATTTACTATTCATATGAATGTAAACCACATGTTAGTTATACCGAGTGTAAAACATGTATACATATTAAAATCTAGTTAATCACACATATGTAATATATTTATACATGTGTACATACTTAAACGTTAAAATAAAATGCTTGTGAAAGTTGCTAACTAAAAATAAGAAAAACATAAGACCAAAAAATAATTTTAAAACTCACTCAATATTTTTCTCTATATCAAGCCAATGCTTAATACGAATGATATTTATTTGTCATTATTAAAATTAAAAATGATTAAAAATCGTGTATATGTATTTAATCTAGTTAATTATAAATGTATTAACATTTACATGTGAATTAAAATACATATAATTACATATAAATATATATACATATTCATTCAAGTATAATATCTTATATGAATTAAACCAAATATGATAAAATAGAGAACGAAAGAAAAAATATCCCCAAAACTTTATCATTTAAAAACAAAATCTATTATTCATACTAATGTTGTTCACATATTAATGTGTAAATTCAAACTGCATAATCATAATGTTTTTATATTTAAATCTAGTTACTTACACTTGTGTAGATTTAGATAGAATGAAGTTTTCATACAAACAATTATATGTGTGTTCATATTCAAATAAAATACATTTAATGAGTTAAAACCTAAAACGAACAATCATAGAAGTAAAGAAATAATAATATATTTCTAAAACATTTATCATTTAGAGCTGTAAATTCACTATTCATATGAATGTAAACCACGTGTCAGTTAAATCAAGTCGAAAATGCGTGTACGTACTCAAATCTAATCAATTTACACGTGTGTACATATTTACACATATGTACAGAAATTTTTTCATAATAAAAAGAATGTATTTAATGAGTTTAAATTTTTTTTTTTATCAACATAACCTAGTGGATTTAATATCTCCAATAACATGCATGGTGCTGGGTTCGAACTCCAGACCTGTGTAATGAATGCAGATGTGACTACCATTATGTCACATGATTCCTACTAATAAGTTTAAATTAAAGAAATAAAAATATATCTTCAGTACTTTTATCATCTTGAGCTGTAAATTTACTGTTCATATAAATATAAACCATGTGTCAGTTATAAAGAGCTTAAAAAGTATATACATAATCAAATCTAGTTAATCACATATATATATAACATATTTATACATGTGTACGGACTTAAAATTATAAAAAATACATGTGAACATTGTTGACTAAAAATAAGAAAAACATATGACCAAAAAATAATGTTGAAATCCCCTCAATATTTTTCTCTATAAAAAGCCAATTCTTAATACAAATGACATTCATTTGTCATTATTAAGATTAAAATTGATTAAAATCGTGTATATATATTCAGTCTAGTTAATTATAAGTGTATTAAGATTTCCATGTGAATTAAAATAAAGATAATTACATATATATATATATTCAAGTATAATATTTTATATGAGTTAAACCAAATATGATAAAATAGAGAACGAAAGAAAAAGTATCCCCAAAAATTTTATCATTTAAAACAAAAAATCTATTATTTATACTAATGTGGTTCACACATCAATGTGTAGATTCAAACTGTGTAATCATAGTGTATTTATATTTAAATATAGTTAATTACACGTGTGTATGAATTTCAATAAAATAAAATTTTCATGCAAATAATTATATTTGTTCATATTCAAATAAAATAAATTTCATAAATTAAAACTGAAAAGGAAAAATTATAGAAGGAAAGAAATAATAATATTTCTCCAAAAAATTGATCATTTACAGCTGTAAATTCACTATTCATCTGAATGTAAACTACGTGTCAGTTAAATCAAGTCCAAAGTGCGTGTACGTACTCAAATCTAATCAATCACACGTGTGTAGAAATTGTATTTATAATAAAATAATACATTTAATGAGTTCAAACTGAAAATGAAAAATTAGGGAAATAAGGAAATGAAAATATATCTTCAAATTTTTTTATCATTTTGAGCTGTAAATTTACTATTTATATAAATATAAACCACTTGTAAGTTATACAAAGCCTAAAAGGTATATATATATTCAAATCTAGTTAATCACTATATATAACATATTTATACAAGTGTAGAAACTTAAAATTAAAAAGAATGCGTGTGAAAATTGTTGACTAAAAAGTAAGAAACCAAAAAACAATGTTGAACCCCCTCAATATTTTCTCTATATAAAGCCAATGCTTAACCAATCTTCTTCACACCCAAAAAAATCTCATCTCTCTAACTTTCTCTCTCTATATCTTCTTCTCTATACCAGATATTGACAAAAAAAAAATGTATCAATCAATTCGTGTCAGAGAGAAAGTTACAATACCCTTAATGATTTCTATAATAGGCGTGAGTTACTTGGTTAAAGGGGAGTGTATAAGGTTTGTTTGTGTTCTAGTATTATGTTATCCTTGTAGTCATTCATGTATAAGGCAATCCTTGTATCCAAACAAGCTTAAACTAGATTAGTATAAATATATATCTTCCTTCTCATTTGTAACTTATAAACTATTATTCTCATTCTCTTAATAAAATCATTATTCCCTCTAAATCTCTCTAATCTCTCATTATCTCATTCTAAAAATCTCTTAATCTCATATTCTTTCATGGTATCAGATCCAAGTTACATCAAATCTGGGTAAACTTCATCATTCATTCATTGAATCAAGAAGAAATCATCTTCTTCACAATTTTCTTTCAATTCTATTTCGACCGTCATCTTCAAACGCAAATTTCGGCCAAACCACGACTTCTTTTGACGATATGTTTTTTCTAGATTGTTCTTTGGCGAGTTCTGAATCCACAAAATTTTTATTTGCATCATTTAACCAAGAGAATTTAAAGTTAATAGTTTTCTTGCGTCGGACCTCCGCGAGTGCCTCCGCCGCAAACCTTCGTGTATCCCAGGTCATTCCGTCATCAAATCTTTACCAAATCACGATTTTACAAATCCTAATCTCAAGCCCCTTGAGTCTAGTTTCTGTTGAAAGAAAGCATAACTCAATTATATTATGTTTAAAGAAAGTTCTTAAAGTTTTTCTTAAAGCCGTTAGAATTCGCCTCTTACAAGAATCTGGTGATAAAACTCTAATTCTTTCTCAGTTTTATTTTAATATTTGAATCTGAAAAGTTAAATAAGTATCTTGTGAGGGTCTCCACGAAATTTGGTTTCAATCTGATAGGTTTAAGTCTTCAAAATTGATTTTCTTGAAATCTTTAGTAATCTTTAAAATTCTGAAAAAATAGGAAATCTTGAATTTTTTTTTTTAGGATTGGTTTATTGAAATTCGAATTTTATACTTGATTGATCTTGCTGAATTGGATAAGTATTGTTAGAAATAGATCTTGTTGGTTGGAGTGGTTGAGTTAGTTGCAGGGGTTGTTGAAATCAGTTCAAGGTTGTTGAAGTTAGTTGCAGTTGGTTGAAGTCAGTTCATCATCTACACGCACCTGCCCAAGCTACAAGCTGCCTTGGCGTGATCTTGTGCGTGACGTGTCCTTGCTTCTTGGCGTGCCTGTGTTACCAAGCTGAAGAAAGGAGCCCACACTTGGAGCCCCTGGTGAGGATCAAACTCGCGGCCTTCCTGTGTTTGCGAAGCTTCAGACCAACAGCACATGTCCGTGATCAACACATCTTGTTCCGACCGGCTGTCATCAAAAAAGTTCCAGCTGCACAAGTGACCAGCCAGTATCAAGTTTCCTTGGAACACACGCAAGGCGTCCTTGGTGTGTCCGTGATTCAAGTCCCGTGTTACCATCAAGACACGACCGGCCTTCCCGTGTCCTGACCAACGTCCCGACAAGCATACCCGACCGGCCTTCCCGTGTCCTGACCAACGTCCCGAAAAGCATACTTGACCAGCTCGATTGCACAATCACCAATTTACTTGGATCGAACGGCATCTCACCTAGCCGCACTGTGTCCCAGCCGCTCTTCGTCCTGGAAAGTTGTCCACATCCGTCTCGACCCAAAACAACCCAACCGGTTGCATATTCTAAAACATGGATATTCAAGCTACATTAAGAGCTCCAGTCATTCTCCATGGAGCAAATTATCTATTATGGTCTAGGACCATGAAAACCACATTGGATGGTAAAGGTCTTTGAAATCACATTTCTACAAATGGCCTTGAAGAAAATGAAGTGGCTGAAGTTAGTGAGGCTGTGGCTGCTCAAGCAAAATGGTACCAAGAAGACCAGTTGGTTCTCTCTATACTTCAAAATTCTCTTGCTAGTGATCTTTTAGAAGCTTATTCCTTTTGTGAAAATGCTAAGGATCTTTGGGACACTTTGCAAAAGGTGTATGTAAACACCACTAACCTTTTAAGAATTTTTGAAGTAAAGAAGGCTTTGAATGAATTAAGGCAGGAGGATGCAGAATTCGCAAAGCATTATGGCTCATTCAGAGCATTGTGGGCTGAGCTAAAGATGCTAAGGCCAGCCACCATTGACCCAATTGTTCTCCTTGAAAGAAAAGAACTAGATAAGGTGTTTGAGTTACTATTAACTCTTAATACTACTTACTCAGATCTTATTAAGCATATTCTCAGGTCTGATAAGCTTCCTAGCTTGGAAGATATTTGTGCTCAAATCCAAAATGAGCAAGGATCTCATGGATTATTTGGCAACAAGGCTGAATTGGTGGCTGCACAACATCTTTTTCAAATCAGCACCAAAAAATAAATCTAGGAAGAGGAGAAAAACATGTGACCATTGCAAGAGGAGTGGCCATAAAAAGAATGAGTGTTGGGTACTCCATCCTCAGCTGAAGCCAAGCTGGGCTTTTCGGCCACAGCAACCCACAACCAGCGACATGCAATTGCAAGCTCACGGCCTGGTGACGGTTCCTTCAAAGGCGTGTAGCAGCTCAGTTCTTCACTCAGCCTCAACTAGTGACATGTCTCCATCATCTGAATTTGTGACAAAATCAGACATAGAAGCTCTTATCAAAGCAATAAAGGATGGTAATGTGTTGGGTAAAAATTTTCATGCTTTTTTCAAACTTCTTTTACTCCTAATGTCTCTAAATCATTGGTGGTTGATTCTGGTGTTTCTCATCATATGATTAGTGATCTAGGTTTACTAGAGAATGTAGAACCTGCCTTAGGTAATGTTGTCATTGCTAATGGAATTAAAATATCAATTAAAGGCATAGGAAAACTTAAGTTGTTTGACAAAGAATCTCAAGCCTTTACATGCCTTCATTTACTTCTAATTTGCTTTCAGTTAAAAGACCTACTACTGATTTAAATTTTCAAGCTATCTTTGGTCCTAATGATTTCTACTTTCAGGATATTGAGATTAGTAGAAGATTTAGACAAGGAACCACAAAAGATTAATGTATGTGCTTGAAGACATGACTAGTGCTAGTGGGTTAGAAGCGGCTTTTTATGCTAGCTCCTTTAGTAATGATTATGATCTTTGGCATGCTAAATTAGGACATTCTCATCCTAGAGCACTTGAACTGATTGTTCCTGGTTTAAAAATGCCAAAGGATATGTGTGATTTTTGTATACTTGGAAAGCATTGCAAAACAGATTTTGAAAAATCTATGCATATTTATGATAATTGTTTTGAGTTGGTGCATTCTGATGTTTGGACATCTCCATTCCCATCTAGAGATGAGTTCTAAAGATAGAGTATTTGATGCATTTTTAAATTTTCAAGCATATGTTACTAATCAATACAATGCAAGTATTAAATGCTTTAGAATAGAGAATGGAGGAGAATACACTAGCACCAGACTCTAACAACACCTGGCCAAGCATGGCATTGAACATCAAACCAGCTGTCCTTACACCCCACAATAAAATGGAGTGGCTGAAAGGAAGAATAGGCATTTGATGGAAGTTGTGAGAACAATGATGTTCCACATGAAAGTTCCCAAAAGATTTTGGGGGGATGCTCTTGTAGCTGCATGCTACTTGATTAATAGAACTCCTACAAAAGTCCTAGATGACTTGTTTCCATTTGAGGTACTAAAAAAAACTAGACCCAATATTGACCACTTGAAAGTTTTTGGTTATGTTTGTTTTGTATTAGTTCCAAGGGAGCAAATGAACAAGCTGGACCCAAAGAGTACCAAAGCTATGTTCATTGGGCATTCTTCTACTCAGAAAGGATACAAATGTTATGATCCAGAGACTAGAAGAGTCTTGGTATCCATAGATGTTAAGTTCCAAGAATCCAAAGGTTTCTATGAAAAAAGAACTTGGGATCAATTTAAGGACATCTCAACAACAAGATCAGACCAAGCTGAGAACTTAAAGAGGCTCTCGGAAAGCATTGGTATAGTATCCCCTTCTGCTCAGCAGCCCCTGGCCACGGCTCCTCACGCTCAGCCTGTTCCGGCCGTGACCAGTTCTGGCCAGCCAGCCGCGGCCACACCAGCCGATCTGCGGCCTTCGACACCACTGGTCCTTCCATCCATCAGCCACCTGGTATTTTCAATTCTCATGGCCTTCCTCCTCTTGAAAATGGGGGAGGAGAGACATCTATCACCATCCATTGTGACAATCAGACTGCTATACACATAGCCTCCAACTCTGTGTTCCATGAAAGGACCAAGCATATAGAAGTAGACTTCCACAAAGTAAGGGAAGTCATTGGGAAGGGAATCATCTTTCCTTGTTATACAAGGAGTGAGGATCAACTAGCTGATGTGTTCACCAATGCAACAACTCTGAAGAATGGCGCCTCCATCTATCCAAGGTTTGGTCTTATGATCATTCCACACCAATGATCACAACATGGAGTGTCATACTCTTTTTCCCTAGAAAAGGTTTTGTCACAAATGGCTTTTCCTTCTTTAGAATTTTAGTGAGATAATGTTTCATGGTTGCAAGCTTAGACATTCTCCATGTCTTAAGCTTGAGGGGGAGTGTTGGAATGAAGAAGAAATGATGAAATTAGAAAGCATTTAATGGTTTCTATAATAGGCGTGAGTTACTTGGTTCAAGGGGAGTGTTTAAGGCTTATTTGTGTTCTAGTATTATGTTATCCTTGTAGTCATTCATGTATAAAGCAATCTTTGTATCCAAACAATCCTAGACCAGATTAGTACAAATATCTATCTCCCTTCTCATTTGTAACTTAGAAACTATTGTTCTCATTCTCTTAATAAAATCATTATTCTCTCTAATTCTCTCTAATTTCTCATTCTCTCATTCTACAAATATCTTAATCTCATATTCTTTCATGCATATATGATTAACTAGATTTGAATATGTACACAACGCTTTATACTTAGTATAAATAACATGTGGTTTACATTCATATGAATAGTAAATTTGCAGCTCAAATGATAAATTTTGTTGAAGATATATTTTCATTTTTTATTTCTCTAATTTTTCTTTTTTAGTTTGAACTCATTAAATGAATTTTTTTCTATAATAATTATAATTTTAAATCCATACATATGTGTAAATATATACACATATGTGATTGACTAAATTTGAATAAGTACACGCGCTTTCAACTCGGTTTAACTAACACGTGGTATACATTCATATAAAATAGTGAATTTACAGTTCTAAGTAATATAATTTTCGAAATTTCTCTGATTATCTCTTTTCAATTTTAACTCATTAAATGTATTATGTCTTAATATAAAAACACAAGTAGTAATTATCTGTATCAAAATTTTATTTTATCTAAATCCATATAATTAACTAGATTTAAATATACACACAATTTTATGTAGTTTGAATATACACAATGACACATGAACGACAGTAGCATGAATTGTAGATTTTTAGCTTTAAATGATAGAAAAAATTTGGGATACTATTTTCTTTTGTTCTCTGTTTTTTCCTATTCGGTTTGAATTTATATAGAATATAATGCTTGAATTTATAAATATATATATACATATGTAATTTCTGTATTTTAATTCACATGGAAATATGAATATATTTCTAATTAACTAGATTAAATACACATACACAATTTTAATCATTTTCAATCTGAATAATTACAAATAAATGTTATTCATATAATATGAGATTTTCATTACAATTGACGTCGTTCATATTAAGCATTGACTTTATATAGAAAATGTACCCAGTGGGTTTCAATATTATTTTTGCTCATATGTTATTCTTATTTTTAGTCACTTTCATATGCATTCTTCTTAATTTTATGTCCGTATATAAATATGCTACTTCTGTGTGATTAACTTGATTTGAATACATACACACAATTCATACTTGGTATAACTGACAAGTGGTTTACATTCATGGTTTACATTTATATGGATAATAAATTTATAGTTCAAAATAATAATTTTTTTTTATCATATTTTTTTTAATTCCTCTCATCCTTTTCAATTTAAACTCATTAAATATAATAATTTTATCATAATTATAAAATTTAAGTCCGTACATATTTATTAATATATACACACGTGTGATTGACTAAATTTGAATAGATACACGCACTATCAACTCGGTTTAACAAATATGTGGTTTACATTCATATGAATAAATAATTTACAGCTCTAAATGATAAAAAATTATATATTTTTTTATTTATTTGCTTCTCTGATTTTTCCTTTTCAATTTTAACTCATTAAATATATTCTATTTGAATATTAACACATTTGTAATTATGTGCATTAAAATATTGTTTTATATAAATCTACATATATGTGTAATTAACTAGATTTAAATATACATACAATTTTCACATAGTTAACACTTGAACAATATTAATATGAATACCAGGTTTTTTTTTTAAATGATAAATTTTTAGGGATATGTTTTCCTTTATATTTTGAATTCATATAATATTTATGCTTGAATTTATATATATGTAATTATCTGAATTTTTATTCACAAAGAAATCTGAATACACTTGTAAGTAATTAGACTTAATACATATACATGATTTTTAATCATTTTAAATCTAAATAATAACAAATGAATGTCATTTGTTTGTTTAATATTATATATTCATTTTAAAAAGTATATTTTTTGGAGATATATATTTATTTTATTGTCTCTTTTTCTCCAGCTTGAATACATACAATGTATTCTGTTTAAATCCATATACACGTACAATTATCTATATATGAATTCACAAATTATATATATATCTTAGTAATATATATATATATATACACACATGTAATTAAAAATATTTGAATATATATATATATACACACAAGTTTTATGCAGTTTAAAATCTATACAAATAATAAGTGAATGCAATTCGTGTGAATAATAGATCTTTTGATTTAAATGGTAAATTTTAGGGGCTATATTTTATTTATTTTCTCTATTTTTCTTATTTGGTTTGAATTAATTCATATAATGTACTATAATTTATTTATATATGTGTAATTATCAGAATTTATATTAAGATGTATATATATTCCATTTAGATCTATATACAAGTTTAATTAACTAGATTTCAATATATACAAAAAAAATATGAAATTTAAACCCAGGTAATGACATGTGGATGTCATTTGCACGAATAGTATATTTTCAGTTTTAAATGGTAAATATTTTTAATTAAACCTAGATAATTTATTTTTATTCAATAATTTTCATAAAATTATGTACACACGTTTTCTTCTCAGTTCAATGTACATGTGTGTGACATTCATATAAATAGTATATTTTTAGATCTAAATGATAAATTTTGTGAATTTATATTTGCTTTTTTATTTCTAATCTTTTCCTTTTTAAAACCCATACAATATATTTTACTAGAATCTACATACACGTGTAATTATTAATAACATAATTCTATTTTTACAAAATTGTAGACATGTGTAATTAACTTTCAAAATCTATGCACACAACTTAAATATACACAATACCACATAAACGTCATTATTAGAATAATAGATTTTTCGTTTTAAATGATATATTATTTGGGAATATAATTTTATTTCTTTATTTCCCTATTTTCTATTCATCTTAAACACTTATAATGTATTCTACAAATCTATTTACACATGTATATATCTATATATCTGAGTACAGATTTTGTTTAAATCTACGAACATATGTAATTAATTAAATTTGAATCCATGTACACGATTTCTGTACACTTCTATGCAGTTTGAATCAAGACAATGACATGTAAACGACATTCGAAGGAATCATAGATTTTATGTTTTAATTAATAATTTTTTGGAATATGTTTTATTTTGTTTGGTTCTCTATAAATAATTATATTTTGAAGATATGATTTATTTTACTGTCTTTCTATTTTTTCTTTTCATCTTGAGTCATATAATTTATTCTGCTTAAATCTATATATACACATATTTGAATTTACACATATATTATGTTTGAGTTTATATATACGTATAATTAACTAGATTTAAGTTTATGCCATATAATTTTCATGCGGTTCAAATTTACATAATAATAAAATGTGATAGCTTTCGTGTTAAATTAATAGGCTAGAAGCTCTAAATCTTTTAATATGATTTTACTTATATGATATGCTAAAACTAAAAGTCTATTTCAATTAAAATTGAAATGTTTTCATTTCTTAAATTTTCAGTTTCAATCAGAAACTCAAGTAAGTTGACATATTTGTAATCTGTCTCGCTTAAATATAAGTGTCAAACTGGATAAAAATGTATGCACAAGTGTCAAATTTAAATTATGGTTCAAAGATTACTTAAATGCAATAAACAAGAATTGTCGTAATAAAAATCAATTCAAATTTCCCTAAGATGGAGTTCACATTTATAGTTGTCACTAATTATATATTTAGATAATATGAATGGAACATAACAGTTTTCTTTGACTAATATATTATTAACTTAACTAACACGTAACATAGTAACAAAGAAAAACATGGGACGGGTCAAAGTCTCATGTTTATCATACCACTGGTACTCAGCGAGTGCGATTTGAACCTATTGAATCTCTCTCTCTCTCTCTCTCTCTCTCTCTCTCTCTCTCTCTCTCTCTCTCTCTCTCTCTCTCTCTCTCAACATCATTTCATGTTTATAAGATTATATATAACTTTTCAAAGTCATAGTTTTACACGCGGTGTGCCCCAGAGTTTGAATTAGAGTCAACCAGAAGTTGCCAAATGGAGTTTGGGGTTAAATACAACCCAAAAAGGTATGAATAATAATAATTATAAATTAAAAAGGTGCAATATAATATTTTCTGAAGGTTTTCACATAGATTTTGGTCCCATAGTTTTTTTTTTCTTTTAGAAAAGATTGTCCCATACTTTTTTTCTTTTTTTCTTCGTACTTGTTTGATTGTTACTTTAATCACCATTAGGATCATAAGGTTTTCTACTTTTGTTTTGCCGGAAAGGGAAATTATAATCAATAAAAAGATGGAAGTTAGTTAATATGCAACGTGGGATTGGCTGGTCGAACGTTGACCAGGCAAAACAGTGTTCAGGCAAAATAGTGTTCAACACTGGAGGAAAAAATGGAATTTCATTTTGGGACCAAAAGCATTAAAAGGACGAGAACTTGTACTTTGGGACAAAAAAACAAAAAACAATCATGTCGCTACAATTCCAAAACTAATTTTTACAAATATATCCATGTCATAATGCTGTAGACTGATTGATGTTTTCTAAAAATATCAAAGTTATATATTAACTAAAATTTTTGCTTCATTGATTATATAAATATCAATTTTTAATATATAATACCTTCAAGTTTTACAATATTTATCACCATGGCAATTAATGAACAATTTTGGTTGAAAGTTCTTATTTGAAAACCTTTTGAGTTCTCAAATAATTAACTTCTTCTTGGAAATTTTCTTTACTCTCAATTTTTTTTTTTTTTGGCACGTTGTTAATAAACATCAAACTCTGTAATGTAATTGATTATTTTCTGGTCTAGGAGGAAGTTTTTTTCCAATCTAATCCAATTTGTAATTAGCTTATTTAAACATCTGATCCTCGTATAGTTCTCTCAAGGTGTTGTCATGCTCTGCATCATAGCAAGAGTCATTCTGTGCCAGAGTTTTTTTATCAACTGCTCTCCTTGAATGGTGTTAAAATTGGCAAAGATTCCATAACTTGCATTATTCAATGTTTTTCTCATTTTCTGTATATGTTAGCACACCACGATGAAAACTTTTTGGATTCCATGATGAGAACAGCTTCGTGTGTATTTCTTAAGTGCCTCCCATGCTTCATAAAGACTTTTCTGGCTTTCTTTGCTTGAAGCTAGTAATATAATTTCTGATCTTAGTTTTCCTTGAATCCTTCCTTAATTGATCAATAAAAAGTATTCTTCTTTTGAAAATAATTGTTAGCGGCGATAGTTGACTTTGCAAATTGCGTACATATTTTGTTAGGATCAAACCATTCTATAGTTCAATAAATTTTCATTTTATCTATCGCAGTTTATCTTTGCTTGATTCTCTTTTTGGCTTGATTTGTAGTTTTACTCCGTAAATAGACCTTTAAAAAAAAAATAAAGTTGCTTGTTAAATTAACTTGGTTATTCTTACTACTCATACTCCAAGATTACGTTGGAGCTTTATGATTGACGAGAGTAAAGTCGACCATGTTTATTACCTGTGCGCAGATACTGACAGTTTGATTGTTCTAATGAAAGTCACGAAATCTCCAATAAACCCTAGAATTGACGTTGCACTTCAAATTTTTGTCTCATCTATTCCCATGAGGTTTCCATATTGACTGAACGCCCTATATCAATACGAATATGTGAGACTTCAAAAAATTTTCCAGTGTCAATACTTACGAGGAGAATTGCACCGTTCGTGTAATATGGATCAACTCGGTTTTAGTCAGAGAAGGATACTTCCGCATCAGAAACATTAGCTCTTCATTTGATTGTTCTGTATATGCGTGTCGTTGATGTCTTTTCATGGACCTTATCAGTTCTCCAGATATGGAGTTTTTATCCTCCAACAATTAGATGGATTTGCTTCTTTTTATTCTCACGATCTGACGAATTCGACCTTTCTGGAGTGCCTTATGTCCAAACCGAAGTCAGTGGCTTCTTGATATCTTCTAACTTTCCTCTTCCTTTTGTTTTGTCTTCCTCGGCTTATGTTGTCTTGTCCTCCACGACTACAATCATTTACACCTCGATCATAGTTGTTTGATTTGTTATTGTTGTTGTGTCTCTATCAGGTGATGAGGATGTATGTGTGTTGCTAGTCACTTGTGTGTTGCAAGGTTTACTAACGTATTTTGAGGGCAAGCCACACTTCTTCGTAATCACTATGTCAAGCAACCAGTGATGGTGCCGAATGTCTATATCTTGATAATAAGTACATTGTGTTCTTTCCACTTATTATCATGAGAGAAAGAAGATACAAAGGAATCGCTAGACCACCAAACGTGAAATAATGAGTCTCAGATAATTCTTGCCAAGTATCGTAGTTTATTTTGTATAGATCAAGCGTTGGAATATAAGTTTTGATATGTGATATGGCAAAAACTTTGTGGGTTGCATGCAGATGTTGTGGTTGTTTAAACCATTAAAAAAGAAAAAAGACGAGTTATACAATCAGAAGAAATAATAATAAGAAGTGTATAGTGAAAAGAGAAGATAAAATTTGTTGGTTAAGAAATTTAAAAGAGTGTATACTTGAATGGAATCATTTAACTATTTTCTTAATTGATTTTTTACAATATATTAGAGTTATAAATATATACAAATCATATTTATTTAATATTAGTTTATTTTTATTATTAATACTTTATAGTAATATTATTTTTAGTCATTTTGGTGGATCCAAATATTGGAAAACGATAATATTATAAGGATTACACTTTAGCATCTTATTTTTACTTTCGGATGAAAAAGGGAGGTGGTCATTGCTATCTTGTCGACGATGGCCACTCGTGGTGCAAGTTTTTCTGCTATACATTTTTGTCCCTTATTTTTTGCCGTCATATATATATTTTGTCTTCTTCTGTTGTTACTACGAAATTAATGTTCCATATGCTGACCAAAAATAATACATGCATATATCCATATTCTTTAATAGTTCCAAGAAAACAAAAAGTATACATATAAAACCCACATAGGTAGGTTCTCCCTCCGGAAAGTTGTGTACTAAAGAATCACACGTGTTGTGCTGATCAAGATACATATAACTACTGGATCAAAGGGGAAATCAAAATACAGGTAGATGATTATAAAACTTACAAGTAAAAACGTGAAAAAAAAGACCAAGCTCCAAATTTCTGTTTTCTTTATTATTTACGGAGAAAATGTTCTTCTACAAAAAATTTCTGATATCAATAAAATAGAAGATAAGCTTAGTTTTTTTAGTTTCATTGGTTAAATTTATCAATGTAAGAAAAGGTTGAAAAAATACGTTTGGTACAATGTTGTTATACTGAGAAAACTCAAAACAAAACCGAAATTCTTAGGGTTTAATTTGTATATGAGATGAATAGTGGAATGGTTATATAGCCGAATGACCGGGGGAAAATAGATATAAATTCTACAAAACAATTATAATTGTTAAAAAAAACTAGTTTTAATTGATTAATGATGTTTGTTTTTAAATTATATTTGAACAAGCTTATACTATATATAGGATAATAATTTTTATTAATGGTAAAAAGTAGTATAATCACTTTTTGAAACATGAAATTAGTGGTATTTGATAAAACTCAGCTAAATATTTTTCCGATGAATAAAACTTAACTCAACTATATGACCAAGTTTTGACAGTACCAAAATTAGTCACAGGAAATTTTAGACTAAATATTATAAATTAGTAACAGGAATCATTAGGACTTGATCAATGAATAGAGTTGCCGAATGAAAAAGAAAAAAAAGAAGCGTGTGGGCGATAATGTAGATCTCCTTAGAACGTTTCATCATTTGGGCGAAAAGCAAATCATCAAACATTATGATATTATAGTTGGATGACATTTCAATATTTACTAGTAAAAAATGAAAGATTGAAGATTAATATAACTAAGACGTGTCAATGAGTATCAACTAAATTCATCGGATTCTTGGAGATAAAAAAAATCGTAGGCAACTTTCGTCCCCCTTTTTCCATCTTTTCATTGTTGTTAATTAATAATCTTTCTTTCCAGCTCATGCAGTAATTTAATGAAATGTTATTAGTTGCAATCTACGGCAGATACTCTTTCACTCCCTTTTTTTATCTAAGATAATCATAATACTTTGATCCTAATATTATAAAAGAAAAGTTTTTATCTTTGTAGCCGAAAAAACAAAAAGTGTTTGGAAGTTGTGAAAGTCAAAAGTGGGAAGCGTTGTTGGATTAAAAGCAACAAAGATAGAGTTGAGGCCAAGTGGGATTACTCAGTATTCAACTTGAAGCAGGGAACATACAGTCTCCATTTTTCTTTTTATTTTTTGATTGAAATTTCTTAATTAACTCTACATGTTTCACGAGCATGAAAACGGATTGGTGAGAACAAGTTTAACGGTTGATGTACCTATCACAAGATCCTTTTAAGACAGATTAATTGCGTTCACTGCTTCAACTTGCAAGTGATCGATAATAAAGTGTGGGAGTTGCGTTTCTAGACTCTCTTGTCTCAACAGTTGAGACACTCTTTTTCGTTACTTTTTCTAGTAACTTTAGCCTAATAAGTAACCACTCTCCCACTCACTCTTTACAGTAATGTTTCTGCCTAACTTTATATTCCTTCTTCTTTTTTTTTTCTTAACACCAAAAATATCCTAAAATTCGGACCCGCGCCTGCACCGAATCAAATCAACGGTCATTTGCACCCAGCCAAATCAATGGTTCTGGGCCACCCCGCTTTCGATAGCTCCCAAGCATCGGAATATCGAGCCCCACTTCGGTTATTGGGCCAATGGGCCGGGAAAATATGATCCAAAATTAACAGCTTATTCCGTCTACTCTTTTTTTATTAGATCTACAAATTCCTAAATTGTATTCTTCAAACTAGTTTTTTGGCCATACTTTTTAGAGGAAAAGTTTGACTGAAATCTCCTGTGTCCCAAAACCGTAAGCCTCCGTTAGATCTCGAGTTTTCCAAAAAAAACAGTAAATCTTAAAATGAAAAGATAATTTAAAGATTAAAAAGTTAATCTAGTGAGTAATCGTAAACCAAGTAAAGTGCAATTTTTACCAATACTACAACAAGCGAATCCGAATGAGTCAAACAGAATAAAAATAAAGTTTACAAAAGCACTTGAACAAAGACCCAAAAGAACACACTAAAAACTAAACATAGCAAAGACTTCAGACAACAGCTACTTTCAGAGAGACATCACTTGTTTGTGATCTGACAAGTTGAAGTCCAATCATTCTTCTGCTGGAGGCGAACGAGAGTGGCTGCTCCAGTTCAAAGCACAAACAAAAAAAATTTAAGTATGATATCGATACCATGCAAATGTAAAATCTAAAGATAGTTTTCAGGTGAGCACCTCTCGCGTATCGGGCTTTCTGCACCATCATATCCTCTTCCGGCTTCTTCTTCCATTATCGGTCCAGGGCTTTCTACTTGACCATTCTCAGGGCTTGACTTTGACCTCGACCTCTCCCTCTCTCTCCTCTTCTCATATGGAGGAGGACTCCTGCTTTCACCACGTCCGTTTCTTGGACTTCTGTCCCTCACAGCACCGTTCACTGGGCTAGCCAACTTCTCCCTCCTACGGTCATCCCTCTTGTAATCAGGGCTCACCACCCTCTCTCTCCTGCGATCGTCCCTCTTATAGTCCGGGCTAAGCCTGGCTCTCCTGTAAGGACTCGGGCTGCGTCTTCCTCTGCCATAATCAGGACTATTCCGCTCCCTTCTGTGTGCAACCGGACTAGCACCTCGGCCATAGTCAGGACTTCCTCTTTCTCTTCTGTAAGGACTAGGTGACCTCCTTCTTCTGTCAGGCGACCTATCACGACGTCTTTCAGGACTGTATCCGTTTCCTCTTGCATCATCATCTTTCATAGCATACTCCACTGAGATCACCTTATCCATCAGCTTACTGCAAAACAAGAAACGCCAGACAATGGAAGGTTAAAACTGAAGCTAAGGAAAAGCATTTGAGACATGTGAGTGTGAAAATGGACAGAAGGAGATTAAAAACCTCGAATTTGTAGCATCCAGTGCTCTGGTCGCATCTTCTTGGGACTCATATTGAATAAATGCAAAATTCCTTCTGATTCTAACGTTCACGATTTTTCCATACGGCTCAAAGTGCCTCTCCAAGTCCCGAGTCCTGGTACTCTCTGCATCGAAGTTGATAACAAACAGAGTCTTGGAAGGTCTCATGCCAGACGATGATCTCCTTGAACCACCTGATCTTGCACCAGCTCCACGCTCATTCTATCACCAACCATTTCATCACATCAGCAAAAGCGTTCTCATAGTAAGTCTGAAAATGATAAAACCAATATTTTTTCCTACCTTTGTCCACTCAACACGGAGTCTGCGTCCCTTACGGCCAAATTCATAGCGATCAAGCGCACGGATGGCATCCTCAGCATCTTTTTCGTCTTCCATATAGATAAAAGCAAACCCTAAGGAAAAAAGCAAGAAAAAAGGCAGAAATCAGAACTAAGAATAATTAAAGAAACTAAAACAAGTTAAGTCATCTCCCAGAAAAGGACTTTCCAACACGAAGACTGTCCTCCTTCACTCGGCAGCATCAAAAAAGCCTTTACCTTTACTACCTACTGTAACAAATACATTCCCTAGAGCCTAGGAAACTATAAGTAACTAGTGAAGCAGTTTACAGACCTTGCATTATGGAATTAATAGTGTCGAGGTACAATAACTGAAAACGAGGTGATCAGACGGGAATCGTGAACAGAAACAAGGTTGTGTGCGCACTCCATTGGATTTGATGGCCTCTGGTTCGTATGATTCTACCAAAGAGGCATGTCCAAGAGTAACAAAATGGCATTAAGGGAATGAAATGCAACTAAGTCGAGGGATATGGAAAGGTAGTGCCATTGTGGATGAGGGACGACTCTTTTTGGCCGGAAATTGGATTTTTCCGTATGGTCCATCAATGGCCTTGGTGGGAGAATGGGCATCCCAAGATCGGAAAATCATGTCCTGCGCCAAAGAAAACGTTGAGTATGGCGTTTTTAACCCCAAAATTACTTGGATCTTTTCTCTTTTGAACTTCATGCCGTGTGCTTCAAGTGGCTACGCAGATAAGGATGACTGAAGACCCGATAGCAATATGGAGTGCCTCTATGGTGTATGTGGCCATGTGGAGGATGCAGAAAGCATACTTGGAAAGGACAGTGACTCATGAAATAAGCGCGTAAGTGGATTTTATGAACGATGAGTTTGAATTTCGCTTGCTCATCGGATTTTGTAGTGGTTTACCAGATTTCTTTGTTCATTCAAGTTAACCACAACAAACAAAAGAAAAACTAAGAGAATATAAAAAAACCAAGAAGAGCTAAAGGACTTACCAGCTTTCATATCAACTCTCTCCACCTTCCCGTACTTTCTGAAAAGCCGCTCAAGATCACCTTCACGAGCATCATACTCAAAGTTCCCGCAAAACACAGGCCTCATGTTTCCTGCAACACAACACCACAGAAACGATTGCATGGCTCTCTTTAAACAACAAGAGTATACTACATGGTCCAAACAGCTACCAGAGGACCAATTTCGCCAAATTAAACACACTTGAAGAGAGAAGCAATAACAAGCATATGGATTTGTTTAAATTGACTTAACTTGTTTCATGTATACATCAATCTAAGTTGTATACTTTCAACTAATAATCAAAGACCATTAACATAACAGAAACCTACCCACCGCAAAAAAAAAAAAAATCAAAACTACTTAAAGATTTCAAATTTATAACTATATTCAAACTCCAATGCATCAGAAACCCATTAAAATCTCATCATTTTTAAAGGAAAGACGGCTAATTTATAATTTCTTATTCAGCTTTAGAGCAGATATCAAAACCTCAGATCTGACATCAGTCACAAGAGAAACCAAAACCAAAAAACAAAGCAAAAGAAGCTATAAAGTATAAATCTTCACATCAAACAGAATAATAACAACAAGAATTGTAAAGTACAAACAAAAGAAAAAGAAAGATAAAATTGAAATGGATACCGATTTTAATTTGGCCAACAAGAAAAGAAATAGACCAAATTGACCAAACAGAGATCGAATCAAGAGATCTAGAACTGTATACGATAAAACTCTGTTTCGATTTAAATCGAAAACCTTACCGGCCGTCGAAAAGTCGAAACCCTAGAACAAGCTCTTAGATTTATTTTTTTTGCTTTCTTCGAGGCTCAAAGGAGATAATGAAAATGAAACAGATGTGTGTATATATATATATATTATTTTTATTTATTTTTTGATATTTAAGTTTTTTTCCTAATTGAAAAATATTTAAGTCTAAAACTGGCCTTTTGAATTTAATAACTAGGATCCGCTCTACGCCTGACTTTTAAAACAAAAATTAAAGCATTAATAACTGAAGTAAGAAGGTTTTTTTACGTAAAGCATTTAAGAATTTAAGATTTGAGATTGTGCAAGAATTTACGAAATATATTCTAGAAATTTTCTTATATGTTATCATATAAATTTAAAAATAAATTGCAATATGAACTCTAAAATGATGCTAACTAAAAGTTACTGTACTTTTTAAGCTCACAATATATTTTTATGTATTTATAAACTTATATTTCACAAAACTAATCACATTTACAGTCTTGGGCATGTATATAGAGCTAATTAATTCTATCCTCTAACTAACAAATTTTATGTAGCTAAATAGCAAATATTGACGTCCAAAACACTAATACAACATTTTCAATACAAAAATGAATTATAAAAAAAGACATATACTGTACTTTGTGGCTATGACATAAACAGAATACTTGCAAGGTTTTGTAGTTGAAACAACAAAATAAAAAATTGTAAAAAGAAAGACACTTTTTGTAGTTGTACTTGTACTTTTAAGATCATTGTAGTTTGACTCCACAATATCTAGTAGAAGAAAGAATCAAATATCTATACTCAAATTAGATTCTTTATACACTTTTTGGATTTGCAGGCTGGTTCTTTTATATGTCATAAAGGGTTTTGGTTCATCATCATAAACTTGAGATACTGGTCATATAACTCCCATAACAGGAACCCTAAAATTGTATCTCTTGCAAGGCTCTTCAAAACCATTTGAATCCAGCCGTCTGATGTAGTACCATCAGATGAATCTCCTCTTCCCACCAAATCTCTAAACCGGAGATCACCAGAATCCGAGACCAACGCGTAGATCACACCGTTCATGTGTCCTTTTCCGATCACACCCACCACTGTTTTACACCCATTCACCGCCTTACTCCTCTTAAGCGACCACGCAAGATACTGTCATATCAAACACATATCAAGCATTATCGACAAGAAGTGTCTACACATTTAGCAGTCTCAATACTATGGTCGTTCGGTTTATCGTTTTGGTCCGGTTTGTTTTTAAGTTTTGAGTAACTTTTACGGAACTAAGGACATCATTCTTCTTTTATCATTGGTTTGGTCTTTATGCTCACTCTTACTCTCTTAGGTGTCACTTACGGTGTCTCTTTCGTGTATTAGTGGCTGTACGAGAGATGGGTATGAGAAACTTAGCCGTTCGTAAAGCTGTAAACTTCCATTACTTTCATCGGTCTCTTGTTCCTGTTGCAATGCATATATAACTGATAATTACAGCTTAATCTTCTCAAAATTGAAGGAAAATCAAGTCGAGGAAAGAGAACAAAACCTTAAGCTCGGCTTTGGATATACCGGATGACGATGTGATTGCACGAGTCACAGCCGTCACCAGATTAAGCTTCTCTCCCCATTTCAACGAGTTCCACGCTCTTTGAAGCTACAACGTTATCAAAGCCATTTACATTAGTTTCACATCTGTATGTAAGTAATAAAAATACGCATAGTATTACTGTTATTTCGATAGGTCGGTCTCCAAGAACCAGCTGTGCACCAACTTCCTCAGACGCTTTCCGAGCAGCACGAAACTGCAAACAAACAGCACGCAAAGTTTAATCAAGAACAGTCTCACAAACTCCAAAACACAAACCCTAAATCTTGTGACTTCTCAAAGAAGAGTACCTACCTCATCTCCGAAAGGACGGTCAGCAACAGAAGATAATTTGGAAGAGAAAACTGCCAAGAGAAGTCGCAAAGCCAAAGCAGTTTGGCCTCCTATGATCAATCATCCCAAAATAAACACACATACATCAAGGAATCAATCATTCATCAACATTAAAGCACGAAGTAACGGAAAGAGAAAGGTGAGGCCTTTAATACATTACCTAAGTCTAAGCTCCGGCCAACAGCACCAAGAAAGCCTGTTCCGGTCAATGACAACACTCCAGATTTCAAGTTTTTGTCTTCCTCTCCGACACTTGAAGTGTACATAATCCCAGCTCTGCAACATCAACATTTAGCTCCTGCAATGTCAGATACTTCTGTTCCCAATTACGTTTCATATTGTGCCAAATCTACCGACTTTCCCCCAAAAGCATCAAACTTTAATCAATTTCTCTGCTAGCGAACAAAATCTCAAACCTATGGAGGGATAAAGAAATCGACTTTCCTGCTACGGCAGAGCTCGACGGCGACATTATCAGGCTTCACCGTGCGTACAACGCGTTCGACGTCGGCGGCAGACTCAGGCGAGATATGGGAAGTGCCAACGAGCCAAATCGACTCCGGTTCGACGAACTCCTTGCGCCAAGCTGGAGTGGGGCCGAAACTCTGCTTCGGGACAAGAATCAGCGTCCCGTTATCGGCGAGGTCGAGCAGCTCCGGGAAAGTCCTTGCGATTGCGGCGCGTGAATCTGACGCGAGCTCGTTGCGATAATCGAAATCAGGAGGAGGAGTCTGGACGGAGACTTTGATGGGTCTGAAGAAAGGTTTTGAGTCAAGAGGTTTAGAAGTGAAGAAGGGGAAGGTTAGTGGATTCTGAAGGAGTTTCATCGGATGAAAACAGAGAGAATGAGAGATGATTAAATCAAGATTTTCTTGATATCTGTCGAAGTTTTTGTGTGAAACAAAAAATATTGAATTTTTGATGAAGTTTTGATTGGTTTAGATTTTATTTGGGTGTTTGTGATGTACAAGGATGACGAGAATGCACGTTAATGGCTACTATGAGTCCTCAAAACATGGAAGAAGCATAGTCAAAACTTTGTATCCAATCATTTCTAATGTAACTAGACTCTTAATGAGATTATTTAAAAATCTTAGTTAGTTATAATTATGTCAAATTTGTGAAATTGTCATGTGTGAAAAAATTTGCATAAAATTTTCATTTCAACATAAAACAGTTAAACTCTATAAATTAATATTCAATAAATTAATAAACATTATAAAAATTATATTCTATAAATTAATAAATATTATAAAATAATAAATTTTGCAATTTTTGGTAATATAAAAATTTAGTAAAATTCGGTAAGATAATAAAATAATAAATTTTTTGAAACTCTTATGTAAATATAGACTCTCAATAATATGATAAAATAATAATTAAATAAATTTATACATGGGTAAAATAATATACTAAAACATAAGATTTTATTAATGTTTTTTCTATAATTTCACTTATTATATAAAAAAAACTCTGTAAAATGTTTATCTTTTAGATTTGAATCCAAAACTTATAAAAAATTAAGACACATGTGGAAATATTTTAAAATGTATTGTAATATCACTTTTACTTTCATCTTCATATTATGAATTGTAGTTATGATTTTCAAACGTTTTGAATCTATAAACATGTATCATTTTTACACATATACCAAAGGTATATTATTTAATGCGATAAACAATTTTATCTTCATAATTTTAAATCTATGCATGTTAATTTTATTAATAGATTCATTTATAACTTATTAGAATAACTTCATTTCTAAGATTTTTTTTAAAAAAAACTTATGAACTAAAACATGTTTTCTATAAATTATTTACCTATTAAATAATATCTCTATAAATGAATAAAATTTTAAAGTTTCGACATTATTAACTTATAGAAATTTTACTTTACTTCCTATCGTTGCATTTATGAAAATATATTTTCCGTTGTCACATCAATTATATTTTCACGCCTTTATAATCTTTCATATCATTGTTCTTAAGATCGTTGAGTTGTCTCTAAGTTATAACCAAGTTATAAACAAATTTATCTGGTTACGTACATCAGGTTGTTTGGTAGAAATTTTTTTTCTTAGAATGTATTGAAGAGGACAATAAATTGAGAGAGACGAAGTAAAAAAGAGACTAGTAAAAGATCATCATAATATCAACTTTACCACAATTTTGTATGATCCCGAAGCACTTTAAACCATGGTACTCACAATTCCTGACCTTATATATATGAATAATTAAACATATCTCCTTATATCAACCACCGATGCTATACCTTTGTGAATATCCAACTAGATCTGAGTCAGTAAATATCTTTGTGACTTTGTACTTATAACACCAGCCTTGAAACATGTTTTTTGATGCATTGTACTTTCATATTTTATATGTTTGTCCTATCATGATTTTTGGACTATATTCTAGCAATTAGTAACTTGTGAATCGCATAAGCCATTTATTTTTTGACTAAAATCACCAAGTAACTTGTTTAGTAACATTTCTGTAAAAAGGAAGAAAAAAAATTGTAATTCGAAATCACACCAAGTAGTTCATTAGGTAGATTTTACTATATCAGTATTCTACATCGAAAATCGCAAAATATCTCCCAAGTGTAAACCATGATGTTACATAGCCTGGTGTCACTACTGAAATATGTATTTTAGGTAATTTTCTTAAGAGATAACAAGTTATCTTCTTCTTTTTCAGTTAATTTCAGCATAAACGATTAAGAAAATATATATATTCACAATGTTAGTTCATCTAAGCAGAAAAAATGAAAAATGCAAAAAATTAAATTGTAAAGTTAGATAGAATGGCACACTTTTATTAGAAATCATGTTCATCGAACGTTTTGTAGGCAGGGGCGGACACACTAACAAAAATGTGGGTTCAGCTGCCAGCACGTAAAATTGAAATTTATTTATAATAATTTTAGTTTCGTCATAATGAACCTAGTATGCCAAAGAGTTGTTCAGTGGTAAGTGGGGGCAGAAGTCCCTCTATTTGGGTTCGAGTCTCCGGTAGCACCATAGATGATGGGAGCAAATAGTACAGTTGGTAAGTCGTTATCTCTGAAATTCTCAATATCACTACTCAATCGGGATTTAATCCCTATACCTTACTCATGATAAATCACTTATCTGTATAAATGTGGTATAACCACTGAACTAAGCGTTAAAAAAATAAATAAATAAACCTAGTATACATATTTGATTGACCCCCGTAAATATTATTCCAGCTCATATCTAAGAAGTCCAACTTCTCATTCCACACACATTTATAAAAACCCAATTTTAGTTTTATTATTTTTGTAAACAATTAAATGTAATTGCTTCTTCTCTATTAAAAAAATAATTTTCTGGGTTTAATCTGACCAAACTTGAATGTTGAATGTGGTTTTTAGCTTTTCCCTAAATTTTGACAATCTTCCATCTAGTAACTAAGTAAGTACATATTTTAATTTATCATTTTTGTTTATAATTTCTTTTTGATGATTATATACTTTTTAAGAATAGGTGATTAATTTATGTAAACTGTTTATGTTTTTGAGATTTTGGTTTTTAATTTTGACATGAATTATTTTTCATATCTTCGTCATTAATAGGTATAAATTTATATTATTTGATATATATTTTTATTCAGTAACTGTAATTACCATGAAGTTATAAAAATAATAATAGTAATTTATTTAATTGATTTCTATAAGATGGACGATAGTTTAGTTTTTCAATTAATCAATTAATTTTTTATGTCATTCTTTTGTTTATACAATAATAATATAAATTTTTATTTCACGAAATAATTGATAGATTTGTAATAGGAAAAATATATCATCATCACCTTCAAATGATTTATATAATCTACTTTAGGATCCTACTAATCGAAAAAAAAATATCAAAATATCATCTTAATCAAAGAAATAAGATAATTTACTCATTTTTGGTTAGAGGTCTTTGTCAACCTTGTGGTTATATTTTTTTAAAAAATGTTTGGAGGCATAATGAGGCCAATTAATCATGTTTGATTTGATAAGTATGAGAACTAGTTAGAATTAAATGTGTAGAAAGACCCAGTTTTTGTCTATGTTGTTATTTGTTCATAGATAATGCTGGGAAGAGAAGACAAAATTATTCATTTACCATAGAAATTTTCTCTAGCTGGAACAATTTTAAAAGACTTCAAGATCATGTGGAGGTCCTAATAATTTTCATAACAATGCAATTATGAGGTGTGAAAACTTGATGAAATAGTATGAATTATGTGGCACAATGGTTGTCACTTCTGAAATTCATGACACATGTCTGGGATTCGAACCCAGCACTCCTCAATATTAAAAGGGATATTAAAGCCATTAGGCTATGTTGACAAAAAAAAAAACTTGATGAAATAAGTGTAGTCTATCAATCATGCTTTGCATAAACAAGATGATTTTACAAAATATGAGTATCAAATTCGATTGAATGCTTTAGTTGGTGCTTCTAGATACTTATTGAGATAACAGTTAATTTTTGTGGTCATGATGAGTCAAAAAAGTCTGTCAATAGAAATAATTTTTTAGAACTATAGAGATACACTAGAGAACAAAACAAATTTGTCAAAACAAAGTTGTAAGTAAGGTTTTTTTTAGAAAATGCTCATGAAAATAATCAGATGGTATCTCCAAAGATTCATAAAGATATTGTGAATTCTTTGCAAAAGAATTTGTCAAATTTATTATTGAAGAAATTGCCAATGATGTCTTTGGTTTGTTGGTAGATGAGTATGTTGATATTTCAGATAAAGAACAAAGTATTTTGTTTTGTTGAAAAATTTGGATAGTCAAAGAGAGATTCATGAGTACTTACACATGTGAACGAAAAAATCTTCAACATTTTTGAAATCTGCTATTGATTCTTTATTTGCTAAATATGAATTGAGCATTAAAAAGGTGAGAGAAAAATGATATGATGGAGGAGCAAGTAAAATGAAAGGTGAGTTTAATAGGTTAAAGCCATTAATCTCAAGGGAAAGCATATCAGCATATTATGTCCATTATTTTGCTTTTCAACTTCAATTAGTTGGTGTCGCAGTTGAAAAAAAAAACATTTTGAGGTTAAATTTTTTTTTATATGATTTCTTTACTAATGAATGTGGTGGGAGCTTCATGCAAAATGAAATATATGATACAAGACGGTTATAAGAAAACGATTGAGGAAGAAATTGACTGTGATGAATCAATATTTTAACAAAGTTAAATCAAGAGGTATCTTTTCCAAGACCAGAAATACTCGATGAAATTCTCACTATAAAACTCTGTTGCGTTTGGTTGAATTATTTTCTTATCTCATTGAGGTGCTTGAATATGTTAAGAATGAAGACGTAGAAGACTTAAAAAGACATCAAGCACATGGTCTCATCAGATACTTGCATAGCTTTGATTTTGCATTCTATTTGCAAATGATGATACATCTTTTGGGATTCACAAACAGTTTACCTATGGTACTACAAAGAAGAGGTCAATATATTTTGAATGCTATGTCATTGTTGAAATCAACTAAGAGACAAGTGCATAAGTTTAGGGATAATGGATGGAGTTCTCCCATGATCAAAGTTTTTTCTTTTTATGAGAAATATGATATTGAGAAGGTTAATATGGAAAAATATTTTGTTGACTCAAGGAAACCAAGAAAAAAAACAGGATTAACAAATCTACATCACTACAAAGTTAATTGCTTATATGTTGTTTTGGATTTATAATTCAGAAGTTTAATATTGTTTTAATGAGGTAAACACTGAATTACTTATATATGCTGCTTCTATATCTTCCATTGATTTGATTTCTATGTTTGACCATTCAAAAACGATGAGGTTATCTAAGTTTTACCCATACGATTTTAGTCTTGCATAGTGCATATCTCTTGAGCAACAATTAGATATCCATATTGATAATATTCAAAGTGGTGAAAGATTTACTCACTTAAAGAGTTTTGGAAAACTTGCTCTTATGCTAGTAGAAACATAAAAATATCTGTCATATTCTCTGGTTTATAGGTTTTTTAAGTTGGTTTTGATTTTGCTTGTTGCTACTTCAACTTTTCAGCTATAAAGATTGTGAAGATATGTTGATATAATCGGATTGAATATCAATTTTTGAATGATTGTTTAATTTTTGTTGACAAAAAATATGTATTCAAAATAATTACAAATGAGATCATGATTAAAAAAAATAGGATATGAAAAATCATAGAGTGTTCTGTAAAATGTTCAATATCTTATATTAAAGATGATATTTGTTTTTTTTTATCATTTTTAATAATATTAGTAGATATTTGAACTATGCTTTGACCCCAGCAAAATATAATTGTAGGTCCGCCTCTCGTCAAGAAGATTTCATAGCAAAGCAGTTAGCACGTGATGGATGAGAAACAAACACATAAAAAGGATTGGAACGAAACAACAACAAAAACATGTAAAGCAATTAGTCAGATCAAATATCAAAGAGCAAAGAAGTAAGAAAGAGGAAACATAAGGAGTTGAAGAAGCGGAAGTTGTCCCATGGAGAAATGTGACTTATATTTAAACGTTTGACTTCGACGAAACGGTTTGATTTTACTATATACATCACTCTAGCTAAGTATTTAGAAGTTTGATAAATTCCAGATATATGTTTGGTCAACGATTCTTATTATTATTATTCAACTTGTTTAAAAATAAACTTCCGGCATAGTGATCCTAATAAAAGAAAAGAGCTTACAAATGTATTTTTTTTTTTAAAAACAATGTAGTGAAATAAACCAAACAGCCGGTCTTTAACTCTACTTAGCATCCAGGCCTAATGAATATCTCAATTCATTTTGAGTGATTTTGTTGGGATGTAATAATGAAAAGAGTGATATCTAGTTTGGCATAATCTCATCGTGTATGACATTCATTCTCATAGACTCGTGGTCTGACTTGCTTTGCTGGCTCCCTTAAGTGCTCACCACTACTCCATTAATATTATATTTTGACTTAATTATTCATCAAAAATAGGATGACCATTGCTTTGTATTACTTTAAATTTTATTAATCGCGCAGAGTACGTGTTCTATTCGCAGCGTCGCCTTTTTGTTTTACAAATTCTGGTACAACTCAGGAAGGGTATATCATCCACTATCTTCCAACTACAAAAAAGTTCTGACTTGTTCAATTGAGTCCAAATTCCCTAATACTGGATTTAAGTACAATTTATACAAGATGTATTTGTTCAATGACCGTTTTTTTTTTTGTTTAGGCTTTGAATAGTGACATGTCGTTGCTCCTGTTACAAGTCACCACAACCACAATCATCATGATAATAAAATTACTCAACTGTTATACTATTTTATACTATTGTTATGAGCCCCCCAAAAGAAAATTAATACTCTAATAAATAAATATATTTACATTATTGTGGTTTTCAAAAAAGCAAATTTATAAAACCTTCAGCCTATTTTGATTCAACTGCTTAAGTGTTCTTACTGGTTAAAAAATAATATGTTTTTTTCAAAAGGCCAAGTGATTAAAAACTTCAACATTTTTAAAAAAATGTACAGAATATTGACAAAAAATAACTATATCGAACAAAAGGTTCTATTTTCCTAACAAACAAAAATTGTTATATATATATATATATATAATTGTTACCTTTTTTCGTTTGGCTGAATAGATAATCCATAAGTCAGACCACTATAAGAAGCTATGCCCAATTTGATATCCCGATTCAGTTTAATATAATTTTTATTTGTTGCAATAAATTACTGCTTAACTGGTAATAACTATAGAATCACGATGTGTTAAATTGGCGATTTGGTCATCATAAGTGGCTGTCTCTTCATGGGGTTCACATATCTATTTTTAATTGGCAAATCTTGGTTGACATTTTAAGCAAATGAGTATACAAAGTTTTACTTTTTAAATTAATACTACTCTATATATTTATAAAAAAATAAATACGATAAAACGAGGAATGAGGTCAGAGCAAAATTGGAATTTCTCTTCCTACTATCATAAACAAATAATCTAAAATCATATTTATGTCTAACAGCTAACATAATCATTCAACACAAAAAAACGGATGATCTTACGAATTGCCCACGGGTTTTCTCTCTCTCATTCAAGAACACATTTATATAAATATATAAACACACATTGATACAAAAAAAAAACAGAGCACAAGACACATTTTACATAAGTTTAATTATCAGACAAAACTTAAGCTTCTTTGTGTTTTCTTATGTCAAACACTAATTCTACGACCGCCGGGAATCAACAAACGACGACATTTCGTTTAGCTTCAATCGCATTGCCTACAAACTCTGCTGATCATCAGTCTCCTCAGTCATCTCCAGGCTCATTTTCTTCCCCATCTCCGACACCGAGACTTTCTCTTTCCGCCGGTGGATCTTCAACGAAGAGAACGACGACCGGCTTATCCGGCCGGCACTCAGTTTACAGGGGAATTCGGCTACGGAACGGAAAATGGGTATCGGAGATTAGAGAACCACGTAAAACGACGCGGATTTGGCTCGGAACTTATCCGGTGCCGGAGATGGCTGCCACCGCTTACGACGTTGCGGCGCTAGCTCTGAAAGGCCCCGAAGCCGTTTTGAACTTTCCCGGTTTGGCTTTGACTTATGTGCCTCCGGCTTCGAACTCTGCTGCAGATATAAGAGTTGCCGCCTCAAGAGCCGCAGAGATGAAACAACCGGAACCGGATGGAGCTGAGCAGGTAATGGATCCGGGTCGACCCAGAAAGGAGAAAGAGGAAGAAGCGTTGTCTTCTTCGTTGGAGTTTATGGACGAGGAAGAGATGTTGAATATGCCGACTTTTCTGACGGAAATGGCGGAAGGGATGCTGATGAGTCCACCGAGAATAACAAATCGGACGGTGGATGATTCGCCGGAGAATCATCAAGGAGATAATCTCTGGAGTTACAAGTGATACCATCGAAGCTGTCTTTCTCTACTTCTTCCTTTTTGTGTTTTCAGGTCGGATGAGATTTTTGTTTTTATTTTCTCTTTGCTTTTTGGGTCGTTGTTATGGAAAACCAAAATAGGTTATTCACTTATTATAGTCTACGTTTTTTGTTCAAATATCTAATATGTTGCATACTGAATCGCTCTATGAATTTTTTTTATTTCTTTTCCTACCATTTATTTATAAAATTTTCTGAGGAGAATATAGTCACAGAATTAGTATATATATAATCTAGTAGGTTGTACTTTTTGTGGATAAAAGTTAGGAAATTAGGTGACATATAGATAACAATTATGGAACTAATAAAAAAAAATTGGTTAGAATATTTTTAATATATTATATAATATATAATCTTTTATTTTAAATTTGTTAAATCTGCACTTTATTTTTCAAAAATTTGAAATTATGAAAGTTTTTTAGAATACATTTTTTAAAAATGAATGTTAAAACATTATTTTTTAATCACGAATGAGAAAGTTTGATAATTTAGTTTGGAGATTTAGAGGTGAAATTATGTCGATTTGAAACTGGAGGTTTTAACAGCATATTAAGTGAAATCAACTATGAGGATAAAAGTTTAATGTCGATTTGAGGCAGAAAAGAAAAAACAGAGGCGATTTAAAGCGAAAAAAATCTGCAGTATCGAATAAAAGCAGTGGATAGAAGTGCAATGTGGAATCGAGATAGAGGAGAAAAATCGTCACAAAAGTATCCTATGTTTGAATCCCGAGTACCCCAATTTTATAATTGATCTTTATATGTCTGAACCTAATCTTGATTAAAATGTATTTAGTAAAAATTAACTTCTGTTAATTTATGATTTTAAAAGTTTTTACGTATTTAATAAGATTATAACTAATAAAATTTAATTTACATATTTAAAAATCTTTTTATAGAAATCTTTTTTTAAAAAAATATGTGAAATATGTATTTTTAATGATTGTTTTGTATAGATCTTGTAGGGAGACAAAGAATGTGAAAAACAAGAAAGCTCATCAACTGATCTTGGTCCGCTTGAATCAAAGCATGATCAAAACTATTTCGTAAAAACTGATCTTTATTAATTTATGATTTTTCAAGATTTTTTTATATATTGAGGAAGGTTATACTTAATAAAATTCTACATTGTGATAGGATTATGAATCTTACTTAATTACTCTAGCATGGTCCCAGGTACTTAGTGGGTTCAGGATTTCATCTTTAGTGAAATCGATTCTTCGGCTTTGCATTGTATACAATACATTTTTCCCAATCAAACCCGAATCATTTCCCTCCCTCGGTTTATGCCCTTAACCATGAAAATGTCTTAACCAAGCAGACGAAAAATTAAATCTCTTTCACCGGACCCTCTAGCCGCTATGGAGGCTCTCAAACAATAAAGTCAAAATCTAAACTTTGAGGATAAACTTTTGTTAACCAGTATATCCGCACACATCCGTTGTCTTCCTCGCCGGACATGCTCGATAACAATAATCAACAACACTCAAAAACCCAGAGAGTCCCATTTCTGAATCGCTTCCACGAGACTTAACCAATCTCTCCGAAAACACCAATCTTCTACGCCAATTTCATTGGTAGTTCGCAGTTCTGAGGTTTCCAATGAGTTTGTTCTGTAATTCGATCGAGACCCTTTATCCAAAACCCTATCTTCCCCAGAAATCTCAATTCTTTTCCTACTCTGATACGAAATTCCGAAACCCTAGTTTCCCCAGGTTTCCTTACCGTCGTCGATTTCCGACCAAATCATGTCTGAAAACAGCGTCTTCGTCTGAAATCGACATGGTAAGGAACAAAGAAGGTGTATTCGCTCCAAAGGAGAAGAAAGTAGTTGTCTTATGGGACCTAGACAACAAACCACCTCGTGGTCCACCTTACGAAGCAGCGACGGCTCTCCGACGAGTCGCGGAGAACCTCGGCCGGGTCGTGGAGATCTCCGCTTACGCGAATCGCCACGCTTTCATCCATTTACCTCACTGGGTCGTTGAAGAGCGGCGCTCGAGGAGGAACCTCGATTTCGCGGAGAGGAAAGGGGAAGTGACTCCCATCGAACCTTACATCTGCGGCGTGTGTGGCCGGAAATGCAAAACGAATCTCGATTTGAAAAAGCATTTCAAGCAGCTTCACGAGAGGGAGAGGCAGAAGAAAGTGAATCGTATGCGATCTTTAAAAGGGAAGAAACGGCAGAAGTTTAAAGAGCGTTACGTTTCCGGGAACGAGAAGTATAACGAGGCGGCGAGAAGGTTGCTTACGCCGAAAGTTGGTTACGGGCTTGAAGCTGAGCTCCGGCGAGCTGGAGTTTATGTGAAGACGGTGGAGGATAAGCCGCAAGCGGCGGATTGGGCGGTGAAGAGACAGATACAGCATTCGATGACACGTGGGATTGATTGGTTGGTTTTGGTTTCGGATGATAAAGACTTCTCTGATATGTTGAGGAAAGCAAGGGAGGCTGATCTTGGGACGGTGGTGGTTAGTGATCGTGATGGAGTGTTAGGACGGCAAGCTGATTTGTGGGTGCCTTGGAACGGAGTGGAGAATGGAGAGATAGGTGAGGCGGATTTGATGCCGGAGAAGAGACGGCGGTTTGATGAGGAGGAAGAGAAGGAGGGGGAGTTTGGTGGTGGAGATGGGTTGTTTTCGTTGTCTTATGATGAGGATGAGACGGCGGAGATAACGGTTGAGAGTGATGGATTTGGGAAGTTTAATGTGTCTGCGTTTTCAGAAGATGAGTGGGTTGAGGATGAAGAGGACGACTTTGCGTTTACTGATAGTGATGATGATAGTGACGATGAGCTCAGCTTCTGATTCGTTGGTGGTTGAGTTGCATTTTGTGGATGTAACAATTGGTCCGGAAAGGAAAGAACTCTCTGGTCGATGGATTATTTGACTTGTAAATTGAGGCACTTGGAATTCCAAAACCTTTCTTTTATCATCATTTATATGAGCATAGAGAAAAATGAGGTTTTACAGGAACTTATATAGTAACACTGACTGTCCTAAACATTTGGTAAGAACAAAAAAAGACCTGTGCTTTTGCTAAAATAAACATTGACTTTGAGTGCATAGAAAAGAGAAAGAATATTGTTTTCTTACCCAAAGCAATTGTCTATGCTCCTTAAAATCGAAAAAAAAAACTGAAGTATATACTGAAAAGCTCAATCTCATGTCTTAACGTTTTATTCCCTTTGATTAAAACCATTCAAGTACGTAACGAAAGAACCAGACTCGTGCACGTATGCAAAGTTTGACTACTAAATGTACACTAGATTGACTAGATTCGATACATAACAATGGAGAAAAAGATCCATAAAATCCAAAAAAATCCAAAAAATAAACAATAAGGGTCCCACATGAAAAAGCGCGTGGGTCAGGCTCAGAAAACAAAACCCAAACCGTGGCTTGACAGCGGACGCACCGACCTTCTTAACGTGGCGCCCCTCCCGAACCATAGTGAAGCAGTTACAATCCAACTGTCGAAACCGTGTTCCCCCTGACGTCATTGTCAAGCTTTTTTTTTCTTTTGTCCTTTTCCCAAAATAGTTCCCCCCTTCCACGAACATAACAAATGTTTATTAAATAATATTTTATTATAGTGTATAAAACAGTAACTCATCAAATAGCTGCACTACACAGTTACACAATATACTCAAGACTAAGTAATAGGAGGACACGTGTCAGTCAAAAGGCGTGGGACAGTTGTCGTTTCCAGATACTCCGTGTTTCCCTTTTTGAACATCTTATAAAAACGACAAATCTTCTTCTCTATTTTTGATAAAATAATTAATACATTTTAAATCCAAAAAGCTCCACATCTGAACAAAAAGAAAGAAAGAGAAATTAAACATCTTATCCAAAATCAAGAAGAACTGTCTGTTTTGCTCGATGAATCCATTTTACACTGCTTTTGCAGACTCATTCCTCTCGATCCCCGACCACAGGTCTCCAGTTTCCGACAGTAGTGAGTGTTCACCGAAGCTAGCTTCGAGCTGTCCGAAGAAAAGAGCAGGGAGGAAGAAGTTTCGTGAGACACGTCATCCGATTTACAGAGGAGTTCGTCTGAGAAACTCAGGGAAATGGGTTTGTGAAGTGAGGGAGCCTAATAAGAAATCGAGGATTTGGTTAGGGACTTTTCGGACCGTCGAAATGGCCGCTCGTGCTCATGACGTGGCCGCTTTAGCCCTACGTGGCCGCTCCGCTTGTCTCAATTTCGCCGATTCGGCGTGGCGTCTTCGGATTCCTGAGTCTACTTGTCCTAAAGAAATTCAGAAAGCTGCGGCTGAAGCTGCAATGGCGTTTCAGAACGAGACAACTACGACCGAAACAACGACTACGGTGGAGGGAGTGAAAACAGCAGAGGCAGCGCCGGTGGGGCAGACGGCTGGGGAGACGGCAGAGCAGAGCGGTGCGTTTTATATGGACGAAGAGGCAATTTTAGGGATGCCAAGGTTTTTTGAGAATATGGCGGAGGCGATGCTCTTGCCCCCGCCGGAATTAGGATGGAATCATAAAGACTTGGACGGAGATGCTGACGTGTCACTTTGGAGTTTTTAGAGTTGGAATATTCTTTTCTTTATATTAATATTATTGTTAAATTTTTAAAAGAATTTTTGGATTTGTAGGATTGGTCCCAACCCTCACCTAGTTTTTTATTGGTAGTATGGAAATAGAATGGAGAAATACGAGTCTAATAAATCGTATTGTCAGACATTTGATCAAATTTTGAGTATCAAATTATAACTTTTTTTTTTTGTTGTAACTGAAACTTTGAAGAGATTTTTTTCTTAGTTTCGATGTAATGGATTCACGATGTTAACAAATATATCCATGGCGTTTTAAAGGCTTAAAACTACGCCTTTGTTTCTATCAAAGATAGCATGATCGGTAGACTCTGTATGCTCGTGGAAGAATCCAAATCCGATTTTGAATAGGTTAACCCGGAGGGTATAGTCAAATGGTCGCATTTGTCACATGTGTGAGGCTAAACTCAAGCTACAAACTCTCCTTGGCTACAACAACAGTGCGCACTCTTTAATATGCTTATAGTTTCCTCGGATCAACTCTATCATTTTGTTTACATTTGTCAAAGTGTATCCATAAAAATGTTATAGGATCGATTTTGGTTTGCACTAGACCGAGGGTATTGCATTACTCCGATATCGTATAGTTAATGTTTTGTGCCAATTGTGTTAATTGCTAGATTTATATATTGCAGTTGTTGGCAGAGTTAATGGATTTGCTTACATTTGTCTTTTACAACGCAGCAATTGAGAGCTTTGTTTAATGCTCTTAACCAAATTCTACATGCACCATACTGTTTAATCCATAAAGAATTCGCAGCATACCATTCTTTATCATCTTTTTTCCACTAAACACAATACGGTTTTCTTAGAAAATTTTTATAGTAGAAAAACTTAATTTATTTATTTTAAGGTTGATTTTACTAGAAATACTTGTTCCCTCACTAAATTTCTTTCAGACGAGAAATTTGGGGTTTCTTTGGGCAGCCAGCTTCACAACATTTCATTTGAGTGTTAGCAAAAGCTTCCACACAAGTCTTTTTAAAAAGTCAACCGGTTTGGTCGTTTGTAATTTTTTGTTTCTTTTAGTTAGAAAAACTAAACAATATATCCAAAGAATTGTTCCTTGGCGGAAAACTGATAAAATTTATCCAAAGAATAATGCAAAAAATTGCGGAAATAAAACACTCTTGCATGTCCAATGTTATGTACTTCAATTTCAAACTGAAGGTCTTGGACAATAACCGGTTTTAACCGAAAGACAGACAAAGTCGCAAAACATACGAGAGAAACAAAAAAAAGAAGTAAATTTGTAGTATAATGGAAAATCTCGAGGGGTAAAATAGTAACTAAATAATTGACGTCAAGCTGACGCGACTGTTAACTCATTCGTTCTCTCTCTCGCTCTCTACTACTTCTGTCCTCTTCAGGAAGATCCGAAGCTTATAAACACAAATCCGCTTTGAATTTCCTTTTTCTTTCTTTTCCAGTTTTTCTCTCCATTATTATTAATTACTTCACTTTCACAAAGACTCCAAAACTTTTCTTCCCTTTCGCTTCCATATTTTGATTATTAAAAAAAACCTAAGTTTTGAGATTGTTCGTAATTTTTCTAGGGTTTTGCCGCTTGATTTGATTTCATAATTGGATTTTCAACAAATTCCAATCTTTTCCAATAAAACCCATAAATCTTTTGTTGTAATCCATAGAGAGAGAGAGAGAGCGCGCGCGAGCGAGAGAGCGAGAGAGAGAGAGAGAGAGAGAGAGAGAGAGAGAGAGAGAGAGAGAGAGCGCGCGAGCGAGAGAGTGAGTCATAAGAAATGGATTACGATTTGAACGGAGGAAACAAGCGAGTCTTCAATAGACTCGGCGGGCCAACACGTCCATCGGCGCCAAAGAACATACGGCAAGAGGTATGTTTCCACTGGCGAGCGGGACGTTGCAATCGGAATCCTTGCCAGTTTCTCCACCGAGAACTACCGGGTCCGGTTCCGAGTCACGGTCCTCCGGGTCATACGAACAAAAGGGCCGCTGACGAATCCGGGTTTGCGGGTCCGAGTCACCGGAGGGGACCTGGGTTTAACGGGAACTCTAGTAATAGCTGGGGGAGGTTTGGTGGGAACAGGACGGTGACGAAGACGGAGAAAGTTTGCAGATTTTGGGTCGATGGGAACTGTACTCACGGTGATAAGTGTAGATACTTGCATTGTTGGAGCAAAGGAGATAGTTTCTCGTTGTTGACTCAGCTTGATGGGCATGACAAGCTTGTGAGTGGGATTGCTTTGCCTTCTGGATCTGATAAGCTTTACACTGGGAGTAAAGATGAGACTATGCGTGTTTGGGATTGTGCTTCTGGACAGGTCTTGATTCGTTTCTTGTTTTTGTTTCATAGGTCCTTGATGATTTGTTTAACGAAGAGCTATCGTTGTTTGGTTTAGATGTAGTACAGTGACTCCAAGAGTGTAAATTTGTCTGGTTCAAAGATGCGATTTTTTAGTTTGTGCAAGTGGAGTAATGAGCATATTGTGTGAACATTGGTTGAAAATTGGTGTCTTAGTTGTCAAATTAGGAAAGGAAGCGTGTAATTTTTGTTTTGAGCCTTCCTTAGTGCTATTGATCTTTGATAGGTCTGTTTTATTAGGATGTAGAGTGACCTAAGAGAATTGTCAAATTTATTCACTAGGAAAAGAAAGGCGTGATTGTTTTGATCATGAGCGGATATTTTCAACCAATAGATGTTCCTATTTCCTCTATAGCTAGAAAACTATGTTTATCTAATAGTGAACTACAATTATCCTTTTTAGAACTTTTAGTATTTGAAAAATAGTTTTTTCTGATCTTCTGAGAGACTGTTTTGAATTGACTTATCGTGGATACTGATGTTCAGTTTCGATTAGTGTACATAAGTACTCAGTCTTGGTGGCGAGTTGGCTGTGTGAGTAGTCAAGTTAGTTCATCAGGGATGTATCTGATTGTTTCGATTCTGATAAATTCCTTGAACTAATGGATGTTCTTGTGTCCTGTCTTTAAAATTATTGATCCCCAACTATCTTTTTCAGGAGGAATGTATTTTGATCCTGTGAGAGACTGTTTTAAAGTTTACTTATCGTGGCTACTATTTTTTTTTCTATTTCAATTAGTGTACAAGCGTACTCAGTCTTGGTGCGGAAGTTGGCTGTGTGATTAGTGAAGGCCCGTGGCTATTGGTTGGCATGCCAAATCTTGTGAAGGTGGGTTCTGAGTATGAATCTCTTAGCGTTGTCTTCCTTGACTGTCACAATATCGAGGAACCCCTTTTATTGCTTGTTGAATTACAGTATTGTTGTTGATACAGGCTTGGAATATCGAAACCAATGCAGACCAAAGTCTTAGTGGACCTGTTGGCCAAGTGTATTCTCTTGTTGTGGGTGCTGATCTACTCTTTGCAGGCACACAGGTAAATTTCAAGTTTATCTTGCTAAGATCTCTTTGACGAAGCTTGTTGTTAATGGCTATAAATCTATTGCTTTTAGTGAAATAAGTCATAAGTTCTTTACTTTCGGTGCAGGATGGTTCTATATTGGTATGGAGATATAATTCTGCCACGAACTGCTTTGAACCGGCGGTGTCACTGAAGGGCCACACACTTGCTGTTGTTACCTTGTATGTTGGGGCCAATCGCCTTTATTCCGGGTCCATGGACAAAACTATTAAAGTGAGTACTAGTATTATCTACCGTGCGTAAGTTAAAAACTCCCATTGTCTTTGTTTTGAGCAAATGTTTTGGGTTTATGTGTTTATAGGTTTGGAGCCTGGATAATCTTCAATGTATACAAACGCTCACGGATCATACATCAGTTGTCATGTCTCTCATTTGCTGGGATCAGTTTCTTTTGTCTTGCTCGTTGGACAACACGGTCAAGGTAGGTTCATCGTTAACCATCTATCAGATAATCTTGTGCAAATTTCAATTTTCTCCTGTTGACAATTTTTTTCTCTCTTTTTCTTAGATATGGGCTGCAATTGAAGGCGGCAACTTGGAAGTTACATACACTCACAAAGAAGAACATGTATAGTTTCTCTTTAAACGTGTTATCCTCTCTTTTGGTCCTAATGTATGTGTAATGTAACTAACAACTTTTAGAGATGTCTAAATTGGAGTCAGGGAGTGCTAGCTTTATGTGGTGTACATGATGGAGAAGCCAAGCCGGTTTTGTTGTGCTCTTGCAATGACAGTACCTTACGTCTCTACGACTTACCATCGTAAGTCTTGCAACGCTTATCTGTTTTCCGGATCTACAATTCTTCCTTCTGTTTTTTGAAAGCTTAGGTTCATTTTATTAGATTTACGGAGAGGGGCAAAATCTTTGCAAAGCAAGAGATACGGTCGATCCAGATAGGTCCAGGGGGCATATTTTTCACGGGTGACGGAACCGGTCAAGTTAAAGTATGGAAATGGTCCACTAAGCCAACCGCGGTTATGTCTTGAGGAAGTTCGAAACTTGTCAGAGTTCTTTCCTACGATCTTCTTGTACCATTATATATTAGTTTCTCTCTTTACTATTGTTGTGTCCATCCTAGCAAAGGCCATGGTCTGCTGAGATTGGGCAAGTGGCCAAGATTGTGCCAAGTTAGGAGTTTGAGACAGAATTGGGAGATTTTTGGTCCCTGTTTTGTCCAATTGTAAAGCTTGGATTTGTATGGTCAGATTGTCATGATAAAGGATTTATCTATTCAAGAAAGGATTCAGAGTTGATGGACAGTGAGTACAGTGATGATACATTGACAAAGTTACAGAAGCATTCTTATTAAAGAAGAAACCTTGAAATATACTTAGAAAAGCAAGGACTTTTTATTTTTCACAGATTGAACATAACCTTGATAGCATTACTCCCACGAGCGCTGGTTTCAAAGGCATCTTCCACTTCCTTCTGAGAGAAACCGAATCTGTGGGTAATGAGTGGCTTTACATCAATCTTACCACTTGTAAGGAACTCAAGACACAAAGGCCATGTGTTCTTGTACCTGAACCCACCCACTACATCTACCTCCCTGTCTCAAAACCAAAACACAAAGACAAACACATTTGTTTTAGTATCATATGATTGTTTTCAAATTGTGAAAAACTTCTGTACTTTGATAGTCAAAAGAGGTTACCTTGCGGCTGCAGGAGTGAGAGGTACAGTCATTACACCGTGACCCATTCCGACAAGGCAGACTTTACCGCCACAATGAGTGGCTGCAAGTGCTGTCGACATGGTTTTGTTAAAACCCGCACAATCGAATGTCACATCGATGTTTGACCCCATAGCTTTCCGAATTTGTTCAACCTCAAAACCAACATCCTACAAAAGTAAAAAAAGGAACTTATCTTACACAATCAGATCATTATGTTTCAGATAGATTCAAAACGTAGGAAGAATATGAACCTCTAAGCTTGTTGTCACTTTAACAATCCCATCTGCGCCGAGTTGTTTAGCTACGGATAAACGGTTATCATCAACATCCACAATAACTATTCTAGGTGAAAGAAACTTAAAAAAAAAGAGGAACTGAAGAACACTCAATAAAACTTCTTATTCAATGATCATTTGATACACGAAATGCAGAGTTACATGAAATGATTATATACAACGAATTAGGAAGGATCTAGGTAGTAGTGACTCATAGGGACACGTATATGGTTGTTGATAAGATTCGCAGACTGCTTTAGCAACGGACTGTTGTTGCTTTTGACCAAATTTGTAACAGACGGGTGAGGAGAAAGAGCGAGGTTTATCTTGTCGTGTTCTGCAACGGTTAGTTTGATGGAATGGGCCTTTGACGATGTGGGCTTCATGTTCTAAGGTAGAATGACTTGGGCTTTCTTTAACATCCCCCTGCAAACTCACGGTGGGCGCGGGAACAACGTTGAGTTTGAATCTCAACGCACGGAACTGTGTTTGCGGAAGCGGTTTAGTGAAAATGTCTGCATTTTGATCAGAGGCAGCAACATGCTTGGTTTCGAGATTACCCAAAGCAACTTGTTCTCGGACGAAATGGTAGTCAATCTCCATATGTTTTGAACGGTTATGAAGAACAGGGTTGATGGTAAGATACACTGCAGAAAGATTGTCACAACAAAGCAGAGGAGGAGAGTTTTGAGCGATACCCAGTGAACGAAGAATGTATGAGATCCAGACAAGTTCAGCTGCAGTAGATGCCATCGCACGATATTCAGCTTCAGTTGAAGATCTTGATACTGTAGGCTGTCTTTTGGCGCACCAAGAGACAATGTTAGATCCGAGATATGTACAGAAACCAGTTGTAGATCGTCTTGTAATCTTACATCCTCCCCAATCTGAATCACTGTATGCATGAAGAGTGAGAGAACTATCTTTCTTAATTAGAATACCAAGGTTGCTTGTACCTTTGATGTATCGAAGAATCCGTTTGATGTTTGCAACATCAGAATTCGTGGGAAGGTGCATTTGTTGACACACAAAGTTAACAGAATACTGTAAATCAGGTCTGGTAAGTGTAAGATACTGAAGTTTTCCAGCGATCTTTCGAAAATATGTAGCATCAGAGAAGGACTGGTTTCCAAAAACTGAGGTTGGATTCTGAACTGAGAGAGGTGTAGGCATTGCATTACACGAGCTCATAGCAGTCATATCCAGAATATCTTCAGCATATTTAGTTTGATGTAAATATAGACCTTCAGGCCTAAACTCAGCTTGAATACCCAGGAAGTAGTGAAGAGGTCCTAGGTCTTTCATACGAAAATGCTGATTCAGGCTTGAAACTAGGGACTGAATGACAGTGTTGTCACTCCCAGTTAATATTATATCGTCGACATAGAGAAGTAAGACCAGAGTGTTACCAGAGTGGTGAAAAGTGAACAAGGATGGATCTGCAATGCAGCATTGAAAACCATATTCCAGTAGAAAGTTACTGAATTTGTCAAACCATGCACGAGGTGCTTGTTTCAGGCCATATATGGCCTTCTTCATTCTGCAGACGTGATTTGGTCGGTCTTTGTCAATGAAACCGGGAGGCTGTTGCATGTAAACAGGTTCATTGAGATCTCCATGGAGAAATGCATTTTTGACATCAAGTTGATTGATTTGCCATCCTTTGGCAACCGCAACATTCAAGACTATTCGAATGGTAGCTGTTCTGACTACTGGAGAGTAAGTTTCAAGATAATCAACTCCCTCGGTTTGTTGAAAACCTTTGGCTACTAAACGTGCACGTAATCTGTCAAGAGAGCCATTCGCATCTAATTTGGCTTTAAAAACCCATCTACAACCAAGGACATGCATGTCTTCTTCCCAAGGAACCAAGTCATAAGTTTGAGTTTCAGCTAGAGAGTCAATTTCTTCTTCACAAGCTCCTGTCCATCCATCATCACATAGAGCTTCTTCTATGGTATTAGGAACAGATGAAGTAGTTGTAAGCAAAATGTACCTTGGATTGGGTTTTCGTATCCCATCCTTGCCCCTTGTTTGCATTGGATGAGAGTTTTGTGTGACAAGGGTCTCAGCTGATGCATGTATAGAAGATGTATCAGCTTGAGCAGGTATAGAAACACCAATGCTTGACTGTAAACTGTCGACTTCTGCATTCTCTAAAGATGTCATGTTATCAGACATAGGCTGATCTGTTGAGAATTCATTAGCCGACTGATCTGAAGAGAAATCTTGCAAAGGTTGGATGGCTGTGAAGAGAGGTGGTCTTGCTAGAGTGGTAGGTTGTTGTTGAGAAGAAGTTATAGATTCCATTGGTAGATAACTCTTCTGCCAAGAATGAAGCAAGGTTGTCTCATACTTAGGAATGCAGGATTGATATCTGTCAATGAAAGGAAACACCTTTTCATCAAAGAGGGCACTTCTAGTGATAAACATCTTGCTATCACTGAGTTTTACAGTGACAGTGCTTGAAACAGGGATACCGTAAGGTAAGGGATAAGGATCAAGACCATGCTCCATTTGTCCTGTTAAGGAATGAGAGCTCTGATACCATGAAAGAAACTTAAAAAAAAGAGGAACTGAAGAACACTCAATAAAACTTCTTATTCAATGATCATTTGATACACGAAATGCAGAGTTACATGAAATGATTATATACAACGAATTAGGAAGGATCTAGGTAGTAGTGACTCATAGGGACACGTATATGGTTGTTGATAAGATTCGCAGACTGTTTTAGCAACGGACTGTTGTTGCTTTTGACCAAATTTGTAACAGACGGGTGAGGAGAAAGAGCGAGGTTTATCTTGTCGTGTTCTGCAACGGTTAGTTTGATGGAATGGGCCTTTGACGATGTGGGCTTCATGTTCTAAGGTAGAATGACTTGGGCTTTCTTTAACACTAGGCACACCGAAGGCCCGAGCAGCCAACATAGTGACAAGACCAATAGGTCCAGCTCCCATCACCAATACGTTTGTTTCAGGACCAACCTCAGCTCGGCGACAAGCATGTACACCAACACTTAGTGGCTCACACATTGCTCCTTCCTCCAAACTCACATTCTCAGGCAATTTGAAGCATAGATCCGCAGGGTGAACCACTTGGTTGGCTAACGAGCCATGAACCGGTGGGGTTGCAAAAAACTTCATCTCTGGACAAAGATTGTATCTTCCTTCCTTGCAGAGATTGCATCTCCAGCAACTAATACCAGGTTCAAGAGCCACACGGTCACCGACTACTAGATGTTTCACTTCTTCACCTACCACTTCAATGATCCCAGCACATTCATGTCCAATCACCATCGGTTCTTTCACAATGAAATCCGCACATCTCATGGTCTTGTTTTGTAAAATCAATAATAATGTCAAGACCATAACAAATCAAGAAATAGAGACTCTCTGATTAATACAAGTACCTTGAGGTAATGAACATCACTTCCACAAATTCCAACAGCCTTCATCCTAACTCTCACATCATGAGGACCTTTGTACCAACAAATTTTTTTAAGTTTCCAAGGATTCGAAAAAAGGGTCACATGAAAATCCAATAAAATCCCATGAGACGGCGATGAAAAAGAATTGGCTTACCAACGGGAGGAAGAAGAAAAGGTTGGATCTTGAGAGTGTTGAGACCAACCAACCAAGCAGCCATGTTCTCTTCTTCCACCTTTGAGCCTTCTCCGTGAGACATTCCTCCTTTACCCATAACTCTTCTCTGCTATTCTCAGCTCAAAGCACCTGTAATGACCTCAACTTTTATATTAAGGGAAAGAGAAACCAAACCGACCAGAGCCTAATAATGATTAAGAAAATAATGTAAAAGTGTCAGCATCGAAATCTCCACTAAATAAATAAAGAAATACAGAAAAAATACATGAACCAGAAAAATTGGAGGACGTATTTTTCGAGATTTGGATATATACCCATTTTGTTGGTTAGTCTTTTTCTACTTTCCTATCTTGTCTACCATTTCATTTTACTCGTAGCCAAAATGTAGATAGGGCAAGTTTCTCAAAATCTAAATACCTTTGGGGTTTCAAGACTTAGATTATCTCTTGGATAATATTACCATATCAGATCGGGATGGTGGTAAGGTCAGAGGCTATTTCAAGAACAAAAAGTGGTTTTTGAAGACCTAGCAAACAAGTTCCCGAGGACGAACATAACTATTATTTGATTAGTAAGGAAACTTTTTTTTATTATATCACAGTTTGTCATCACTTGTTTCACTTTGGTGGCTTCTTACAACATATATATATCAAGAATCTGACATGTTAATTTTGTCCCAAAACGAATGTGGTTACAACACAACGCAAATTGTAATCCATGCATCTCAGATCTTTTAATGCAAGAGCTGTAAAGCTACAAAGATGATCACACTTATTCCAAAGTTACCCAAGATCTGTCCAAGGAAATATAGAAACCAGAGTGGCTTATCTCCCGGAAAGACAAAAGAGGAATGTGTATGTAATTGCATGATCAAGGCTGGTAGACCTCGGGAAGACGAAGCCCTACACTAGCAGCAGATTTCCCAAGCACTTTTTTCATTTCTTCAGTTCTATCAACTGCAATGTTGTATGAGAACAACATATCCTGCAACAACCAATTTATACATCCATGTCAGACTAAAATAAGTAAAAAGCTGTATTTCTAATAAATAGATTTCTTAAATCATGTTTGCGTAGAGAGAAAGGTTGCATATTTGTTTTCATCATGGAGCAAACATGATGTGCAAAGATAGTCATGCTTCCAAAGACAAAACTGCCAATGCAATTAAGAATCATACCTTATGAGAGTGAACGCTATTAAGAAGATAAGTGTAATTGCGGGCAAGGTTAAGTTTCTCTCGGTTCTTTGAGTCAGAGTTTGCGTTCTTACGAAATTCCTGCTTTACAAAGTCTGTGAAATGAGCCTTGTGGTCTTCTTTTCCAACATGTTTCACCACTGCTTTAAGAAGGTCACGGTAAATTCTAGCAGCTAAAACAACTTCACCACTCATCTTTTTTATCCTGAAAAAAAAACATTCCAAAGAGAGATAAAATTGGTGTTTCAACTCCAAATTGAACTTTAAATTCCAAGTTGAAATCATGAAACTTTTTTCTTTAAGAAACCATATCCCTTAACAACTAATCTTAAGTCTCTGAAGCTAGAGTTGAACAAAATGCAGAATTTTTATTCGTTTAAACTAAACACTTATCTGAAACTTGTTCGAGAACGGACACAAACATAAACTGAATATTATCAGAACACAAAAACAAACACAATCGACATTTCATGAACTCAATAAATGAGCGAACGAGTTTACAAGATCTCTTAGAATAAACCAAGATGATGGAGCTCTCTTGGCAAACGTTTTGAAAATATTACATATTTCAGATTTGGGGATAGAAATAAACCAAATTTGCAACAACTAAGCTCTCTGAAGCTCTGATTAAACCGAAAATCAACCATTTCAATAATCAAAATGCTAAATTGTAGTGATCAATTAGATTAAAAAAATGGAAACAGAAACCTCGTAACCCAATCATATCGAAGAACAATCGCACAATCATAAGATCAGAGAAAGCGTACCAGCGAGAAAACAAAGCGAGGAAGAGAGTGGCGCTAATTCTTCCGGAGATATTGTAAAAAAGTCCCAATTTGGTAATGACACTAAAGGGAGGTTGAGAGATCAACAAACTCTCTTATGTTTGCGAGAGGTTGAAGATGAGAGAGTGCAGTAAAATTAACCTAAATCTTAAACCGGGACTAAACCGAATTCAAGAATATGTTGACATTTGGGGTTATATTTGGTTTGGTCTACGGTGGATCGTAAGCTGTATTATTGGATTAAAAAAAAATATGGAGTTCATGGTAATTGTAGTTAGAGATATTTTAATAGATTTGACTGATTTTTTTTTGAAATTTATAATAAATTTTAATGGATTTGTTGGTAATATATTTTGATTTTTTAATGAATTTCTCATAATAGATTTCAATAGATTTTTTTTATAATTTTAAGTTTATAATAAAAATAAAAATATTAAAAGAAAATTATATTCTACCGAACATGTAACATTAATTTTAATAAAAGACTTTTGATGATGTATTGCGATCCGACATGACATGGCTGGCCATATATTTAAAGCCAAGTAGACTAAGCCATAGATGACTAAAAAGTATGTGAGGAGAATCAGCGCGAACATAACTATTGGTGATGAGAGCGTGAACGAAAAAAGCTTGAGACCGAGATGCGATAGCCAAAAAAGGTGAAAAGAATGATACAGAGAATGTGGCAGATTTGATCGGTCGACGACTCATCAAACGTGTGACATGGCAGATCCGGTGGCTGAGATTTGTGAATTTGTTATCGGAACCATTTACTCTGATCCTCACTATATGATTCTCATTATAAACCTCATCACATTTTTCATATTCTTTCTCTCTATTGCAAAAAAATTTCATTTTCACCAATATTTAATAATATTAGTTCAAATATATTTTCGTGTTGAGAAGAAAAGAATAATATATACGAAAGAATTTGAAAACTAGATTAAAAAAAGTAATATTTGTTTTACTCTTATTTTATATAAAATATATTAAAATTCATTAGAATTGAAACCTAACAAAATGAAATGGATATTGAATAACATAGTCTTTTTAAGTTCATTTTGAATTCTATCCAACAAATGCTTAATTTAATAACACTGAATTTTAATTCTTTTTCATCAAATCCAAAATTAAATAACAATATATTTTACTTCAAATATAAGATATATTTAATTTCATTAAATTACTTCAATCTAATATCACCTTCTAAAAGACTCGATAATGAAGATGATTAGTTCGGCTGCCTATATCCATGTATCATCGGTTGGTTGGGTCTCAAAAAGAGTTGATATTGTGTCTGACTATCTGAACCTAGTTTCGAACCTGCACGGGACAGTAGTCAGTAGATTCTTTATTCCCCTCTAATTAAACTGAACTTAATCTTCGTCTTTTATTATAGAAAAAACACTTTAACACTAACTTTTGTTGATCAAGATTCAAGATATTCTCACTTATTCAGATTATAGAGGTTTATTCTTACTTAGTATAAGTTTTTAATAGGCATGTTATGCAAGGAATTATCTTCTTCTAAATTAGTTTTTATATATGTAAACTATGAATATTATACTAAAAAATCATGAAAATGTTAATTATAAGCGCTAATAATAATAGGAAGTTTCAAATAGGTTAAAAAATAAAAAAATCAGGATGAAACTATTATAGAGATCAGCAGAGTATTTAAACCAAATATTAAAAATTATTTGGCGTCACTAATGGAGTAAACATATAAGAAAGACCTCTCTAAGTGTTTTATCAATTCACTTCAAAGATAGCATTGGTTGATTTAGCAAAGGCTGAGTGTAGTCTGTTGTTCCTTTCCATCTAGATGTGAAACATTGTCGCATGCATGCACATTTAACTTTTTAAGGATAGTGAAGAGACTAATCGGCCCTGTGAGCATCCACCAAATAAAGCTGTGCCAATCTAGAGACCGCATTCTTGAACGACACTGCCAAGAACCACATAACAAGAGAAGCCGAAGGCCTTGAGATCTCCCAAATGGATTTTGTAGACAAGAGACCTGACCTTTTTACCATCTATACCCCAAACATAGGTGTCTGGTGCCATAAATACGCTTGGAGGTTGCAACTGCAGAAGAGATTCCCGATAGTATGGCTAGCTCTCTGGTTTTGCAGTGAGAGGAAGGGAGTTTCCACCCGTTAGCCTTCAGCCACAATTGCGTGGATCTTGATTCTCAAATTTTTAGGGCTTTCATGACCTGTAAAATCAAGGAGAGGACCATGAGTCAACTAGTTATCAGTCAAGTGATTTGATGTTGTCCCGTTTATAATTTCACAGGCTATGAAAATCTTGGAAAAAGGACGCAAACATGATGAATTTCCGAATCCAAGAGTGGATCGGTTACTCTTCAGCCAACCCAAAACTTGTGTTCTTGGGTCTATGTTCATGGTTCCAAGCAACCGAAAATGAAACGCTATTGTTGAAAAACAGCCAAAATAGAGGCATATTCAAAGCTTTGTTATACGTAGAGAAATTCCTCAATCCAAGCCCTCTTTCGGACTTGGGCAAACAAACTTGGTATCAAGAGACCTTAGCCACATATCGTTTACTTAGATCCCCATACCAGAGAAAATTCCTAAAATCTCTCAATTTCCTTTGAACATCCCTTTGAAAGAGCAAATTTTGAGAACTAGAAGTTAACCAAACTATAGATTACAGAAGAGCAGTTGGAGCATGCTTGCATAAATAATCAAATGCACGGTCCAGCTTTGAAGACAACCTTTGATCTTATCAATTAAAGGTGAATAGTCCAAGTTTCTGAGACGCTGATGGATCAAAGGGAGCCCAAGATACCTTATAAGGAGTGAACTAATGTGGAAGCCACTCTGGTCGAGTGAGACAACTTCCACCTAAGTCACACCTGAGTAGAATAAGGACGTTTTCTCCTTGTTTAGCCCCAACCCAAGAGCAGCTTAAAGACATCAAGGGCAGTCAATACCTTGTAGAGATGCATACGATCCATCAAAGACGATTATAAGGTCATCTAAGAAGCATAGATGAATAATTTTTGGGTTCTGGCCAAGAGGGTGGTAACCTATATCTTTTGCCTTAAAGCTAGCAGACGGAAGGTTCACAAACGTCTCCATCGCGGTGATAAAAAGTTGAAGACTAATAGGATTTCTCTGCCTTAGACTTCTTCTTCCATTAAAGTATCCACAAGTCTCCATTCACTTTTATGGAGAATATAGTTGTCGTGGTACACTACCTGATCTACTTGACAAAGATCGGTGGGAAATCCGCTGCATGAAGCACCTCACTATAAGAATAAAGCCTAGAACTGACAGACCAAACTGTTGGTACGCTGTTGGCATCGAGGAATTTTGACAGCAAACCTACAACTCCGTCAATCGGTTCCACGGCGTCAAAAAGGCCAAGACCATTGGTTTGTCGTTGCTACTTCTGATGTAAATCAATAGCAAATTGACGGGACATGACTGTCGAGAAAACTGTTGGATCGGTGAGCCATTGAATGTTTCATGATGGCTCACTGACATAGCCGAAAACAGAAGACTTTTCGACATAAAATAATTCCAACAGAAAACCGATGACTTTCCAAAGGAAAATGATAATGGGAAATCCGCTGCATTAGGCACCTCAATACAAGAATAAAGCCTAGAACCGACTGACCAAACCGTCGGTACGCTGTCAAAATTGAGGAGTTTTGATGGCAAATTGATGATTCTGTCGGTTCTACGACATCAGAAAGGCTAAGACTGTCGGTTTGTCGTTGCTACTTTTGACGGTAAATCGACAGGACATGGCTGTCAGAGAACAGCATTGGAACGCCGTTGATATATGGCTCCGTCAGTGAGCCATTGGACGTTGAGTCGGAAACAGACGTCTTTTTGATGGAAAATGATTCCGACAAATAATCGATGGCCTCAATTTTCGGCAAAAAAACGATGTGTCTTTTTCCGACGAAGTCAGATTTATAATTTTTTTTTAATTTAATAAATAATTAAATGAACAATAAATTTAAAATTTATATAACTGAAATTATAAAGTATTACATATAAAATTTGAAGGTAACATAAATAAAAATAGAAAACTAGGGAGTCGTCTGAAACGAATGAAAAATAAAGTCATCTTCTCTCTCCTCAAACACAAACGTTCTTTGTTTGCTTCTCGCTTTGCCAATACCGATGCTCGTTATGCTTTAGCTTCTTCTCATTGTTGCTCTATTGTCTTAATAACTTGGCAAAGCTCATAGTTTTGTGTTTCGCGTTCCGTAGTCCATCTATACCTAACTCACCGTAAACTGGGAATGTTCCAACGGATGAACTCGAAGACTCCTTAGGTAAATCATAAACGTGATATTTTCTCTTTGAAGTAACCTATAATAAGACGAAATCAATATTTTTAAAAAACCTTTATAAATTTTTTTTTTAATGAAAAAAACAATATTTACCTTATAAACAATTTCGTTTAGCTTCTCCAACAGAACTTCAATACATAATATATTTCAACAGTTTCTTGGGATTGGATAAACTATGAAACCACATTTCTTGCTTATCGACCAGCATATGGGAGAACGATTAATAGGGACGTAATACCAACGAATGGAGCATCCGATAGATATTGAAATACTATTTCTAGAATGATTAAACCTAAATTAATATATGTTAAAATGAAAATTAGCAAGAACAATTAAAAATTTAATAGAATTTTAAATAAAACTTATCTCTTAATTCCAGATATACATGCTAGATCGAGTACCCTCAATAGCTCCTTGTCAGGTGAGAAACAAATTCCTCTATGCTCATAAGAGTGGGAGCAGATGCCGTCGTCCAGGAGACAATTCTATTTTCCAAATCCTAATAATTTAATTATGCCATTTATAAACATTTATATTTGGCAAATCCTAAATAATTTAATTACACAATTTCTAAAAATTTCTATTTGGCAAAACCGGTTCAAAATTAATTATGAATTTTCTAAATATTTTATTTAACAAACTGATACTAATTGAATTCTGCAAACATTTCTATTAATTTACGTCACCGACATTATGGTGGTGGAGGTAGGAACTCCGACGGAGGTTGGTGACATTGACAGCTGCGGAGTAAAATGGCGATGATGGATATATAAAGCGACGACAGATCTTATGAAGCGGTGGATAGGAGGATGAAGTGGAGGAAAAGAGTGGGAGGATGAGGAGACCACACACGCGGAGGAGAAGAGGAGAAGGTGTGCACACGGAGGAGGGGAGGAGGAGAGCACTCGTGCCAAAGGAGGGGAGGAGGAGATGAGGAGGAGAGGCGGAGAGCATTCACACCGGAGGAGGAGAGGAAGACCCGAGGAGAGGAGGAGAGGAGGACCGGTGGAGAGGAAGAAAGGCGATCACAAAAGAGAAGAGAGATTGACGGAGAGAAGAAGAAGATCGCGCGTAAATGGAAAAAGGAAATTCTGATAGATTTTCGATGAGCAATGGGAGTCCGTCCGAATATCCGTCACAAAATAATTTCGTAGGAAAGTTTGTCCTAATCCGTAAAGAATTATGTCTGGAATAGGTAATGTCAAGTTTTCGAAGTTTCCAAGTTTTTGAGAATTTCAAATTTACGTGAGTTTCAAATTTTCAAAATTTTCAAGTTTACGGGATTTTCAAAATTTTCAATTTTTTAGGAATTTCAAGTTTTCAAGAATTTCAACTTTTTTGAATTTTAAGTTTGTGAGATTTTTTAAGTTTTTGAGAATTTTCAAGTTTTTGGAACTTCAAGTTTTCAAAAATTTCAAAATTTTTCAAGTTTCTGTAATTTCAAGTTTTTAGGAATTTCACATTTTTGAGAATTTTATGTTCTCGAGAATTTCAAGTTTTCAGCATTCTTTTGGGAATTTTGAACTTTTGGGAATTTCAAGTCTTTGCAATTTGTTAGGATATTATGTATGTAAATGTGTGGCTTCTTGTGCGGATAGTTTGTGTTTCTTTCCTTTTCCACTAACTCTACCAATTTGAGTAAATAACTCAGGTACAAACACATGATAAATCACTCTCTCTTCTCTATCGGCATGGCGCTGACGTATACTTTTAGTTCGAAATTCAGATAGAAAACAATATTCAAAAAATTAAGACTTCTTCATTGAGGCTCTGAGCGATAATAGATCTTTCAACTTTGCTCAAAATTTAAACTTTTTTCTTCAGATGGAACATGTAACGCTTGAAGGAATAAATTCATCAGTATTAAACATGGCCTCCTAATGTTGCTGCTCGTGGGAGGTGGATAGAAAGATGTTTCATAACATCAAAGAAAGGCGGCAAAAATATTTTCTCTAGATAACACATGATCACTGGGATATTGGCTTCTACATTGCCGATACTTCCAACTGTAAGTGTTCTTGAGAATAAATCTCAAAATGACGTAGCAAATCCTACAAATAAATATTAAAAATTAATAGATATAAGATATGGTGAATGGTTAAATTTAATGGAATGCGATTAATAAATGTTATTGCTCGGTGGATATCAAGTTGTTTTTTGTCTTTCATTTGATGTTTAAAATTGTGTTCATTATATTGTCAAATAAGTTCTTTACAACATGCACGACATCTAGACAATGTCTCAGTAGTTGATATTTCCAATAAGATAAATCCTAAAAAAATATTCTTCTTGTGTTAATTATGAAGTTCACCAACACCGTCAACGGGTTCATGACCATTACCTCCACAGTAGGCGTTCTCTCAGCACCAAAATCTTAAAACTGTTCCAATATAATACCACCATCGATCTCCAGAGGTGGACCATCAAACACTTGCTTATTCTTTGTAAAATGTGTTCTAGACGGACAATAAAGATGCACCACCGGTTAAAACTTTCTATGACAATCAAACCAACATGTTTTTCTTTTGTCCTTAAATTGGAACGCGACAGTGTTGTCTTGGCAATACGAATACAATACTCTTTCATGCGTTGTCCATCTATATAACATGAGAACCGCTCGCATGTAAAATTTATGCTGCGATGAAATATCAAATGTTTCAACACTATGCTCCCACAAAAATTATAACTCATAAATCAATGGCTGTAGGAATATATCAAGTGATCTTCTCAGATGATCTGGACCGTAAACTAGAATAGAGAGAAACAAAACTCTCTACACATGCACATAGCTGGTGCCAAATTGTAAGGTGTTACAATTAACGGCCACAACAAATATTATCTACCATGCTTTCTAAAAGGGTTGAAACTATCTGTACATAACCCATGGTATACATTTAAGCAAAATCCAGATAGAGCAATTGAAAATATTTCCACGCTTTTGCATCTAACGGATGTGTAATCTCTCCATCTTGACGATGATCTGCATGCCATCTCATTGCCTCAGCAGTGCGCTGAGATTGATATAGCCTTTTCAACCTGTCCGTTAATGGTAAATACCATATCCATTTAAATATAATCGAAAATCTGCTAATTTTTTCATGAAACCGTGGTTTACGAAAGAATTAACACGTTTTGTGGTTTTTATTTTCTCTCCAATATATCATGCAGTTGTCGATGCACACATCTATCATCTGATATGGAAAACCATGACCAGCCACCAGTTTTTGAACCTCGTAATATAATGCTGGTGAAAGATTATCTTCTGGTAAAATATATTTCACAAAATCAGTAAAAACATCAACACATTCTTCCGAAAAATTGTAGTTTGTCTTAATGTTCATAATCCTACTAGCCGATGATAACAGTGAATGACCTTCTCTACATCTGCTATATAGTGGTTGGTTAAATGCGTCTAACATATCAAAAGACTTGTGCGCTTCTAAATTAGGTTCTTCAACCCTATAAATATCACAACCCGACGGATGCGTATTCTCTCTTAATGCATTATCACCATCTGAACTGTACCTATAACTACATCTTCTTCTGTTCTAGGTTCTCTTAAGCTATATGTAGCATATGGTGTATCTGTAACATATGATGCACTAGTACTACCATATTCGTAATTCCACCATTCTCCATGTAAATACCAAATCTTATACTCCAGTGTAAATCCATGATGGTATATGTGATTTTAAACTAACTCAACTTTAATATTAATATTATTCTCGCAACCTTATCATTTTTTTTTCTACCATGATTATTTTCGACCAATTTCATGAACTCATATATACTTCTTGCATAATAATCTTTTAATAGGTTGGACTCCTTATCCAAGACCAAAAACATCCACTAACTTTTGCAATTTCTTTTTTAATGTTTTGGATTTGTTAGAAAATCGTGAAGTGAGCAAACATATATAATATAAGTGGATGTCGAAAATCCGTCGAAAATCTGTGGGATCTCACCAACTGGTCTGATCGCCTACCGATCTCACCCAACGGGCGTGGTCTCACTAAACAGGCGAATCACCTAACGCGTCGAAATATCGTCAGAAAAACTGTAGAAAAACCATCAGAAAAACCATCAGAATTCTGTCGGAATAGTTACGAAAATTTCAACGATTAGAAATCCTTCAGAATTTTTCCGTAGTTGTCGAAGTTTCCGACGATTTTTTAATAGTTTTTTTCTGACGGAAATCTAGCAGATTTTGACAGAAATTCTGATGAGTTGGCCATCAGAAATTTCCACTGAAACCCAGTCTGTTTTCTTGTTGTGCCAGCAGGATAAAATCCCAGGATACATAGTGAAATTTTTTCGAATGTCCACTTTGAGAAGACCTTTACGAGTGTTATTCTTCCTCCCGAACCCCTGCACCAACTCTGTAGCAAGTAACATATTCTCAACCAAGATCCACCCATTAACAAAAAAACAGACTGGAAATGGAAGATTATATCCGGCAACAGGTTCCAAGTTTTCTGGCTAAGAACTTAGACGTTAACTTGTAAATTGCATTAAAACAGGATATTGGGCCTAACCCTCCAATCTTATCTGTTCCAATATTTTTTGGAACTAGAGTAATAGCCGTATTGTTTAACAATCTGACATGAGACAAAGAACTCTTGGACCGCCACAGTAAGATCATGACCAATACCATCCAAAAATTTCCTGAAGAATTCTCCCGTGTAGCCGTCTGGGCCAGGTGATTTATTGGACGGCAAACTGAAGAACTCTTTTTTATGCACTTTATTAGAAATATTATATTACAAATTATAAAAATATGTAAAAAACAAATTAGTATGAGCGATTTATTTTTATAAAAAGAAATAGTACTCCTACAAGTCTACAATACATTTCACGTTTTTAGAAGTACTCAGTTTTAAAATCTCACCTACATTATCCTCCCATGAAATTAAAAAGCTTGACAAGAGAAAACAGGAGTAGCTAGGGTCTTAATGAAAATGGGTGTTGCTCCAAGCTCCTCTGCTTTTACTACACAAGTAGATTCATAATATGTTCCATCATAATTCAGAAACCTTTCTGTCAATGGAGATAATCAATAATGACAATGTACCATTTCCACCAAATTTAGAGTAGTGCATTTAAAACTAGTTTGATTATATGTAAGCAAATTTATGGGCAGTCCGAAGTTGGAGCTCCCCTCTTTCTATTATGGGCATTGAATTAACAAATTTAGCAAGTGACTATTGCAAAACTCATTAACATCTATTTCTCTACTTAGGAGTAACAAAGGACACTATTTAATAGCCGCCAACTTTTCTGTCTAGATGATAATAGTATATGGAAGATTAAGGGCAGACAGCCAGACAGCACACTTTTAATCAGTTATTATTTTATAGTACTATAAATTTTTCTGGTTACTAACTTAAAGTATTTCAAATCTAAAGAAAATTATAGTGATAGAATAGATAAACTGAATTGGAAAACCTATCAAAGTTCTTGAACGTCTCTATATTGCTCTAAAATACATGCAAAAGTTGTTATATATCTTTTCATGCATCTCGATATTTACAGCTAGGTGTTGCGAGAAGATCTTTGCATGTAGAAAAGATAAACAGGAAAAAAACAAATCTAAATGTTGATATAATATTAATTAATTAACTACTTATAAATTTGACATGTAGATGAAATCTATTAGTCAATCACATTTCATTTTTGTGACTGTTAATTTAGCTGTACGCATTACGCTTTGACAAAAATTATAAAGCAAAGTATCAAATAATTAGTAATTAGAACATAAGAGATACAAGAGAATCCCATATTCATTAAAAATAATTACCAAGACCCTAAAATCTTTGTATGAATCTTGGACCAATAAATTAGTGTTGGTGAACTATCAAAGCTTCCTCTCATTCATAAAGATGAACGAAAAGAAGCTTATGCTTCATCTTATTATATAAACCCCATCAAACCTACTCATTTTTTTGGCTCTGATCTAAATATACAGAATCACATAATCTTTCACCATAATGAGTTTTCAAATATTATGGCTATCTCGCATAATTCTCATCGTAACATTCATATCCCATGGCTTGTGTTTTCCAGATCAAGGTACAATATTTAATTGTTTCTTTACGTACCATCATTCAATGTGTGACGATATAATATTTGGACTTTAGTATCAGTGCAGTGAAATCTTTTTTTCTTCTTTTCCCCTTGAAGCTGGGTATTATAGATTTATGAAAGATGCAACATTTGCACCAATGTTTGCTCGCTACGATTACATAATCATCGGAGGAGGAACCTCCGGTTGCGCGTTAGCCGCAACGCTTTCTCAAAACGCTACGGTTTTGGTTCTTGAACGCGGCGGCTCGCCTTACGATAACCCGAGAGCGACAGATATTGGAAACTTCGCCACAACACTCTCAAACACATCACCTAAATCTTGGTCGCAGCTTTTCGTCTCTGAAGACGGCGTTTACAACACACGTGCACGCGTACTTGGTGGAGGCTCGGTGCTAAACGCTGGATTCTACACACGTGCGGGGGAAGACTACGTGAAGGAGGCTGAGTGGAAGAGTGATGAAGTGCAAGCTGCTTACGAGTGGGTCGAGAAGAAAGTAGCGTTTAAACCACCGATGCTAGGATGGCAAACCGCGTTGAAAGACGGGCTTTTGGAGGCTGGAGAGTTTCCGTACAACGGTTTCACGTACGATCATATCTACGGGACCAAGATCGGCGGTACGATCTTTGATCATGCTGGTCAGAGACACACCGCGGCTAATTTGTTGGAATATTCTAATCCGGACACGATTGCTGTCTATTTGCACGCTATTGTTCACAAGATCCTCTTCACCACCAAAGGTATCTGATTGATCTACAGTTCTTTTGTTCGTTTTTTATTTATTTATTTATTTTTTTTGGATTAGAAGGAAACAAATTCGGTTTATTTCGATTTGGTTTTGTTTGAACATTACGGTTCAGTGTCTGTTTATATATATATATATGTCCTCTACTTTGGATATGAAAACTATGTTTTGGACAGGAAGGCCAAGACCAAAAGCATACGGAGTGATATTTCAAGACGCAAATGGAGTGTTACACAAGGCAGAGCTGGCAAAAAACGCAATCAACGAGGTGATTTTGTCCGCGGGAGCTATCGGGAGCCCGCAGCTGCTGATGCTGAGCGGCGTGGGTCCTATGGCTCATCTTGCGGCTCACGGGATTAAACCGGTGGTCTTAGATCATCCAATGGTCGGGCAAGGGATGGGAGATAATCCCATGAATGCCATCCTTATTCCTTCTCCTACGCCCGTAGAAGTTTCTCTAATACAAGTCGTTGGGATCACAAAGTTTGATAGTTACATCGAAGGAGCAAGTGGTGTAATCTTCTCTTATAGTTGGACTCGTAATTTTTTCGATGGCGTTTTGAATTACCTTAACGAGGTATAATAAACGTTATTACAACATTATTATTTACTAATGAAATAACTATGTGTGCTAATGTTTTGTTTTTCTTTCTTTCATTGTGTAAGATGAAGACAAGCCGTACTACCACATCTACATCACTCTCGACTCAATCCATCACAGATTTTTTCAAATCCATAGATCCATTATTGAATGCGACCACGAAAGCCGGTTTAATCCTCCAGAAAGTCGCGGGACCGGTTTCGAGAGGTCACTTGGAGCTTAGGAACACAAACCCAAATGATAATCCCTCAGTGAGATTTAACTACTATCAAGAGCCAGAGGATCTAAAGAAATGTGTTGAAGGGATTACAACTATCATTAAAGTGATTAACTCGAAAGCATTTTCCAAATTCAAGTACCCGGACACGACCATACATAGCTTGCTCGATCTAATACTGAGAGTTCCAACTAATCTGAGGCCGAGACACGTAACCTCAGTGTTTAATTTAAAACAATTTTGCATCGACACTGTGATGACTATTTGGCATTACCATGGAGGTTGCCAAGTTGGAAAAGTAGTAGACAAGAATTACAAAGTTATAGGTATTGATGGTTTAAGGGTTATCGATGGATCAACATTTCTCAAGTCTCCGGGGACTAATCCTCAAGCTACGGTTATGATGCTTGGAAGGTAAATGCATAAAAAAAAATGCAAAACGTCTTGAACATTTGATTAAGAAATGATTGTTTTTTGTAGGTACATGGGACAAAAGATTCTTCGAGAGAGGGAGGCTTTCAGAAAAAAGAACGAAGAAGCATGATATATTACTTTTGAGAATATATGCTAAAAGAATCATGAACTTGGAATCAATGTATGATGATGAACCAAAATAGTACGTCGTCCATGTTCTGTTTCTACTATGTATAATAATGGTGGAATCTTTAAAATTCAGATGGTTCTTGTGCGTACTAGATGCTTTGATTTTAAACTTGCCAATTACACTTTCAAAGAAGTGGCTTGGAAAGTGAAGCATCAGCCTAAAAGGAGGATAATATATCCTTTGAGCATATGCGGTTGCTACAACAAAATTGCAGGAGAAAATTGAAAGAAATCAGTAAAAGGGCAAATTCAACTTTTTCAAGGTCACTATAATCAGTGAGAGAACATTATTGCTCACAAGGTTGAAGTTGAGTCTTTGCCAAAGGAGAGTTGCCCTTTTATCTATTGATTGCTTCTACTAAATTTCTGCTGCTTTTACTTTTTATTTGTTGTTGGAAATTCTGGGCAGCCAAAGTTTTCAGGGATATCTAACTCTACGGATTTCCGTCCTCATTTGTCTCAAATTGTCAGTGTACCTAAATGTTCAGATACGGGTTTGTGACATGAATAGTGTTGCAATTTTATTACTATTTTGTGAGGAAATCGCGAATAAGTTTTTTTTTTAATACTAATTTTTGCAACGGAATTAGGAAGTAAATTCTTTGACGGAATGCATTTTGACGGAATCGCGAATAAGTTTTGTTTGACGGAATGATAATTTGAAATTTCAAAAAAAATAAATCATAAAATAATAAGTAATTGCATTTTTGTTGCAGAAAATAGCTAGTAAATATAAAATTGTTGATCATAAATATAAGCATCTCCATCTAAATAGAGATCTTAAGAGAGTTTCTTAAGAAAAAATTAATAATAAAAAAATAAGAAAAAGAGAGAGAATGTGACAAAGCTAAAAGCATGTATCATCTAATTAAAAATAAATAAAAAATAAAAGTTAAAATTTTTTTGATTAAGAACGTCTAAGTAGAATGAGATTTTAGAGACGGTCATAGTATTATTGGTTTAATATTTAAATAATAATATAATAATTTTAAAATTAATAAAATTAAACATAATTTATTAAAATATTATTATTTTTAGAAATTCACTGAATATCATTGATGCTATGTTTAAAGGGACAATGTTCATCGGATATCACTAAACATAATTCATTAAAGATTCATCTACGAGGGACACACCAACAGGTTGAGGAGACGGGAAAACGACAATGTTCATCGGATTATCTCCCATACCTTGTTCAACAATGGGTTGATCTAGGACCACATGATTTATCTTGTGGGCTTCAAGATGAGCCGTAGGACCCACGCCGCTCAGCATCAACAGCTGCGGGCTCCCGATGTCACCCGCAGACAAAATCACTTCGTTCATTTCTTTTTTTCGCCAGATCTGCCTTGTGGAACACTCCATCCGCGTCTTGATATATCACTCCGTACGCATTTGGCTTCGGTCTTCCTATCCAAAACAAAGTTTTTACATATCCAAACATATAGAAATAAGTTAAGGAAATATGAGTATGACATCCATTACCTTTGGTGATTAAGAGGATCTTGTGAACAGAAGCGTGCAAGTAGACAAAAATTGTGTTCGGATTAGCATTCGCTAACAAATCCACGACGGAGTGTATATTACCCGCACGGTCGAACATCGTACTGCCAATCTTTGTCCCGTGGATATCATCAAGCGTAAAACCGTTGTAAGGTAGCACGTGGCTCAAACACGAGTTTCTTCTCGACCCACTCGTTAGCAGCTTCCACTTCCTCCATCTCCCACCCAGCCTCTTCCACATAGTCATCGCTACCACGTGGATAGAATCCCGCGCTTAGCGCCGAGCCTCCACCGATAACACGTGGCCGTATGTTATAGACGCCGTCCTCGGAGATGAAAAGCTGCGACCACGAGTTTGGTGTGTTATTTAAGAATGTGTTAACGCCCGAATCTTCCATTATGCTTTTTAGAGAAGTCTCTTCATTGCCACCAGAACCGGATCCAATACCCTCGCCATATTATCTATCATTATTGATCCACTTCTTCTAAAGAGTAACGATGTTTTGATGGAGGAATGATGACCTGATTTTAATCGTGAGGTCAATAGTACATACCATGAATGAGGAAGGTCGATAGCAGGTAGTTTCGGGGAAGAGGATCGATCTCCTAAGAAGAAAAAGATTGTAAAGTCGCTTTTTCTTAAAAATACACAAATATATTTGGTTAGACATTGGCTTAATATTTCTTACAAAACACATTTTAAACCGGCTGGGGTAACACCATTGTCAAGCAGTTTATTTTAGTTAAGGTGGCTGGCTTCTGGAACTCCAAACAGCTGTTTTTATTTTGTGTTATATATATATATATATATATATATATATAGCAATGACATATTTTGTAGTTATTTTAGAAAATAATTTCAAACCAAATTAAATCATATATAAAATTTTAGATTTGGGTGCCTACAAAATGAGATTACTCATATGTTTGGTGATCATTTGGATCTTTTTATAAAATGTTCCTCAACTATTTGTTATAATTTTTATTTTGATATAGAAATTTTAACAGTTTTAGTAATTTAGATTTATTTATAAAATGAAAATGATTGTATTTGAAAAATGTTAATAGTCATCTAACCAATTAAAAAGTATATTTTTGTAAACAAATAAATATGTGTATTTTTGTAAAGTGGTATCACGAAAATGGTAATTTTAACATTTTTTAGAAGTAATAATTTTTTGTATAATTTTTTCTAATGTATATATATATATATATATATTTAAAAATTATAATAATTAATTTTATTATATATTATACTTTTGACAGATGTTAAAATATTTAATCATTTTATTGCCATATATCGTGATAATGTTGATTATTCAAAATTAAAGTCCGCTTTTTAATGAAACTCATTAAGATAAAAGTCAATTGATTAATGCTTTTCTATTAAATCGAAGAAAGGCACATCATATTAAAAAGATGAATACTAACCATCTTAGGTTAAAAAGGTAACTAAAAATTGACAACATCAAGAAGAGCATATATTGGTCTCATCTTTAATGATCGAATAATATTCCTTCTCTTTTGCGGAAGCAACTCTCTCTCGAAGAATCTTCTGCCCCATGTATCTACACAAAACACTCCAACATTAATATATTATTTAAGTCTATAACATGCATATATCATTTATGGATCGTTTTTTTTTCATTATACCTTCCGAGCATCATGACCGTGGCTTGAGGATTAGTACCCGGAGACTTGAGAAACGTGGATCCATCGATGACCCTTAAAGCATCAATGCCAAAGACTTTGTAATTCTTGTCCACCACTCTTCCAACTTGGCAACCTCCATGATAATGCCAAATAGTCATCACGGTATCAATGCAAAATTGCGTCAAGTTGAACATTGCGGTCTCGTGCCTTGGCCTCAGATTGATGGGAAGACTCAAAATGAGATTGAGAAGCTCACGTGCAGTTGCATTCGGGTATTTGTAATTAGAAAATGCATGCGAATTTATCACTTTAATAATAGTTCTAAGTCCTTTAACACACTTCTCAAGGTCTTCGGGCTCTTGGTAGTAGTTAAATGTCACAGAAGGGTTATCATCTGGATTCGTGTTCCGGAGTTCTAAGTAACCTCTCGAGACCGGACCGTCAACTTTATTGACGATCAAGCCATCAATTTCCATCACGTTCAATCGAAGATCAATGGATCTGAAAATGTCTGTGACTGATTGGGTGGAGAGGCTTGTCTGCACAATGTGTCATAAATAAAAACACATGTTGTCTAGTGAGCTTAGATGATCATTTATAATACCTTCAATGTATTTATACTTTACCTCGTTGAGAAGATTTAAAACCCTATCGAAGAACCTACTGGTCAAGTTATAAGAGAGACTTAAGCTACTAAAGCCTTCAATGAAACTATCAAACTTCGTGATCCCAACGACCTTTATGAGGGACACTTCTACAGGTTGAGGAGATGGGACGATAACACTGTTCATCGGATTATCTCCCATCCCTTGTCCAACCATGGGATGATCTAGGACCACAGGATTCACCCCATGGGCCTCAAGATGAGCCCTAGGACCCACACCGCTGAGCATCAATAGTTGAGGGCTCCCAAGGGCACCCGCTGACAAAATCACCTCATTCATTGCGTTTTTTGCCAGCCCTGCCTTGTGGAACACTCCATCCGCGTCCTGATATATCACTCCGTACGCCTTAGGTCTTTGATCTCCTGTCCAAAACATGAGACTACATATCCAACAACCAATATATATATATATATATATATATATATATAAGTTATGAAACAAAAAAGGTGTTGATCAGTAAATACCTTTAGTGGTGAAGAGGATCTTGTGAACAATAGCGTGCAAGTAGATAATAATTTTGTCTGGACTAGCATACTCTAACAAATCTGCGGCAGAGTGTCTATGGCCAGCACGGTCGAAAATTGTACCACCGATCTTCGTCCCGACCATATGATCGAACGTGAAACCGTTGTACGGTAACACACCAGCCTCCAAAAGCCCATCTTTCAAAGCTGATTGCCATCCCATTATTTGTGGCTCGAACACAAGTTTTCTCTCGACCCACTCGTAAGCAGCTTCCACTTCATCCATCTCCCACTCAGCCTCCTCCACGTAATACTCTTCCGCACGTGAGTAAAACCCAGCGTTCAGCACAGAGTCTCCCCCAAGGACGCGCGCACGTACGTTGTAAACGCCATCGTTGGAGATGAAAGGCTGCGACCATGAGTTTTTTGTGACGTTAAATAGTGTGTTGGAGAAGTTTTCCATATCGGTGGCCATCGGATTGTCGTAGGGAGAGCCGCCACGTTCGAGAACCAAAACGCTGGCGTTTTGAGAGAGAGTTGTGGCTAGTGCACAACCTGAGGTTCCTCCTCCGATGACTATGTAGTCGAAACGAGCATAAGTTGGTGCTGATGTTGCATCTTTCATAAATTGGTAGAACCCTGTTTTTTACAGAAACAATTTTCATAACATTTAAATTCGTACTAACAATAAACTAACAATTTGTTTAAAAATAAATAAATAAATAACCGACAAATGTTATTGAACATTTCATCACAGATTGAATGTGGATGGTACATGGGTTAAGATTGTACCTTTTATGGGAATAACAGAAACCTTGTAGTATAAAAATTGTGACGAGAACTAAAGTAAAAAAATGAAAACCCAATAAAGCGTAAAATTATTTTTGCTTTGTAAATAAAAATAAAACAAAGTATACGGTTCATGCGCTTTATATACTAACGAAGATGAATAATAAAAAAGAGTATGAGCCTCTTGTTCAAATTTGATTACTTCCCCAGTTTATGGGTTTTTTCGTCTAACCAAATGATTTTATATTGAATTATGCACTAAACTCCGGAAACTACAGCCAACAATATAGGTTCACACCATATTAGAAAAATAATTTGGTAATTTTTGTTGGAAAGATAAAATTACTCTCGTTCCCAAAGAAAGCAATTTCACATCTTGCACACGACAAAACTCGTGTAGGCTCGTAGCGTGAAGTGCTCTTTTTTTTTTTAAGGAACGACTCCACGTAATTTTTTTTTTCTCAACATTCTCATTGGAAATATTAAATAGTATAATAAAAAATCCAACTACTCCACTGTAACTAGTCTTAAAGCAAATGAAAGCAGACACGAATTTTACCCAAACAATATAAGTTCACATCATACAATGATAAAAAAAAATTGTTTATTTTTTACAAAAAGTAAATAAGATACTGTATATATCTGAGAGAAGATATTGAATAATCAAACGTCAACAACTAGCTAGTTGTTTGTACATGACGAAACTGATGCAGCGTGAAATGTCATTCTTTCCCTCGTGTTCTTTTGGTATTTTCTTCCTTTTCGATTCAATTTTTAGTTGAGAATCCCAATATGATTTCTGGCTTGTTTTTGATTAATAGTAGTAGATACAAAAGCTTTCGTCTTTGTTCAACTCTTTCCATATTTCGTTGTTGTTGTAATGCCATTGCCATGTACTAATTGGGTTAGAATTTAAATAAAGTTGCGCAACAATTGGATCGTCATTATTTCAGGTTTAAAAAGAATGACAATTCAACTCCTTCTACTATTAATATATTACCAAATTACCGATTATGCCTTGAGAGTTTCCTTTCTTTGAAAGATGCGAGCAATAATCCAAGAACAATACTTTTAATGACATCTTAATATTAATTCTCATGCTTCTTCCAGAATTCCGTGGAAACCCACTCTCTCTCGAAGAATGTTTTCTCCCATCTACCATAGTGCATGATCCAATATTAAAGATAAGTATAAAGTATTTATACGAATAAATCGTGAAGATAAATTCTAAACATAAATTATATATGTTTAGGATATATCTTATGTAAAATTGGTAAGTTGGATATACTATAAGGTTTATAAGCCGATTTATTTTGTGTATTGATACTAAAATGACCAAAAGTTGTAAATAAAAAAGTTCAGAGATCAAATTTTTCTGGTGAACAAAAAGGCATTGGTTTCGGCTAGTATGTAGACTATTTTGAAGAAAGATTTGCTGATTATAAATGAAATATATAAGAGAAATTATCTACCAGTTTTCGGCCATTCATTTACTCAAATTCTTTTTCTTGATTTTTTTAACACCAAAGTTCACACCCGATAAAATTGTTAATTTTCGGATTAATGTATTGCATTTTTAAACATTCAAACTCTAATTAGTGTTTTCACAATGAAAATTCATTAAATTATTTAATTTTTATTGAGTCATTCCAAGTTAAACAATAATTTTGGATAACATATATAATACTTAAAAATAATAAACAAAATTGAGTAAAATAGTAAAAAGACTCAAAAATTGATCCATCCATCCGTGTAACCAATAAATTTCAGAAATTTCTTGAGGCCAAAATAATATGTTGATCCCTCCCAAGATCGATAGATATATCCCATGATCAATATCTATACATATATTAAGTTTTAAAATATATTAATAATTAATATATCAGTTAAAAATTAAAAATTAACGAAAATTTTAATATATCCTTTCTCAATAACTATATCATGTAAAAAGACCAATTAACTCAAATTTTTATAAAAAAAATATTTATTAATCAAGTTAATCATTTTTAACATCTCATATATAATTAGTACAATTTTGCTAAACAAAATTCTTTATAAATAAAAAATGAAATTTATTATGAAAAAAATTTAAATTTATAAGTAGTTCTAAAATTTCACAGATGATTTTATTCCTTCTACTTTACTATCAATTTTGAGATTTTTCTTATAAAGAAATGTAAAAGAAATAGTTATATCTTTCTAATTTAATTTATGACAACAGGTGTCTAAAATGGAAGTGCAAACTTTCAAAACGAAAATGCTAGTTTCCAATAAGTTAAAAAAAAAACAAAATTTTGGAAGCATAATAAAAGCAAACTTTTGGAAGTTTTCATAAACTTCCGATTGTCCGATTTTGAAGCGTGAAGCGGTCATCCAACAAAGCTTGCGTATTATCTAGAATATCCAACAATTCTGCTTTGAGAATTTTTTATTTTTTATATTTTTGCAAGACGCAAGCAACAATCTAATAAGACGATTTTTGAACATATTGCAATTTAAAATTTTGAGAACATATCCAACACGGACTATTTTAAAAATATTTTATCATTATAAATATATGAAAAGGAGAGCGTATGAGATGCGTTTCTCATACGAGAGAAACTTTAAGAAATTTATTAGAAACTTTTGTTCCATTTTAAATTTTTTGATTGGTTCAATTCTTTATTTTATTCTGTAATTAATTATATTAAATATTAATATTAATAATATATCTACCTGTTCTCATGCTTCTCTTAATTTCCGACGAAAAGCTATCCTCTCTCGAAGAATTTTCTGTCCCATGTACCTACAAATATCACTCCCCCACTTATATCTTAAATATTTTTTAGCTACAACATGTTATTAGACCATTTGGTTTTTGCACTTAATTACCTTCCAAGCATCATAACCGTCGCTTGAGGATTAGTTCCTGGAGACTTGAGAAATGTCGATCCATCAATAACCCTCAAAGCATCTATACCCAAAACTTTATAATTTTTGTCCACCACCTTTCCAACTTGGCAACCTCCATGATAATGATAAATAGTCGTCACCGTGTCGATGCAAAACTGCTTCAAATTGAACGTTGATGTCACGTGCCTCGGTCTCAGATTGGTGGGAAGGCTCAGCATGAAATTGAGCAGCTCACGTGCGGTCACACTTGGGTACTTGTACTTGGAGAAGGCCTTGGAATTTATCACTTTAATAATGGTTGTAAGCCCTTCAACACACTTGTTCAAATCCTCAGGTTCTTGATAGTAGTTGAATGTGACTGAAGGGTTATCATTTGGGTTCGTGTTCCGGAGCTCCATGTGACCTCTTGAGACCGGTCCATTGATTTTTTGGAAAATCATACCCCCATTTATCATCACGTTCAATTCATGGTCGAAGGATTTTAAAAAGTCTCTGATGGATTGGGTCGGTAATGTTGTAGATGTAGTACTGTTTGTCTGCATAATACGTCATACGAAAATAAACATATATATTAGTCTCATAATATATATATATACTCTCTATATTTCATTTTATATTTTTCAGAATTCAAACGTTGAATAAATTTCTGTTAGACAAAATCAAACAATATAAAGAAGACGAAAAGAATCAATAACACATTGTGTAGATAACGGAGACAATATATAAGACAATAAAGTTTCAAATACCTTGTTGAGAAGATCCAAAACCCCATCGAAAAACCTACGTGTTAAACTATACGAAATATTCAAGCCACTTCCAGCTTCTATGTAACTGTCAAACTTTGTGATCCCAACAGCTTGTACTAAGGACACTTCAACAGGTTTAGGAGAAGGGATGACTACAGCATTCGAGGGGTTATCACCCATCCCTTGGCCCACCATTGGGTTATCTAAGACCACTGGTTTAATCCCGTGAGAAGCAAGATGAGCCATAGGACCCACGCCGCTCAGCATTAACAGTTGCGGGCTACCCATGGCTCCAGCTGACAAGATTACTTCGTTCATTGCATTATTGGCTAGTACTACCTCGTGGAACACTTTATCCGCATCCTGAAATATTACTTTGTACCCTTTTGGTCTCCCACTACCTGTTTTTTGTTAATATAATTTTATTATATTTAAAGATCTATTTTATTTTCCAAGTACTGAAATAAAGAAAATTCATTAAATTCAAGCAAATTATATATTGTGGAAAAAAATATAAGGAAAATTGTTTGTATATAATTAATTATATACAGTAGTTCCTTAAAAAAGATGGTGGGCCAGACAAAAAAAATATATAAAAAAAATGAGAAGTCAATGAATCAATTCAACCGACACCCACAAATTCAAACAATTCGATGTCTAGCTCAGCTTAAAAATCAATAAGGGAATTCCAAAATATTTTTGAAATAAGAAATAGCACCAAAAAATAACCATGTTTCGTGGGTGGTTCTATTCTCTAAGTATATCACATATTTTAAAATATCATCTCTAAACACAGAAACTAAATTTTTTTTTTCTTCAAAAAATCCCCCTAAAACAATTTAGAATATGTAATTAAATACCTGTTGTGGTGAAGAGGATCTTATGGACAGAAGCACCCAAATATACGAAAATATTGTTAGGATTAGCATACTCTAGCAGATTCGCCGCCGTATGTCTATGACCGGCACCGTCAATGATTGTACCACCGGTCTTCGTCCCGTAGATATGATCGTACGTGAAATCGTTGTACGGGTTCACACCAGCCTCCAAAAGCCCATCTTTGAATGCCGATTGCCATCCCATCACTCGTGGCTTGAACACAAGCTTCTTCTCCACCCACTTGTAAGCAGCTTCCACTTCCTCGATCTCCCACTCAGCTTCCTCCACGAAATCATCTCCTGCACGTGTGTAGAATCCTCCGTTTAGCACCGTGCCTCCACCGAGGACACGTGGCCGTGTATTGTAAACGCCGTCCTCGGAGATGAAGAGCTGCGACCACGAGTTTTTTGTGATGTTTAAGAGTGTTCTGGCGAAGTTCCCGGCGTCCGTGGCTGTTGGATTGTCATAGGGAGAGCCGCCGCGTTCAAGGACCAAAACGCTTGCGTTTTGAGAGAGCGTGGCGGCCAATGCACAGCCTGAGGTTCCTCCTCCGATGATTATGTAGTCGAAGCTAGCATAAGTTGGTGCTAGTGTTGCATCTTTGATAAATGTGTAACTCCCAGCTTCATGAGATTTGTATTAATTAAGTATTGAAAGGAATGCTAAGAGTAATCACACATTGAATGGTATATGTATAAGAAACTATTAATGTACCTTCATCGGCATAACACGAGACATGGAAGGTGAGAATTACGACGACAGTAAGACGGAGTAACCGGAATATATGAAAACCCATTCTACTGTAAGATTGCGTTTGCTTTGTTATTTTTGTTTGGAGGGCAAAGAAAAGACTAGCGTTGTATGCGCTACATATATAACCAGATATGCTTAGTTTTAGTTTTGTACTGTTTGTTGTGTATTACTCCATTAGGATACGTATTGTTTAATAGGGTTTGATTGGTTCTCTCTCATCACGTTTACAAGCGACTTCATTAGGATACGTTTGACACAAATTATAGAAACTGAGATATCTGTCCAGATTAAAAAAAAAATTCACAAATCCATCAATTGTTTAATGCTTGCGTTTATGGCTTGATTAGTAATCTAACTGCTTTTTTCTTCTTATTTGCTCACTGGATTAATCTTCTAGTTAAGTACATGTAATTGGGAGACCAAAAACATTCCATCTAGATTGACTTGAATCCTCTATTTAAGTTTGGTATGGTTGTTTTTGTTCTTAGAATTCCTTGTACATATACTACTATGCAAATTACCATGTATTTACGGTTAAATACTCCCTCTATTTCTAAAATAAAAATTATTTCAAAAAGATTATAATAGAATTATTATATCAATACACGACGAGTGGTTTTGCCTGCGGACTTTGAAACTTTTATAATAAATTGATCAATTTCCTAATAACTGTTTTTCTTAAAGCAAACCCTAGAAATATTATATTGGTCTTTAAAGTTTTAACTCCTTAACTAGAAAGGAACTTCCATAGTTATAAATGTTTTAGTGATAATAGCGTAAAAAATGTTTTTGTGATAATTTTTGTTTATATATATATATGTTAATAAACTGTTATGCTTTAGAAAAAAAAAAAATCAACTATATTATATATACATGATAGTCCGTCAACTAACATATATCATATTTTCAACCACTGGATGTAATTTATGGTTTGCTTGCATACTGAATACTTGTAAAATAAGAAATAAATGCTCAAAGTCGTTGACAAAAAAAAATGCTCAAAGTCAAATCTAAGAATTATATAACAAACTGACTAATCACGTTATGCCATGTGAGGTCGAAATGCAATCGTGCAATTACTGCTGAAAATTAGATTCTTTTAAAATTTGGAGATCGAATAAATTCGATAAATATATTTTTTATAACACATAGTCTATGTCATATACTATATGTATAGCTCTTTTGTTATTAATTCTTGTGTATAATTAATAATCACTACAAGTCATGTTCATGTTCATATATGCTGGACTTGACTTTACCCGTAATGTTCACATTATATCTGATATAATCAATGTAACTTAAATCGTTCGATTAGTTATTTGAAGAACACTAGCTAGCGAATAACATATGCTCAATTGTAAATTATAAATACAAATATCAATTCAGTTGGAAAATTTCTTTTAAATTTGCAGATTTTTTATTAGAAATTTTAACATATTTTTTAACATATGAGTTATGATTAAGATTTAAGATTTACCATAAATTTTTTAGTTAAGATTAGTTAACTAATACCAGAAATTTCTCTTAAGGTTGTTAGAAGATTTTTAGTTAAGATTTATCGCAAAATTAATAAATTATTTATTAAATAGTGACAATAACATCAATTAAGAACATATATGTCACTTACTAATCATATAAAATGACGAGACGAAATGTATTCTAATTCAATCGAATTATGTTATTAAAAAAAATTATCTAAAAATATATAGAGTACACGAGTAATAATGAACGTAGATTACAGAATTCTTTTGTACTAAGTCATTATCAGCGCTATAATTAGCAAAATAGCATTGTACCTTTAGACGCTTTACTCAGGTTTACCATCTTTAGTTCCAATAATAATACACCTTCACACGCTTGACTCCGGTTTTGAGAATTCATTCTAACACACACGTATTAACTTACTGGTAACCATGTTGCTTTAATTAAAGCATATATTTCTCTATTATTAACCTCATTAATGCATTAATTCTTTTCAATAAATCTCTTTTTTGTATGCATCCATACAACTTTATTTAGTATGCACTATTAGTTTATTTTTATACTAATATATATATATATGATGTGCTCAAATTATCTCTAGAACTATTCTTAACTTCAGAGATCCAAGTAATATTTAGGAGTCGAATTCACAGATACTCAAAATTCACAAAAATAAATATCAGTTTTCAAATTTAGCTAAACACAAATGATTGTAATTTAAACAGCAAAACAATTAATATAAGTTTGTAGTTGGATGTGAGAAAACACTAGACTAAGGGAAATTCTCATATGAATCAGAATTACAGAGCATACAAACTGTTAATGTTTTATTTTAAAACTGTTTTTGAATTTAAATCACAATATTTAAATCAATCAAATTTCTTTGAAAAAACTATTTATGTCTAGATCTTATAATTCTAAATTTCTGTACAAATTTAAAAGTTTAGACAAACATTAAACATATGTTTGATAAGTTCACAAAATCCATAAACCATATTTTTTTGCAAAAATGTATGTTGGTCGTATAAAATTAATTCAAGAAATCAATAACTCTTTGATGTCTACCAATTATCCTAATATCTAAATTCCAGATTATCAATTTAGAACTAACATTAGTTTCAATCCAAATAAAAAAACTATAAAATTACCCTAACAAATCAGTTCAATCTAATAATTCATCCTTAACTTTTGAAAAACCCTAAATCTAACAGGCAGATTACTCATGATTAATGAAACAGAAACCATTCATTGGATAAATCACATTAAGAAATCAATAAAAAAAAGTAAGAGAGTACTAAATATTCTCTCTCTAAAGTGAACTCTGAATTATATCTTCCAAAAGCTCTATAGAATAGTGTAAAAATAAAAATAAAACATAAATCTTACAATCACTTTGTAAAAATCTAAATAAGTCTAAAATACGAAAATGATTTGTTTGCAAATAAGTCTAAATCACTCGTGGATAATTGTTGTATGTGATCGGTGTCGACCGACACTAAGATGGTATCAATCGACACTAGGTCCAAAGATGCAATCGAACATATTATTGTTCGCTACAATACTCCATTGGTTCCAAAATGCTCTAAAATCTCTCACTAAGCACAAAACAAACATGAACCTACAATGATTAAAAAAACTCAAAAAATACCAAAAAAACTCTAAAAACAGAACTTATATCATGGTCAAAACCATAAAAACTATAATATTACAACATATATATTGGCTAAATAACAAATTATGGATTTTTGTAATTTCTAATATACTTTTCTCATATAAAAAAATTATTGCTGTTAAAAAATATGAACATTGTATTGTGTATATTTTTCTAATCACATTTTTTAAAGAATTTCAAATTGCAAAAACCCTAGCCTCTAAGGATTCTCTCTGAACATTCCTTAAACATTACTCATATTGCAGGCCAGACCGGGCCTACTCCTGTCAAGAAGTCGATACCTCCAACCAAGACCCCCCACCCCTTCCCCAACAACATCCTAACTTATCTCAAGAATCAATTTTTACCTCAAAATCTGTTGTAAGAGTTGAAATGGTTATTCTCTTTATCTCATACATTTCAAATATAAATATTAGGCAGCTGAATGAAAACAGAAATGGATAAAAATTCGTTAATAAAAGTGCTATGCTCTTCTGATAAAATCACAAATTTGATTGGTCTCCAAATATACCAAAATTAATGACTAAAAGCTATCATTTTGAATGGACGTATTCAAAAACAATATCTTATTTTGTAAATTTAAAATACATATATATATATATATTATGAGAGTTATAGTTTAATTCACCAATTACCAATTACTTTTTGGATTAAAAATATTCATAAAACTTAACATTATAAGATTAGAATCCTTCTAATTATTTTTTTTTTAAAATACACTCCAGTCCTATCATTTATTTTCTTTTTTTCTTCTTTTATGGAGCATTGAAAAGCTAAATCCAAAATACAACCGTTGACATCAAAAATCAAAAATTAAATGACGGTTTTCTATTGATATTTAAAAAAATGGAGGAGAGTTGCTTGGATAAAACCCTAAATACATGGATTTTCTACATCCCATTAGACTTGTATTGTGTTTCTGTTTATAATATCAGATAAAATGGAGGAATTATTTGGTAGGTCTAATTTTTAGGATGCATTCAGGTCCTATAATCCTCCGTTCGCGTGCTCCTTTACCAACTTTACCACCCTCTCTGTACAAAATAGTAATACTAATCAGATATATAAACAAAAATTATAATATGATAATTTACACTTTACGATAACAATAAAAATAGAATATTTTGAGGGGTTGGGTCATAATAAACAACAGAAAATCAGTATTATTTTCTTTTTCTTTTCATCTTGTGGAGCTTAGCATGTAAGCATTGTAAATATAAGGAAACAAAAGGGGAAAAGAAAACACTTTCTTGACCACTAAAATTCTACGCGTTCTTAAAAGAAAACTCGGGGAAACATTACAAAAGTGAAATGCACACTTTTCAGTCTTTTCTTGATAGTAATCATTATTCCCGACTAGTTTTCTCTTTTCTTCACATTTTCTGTATATAATCGTTGTACCACTGTAACTATCTCATATAATTATGTAAGACCACCACATTAAAAATTATACATAGCCCAACGCAATCTTAGTCATTCAGACATAGTATTGACCTTTTGGTGAAAGAGCTCATAATCTAGTGGTAAGTGGGGTAGGAGTCTTTTCATCTGGGTTCGAGTCTCCGGTAACATTTTAAGTGATGAGATCAAGTAGTGCAGTTGGTAAGTCGTTATCTCTGAATTTCTCAATATCACTTCACAATCGGGATTTAAACTCTGCACCTTATCTATAATAAATCACTTACCTGTATGGATATGGTTTAATCACTAGGATAAGCGTTAAAAAAAAAGTATTGAGTTTTGAGAAGTTTTGTAATATAAAAGATGAAACTAATAATAAAAAGAATGTGGTTCAATAATATTCTTATAAAATTTCAAACGTCAAAGTAAGATGTTACTTTTGTCTATGTCCCAAGAGAAACCAATTTGTTGGCTGAGTATATAGTGAAACAGTCCCTCTGTGCTTTTGCCTTGTTACAAAGGGGGAATTTTATGCCTTAAGAACTAATGAATGTTTTTCTCAAAAAAAGAAGTAATGAATATATTAATTTTAGTTAGAACCAAAAAAAAAAAGAGTTCATAACTTACCATTTTACCATCATATAGGAACACTTTCATCATATCGACATTTTCTAAATGTTCTGTAAGTATATATAAGGTTATGAAAATACGATAAATTGCTATCATCATGAAATCCTCGTTTAGACTCGAACAAATAAAAAGAATCAATCTATATTCGTAGAAACATTTATCACACTATATTTTAAGGGGCTTTTGCAAATCAATCCTCCATTATGTTTTTTTTTTGCAACTGTACCCTTCACTTGTAAAAAGTGTAGGTTAAACCATCAAGTTCAAGTCAAACCGCAATATAGCATTTGATCGTGTGTATATTTTGCAATCTGTATAAAATCGTGTATCAGCTATTAAAACTACGTCTCTTTAGTATTTTCTTTAAAAGACAAAACTGAGATTCGAACTTACGAAGTTTAAATGAAATCATAAACACAACCATTTTGCCTCGACCATTTTAATTTTAACTAATAATTATTTCTTCAGCTCAACATATATCTATTAATCATGTTCTCCAATCAAAGATTGATTTTGTAAGATTACGTCAATTACTGATTCATCAAGAGTTTTTGGAGATTCCCGGTAGCTATAAACAGAATTACTCCAATACTAGTTTTTGATGCTCCTCGGTACTTGCTCAGCAGAGAAAACAACTGTTCTAAAATGGCGGCTGAGGTCATCGTATGCTGCGAGCTTGAGTAGGAGAGTTTCTGAAAGCGGTGAGAACGATCCATGTGGGAGATTGAAATTGATTGACCAGAATCTAAAATGGGTCATGGAGTAAAGAATGAGAGTGAACGAGAGTACATACTGCTTCGGTGGAGACGACAATCTCACTGCTTTCTCTTCGGCTTCATGGTGGACTCGGAGGCAGTTGTAAGAGAGATTGATGGTTCATTCAACATCTCAATCATTCAACACCAACTTAAACTTAGATTTATACATATTACTAAATAATGCCAGAGATGGCTTAAAGGACCAGAAAGCAAATCCGAACCGTTCTATCTCCACATGAGTACTCTAGCACCATATCCTGATTATTTTAAATGTTCTCAAGACTAAACTTAAATAATTCAACGTAAGTTTTTGCATTTTTCAATGCATTTCATATTTTTCTAATCTGTAATCGAAACATAATAATTATTTCGTGACTGTGCTATATTATGATATGGTAAAAGACAAAAGAAACAAGCATTTGTATTAGTCTTAGGTGCGCTGCTACTTTATAACTTTAGACTTTAACGTTATTTAACACAAGCTATGCTCATGACTTCACAATACAAAAACAAATCAAATCAATTTTTTTAAAAAAAAATGCACCGACCATCTTCCGGTGTTTCACCACTACCAAACTGTCTTCACGGCTGCTTCTCGTCGTCACCATTCCACGGAATCGTAGCTGCCTCAAATCCACCACCAGATTCAACTCCCACAATCACTTCCGCCACTCTCCGCCGTAATTTCGCTCAAACCACCGCCTCCACCATTTTCCCGGAGACCCATTTCATCGACCCGAACTCGCTCCCTTCCCTTCAAGGATCCTTCTCCGATTTCATCCAAGCTTATCCCAATTACACCGACACTTATAAGATAGACCGCATAAGATCGATGGTCTTCACCTCCAATAGAACTTCTGCTTTCAGACTCGTCTCCGAGTCTTACCCGTTCAACTCAAAACGGAAGCTTTTGACTGTTTACGACTACGAGAGCGAGGCTGTGGATGAAATTAACAGAGCCTCTGAGAAACGTGGAGCCAAAGTAGCTGCCGCCGAATTCTCATGGCCAAAGCTGAAAATCTGTTCGTCCAAGCTGAGAAAGATGATCACTTCCGGGATAAGCTGAAGCAAGAAGAAGAAAGGTATTTTCGTTTTTCCACTTCATTCTAAGGTTACGGGATCTCGGTATCCGTATCTATGGATGAGTGTCGCGCAAGAGAACGGGTGGCATGTGATGATCGATGCTTGCGGTTTGGGACCTAAGGATATGGACAGCTTCGGTCTTTCGATTTATAATCCTGATTTCATGGTGTGTTCGTTCTGCAAAGTTTTTGGATAGAACCCTTCAGGATTCGGTTGCTTGTTGGCCAAGAAATCCACCATTTCTGTACTTGAATCTTCTACTGGTTTAGGTATGGTTAACCTCGTACCTACCGAAGATCCAATTTCATTACACGCTTTGGAAATAAACCGGACGCATACAAAATCGGAAGAAACAGATAGCTTTAGTTCTGGGATCGAATACAGAGGTCTAGATCATGTGGACTCACTTGGGTTGGTCGCAACAGGAAACAGATCAAGATGTTTGATCAATTGGTTGGTAAGTGCTATTTACAAACTTAAACATTCTACAAGTAGTCGTCTCGTTAAAATATACGGTCCAAAAGTTAATTTCAATCGAGGACCAGCGATTGCATTCAATCTATTCGACCAAAGCGGAGAGAGAATCGAACCTTTCATTGTGCAGAAGTTAGCCGATTGCAGCAATATCTCACTCAGACAAGGGGTCTTGAAGAAAATCTCGTTCGAAGAGGATTACGAAGGTGTGAAAGATAGGGTTCTTGAGAAGAGAAAGAACGAATCGGGGATCTCTGTTCTCTCTGCCGCGTTAGGGTTTCTCGCTAATTTCGAAGATGTTTATAAGCTTTGGATTTTCGTTGCTCGGTTTTTGGATTCAGAGTTTTTGGAGAAGGAGAGTGGGAGATGTGGAAATCATGTTTTTGAGTACAAGAGCCGTGAAGTAGTGTAGTTTGTACGTTTAGCCTAGTTCTGGTTCGGTTAACCAGTTTGGTTATAAGTTGTGTAACTTTTAACCATGAAGTCTGCTCTGTTTGTTCCTTAGTTTTGTGGAATGCCAACTTCTTTTTTTTTTAAAAAAAAAATACAATGAATAAAAAACAGAGATCATGCAGAAAAGTTAATAATACAAACAAAACCTTTTATCAAATAATAAGACTAATCAAAACAAAGATTTTGAAAAAAAAAGGCTCAACTGTTTAGGAAAAAAAAGGTCCAAAGACTAATAATATAAACAGAACGAAATCGTGGTGTGGAAATAACAGAGACTGAACAAACTAGGGTTTTACCAAAGATGGAGCAAAGAGAAGAGAACATCGTAAATATCAAGAGAAGAAGAATAAGAATACAATCTTCAACGTTATCAAATTCAACGTCGTCCTTTCCTCTTGATCTCGTCCAAGAGATACTCTTAAACCTACCTGAAAAATCTGTTGTGAGGTTCCGTTGTGTTTCAAAGCTCTGGTCATCCATAACCACCGATCCATATTTCACAAATTCGTTTGAATGTCAGTCCTCAAGGCGGCCGAGTCTCCTAACGCTCTTTAAGAAAAGGGACAAGTTGTTTGTTTTCCCGTTTCCGCAACAACATCAGAATTCGAACGAATCTTATTCTTCTCAGCCTTTGGATAGTTATGAGAAAAATACACAAAACACTGTCCTTTCTCCATTACTTCCTCTACCGAGTCAGTCCATGGGTTAATCTGCTTTCAAAACCTAGTACAACGCATAATTGGAACCCTAGCATGAGAGAGTTCTTAACCTTACCCAAACCTGAAAAGAGTTGTAAGGATATATCTGTACTCTTTTTAGAATACGATCCAATCGCAGGTAATTAAGCACAAAGTAGTGTGCATGCCTAGTAATTAAGCATGCCATGAGTGTTGGGTCTTAACATTGCGATCAGCTAAAGAATCATGGAGAACTATCAAAACCAATCATAAGCATCTCGTTTTCACTAGCAGTTATGGGCGATACATCAATGGAGTTCTGTATTATAAAGCATATTTTGATGAGACGGGTTTTAGGAGCATTGTAATGAGTTTTGATGTCAGATCTGAAAAGCTTAATATGATAAAATTATCACAGAATATCCGAAGTATCAGGTGTATGCTAATACCTTATCAGGGAAGGTTAGCTTGTTTTGGTAATAATGTCATGAAGAGAGGTATTACGTTGTGGATTTTAGAGGATGCAGAGACACATATATGGTCTTGTAAACACTTTTCATGCACCATTAATTTACTATGATCAGAGCTTGAAATCCGATTTCAAACTTGATCGTATTACTCATGCTGGTGAGCTCATTTATGTACCATACAAGTTCTTTTTGAATCGTTTAATATTTTGTATTTTGATCCGGATAGAGATAGCTTCAGAAAAGTCGAGTTTAAAAGGATAGTGGACGACAAGTTTAGGCGCGGGAATGGACTTGGAAACAGTCGTCTTCGTACTTTCCCTAATCACATCGACACTCTCATGTCTTTGTAAAAGCGTAAACAATTTTTGTAATACTTTCATCATTTTACTTGTAATTTGCAGGCTTTTGTCACAATTTTATCATTCCTTTATCCGAGTCTATCCATTGCTTTATTTACGAAGTTTTTTTTCTTATCTAAAAGTACATGATTCACAAGTAAACATTAAGCATATTCTTTGAATTTAAAAAGATCAATATGATTTAACTCAATCAAAAGAATACATACGCAACGGAAGAATACTGTTTTCACTAATTATCAAGTGAATATATATATATATATCAAGTATATATATATATATGTACGTGTGTGTATAATATATTTTTCAAACATTTTATGGGTTGAAAATTTTGGAGCTCGATGGTCCAATTAGATGCTACCAAAAAATGGTCTGGAGCTACACCTTCTCAGTCCCTAGGAGAATATGTTGATGTAAGCACCAAGGTTTGGAGCTTAGACATGAAGCTTTTGTGTAACACAAGCGGGACATGACGCGGGAAGATTTGTACGGATGACATGGCACAATAAGAATGAGACAGGGAACTGAGTGTTGATATCCTCGCTGTGAAGTAAATATTTGAGGTTAGACTCTTTGTTAGGGTTAATATTTTTGACCAGAGAAAATCAAAAGTGATTTTGGATTTTTGGTGAATGATACAAAACGACTTGATCGTTTGTGTTGTGAGTTTCGGATAGATTAAAAGTTGGTTAGTGATTTGAAAGAAAAGTGGTTTGTATAGATTAAGGAGCAGTAATGCAATTAGCAACTTCAGAAATAGACTATCTCGACAACCCGGTTCGTATCAAAGGATTCAAACCATGTATAACTTGTTTTTATGGGGGGACGGCAAAATCTTCTCCAACAGAAAACAATAACTTGTTTTATGTAATCAACTGATTAGGCATTTAATATTTTATGTATGCATGTAATAAGTAAAAGTGACAAAGTGTTGAACCAATTAAAAAGATATGGAGATGCCAATATCGCGCATCATCCTCAATTTCAGGTTTTACTATGGAGATAATCAGAGACACGTGTAAACTGTGTTGATCAACAAGCAAATACGGCCAAATGAAGTAATCGTATACTAGTGACCAACCTAATATCCATGGATTCGATCTGATATCTAAATTTGGACCAAGTAAACTCTATAAATACAAATTTTCTTCAGCGGAAAAGGGTTTCACATATTATTACTCTCTCAATCAAGATTTATATAATATGATCTTTCTCACTTGATCTCTTTAAACATTTATATATTTTTCTATTCATTTTATTTTATGACTCTCTTGTTTATTTTCGATCTCTCTTTTGTTATTTTCGGGTTATTCTTTTATCAGATTTGTCTCACCAGATTTACTATTTACCTCTTTTTCTTTTGACCATCAAAAATCCAAGTGAAGATTCATTTTCTTCTGGGCCTAGTTGAGCGACCCAAACACCAATTTTTCTCATGTTCTCTGATTTTTTTTTTTTTTCATTTCGTTTACTGATGCACTTCTTTCATGATCTTTTTCTACATCTTTTAATTTGGAAATTGGAAAGACGACAAAAAATATCAACTACCATATTTTCCCAATTCTAACGGTTTGTTTGTTTTGTAAGAGATTAGAGTTGTCGATGGAAAAATTACAAATACCAACTAAGCGATGATGAATGGAGCCGGGCTGGAGGAAATGAGTAAGTTCTTGAAGCCGTTTGAAGAGGTTACTCGCCTAATGTCATGTTCAACATATCCAACATCCAATTTGTATTTCACGCAAGTACGAAAGATTCAAAATTGACAGTTAATGAAAGAAGTATATATGATGTTCCGAAGAATGGTTATACTAATGAGGAGAAGTTTAAAAAGTATTGAGAAGAAGTTAGTAATAGTTTTTATATGACTAAAGTATTTGTTCCACGTTTGAAATTCATATTTGCAGAGTACTGTTTTGAAAAACTCTAAGAACTCTATAAGAATTTTCGCAAGAGAAGGTGGAACATTTGTGTGGGAAAATGCAAACTTTGTTTGGTGCATATCATAATAAGGACAATACGATATCTCTTTTGTAGAACCAAGCAGTTAAAGAGTAAGGTGATAAAGAAGAATAAAGTGAAACTTCAATAATTGCAATGTGAGTTTGTTTTTCTTTTGTTCAGATGCTTTTATTTACTTTTCAATTTTTACTAAAATTGTTTTTGTTTTATTTTATTTTTTGAATTTCAGGATTTCTTTGCTTTTCGCAAAACAAATGTTATTTTCAAAGGGAAATCTTCATTGGAGATGCATTTTGAAGAATTTCCACTAGATGTGAGGGTACCAGAGAGTTTAGATATTATGAAGTACTGGAAAGAAAACTCAAAATGATTTGGTGCATTGGCTTCAATAGCATGTAGGCTTGTGACCTACTTAGCATATCTATGAAATCGGTAGCTTCTAAATCTATTTTAGCATTGACTCTCAGATTTTGAACAAATACATAATTCGTCTACTGTCCAAAAACGTTTAATCTTTGGTATGTAGTCGCAATTGATAAAGAGATTTGAAACTTATGAAAATGGTAAAACAATTATTATTATAAAAAGTATTTATGTCAATTATCTTGATTTATGGTGTTAACTAATATCTTTTATTTGACATATGAAAGAGGACGAATAAGTTGATGATAAAGATGAGTCAATACAATCTTTCGAATCTATTGTTGTCGAAGACGATGAAGGTTGAGAAGAATTGTTTTTCATTTAATGTTTTGGTTAAGTTATTTTTTTTTTGTTGCTTATCCGATTTAGATTCTAAGTTCAGTTATTTTTTCAGTTTGATTTTGCTTTTCAGTTGAATTATTAAATTGTTGACATTTTATTTTGATAGTTTGATTTTTTTTGTTGAATAAAATGATTACAAAAGCAAGTTAATTTTTTTTTAATTTAAGTTTTATAACTGTTTATTCCTTTTAAAGTTTGAAAATATTTATTTAATAATAAAGTCCGTTAGTTGACCATCTTATCCATCCATGTATAAAATAAAATAAGATTACACAAGGTTGGTTCATATGGACGCGAGTCAGAAGTATATCATTCTACACTAAAAATTCGAAAACAATACATCAAAAGTTACAAATATTATCATTTTTGGATAATACTTTCAATCTCAGAAATATATTTATGTCCGACATATTTTCAGTTAAAAAAAAAAAAAAAAAACAGAAAGACACCAGTTTGCAGACAGAACAGATGTTATCGGGCCCAGGTCAAATAATGAAAATAGGCCCATATTGGTTCAGCTGCTTCATATCCATGTGAATATCGTGGGACGTGATCTACACCGTTGATTTTGATATAAGACTATAAAAATCAAACTAAGGATCTTGAGGGCCCCTCCTTCCATCTTTGTAGGGTTCGTGAAGAGGATAAGGTGCGGTGGGGACTTTTCTACTTTTCTAGGGTTTGCTTTTTCCCCTTTTTTTCACTGTTCTTTTAATTTACAAATAACTCAAAAAGTGTTTTTAGGGTTGTTTCCTCTGTCAAATTTTGTAGATAAATCTTTTCAATTAGTAAAATAATAAGTTGACTTAAAATTCCTCCTCTCCACAGGAAAAACCAATCTTTTTTTCTTTAAATCTCTTTTCACTGATTTTGAATTTATTTGGTGATATTTTTATTGTTTCGCACACATTCAGATTTTCGAGAAATGGAATCAAATCATGAAGGCAAAGCGATAGGAGAGATTGACGAAAACGTGACCATGACCCATTTATCCGACCCGGATCCGGAAACCAACCCGGGTTTGCTCATGAAAGAAGAAGAAGACGACCCGGTAAGGCAACACGAGGTCGGTTTTTTGCAGCCGTTGACTGACTCAGTCGTCCCACAGGGCAAACCGGCTCCGAAGAGACCGTCAAAGGACCGTCACACGAAAGTCGAAGGTCGTGGTCGGAGGATCCGAATGCCTGCCGGTTGTGCCGCCCGGATCTTTCAGTTGACTCGCGAGCTCGGTCACAAATCAGACGGAGAAACCATTCGGTGGTTACTTGAACGGTCTGAACCGGCGATAATCGAAGCAACCGGAACCGGAACTATACCTGCGATTGCTGTATCCGTCAACGGAACGCTTAAAATTCCGACGGAATTTTCGCCGCCGATTGAGTGTAACGGCGGCTCCGGTGACTTAACGGGAAAGCGGAGGAAGAGAAACTGCACGAGTGAGTTCGTGGACGTTAACGGACAAGATAGCTCCGTTACTTCTGGTCTTGCCCCGATAACGGCGTCTAATTATGGTTTTAACCACATGAATGCCAACACGCAGAATTTCATGCCATTCTGGCCTACTGCGTTCGTTACTGGTGGGCCAAATCAAATGGGCCACATGTGGGCCATACCTACCGTTGCTGCTGCTGCTCCATCGTTTGTGAATGTTGGTACTAGACCGGACGGTAGCTATGTCTCAAAGCCTTCGGACGCTGAACCGCAGATGGAAACAAGCGGTGGCGGTGCTGCGACGCAAACGCTGAGGGATTTTTCGTTGGAGATTTATGATAAGAAAGAGCTTCAGTTTTTGGGTGGCTCAGGGAACAACAACACATCTCCGTCGTCATGTCCCGAGACTTAAAAAAGTTTTAATTGAGTTTGTCTTGTTCTTTGGTCAGTTTTAATTATTGGAGCAAAAGACGTGTTATAGAGTTGGTAGAACAATTAAGACATAAGTGTTTTAAATTAGGGATTTATTCAAATTACATAAAGATTCTTTTGAATGGATGACAGATTGATGATAGTCACGGGAGAGATGCACGTGTTTCTAGGAACGTGCACGAGCTTGTTCCTTATTCGTCTTGGGCTTAGTTGTCATGACACATTACTCCGCTTTTTTGTGAGTAAGTTGGTACCCTATGCAGCTTAAAATATACCTAATCACAATCTTGTTTATGCTGCTGGTCTATTTTTGTATTTCTGAGAACCCATACTTCAAATAACAAATAACCAAAAGTGAAAACATAAGCCCGTAGGTTCCAATATTATTAACTCTAAAAAGGCCCAATCACAAAATAATCTGTATATTTGAGAGCCCATAGGCTACAATTCATTCTAAAACCAAGAGAATACCGAAATAAAACCGTTAATAGCCAAAACCCGAGATATGCTCTAGTTTTGTTTTGTTTAACAAAGACCCTAGGCAACCTCTAGTTTAGGGTGTCTACAATAGACCGTAACCATGTCGATACAACAGCACGTGACCACAGACCAAAAAGAGCGAATGAACAAATGTGGTGAGTTAGGCTAAGCCGCAGTATGTTTTGTCAACAAGGGTGAAGAAGCCTGAAGTCATTGGACAATCTCCTTTGAATCGGTTTCGAACATAATCGCCTGCCGCCTGGTTGCCATTATATATTCCTCGTGCATAGAGCTGCCAAGAACCGAAATGATCATTGGCATGGCACGAGCTCTAATCACTAGATCTAATCTTCCTCTGTCCCCATAAACATACACCATTATGAAAGCATTTCCATCGAGGTTCTAAAGTGTTTCTTAAAGAAATTTTTTTAATACTAAGATACATATAAAAAATAAGAAAATTAAGAGTTTCTTAACTAAAGATTTTTAAAAACAGTTCTTAACAAGTTTTTAAAAATTTATTCATAAAATATTGATAAAAACCTTTTAAAGGGTTTTACCATTGGAGATGGTCTTGAGGTTAACACGATTCAGATTCTAATCCAAATTCTTTTAGTTTACAATGACATTTAAGGTTCAGGTTACAAAAAGAAAAAGAATAACAAATTTTACACAAGTTACCCTACTAAAAAGAATTAGTATTTGTATCTACAATTTATTTATAGCTTATGCTTTCCATTAACCTGTTTACAAAAATATTCAGTTTATGTCAATATTTTGTTTTTTTTTTGACCAAAAATTTATCTCAATATTTTCATAAGTTATAGTGAATTGAGTCGTTAATTAATAGCAATTAAAGTATTTTCATTGTTAATTAACTTACTGAATGTCACCACCCTTATCCTAAAATGTTATTATAAAATGCCACGCAATTAATGTTATCCTAATTAACTTACTTTGTTTCCTATAGAAATGCCACGCAATTAAAATTTTTTGTTGTGTTAAAATAACAATTTTAACAAAATATGTTTATATCTCTATACTCAACTAAATATTATGAAATTATAATTTTATTTATTTATATTCAATGTCATTTTTACTTTAAAATAGAAAATAGGAGTTTGACTCTACAATGGCAGTGACCACTTATTTCAAGGAATCATGATCTGATCATTGGAGAGTACCAAGATTACTATAAAATTTGTCTAAGAAGGAATGCAAATTAATCTGCCAGATCAAGCCAAACCATTCTTATTTGCCCTGCAAACCGAGGATTTATGCCAATTTGGCAACCTGTCTATGTGATTCTACCAAAAAAGATCTTCGGTTTTGGCCATGGGTGATATGGAGACTATGAAAATCATGTAACGACTTCATCTTTGAAGGAACAATGTTTGGTCCTTTGGAAACGAGTAGGAAGGCTTTGGAAGATGCAGAAAATGGATTAAAGCAAAGGAAAACAAGCATCGGACCACGACATTACCACTGCCGGCTAACCTCCAGCAACAGGAGCATGGACCAACTTGCTGATAAACCCACATTTTAGTGGTTTTAGTAGATCATTCTGTACATAATTTACATGAATCAACAATTAGATTTCACATTTTAGGATGCATTTAGGTTCATATGCATTAGAACTCTAGGATGTTTTCCACATTTTTAATTTTCAGAAGATACCAAGCAAGAAAGGAACATTTTCGGAGTTTATGAAGTCATGGGCAGCCAATGCAACTATTCGAGGATAATCAAGATGCGCAAATAAAAGGAGAGAAATCAAGTGGCGATTGAATCCTCACACGTCCTTATGTGAAATGATCGATCGATCTCACCCTGACAAGATCGATCGATCGGCTATGAAGTCGATTGCATGAATTTCCAAGACCGATCAAAAAGTGTGAAGAACGATCGAGCAAGTTTAGATCGATCGATACCCGTCAAGATCGATCGATCTACCAGTCCAAAATGTCTACGACGGATTCAAGGATCGATCGATCCCTTTGTCCGATCGATCGATCCCGTAAATATCTCATTTTTTATTTTTCGTTTTAGTTAAATAAATTAGGTTTTTAGGAACCTATGAATAGGTTGTTTGAAGAACAGTTTGGACACGTTTTTTTAGCCTCCAGGGAGAAAAAGTGATAGAGAACCCTAATATTTCATTGAGAAATCTATGGTGTTTAGTAAGACAATTTCAGTTTTATTTTATTGAGAATTCTTGTATCAATCAGTTTATGCAATTCAATTATGTCTTCGTCATCCTTCATTATTTTCTCTGCAAATTCTGTTATGTCTGAGTAGATCTTTAAATTCAGCCATGGATAGGAATATATGATTAGAGGAATTGAGATCATGAGATAATGTTTAAATCTAGGATTGTGCAATCCACCACTATTAGATGAGTTTAATGCTAAGTCGATTTCGGAAGAGTTAATATAGGGTTTATCGAATTCATACCTTGGGAGAGGAATAGTGAATCCATAGGATAATATAATTAGTGAATCTTATGATTCTAGCCTACGGAAGTAGTTGTCTAGGTCGTTTGATAGTCAATGAGATAGATGCCAAATGCATGTTAGTTTTAGGGTTTGCAATGAGAATTGATCAAACCTAATTCTAAGCATAGGGGTTTCTACATGGGAATGTATTTATCTATTCATAGTCTCATTGTTTAGGATTAAAATTTGCACAATCAGGATTTGGATTCATGTCTTGATCTTACCCCTGTTCATTCTAAAACCTAATCTATGGTTGAATTGTTTTCTTAATTGATATATTTCTAGTTTGTTATTCATTTAATTACTGAATTTACTTTGTTACAATTTAGTTACGAATTCTATTAATTCGTTCTTACCAAACTTTTAAATCGCTTAGCTTAGAATATAATTCATACAATCTATTGTGTTATAAACCTTCCCTGAGGATCGATCCCGCTTATACTACAAGAAGCATATTGTGCACTTGCAGTTATAAAATCGGGTAAACTCTTGAGATACTCTAAGTATTCTCAGGTGAAACTCGTAGAGATAAATAAATCTCTATCACTTGCCCCACCAATATAAACAGGTCAAATAAATGGCTCCCCCCTTCTGCATGTACTCTAATCTGCAATTTTTATGTCTCTTGAACTTAGTTATTAGAACCAGTTGGATAGTTAGGAATTCTCTGGGGCAAGTTAGGTTTATAGGTGCAAAGACATTCCCACAACTTCCTTCAATCTTACATGCTGAGGCTGCAACTTTATGTTGGACCTATATCTGTTTAGATAATATAGGATATTTGAATGTGCATTTTCATGTTGATTGTTCCAACCTCTACAGTGCAGTGAAGGATCTAGATAATTGGCCTAGTTTAGACAACTACTTGCAGGATATTCAGACACTAGCTAGGTGAATCCCACCTTCCAAGTTGTTCTAATTCTGCGTGAGGTTAATATGGCTGCTGATGACAAAGCAGGTAGAGTAAAGGAATGCCCCTTGTATTATGCAACTATCAACAATGTTTTGCCCTTTTGGTTGGTCCCCATTATAAATGGGGACATAAATGAATTTTGATGTATTTGGTTTTCAAGTATTAATGCAAATGGTTTAAGATGTATTATGCAACTATCAACAATGTCGAGGCCTCTTAAGACTATATGCAATATTTCTCATTTCTTAGTCCGGTGGTCCTTATTGGAGCGTACTAAAAGGGCGAAAGGACGGGACAATTTCGCTAGCCAACGAGACAGTCAATCTCCCAGGACCAACGTTCAATGTGTCTCAACTGATCCAAAGCTTTGCAGCAAGAGGCTTGTCGGTGAAAGACATGGTTACACTCTCTGGTGGCCACACGATAGGATTCTCTCATTGTTCTTCTTTCGAGGCCCGTCTTAGAAACTTCAACAAAGTCCACGACGTTGATCCGTCGATGAACTTTGCATTTGCGCAAAGCCTGAAAAACAAATGCCCGAGATCTAACAACCGAGAGAAGAACGCAGGGACAGTCTTGGACACTACGGCCTCTGTTTTTGATAATGATTACTACAAGCAGATTATGTCGGGGAATGCAGTGTTTGGGTCTGACCAGGCGCTTCTAGGTGATTACCGGACTAAGTGGATCGTTGAGAAGTATGCTCGAGACCAAAAGGCCTTCTTCAGAGAGTTTGCAAGTTCCATGATGAAACTTGGAAACTTTGGAGTCAAGGAGACAGGGCAAGTGAGAGTCAAGTCTCGCTTCGTCAATTAAATGCTTAAAAGTATACAGAAAAGAGATGCACATGAGAGTTTTCTTTTCTTCAAAATTTGATTTGATTTATATATTTCATATCATAATAATGTAAACTCGGCAACTGCGCTAACCGGTTTTGAAACATATACTTCATTCCCTCAACGTTTGCTTTACATGTAAATTTGTTCTGCTTCAGTGAACTTACCTTTTATATTCACCGGTCTTTCCCCGCTTATTGGACACCAAATGTGAGTAATTTAACATCAACCCAACATGGAGAAATGAGTCATAGTTTGTAATAAACGCCGAACTAGCAGAAGCATGAACTTGATTCGGGCATATATCAATCCACACAAGCTTAATCGATGGTTCGAAATGTTGTCTGAATGTAATCAATGTGAGAAACACAAAATACATAGAATTTGAATCAGTTTTCTTCATGCAAAAACAACATCAGAACGGAACACATACTTGACACCCTTGGAGACATTTCTTCCTTCGTGCAACATACACTTGTCTCCATGGATGTGAAAGAGAGCCATACCTTCCACTGGAGCTACCTGCGATAATAAGCAAGTTTTATCTCATGGTACATCGAATAAAAAATGAAACTAAGACAGTAAAAAAAACTATTAGGGAGTTACCTCAGCTACAATACTGTTTCTTGAACCATAAAAGACAGTTTCTCCACCTACTAAAGGCTCAGCTGAAGAAGAATCATTTGTCTTGCTTGAACTGCTCTTAGATTTTGATTTTGCGGTCTTCCCGCTTAGATATATCAATAATGTGTAATATGTTCGCTTCCCATCTTCAAGATCAACACTTTCATCAATGTGACGACCAAAATGCTGACCAGCACTATACCTGAAACATCAAAAATGGATCCTTTATCTTCACATCTTCGCAGTACCAGGAAAAAAAGAATGAGACTTCAAAAGTGAGATATGTGCAAACCTGTAAAACCGAATGTTTGGATTCAAGCCAACAGCAACTTTCCTCCTAATCTTGATATCAGTAAACAAATTAGACAGACCGGATTGCCATAATGTATCAACAAGAACAGGATCGTTCACTGAGATTCGATGGTTATCTCTAAAAGCTTCACCATAAGCTGGGCCACGACTTCCTTGGTGAGTGAAACCTAGAGACTCTGCGATTTTAACAAATCCCTTTGATTCATCACAAGTAAGACAGTTTTCCACCTGAAAAATCATCAAAACCCCAAATGTTAAAAACCTCTCAAGCAACTTAATCTACGATTTCATATGTTAAAAGTAGCAACAAATGTGGGTATTATAATCCTTTGCACAAGCCAAGCTTATTTAACAGAACCACTTAAAACATCAAACCAAACCAAACCAAAGATTCGGATAAAGCTTTGATTTTTACAGCCTCAACCTAAACAGCTACAAGTTTCTCATTAAAGATTCCTTCTTTTTTCTCAAAAAGTACGAAAAAAAATAATAATTTGCAATTCATACCTCATGGGTTTAACCTATATTTGGGATATATAAACCCTAAATCTATTAAGCAAAAAAAGAAAAGAAAAAAAAAAGGGAAATCAGGTTGATGGAATTTTGTGAGGAACGATACCGTGAAAAGATCAAGATTCTTCAAATAAGAGACACTGAGATTAGGTTTGAGTTTGATCTTCGGCCACTTGATTGTTGTTGAAGACAATTCTCCTTTGTCTTCCATCTTCTTCGCGATTTTACCTTTCTGGGGAGGATGTAAGATCAGAGAATTTAAATGTATTAAATTCATTTAGTATTTTTCTTAGTTAAATTTAAAGTAAGATCGAATAAATACACATATACCCGAGAGCTTCAATGAGCAGACCCATCAATTTTTTTGGCCCAGGCCTATATATCAAACCCAACAAAGGTAAGGTGATGTTGCAGACAGTAGGTTAACACTAAATGAACACAAATATTATAATTTAAACATTATAATTCGTGGAAGTTTTACTTATATAATTGGATTTGTTGATTCAGGTCTATAGTGTGAGCTTAGCCAAAAAACAAACAAGTCTGGAACAAACAATGTAGACATTTCAGTTGCCGAAAGTTGATTATGTTGAATAACAAAGTTGATTATAAACGATAAAAACGATCAAGAAATAAAATCAATTAAAAATGAGATTTTTTATTAAAAAAAGTTATAAAAATGCTGAAATCAGACATGTATATTTTTCTGAAGTCAATAAATCACTTATAACTATGACAATTATATGCAATTTATACAATGCATTTGAAATAGTTCGTAAAACTTGAAGACAAAATCTACAAACTTAGATACTATGTTATATTCTTACTTCATCGTAGAAAGAGTGATGAAATTTTTCTAGAAAGAAAACTGTGTGTAAAAACATAGTGAAAAAATGAGGAAGCCAACGAGTGCTTTTATGGTCGAATTCACAAATAGTTTCACTTCACCAAAAAAGGCGCATGTGAGTCAAGGCGTAAGACATAGTCACATTTATTGACTCTTAGACAAAATCTGATATACCTCTTAATCTAGATTTATAATCTTATATATTCCGTTATAAATTTAATTGGTAAAATTACTATTTTACCCTTATAACATATTATATATCTGTAAATATAAATGATACCAACGAAAACAAGCTAGTGCAGATTGTAAAACTCGTTTCACGCGACCCAAGTAACTCGAGTTCGAGCCTCGGATGTATAGTATAACTAGAATAATTCGGGTATCCAGTTGTATTAGTTGTACTCAAGTTGTAGAACTCGGTAAAACTACAACTTGGTATAATTAGGGTACCTAATTGTACTCGAATGGTATAACTAGGGTATCTAGTTGTACTCAATTTGCACAACTGGGTATAATTAGGATAGTTAGTAGTACTCGAGTGGTATAACTAGGATATCTAGTTGTACACAAGTTGTACAACTGGGTATAATTAGGGTAATATAGTTGTATGTGAGTTGTACATCTGAGTATAACTAGGGTACGTAGTTGTACTCGAGTTGTACAACTGGAGTATAACTATATACATAGTTATATTTGATTTGTACAACTAAAGTATAACTAGATACTTAGTTGTACTCGATTTGTACAACTAGAGTATTACTAACATTAGTTATACCAAAGTCAGAGATATTTTTCATCTTTGTACTAAGGTCGAGGGTATTTTTGGATTTTCATTAATTGGGGGGCATTCCAGATTAATGAGAGTACAAGAGGTTACTTTTCCCTCTATATAAATATCCACAAGACTATATTTAATGATCTAATTGCACACAAAAAAACTTAATCATCCTATTTCTCCATAATGTTGGGTTTCCTTGCTTTCAAATCCGATTTGTTTGGTTTAGTAAAGTAACCCAAAAGAATACCAATTAAACCATAATATTGAATGAAATTTTAAACCAGTTTCGCAAACCGAATACGCACCAAATAAACTCGATAACATCCCGTTTTTTCGATTAGCCATTAAAAAATTGTTTTCCCCAATTCTTTCACAACGAACCCTAATAAATCTGGGATTCAAAAATCTATATGAAACACTATGAGCTAAGATTCTGGCGCATCTATTGGGTATTCATGAGGGTGTTATCTGTGCGATGGAATACCCAATAAATGTTGGCTCTCGCTCGTCGTCACTGTCTGGGAAGACGTCATGGCGGATTGGAGATTCCAACTCCATGAACTCCCGAGCCAGCCTTTCAGAATGGAACTGATCCCTTTTGACTGTTTCGTCGTTGAAATTTGGAGTGGAGTATTAGAAAATGGAAGGAGCTTCGTCGATAATCGGAGGAGCTTCTTCAAGGGGTGGAGGATTAATGTCGACATCAAATAGAGTCATCCCCATTTGCTTCATTTATGTGTTTTGCGTCGAATCGATTCTTAGGGTTCTTAGTTGGGGATTTTTTCCTCACAAAGGTTAACATGATTTTGGGTAATTATGATTCTAATTCGGTTTAGATACAAGAATATGGGTTTAAACCTGGTTTATGATTAAATTCATGTTAGATAGATTTAATTTTAGATTTAATTAAACCACGTTCTAAATCTCGATTACACAATAACTAAACCGTGTTATTAACTAGATTTATGGAAAATTAGATTTAAAACTTTATTTTTGTGGATCATTATATCTATAACTTTTACATGATGGACAATTAGATTATTAAATATAATTTTGTGGATATCTACACAGAGAAAAAAATAGAAAAAAAAAAAACTGATAAAATATATCAATTCTCGTCGTTTTCAGATAAATGCTTTTTTCTCATTTGCAGTGGGCCATTTAAAAAGGCTTTTTCATTGGTCTACTGGTCAATTTTTCTTCACTAATCCATTTTTTAATAAATTCCAATGGCTTAAAAAAACGCCAACAGATTATTCCTCATGATTCCATTCAAAGAGAACTAAAGCGAAATCCAATATTTTGTGGAATCATGGATTATGTTTTCTTGTCCATCTGAATAAAACCTCTTTAGTGAAACTATGCGATTCTCTGTTATGCATAGATTAATTATGTGATGTCAAGAAGAAACAATGAACATGAAGAATACCTATATACCAAACAGATAAAACGAAAGAACAACCATTAATTAGAACTACATTAGCAATGCTCAAGGATCATAACTAAAGATGACATAAAAAATTCCGCAAATGATTAAAGATTAAAGAATGGTGATGTAAGAACAAGAGCAGAACAGTGCATAACATAAAATAAGTATGCTTCACCCTACATTGAAATTAAGAAGGAAGAAGAAGAATTCACCCTGGTACATATCACATTTTGGTAATCACATCCATATTCCATCATTTCAAGCAAGGTCGGCCTTGGGCTAAATCCCATTAAACAAGGGCTTTAGACGCCAAATCTAAGAAATATTTTAGGGGCAACAGTTTCAGCTAAATCCTTTAGTTTAGTGGTTAAACCTCTTGTCCATGTGTCCTAGAGGTAATAGGTTCGTTCACTCTTCTTCACAGTAAAGGGCATCATTATTTTATGTGTTTTGGGAGCCATATTACTAAGAGCCGACACTGATTTCAAGTATATTTGATTAAAACTGAAAACTGAAATCATATTAAATCTATTTTACATTATTGTTGAACCTGAATTCCTCATATAGTAAGAACTCAGTTTGGGTTTAAGAGAAATTCCTACGAAGTTGAAATTCGAAGATTTAGGTCATTGAAAGGATTATTGGAAAATGAGAAATGATTTTATAAATTATAGCTGAACTTTATGAAAAGGCTGCCTATGTATCCTCTGTAAAGGAATTATTTCATTCGTAGTTCACTTACAAGAGAATTACGGAATTAGGTCATCATAATGATGAATTAATAAGAAAATTAGGCTTTCTCTGAAAATAGTGATTTTGTTAGAAAACTCTGAATTAATCTTTTTTGCCTACATATACCTTTCTATTTATAGGTATTTCTAAATCAATTTTAATATAGGTTTTCTTTGTTAGACAAGTTGTTAGAGTTTTGAGTGAACAAATTTTAGTTTAGGAAGGGATTTAGAAGTGTGCAATCCGTCTCCAACATTTATTTTTAATTGAAAATTATAAAAAGCCACAAAATCCGGATTGAACTATGTTAGTAATATTAATTGATTAATCAATTACAATGAAAGTTACACATATAGCACGTGTAATTTTACTTTAAGTAACTAAATTCCTTAAGAAAATTGTGATTGGGCAATTGCAAATTGAATCAATACAGAAAATTCTATCAATTAGTCAACTACAATGAAAAATATACTAGTGAATTTTTTTTTGCTTCTAGCAAACAATTAGAACAAAAGAAAATATTTTTTATTTTATAACTTTTAAAATATGGGTGAATTTTCATATAACCAATTTTCATTTAATAATTAAGAATATAGCACTTGGTTTTATTAAATTAAGTAACTAATAATAGCGTACATATTTACATTTTGGTAAACACTCCATATTCCATATTCCAGCAGGGTCAGTCCTACACTAAAGCCTATAAAATAAAGGTTAAGACACCAAATTTTATAAATATTTTAAAGGTAATTTTATAAATATCTTAAAGGTAATTTTATAAATACAGTTAAACCTCTATAAATGAATAATCTTGAAAAATGAATAAATTTTGCTAGTTCCGGGCTAATGGGCTAAATGAATAATTTCGCTAAATGTATTAATAAATCATTTTTTGAAATTTTTAAAAACCTTATACAAATATAAACGAATAATCATCTCATTTCATTATAGATATATCAAAAAATTTCAATCAACAATATTGGTACAATAATTCAATTTTTACAAAAAGAGTCTATATTATTTTGCTTTTTTCACCAAAATTCATCTCATCACTGATTTTTCCTAGCGCAAACAAAACTTTATAAGTATATTGTTTGTGTTGTAAAAAATAGTTACGTATTGGAAACCATCAAATTGAATGTCAAGAAAGATTATAAATTTTTTTTATTAATTTCTTAGAAACCTTTTCAAAACTAAGCAATTATTTCTTGTCATTTTATCTATTTTCCAGGTGATGTTTAGGTGATAGAATTCATCATTAAAACTTGTGTTTATATAAGTTACATTGAATCTTAAGAATTAGAAAACTTATTTTTCCTAATTCTACATCAATATAAATTTTTTATATAATTTTAGAAAATTTATTTTTCTAGTTATAGAAACTTTATTTTTCTAATTTGCATTTTTTTCAAGTTTCTATATTTGAAAAAATACTATATAAATAAATAAAAATTCATTTATCGATAAATGAATAATATATTCATTTATTGATAAATAAATAATTTCTCTAAATGGTTATTCTTTTTTTATTCCAAAAATATTCATTTATAGAGGTTTAACTGTAAATATTTTCACATTATACCAAAATATCTATATGAAATCAGATAACAAAGAAGCATCATGTATTATATTATATAGGTATCCGGCAATGAATAAACAGGTGCACCAAATAAAATCCTCCAAAAAAAAGGTAAAATAGGTTTGTGTTTAATTTAGGATTTTTATACAATTCTAATTCAAAATCAGTTGATAACAGTATAACACATATTAACCGGATCCATGTATTTTATTAGGCTTATTTTCAACTACTTTTTTTTTTTGTTGCTAGCAAACACTCCTACGCAGTTACACTTAAAATTTTGGATATTAACCTGATCAAATCTTAAAAGTAAATTTTCTACATACTGAAAATAGTTATCAAGCTGTTCGTTGGATGTGTTATATCACTAAAAAGTATGAATTAAATTATTTAAAATGTATCAAAAAATCGAAATGATTCTATTTTTAATTATTTATTTATAAATGAGACATATATATAGTTTTGGCATCAATTATAATAAGTAATATTGATTAATTAATTTAGCATCATTTTAATAAATGGATGCTAAATAATCTCAATTTGTACACCTTAACGAAATTGATCTTATTTTGAAAAGGTATATCGATTAAATGAATTGATTTTTTTGTTAGCATCACCGATTAATTGATACAAATATAGTGATGCAAAAAATAATACATTTTCTTTTTATAAAAGAAGCTCATCATTCTAACATAACTTTAATATGTACTTAAATCAAATCAATGTCATTTGATACCTTATTTATCTTTGTTACATATTAATTTATTTTGTATATAAGGTTATTTAAAAACATTAAATTTTATTAAAAAGTTATTTAAAATTAATAATATCATAACTAATTAAATCATATATGAAACTAACTTTTTGTATCGATTATTTAGAATTGATCTAATTGTAAATATGTAACATCAATTGTTATAAGTGTAACAAATATTAACACCATTTATAATAATTAATATAAACCTTAACATCATTTTTACAATTGATATACATATTGATTATAATAACCTATTTATAATTTTAAATATTTACATCAGTTACTAATAAAGTGATGCAAATTATTTGCTTTTGTAATATATAATTTCTCTTGATCACTACTAAGAAATGGTAAAGCCATTACTATAGTTTTGAAAATAGTAATATGTTAATGATATTTCTTGGAAAAAATAAAATTTTATATCTTTTGAACCGGTTAGGTTAATAAAAGTTATATATCATCAATGTACTAGTTTTTTTGGATAAGATGAATAAACAGATATTCATAACAAACTTTCTTTTATTATCGTTTTCCTCTCAATCATAACAAACAGATCCAAACTCTATCACACACACACTCTCTCTTAAAACATATATACTTATTTTCCAAAAACATGTTACTTATTATTTCCCTCTCCAGAAGGAGCTTTATAATAGACTCGATGTCTATAACAACATACGCATGTCTATAACAACAGACTGTGGTCCACATTCTTCTAATGTAAGATACCTTAACATCAATTTTTTTTTCAAAAAAAAAAAATTGATTTAGAAAATTCTAGATGATCAATTGTGGAAAATCAAATAATATTTTATATGTTTTTATTACTAAGATGATCCGTGAATTTCTACTAATCTTAAAATGATGTAAAATATATATCTACATTTCTATAGAATAGTCTCATGATCTAGTTATATACACAACAACAAAATCGCCTAAACAAGAATCCAAAGGGAAAAAGAAATTATACTTCTGAGAACAAAAAAAGCACCATTATGAAAATGTTGTGGGATATATCATTATGTAGTCGACTTTCCACATGAATGTGAGTCGAATTCCCAAATAAATGTGAGTCGACCAGAGATAAATATCTTTTCATTTGTCCGATGAAAAGATCAAGGCACCACCAAAGCCACATAGCGTACCAATCACTTTAGCTTTTCCATGATTCAGTCTGTACATTATATATCTATAACTAGTTCATCTGACAAATGTTATTTTCTGCATATTAAAATACATATTTATTTTAATTTTAATAAATTATAACCAGTTCTTAATAATTTTTTTAATAAAATTATAACAGGTTCTTAACCGATTTTTAATAAATTTTTAAATTTTTTAAAGAATTTTAGACAAAGGCAAGTCCATGGAATTGGATTACCAGTTCAAAAACTAAAAGCATCTAGAACCATCAAACCTCTAATCTTAGTTGTAAAAATTTCACAATTCTCTATTTTTAGAGTATTTTTTTTTGTTTGTAAACTAATATTTTAATCTTAATATATTTTATTTTGTACTCAAACAAAATTATAAATTTTATTTTTATACTTTAATATTTATAGTAATAATAACTAGTTTTATACTTTAAAATATTATATTAAAACTAAAAGAAAACAAAATAAAGGATAGAATTTTAAAATATTTTTTCCAAAACAAAAAATAAACGGAAAAAAATTTGTATGATTTAAATAAAAGTTCCGGTAAGAAAATAAAAATTAGAAATACTAAGAATTATCTTTCTTAAAAGTCAAAAATAGAGATGACTATTGGAGAAAAACTATTTTCTATTTTTAGATAACTCTACTTTTAGGTTAAAAAATACAATAACCATTGGAATAGTCTAATAATTATCTCTAATTATATATGATACTTTGAATAGTTCTAAATCGTTATTAAATATTATAGTATCAAAGTTTGACTGATTAATTCAATAAATTGTTTGACCAACAAAAAGCCAAAAGAACGGAAAACGAATTTCACTAGATTTTGTTCACAGCCATTAAAACAAATCTTAATTTTTCATATTGAAGTTCAATTTCTTTTATATAATTCTTAGTTAATAAAATTTAATGTACTGTATTTGTTTAAAATATATTTTATTATAGAACACACCAGTAAAAAATAATATATTGAAACTAAAATAAATAAATAAAATAATAAATATTAGAATTGGCCAAATAATATTTTTGAAGTTATAGTGGATCTTTGTCAAAATATTTATCTTATTATTTGAAGTTTTTGTTTTAATTACATAAATTTTAAGAATCTTATACATGTACACCATATTTTGAAATATTTTCTTATTAATTCATTTCCCAATAACATTAGATTTTGTTAGAATCTAAGAATCAATCATAAGTTAACTAATTGAATAACAAGAAATTTTAAATGGAATTTGGAAATTTTCTGACCAATAACAGCAGATTTAACTAGTATTTTAAAAAATTTATGAACCAATTATAATAGAATCTCAAAAAGTTGAAAATTCTTAAAAAAATCATCTACCAATAACCTCCATAAATCCGGACACCACTCATATTTGACTTTTGAGCTTGAACCATTGTTCTATAATTTAATTTTGTTTAGAGATTTACTTTATTTTTATTGCATTCTTTTAGTTTATTTTATTTTTTCCAATTATGTTTCGATGGAGGGCAAGAAAAAAGTTCAGCTCAATCTAGCGATTTCAGAGAAATCGCTAAAACCTGCTTCGTGAAGAAGATGAAAATAGAATCTCACTCAATGAACTTAAGCTAATAGTTTTTTTATTGATTCTTAAAAGTTTGTGTTAAAAATTCATGAGAAGTACACTATATATAGGGCTTTCTCAAACTAACAATTTTCCTAATCCATATTTAAAAACAACTAAAATAAAGAAATATATAAAAATGAAATAACAACTAAAATAAGGAAACAGATCAAAAAAAATAAAACTAAAATAGAAAAAGTCATTAGAGCCGTTGATTAAAGCTTTTACGATGCTGCCCCATGATGTTTTAACTACAAATATTAGCACACTTCTAAAAGTTTGCCTGATTCAACGCATAGGAAAAAAAGGCAATGTTATATAAGAATTTTCATTCATACTGCCATAATGCCATCAAACCAACAATCCGTAAAACCCAATCGATCTATATCAAACCAAAATAAAGAATGTGGTTTTTTTGTTATATCGAGTAAATTTTATGGATATTAAGTTCATGTTTAATTGTTCACAAAATCATAAACCAATTTTTTTTTTGTTGCAAATAAGCGTTTAGCTCATCTAACATCAATACGTAATTCATGTAATCAATCACACTTCTGTATCTACCAATTAGCCTTCTTTCAAATTATAAGTCTGAATCTAAAAAAATATTAAAAATAATCTACATGAAGAAATCTATGAAATTATCCTAATAATCTTTTCAATCTAACAATTTATCTTTTATATTTGAATAATTCTAAATCTAATAAACAAATTACTCAGACAAAATATAATATCATAAATAAATAATATTGCATAAAAAGATAGATAAAAGATGATAAGATGCTCCAATTCTTCTCTCCAAGGAACAGTCTCAAAATTGTCTCTTCAAAAGCTTTCTAGCAAAATGTCTATCTCTAAGTCTCCCGATGATAAACTCACGACAAAATACAAGTTACGTCAATCTAAAAACCTAAAATAACTCTTAAACACGATTTGGGGCCACTTTGAGATTTATGGAAATTCTGTGCCAAAAAAAAAAATCTCCAAAATTTGAATTCCAGGTTCGCATAAGTTGTCGCACGACACCATAGGGGAATTGTTGCAGAAATCTTCTATGTTAATCCGGCCTTTTTCTTCTCTTCATTTCCTTGACTCCAAAAGTTCCAAAATACTGTAGAATCACTCATCTCATGCTATGGACTGCAAAGACTCATAAAAACTGGAAAAAAACAACTAAAAGACTCAATAAAACAAAAAATCTCATGGTCCAAAAACCCGTAAAAACCATGATGTCATCATGGACAGTTCTTATTCAAAACCTGGGACTCGCATGTTTTTTTTTCAGTCATGGAGAAAAATACAAACCGTAATAAATTGTTATGTATATCCAAAAAAGAGCATTCTAATATACTGACATGCGTTAACAATTAAAAAAAAATCTACTGACATGCTAATATACAACATCTTTTCAAATCAAGAATTAAGAGTAAAATTACTATCCTAGGACAATCAACATATATCCATGAATTAAATGCATTCATGAATGAGAAGCAATGTTGATAGAGAGTCCACGAAAAGAAAGAAAAACAAAAAAACAAAAGAAGAAAGCAGACATTACTGATTGCGGTTTTAGAATTTGGACACAAATACAAGTTACTTTATTCCCCTTTTTCTTATGTTTCGACACATACTCTATAGTTTTTCTTTCAAAAGAAAAGAGGAATATTACTAAACATAACAAATAACGAGTACAAGAGGAAAAAAAAGAACCTATGCAATCTTTAAAAGACGAGGTCGCATTTACACACAAGCTGACTATGATTTGGAGAAAGTGAAAAGGCATACGTGTCGTAGTATAAATGGTTAACAGTGCACGTCATTGTACGACGATGTTCACACGCCGGTCGAAGAACACTATTCTTTACGATTATAATTATTATTATTATTCCACCCACTCTTCTAAAAAAAACAATATTATTTTCGATTTTTAATAGTTTATCCCCTTATATGTATTCGCCAAATTTGTTTCAAAATCCGTTTTTATCTAGTAATTAAATGTTTCCTTTTGCTACCGATTCTTAATTTTACCAAAAGCAGATAAAGTCATGGACATTTCTGTAATCAGAACCTGGGACTCTCTTGTTTCTCTTTTTTTTTTTATTTTAAATTATTTTCTTGTTGATCAATTATTAATCCAACTAGCATCACCAATAGAAGAAAATAAAAAAAAATCTTCTCTTCCTTTTTTTCCTTTTCTCTGTCAAACTAATCAGTAGAAGAAGAAAAAGCAAGCTTAGACTTTAGGGTTTGTGGCTCCGGTACAAAGACACAGAGGTACCCACAGAGCATGAAAAGATCTATAACTCATGCCTCTCTTTTTTTCCGAAATTTTAGTTATAGGGTTTAACTTTCAACCAATTTTATGCTTCTGTTCTTTATTTTAGTTGTGATAATCATTCCTCATCTAAAAAAGAAAGTAATTTTGTCGGCTGATTTTAATCTGGAAAAATTATGTTCTTTGGGGTTTTTGATGCTGAATCTAGACAAATCCGGTTTTGAATCTCCTCAGTTTCCTACATTTTCCTCAGCTTCCTCACCTTGACTTCTGGTTTTGAATCTCCTCGTTATTTTAAGAAACCATTTCTTGGTTTTGTCTGAAAAAAATTCATTTCCCCGCAAAGTCTTATGGCTTTCAATCTGAATCTTGGAATTAGTATTGCAGGAGGATGGTGAGAGGAAAGATCGAGATCAAGAAGATCGAGAACGTGACAAGCAGACAAGTCACGTTTTCAAAGCGAAGAAGTGGTCTCTTTAAGAAGGCTCATGAGCTTTCGGTTCTATGCGATGCTCAAGTCGCCGCCATTGTCTTCTCTCAGAGCGGAAGATTATATGAATTCTCTAGCTCCGAGTAAGATTTATTTATCTAAATTATTTTCTAAATTTACATATGTCTAATTTCAAATCTTTCTCTACATATAGATTAATTGAGTGCCTACAGAACTTCTGCAGTGAATAGTTTTATCTCTTTCTGGCCGAATCGTACCTAGAGATTTTGCGATACACACGTTAAAGATTTGCCTTTTCTTGTTGCTACCTAGTTTTTGACTATTCCCACAAAATTAATTTTAATTCTATAGTTTTCCTCTTTTAGTACTTTTGAATATTATTTAGGGAGCAAAAACATAAGGATACCAATTCACTGCCAACTTGAAAAGTTTGACTAAAGATTTGTTCTCCAAGCACGAGCAAGTGGATTAGGGTTTTCAGTAAAGAGGTTTCTTGATCAGTGAACCTCGTATACCTTGGAACTTAAACAGATACCCACTTGGCATCTTAGTTAGAATATTAAGAGAAACAAAAATTCCGACAGTATAAGTACAATGTAAGAAAAGAAAATCATATATATATATATTTATTCCAAAGAAAAGAAAATCATATATACATATATATATATATATATATGTGTGTGTGTTAATGAGAAAAGATTTAAATTTTTCTCTCGGGGTATCCACACTTTTTCTCTGTATTTCTTTCATGAATATATATTCAATTTCGTATAGTTTGCATAGCCAACCAAACTTGATACATTGTCCGTGTTATAGTTTCCCATTGTTTTTTTTACACATTTTCACGGTTTAAAAATAATGCTATCGTTTACCATCCATCAATTTTTCACGTTTCCACTATATATTACAGGTGTTTAAAAAAGTAGGAAACATCATTTATACTCAAATTAATTTCCAACTTCTTATGATTATTCTGTGAAAACTGTATCTAGTTAAACTAGTTAAATATTTTCGGATATTTGATCCCCCGAATATCCCCATCAGTTTCAGTTCAGCTAACAGTCAAACCCATAACTTGTTTTTTTTTTGTCGTCAGTCAAACCCGTAACTAATTTTGATAAAACTTCAGTCATCTATTAAAGAGTAGTTTTTTATGCGTTATAACTATTCATTTGGAATGGGTACATACATATCTTGGGATACATGAAAGCCTAAACAGATCAAAAACACAAGTTTTAGGTTTTATACATGAAAGATTAGGTCACAAAATAAATGAATTAACCACAAAATTTCTTTTGAGGGATGGCAGAGAGATTTTAATAATATCGGTTCTAATGATTTACCAACAAATGTAATGTCATATTACACACTATCCACAAATGTAATACACTATCCACAAATGTGATACAACAAATCACGATTGCAATAGTTCAATTTTGGTAGAGTACGACTGAAAACAATCGATATATGCATTGGATGGTTTAGAATAAATAATGTTGCCATAAAAAATAAGGGGGTCTTGGTTTTAGAAATATCGAAGATTTTAACACCACAATGTTAGCAAGGCAGATGTGGAAGTTATCAGATTCACCGGATATTTTGCTGGCAAAAGTGTTTAATGGGAGATAATATAGGAACACGGGTCCTCTGGACTCCCTGCGCTTGTACTTTCCTTCTTATGCATGAAGAGGTATTTGTTCAACTAGATATTTGGTTAAAAAAAAACTAATCAAATAGGTTGGAACAGGTTTAGACATTTTTGTATAGAATGATCTTTGGATTTCATCCTCTCGCCCAAGATTAACTACTTGTAAATTCATTGTTTATCCTCATGCGATCAAGGTAAAAGATTTAATAGACAATCAGACTTAGACTTGGAATATGCATTTGCTGAATGCAGTTATCGTATCCGAGGATGTCAACATTATTCAGTCACTAGTTGTAAGTTTTTTTGTAAGACCAAACACAAATAGTTGGCATTTTACAAAAAAATAGAGAATACACCGTTAAATCCGGATATTAGATTTAGCAACTTCTTTCGGATAAAGGTGCATAGGAGGTTTCCTTCGGTCTGAATACGACTGCGCTTCAGGCATCTGTATGGAAAATAAATTGCCCACAAAAGATTCAACATTTCATATAGCAAACAATTTTAGAATGTGTGACGATAGCCAAAGGTCCTCTGGACTATAGTGTGATGCACAATGTAGTAAATATGGGGCGGAGAAAGAATCTATAAATCATGTCCTTTTTGAATATCCACCGGCCATTCAGACATGAGAATTATCAAATATACCATCACCTCTAGAGGTTTTTCCAACTCTTCATAAACATATATCATATATTTAAGAAATTGTCAAAAGGTGGCCAAACTGAGTATTTCCCTTAGATAATTTGGTATTTATGGAAGAACAGGAGCAACAAACTTTTTAAAAATATAAGATAGAACACCACAGGAGATTCTCCTACTTTCAAAAACGGAATCAAAAGTATGGGATGCAGTGCAAATCTTTGGGAAAAACACATATAATTAACTGGTAGCACCACAAATTCTCCTTACATCACATCTCTGGTATTGTCATGTAGATGGATCATGGAAAAAAATCATATAATTTTACGGTTCATGGATGGGTTTGCAATAGGAACGGGATAGAAGATACCTTGATTGGCGCTCGGAAAATTAGGAGTAGCCTTTCCACTTTACATGATGAGTTAAAGTCCTTTATTTGGACAATGAAATGTATGATTGTGGTTCAAAGGTTAGACATTATCTTCGCTACAGACTGCTCCGATGTAGTCAAGATGATATCTTCACCGGAAGAATGACCATCTTTCACGGTCTATATAGAAGAATTTGGCAGATGTAAAAATTATTTCCACAAAATCAAGATCAAACTCATCCCACAAACAGGAAGCGTAAAGACAGACAACCAGGCGCGTAGTATACAGAGACTTCCAACAGAAGAAGTGCACATCAAATCCCAACCAATATGGCTAGTCGGAACTTTATTGTTTCGTTTTTTTTCTATTCTCATGTTGTCAAAAAAAAAAATATTCATTTAGATAATTTGACAATTAAAAATATTCTATTTTTAAGTTTATTCAGTTTACTAAGAATTTTCTCGTTTTATTGATTTTGCTATTCTTCGGTTCAGATATTTAACTATTGTATATAGTATTATACAATTCATCTAGCATAGCAGATATGCCTATAATACTTCATCTCATGAATGTTATCATCATCATTCGATAAAGGAAGCATCACTTGCGAGTTACCTTTTCAGGATGGAGAAGACGATCGAAAGATATGACAAATTTAGTAATGAGTACTTTGTGCCAGGGAGGTCCCAAGTAGAACTATACTTGCAGGTTCATTTTCTATATATTTGTATACCAATTCTTGATTTTAGTTTGTTCGTTAATTAAGCAAAACTGATATATACTAACGTACTCCGCATTTTTTGGGGTGTGCAGGAGCTGAAGAAGGAAATGGATATAATGGTGAAGAAGGTTGACCTCCTTGAAGTTCATCAACGGTTCGTATCTCACTGTTTCTACGGTTTGTTTAAGTATTATATATAAACATACTTTGTTTCAATCCTAAAATCTATTGTGAATATATGAAGGAAGCTAATGGGGCAAGATTTGGGTTCGTGTTCAGTGGCAGAACTTCAAGAGCTAGACACTCAGATTGAGAAAAGCCTTCATAATGTCAGATCAAGAAAGGTACAATTACAAAACACACATACACATATGGGAATAACACCAGCTTTATTGGTTGATTTTGGTACGTAGGCTGAGTTATATGCAGATCAACTACGGAAGTTAAAAGAAAAGGTAGTTTGTTTTTCACTTAATTAGTAAGTTATATAGAGATTTTAATTTATGGGATCGTTTGTATATTCCATGCAAATTTTATTGATCTTTCTTTATCTGATTATAGGAGAGGAAACTCATGGACGAGAGAAGAAGGCTACGTGAAAAGGTAAATACGCAAATACACTCATCACAGGATACACATACACATGAAACTTTTATAGTTTCTATCTCAACGTTGCAAGAAGTTTAGATACGTATAAGTTCATCGCATTTTTTAACCTTATTCTCGTGAGAAGAATCATGCATGGTTTACTTAAAGGTTGGTTGATTTGAGAAGTATTCAGGCATTGATTGTTTGTTTATGTTTTCCTTGAGTTTCATCGTTAATTATAACCCTTAACGCTAAATGCGAAACGGAAGAAAAACCTTCCATTTGTGTTTGACAATTTTGTTTGACATTTGGAAAACTATATCAATTGTACTCTCCTATAGTTTAATCACGATTCCTCTTAGTACTCGCATCGATCAGTTGCTCTAAAGCTATGCTAGGGTATATGGTTCCTCTATATCTGAATCGCTCATAACATATAGCTAACTCACTTGGAATTAGATTGTAGCCCAAATTTCTTGTGTTGGTTTGGTTGAATTAATACAAGTTCAACAGTAAATACACAAAAACATACGTAATAATAGGTCTATGTGGAAATGTTTATATATGTTTTTGCCTCTTTTGTCATATTTATAAATGTTATGAAAAATAATTATATAAATTGTTTTCAGGAAATCAGAGAAAGGTTGCTACGACCTGTTCTGCCAGTAACCTTACATGCCCAGAAAGGTGAACCCGAAGGTGGTTGCAGAACCAAACATTCATCAGAGGTCGAAACTGATCTATTTATTGGATTGCCCGTGGCTCGACCATAACATGTTTCAGATGTTCCGTAAGATTGCTTAGTTTTATAACCTCCATTCGATGCTTGTATACTAATAACTAGCTTATAATTTTGTGAGACCACCTCGTGTATAAACTGGAAATAATTTGACATGTATAAGTAATCTGTCATTTTAGTTTTCCCTTTGGAATTAATGTGACGTTTTGTTTTGTTTATATGCAGATTGAGTGCCACTAAAATAGTAAGACCATGTTCATTGACTGAAATTAATGTTCACCCCACAAACTGAGCCTTAAACATTGTCATCTTTGGTTTTATTCCTCTAGAAAGTGTGTCAAATTTGACGTCGTTTTAGCTCAAACCCATGAGTATATGACCTTTTGAGTTCTCAAGAGACCAAATTAGACAACAAAACAAGAGGATAGCTAGATAGATCTCAGTCTTGGATTTGCGGGAAAGTGGAAAATCCACGTGGATATATATTATTTGATGATATCGTACGATGATATTGTAGCGCCAACCGAAGATGCTGTCCATTTTCCCTTTTTATTTTTGGCAACCGAACAGCAGAATATCGATTCTTATGAAGCAGTTAATTATTCATCCAAACTATAACTCATCAAAATGCAGGTAAATCAAAAGAAAAATTATAACCGACGATTTCAAACTTAAAGAAAACCTGATATTAGAAAAAAAAATTCGTGTTCAACTAATGTCTCAAATCCAAAATGGAATTGTATCTAACATTATATTGACATATTTTCAACTCAAATTTGGCAATGAGTAAAATGGTCCATGATCTACTATCAGTGGAAAGAAGATTATCACGTGAAGTGAATGCGATGAAATACCAAACTTACTTTAAATACGAGGCTTTAGTATTTTGTCTTTGGTTAATTTCTTTTAACAATGAGGCTCATTTCCAATTAACAAAACATGGCTTACATCTTGTTTTGAGCCAGCCATCCATGTCTATTATATATACTATGTATATACCATATCCGACGTTATAAATACTCTTTCCATTATATTCCTCAAATGTAATTTGGCAAATTGGGTGTAGGAATTAAAATATATAGGTTCCCACTATACTTATACTTCTATATTTTCTTAGGGATATAGGTTTTTCTAATTTCTGGCAAGAGAAGACAGAAGCCACATGGTGTTTTCTTATAATAATTTTCTTTTTTAAGAATAAGGATGTACAAATTCTATGATATACCAAAATTATCAGTTATATATTTTTGATCCATCATAAGTTTTTGGGTATATCCAAAGTTTCATATTTGTCTAAGGCGATCTAGACGAGCACAATAGAAAGAAGTATATTTACTCTCAATTCTTTAACTAGACAGTCAAACTATCATATTTAAAGAGAAAATCATTCCAACATTAGCACAAAACTTTAATACAATTTGCATCAATTAGTCATTTATTGCAATATTAAACTTACAACCAATTAAACTGTTAATATAATTTGCATATCCTTAGGGCGAGAATTTGCATATTACTGTTGCATCCCTCGATATCATTATTGTCAGGTTTAACTGAATGATCCTCGTTTTGATGGTCAGCTCTTGTTTCGTTTGGGATTGATAGGGTTAATTGGTTAGCATTGTTTTTAGTTCTTTGTATTGTTTGGCTTTAGTCTATCAATATAGTGTCCCATGTTTGGGTTTTAGGCTCCAGAGGATTAGTTAATGTCAGATTTTTTTTCCGTGAAATTTTCGAATTAAGTTTTCGGTTATTCCAGCTTTTTATCATGGTTCAACATTTTAATATAATTTCCAGTGAAAATAAAAAGAGCTATCATTTGAAAGAACAGAAAAAAAAAAAAAAAAAGACAAAGTTATCCATTTGAAAGAAAAAAAGAATGAATGAGTTGTATAGTATTTTTAGTAATACAATTGCTTCTTAGCTTTGATACATAAGCATTTTTTTAAGAAGGAAAAAAAAGGGAAGAAAAAGAATCCATAAATTAATTGACCCACGTTAGACCGGGTCATCCGGTCCGAAGAAAAGCTAATTTTAATTAAAATAGACAGAGAAGAAGTTTCCTCTTTGTTAACTTTTGCCCTTCTTGCAGCCTACGTGGGCTAATCGAAAAAAAAAAAAAATCACCCAATTAAAGAAGGAAGATTCTTTCTATTCTTAAAGTAAAGATTAGATTTAGGGTTTGTGGCTCCTCCGCTAAGAGCCCAGAAGAGGTTAACACGAAACTTTCTTGTTCATTGTTTTAGGATTTCACTTTCCATTTTTTCTTCTTTTGTCTGTTTTGCTTTTTCTTTATTGTCTTCTTTATTATTGGGCTTTTGAACCGAATCTCAACAAAACTAGCTCTCAAAACGGGCTTTGCGAGAAATCTTTAGTTTCATAGATTTCCCAAGTATCACATGAACTTATTTCGGAGTTAGTTTTCTAAATCAAGAAAGTGAAGAAACCATTTCGTGTTGACTTTTGGTTTCGTTTTTGTGATCTGTCTGTTTTAGTCCAAGCAAATCTTTTACCTTTAGTTAGGGTTTTCATCTCTTTACAGATCTCAATCGTGGTATTGGATTTTGTAAGAACAGCTTAAAATGGTGAGAAGAAAGATCGAGATCAAGAAGATCGAGAACACGACAAGCAGACAAGACACGTTCTCTAAGCGAAGGAGTGGTCTCTTTAAGAAGGCTCATGAGCTTTCCGTTCTTTGTGATGCTCAAGTCGCAGCTATGATCTTCTCTCAGAAAGGAAGATTATATGATTTCGCCAGCTCCGAGTAAGATATTCCTAATTTCAGCTTGATTAATTTAATTTCAGCTCCGAGTAACATCAGTATATTTCTTATGATGTTTGATTTGTTATCAGAGTAGTACTTGTGTAGTCGAATATCTCTCTGACCAAATACTACTAGAGATTTCTTAACATACAGGTAAAATATTTTGCTTTTATATATGCCTATAGCTTGTTACAGTTGTTAGATTTTCCCAAAATATGCCTCTTTTACATTTTATTTTATTTCTCTTATAGGTTTTTTGGTAAAACAAATATTTTCCTATTTGTAACTTTTAACTTCCGATTCTTTTTCCATGTGTAGTTAAACATGAAGGTTATCTTCTTATGAATTAATTAGGTTTTCATAGATACGGATTTTTGAATGTTGAGCCTTTTCTCTGCGTTGGAACTCAAAGTGTCATACTATTTTTTAAATCCAATATGAATTTTTTATATCAAGAACATAAATCAACTTAAATTATGTATATGTGAGAAACAACTCTAAGTGTTTAGCCCAAAGTTATAAATTTGTCTATATGATTCCTTAAGTGTGTTAAATTATTAGCGTAACATATCGATACATCAATCGTGGATACTTTCATTCATTTCGAGCTAGGTTTATATCTAGAAAATTAATATAATATATATATATATACGATGTCCAACAAATGTCTAGTTTTTCTCTACCAATATAAAAGACATGAAGAGCCGTAGATAGAATATTCACATATTTCCCAACTGAAACTCACAAACTAATGATCGGTTAATGTCTTGAGAATTCTCTTAGTATCCAGAAAACGATCAAGCGATATGCAGGAAGTCACCCCATTGAGCAATACGTGCAGTTTTCTTTTCATGTCCCAAATCTCTCTAGTTTTTACGTTTCATCAATCACTTACATATCTTTTGTATTATGTCAAACTTAAGTTGAAGAATACATCATTCGCAATTCATTTGGCTTTTTTGTGACGCTTAATTGGTACAACCATTTTGGATATACCGGGCCTAAAGAAGGAAATGATGACAATGATGCAAAAGATTGAAATGCTTGAGGTTCATAACCGGTTTGTATCTCAGTTGTCAAACATGTTTTTAAATTGTTTTGTATGATAGAATTGATTTTCAAGTGGTTCCTAAAGGAATTGTGTTTATTTTGAAATTGTGGCTTTAATAGGAAGTTGATGGGGCAAAGATTGGCTTCTTGTTCGGTGAAAGAACTTCAGGAAATAACCACACAGATCGAGAAAAGCCTTCATATTGTTAGATCAAGAAAGGTAAGAGATAAAAAATGCATTAATGAATATATATATATATATATATATTCAAATATAAAATGAAAGTAGATGTTTCTTTCGTTGTATGATAACTTGTCATTTGGATCCTCTGTTGGATTATTGGTAGGCTAAGTTATATGGAGATGAGGTAGAGAAACTAAAAGCCAAGGTTAGAATAATTACAATTTGATTTTGTTTAATATTTTTATCCTTTTCCGTCTGATATTTTATTAATCTCGCTTCTTTGAAAATTAGGAGAGGGAGCTCAAGGACGAGAGAGTCAGGCTTTATGGAAGGGTATGTACCATATGGTCCATATCACTAATACGTAAAAATTGATTTACACATTACTACTTGAACGCATTACAAAATCAAACTTATCTATTGAGCAAATTAATTGGAATATGAAATTTTATGCATTTGATATATCTTTTCCCCAAAAAATGTTTTGTTGTATGGTTAGGTACGTAATAATATATACTAGAATTTGATAAGTAAATGATTCATTTCTCAATTTGTTTTCTTCTTTACTTGTTAATCTAAGTCAAGAAAATAAGTTATATTGTTCGTATTTCAGGCTGGAGAAAGACCAATGGGGATGCCATCAGTAGGCAAAGAGAAAGAGGATGTGGAAACTGACCTAGTTATCGGATTTCCGAAGAGCGGACCATAACATCTTTCGTGTTCGTTAAACCTGATTTCTAGCTACTTCTTATCTCAATTAATGTATGTATATTAATTGTCTTTCAATCACATCTATTTATGAACAAACTCAAATTAATGTGTCAGAGTATGCTATGATTTTATTTGTGGATGTAAGATTTCATTACTTTTTTCTTTTCAGTTCTGCTACATTCAGATTTTTGTTGAAGATTTGATTTTTAGGGAAATTTATAAAAATCGGTAAGAAAACATAAAATTCGTCTTTTTATACATTTCTTGATTTTTATCAAAATCTGATTACATTAAATGTTAAATATGTTTAATAAATTCTAAATAAATATTTGAAGAATCAAAAAGTTTTGGAAAGTTCAAAACATTAAAATAAACATCATGAGATTTATCTTAATATTTTTTTTTGAAAACTGATGTTCAGAAAAAAATTTTATTTTCTATGCTACTAACTTCATAATTCATATTCTACCATGGTTAATAGAATATGTTTTCTACTATTTGTTCAGTAGTCTACTCAAGATAAAATATGATTTTTAACTTTTGTTGATTAATCTACCAACCATATAATATGCATTATACTCTTTATATACGTTCTACCTTCTAAGATTTGATAAGATTTGACAGTAAACTTTGTTGTATATTCGATCAAGTCTATAATATATATTTTAACGCAACCATTGTATTTTACCATTTGGTGAATTGAACTTCCACCATTTTCTCTATATGTTGAATATGTATTCTGTAAAAATTTGAAAAAATATATGAAATATACTCACCATACTTTTTCAAATATTTTTTCCTTCAACAATTTTCTTTTAATGTGTTTTCCTTTTTTTAACACGATTTCATTTTTTCTAATTAAAACATTATTAATTAATTTCAAACGGTAAACCATTTAGATTAATAATATATTAGGGATATAATCAAATTTTCAAAAAAATAAAGAATAAATAAAAATTGATTTAAAAAGTGTAAAAAGACGAACGATTAGTTTTTTGACATATTTTGGCAAATTTCCTTTTTTTTATGGTAGTTGAGCAGTTGATTTTTATAGAACACTCCATTTCTAAATTGTTCTTCGTGTCAAAATAGATATAACAGCTCAGTGCTCGTTAATTGATCGACGTCCCCTAGCTAGCTACTCCCTACTATAGAAAAGTAAATCAATTAAATATGATCGTATTTATATAACTAATTAAGCTTTTAACTAAAAACGATTTCACGTATTCGATTTATTTGTAAAACGTGTAAATTTTTTTGTCTTATTTAAGTAATAACAATAGTTTGTGTACAAATATAGAAATTTAGTCATTTATATATGTTTTTACAAAATTGGTAAATTTGTATGGTACTATGGTTCATTGTGTGTTTTTTTCTATATATATAGAGAGAAAGGGACATATTTTTCCTAGAGAAGAAACATTATGTTCCATTTTACAGAATACAACGACGTAATATACACTTTTGGTTGGAATGTGCTTAATTAAGCTCATTTTACAGAGTCCAAGTCGAAGAGTATAATTTTGGTTGAATGAAATACGTCTTGACTCATGATTTTCGAAAGAGATTATTGGTCACTCATTTAACCAACTGACATATTCCAGTATCACGTACATTGAGGAATTACTTAGGGTTTGAATTCATCATTTGTGGTCACTATAAACCATTTTATCAACTATCAAAATTTAAAATCGCCTCAGAAAATAGTATCAGTTTTGACTTAAGATATTCTGATTATTAAAAAAAAAAACATTTTTTAACGTTCATTTCCTCTTTTTGTTTCAAAAAAAAGGGTTTTTCATTTCCTCTTTCTAGAGAAAAAAAATAGTCATTTTTTGTCTTTCAAGAAGATATAAGTGATTAATTGGCCTATGGGAATTACAAAATTAATACAAATGGCTAAAGAAAGAAACTATCCTAATAATTAATTACTCACAAATCGCTCAGCCCAAAGTAATAGAAACTTACGATCCTTAAAAGGCCCATAAATCAAATCACTTAATGACTCAGTTTCTCCTCCGACGTCGTTTCGGTTCGTCTCTGCTTTTCAACATTCAATTCGGAAGCCGTTTCGCGCACGAGCGCTTCTATGATATCCCGCTCAATCTCTGCGATGATCTCTTCTCCTTCTTCTTCAAACTTCGTCTTCTCTAGAAGATGATCATATTCCACTGAAGCTTTCTCTCCGGGAATCGGACAACGCTTACTGACATAATTCGCGACAATGTACTTTCTCGCTACCTGTGGAGTACTCTCCTCGATTTTGTACATTGAAGCGGAGCAAGTTGATGCTTCTTCATTCTTTTTTGGTAATTGAGCTTCGTTTATCTGTAAAAAAAAGAACCACAATTTTTGTATTGGAGATAGTACAGAATCAAGTGTTTGTGTTAAAATCTCCTGAAGAAAACAAACTTATAGAACAAACTTGAACCAGATTTACCTGTTTCTGAAGAGGTTTTGTGACACAGATTTTGTTGTCAAGATCATTTGTCTTAGGGATTTTCTTGAACTTCTTCCTCTGTAAAGGATGGCTAACTTTAGCTTCTGCTGTTGATCCAGGCAAGAAAGACTCTCGTTGTTTGTTTCGAAGATCTGGTGTTTGAGAAGGCTTATTAGGACGTTGAGTGAACCGTCTTTCACTCTCTGACTTCTTGCATTGGTTGATGGGTCTTAGTTCCCTCTGTTTTACTCGTTTCTGGTTCTGTTTCTCTCCAGAAGCTCTTGACACGGAAACAAGAATCACCGTCGTTGGTTTTGGTTTCGGCTTCTGTGTAATTTCTTCTGGTCTGAAAGAGGATGACGAATTAGTTTTATGAGTAGTTCTTGGTTTGTTCTCCTTATCTGAAAAACTGGTTCTTGGTGAGAAAGAAATTGTCGTGTCTCTTCTTAGCTCATTAGTGTCTTGCAATGCTCTCGCTTCTCTGTTCTTCACCGAGTTTGTTATATCCATACCCACGACTCTTTTTGTAACGACTCTCTCTTTGATTTGTTTTACAATCTGCCTAGCGTAATCTCTAGGACTTCGGTTCTCCTCATGATCTTGTTTTTTCATCGATTTCAGCCTTGAACAGCCAAGCTCTTCATGCTTATTCTCTTTGTTCAGCTGAAGAGAGAGACGATGCATGTCGAAATCCGTTTTCCGAGCAGAGGAGACTCTAGGGCTCTCCGGTAAAGATCTAGTACCACCCAAGCGCGTGCCTTTCTTGGAAAGTCTATGGCTTGTGAGACGATTTGATCCATGACGGGCCATTGTATGAAGATTTGGGAGTGAATGGTTAAGGTCTGTTTCCTCAGGAAGAAGATCAAGACCCATTAGTCTAGCCACCAAGCTTGGTGTTTTGGCGCTTGGTGAGTTGCAGATTTCAGATGAAGTATCGGTCGCAAGAGCTTTGAGTCTTGAACTCGTTGTCCCTGTCTCTGTTCTCATTTGCATGCTTACCTGCAATTTTCGAAGGTCATTATCAGAAATATTAGGTCAATAAAACTTATCAAGAAAATTAGTAAAGTGAACTACATGTTCGACTTACAGATATGTTCAAACTTTGTTTGTCTTTGTAGGTTGTTGATGGTGGAGACTCTTCTATTAATTTCAAGCCTGCAAATTTCACATTAATAACTCCTCCTTTCTGTAGTATCTCTCTTGCTCTAATCATTTCTCATCCTTAAAACCTAATAAAAACACTTGCGAAATTCAACTTATGTTGTGAAAGAGAACGAACAAATACCTTTTGAACTTGAAGGAGACTCAATGGTGAGGTTATGATGAGAAGAGAAGTTGACATGTTGGAAATCAAATAAGTGATAAAAAGCAGCCATGCATCCATTTTCTTTTCTCTTTGACTTAGATGAAAAGATTGCTCCGTCGCCGCCGCCGCCGTCGTCACCGACATGGCCGCAGTTTCGTCCCATTTGCAGTCAAGAAAAAGCTTACACCTTTTTATTTTATTTCAAAGATTTACCTTATTTAACCTCTTCAAAACAGTGAAAAAAGTGACTGACAGAAAAAGTTTAAAAAAGAATCAAGAACTCTCTGCCACTGGAGAACATATCCAAAGAATGGTTTTTGTATTTCTGTTTAATATTTTTCTTTCTGTTTTTGGTTCATCAGTTTTTATCACTCTCTCTCTCTCTCTCCTCTCTGCAATTCTACCTCTTCCTTCTCTCTCTTACATTGGGAATCGAACAGAAGATGGTGAAGAATATTTAATGTGACAGAAATGTTAGTATTCAAATAGTTACTGATAATGAAGTTGTAGATAGTTAGGAGTATAGTGTATTTATTAGATAACGATGGCCACGCATCTCTCTAGAAACAGACAGCTTGAGTGTTTACAATATCATTATCCACCACTCTTTTCTCTCTGTTCGAAATTTTGAACTTCAAAAAATACTATTAAAAATTTTGACAAAAAAGGAAAAAAAAAAAAGATATCTACATACAAACTTAAGGTTGTTTCCTGTTGTTATTTTTTTTTTCTTTGGGATTTTCAAACTCGTGAACCAATTTTTTTTTGTTTCTTAAACATATATTGGAGAAAATAATTTATTTTATTTGTTGGCTTACGTAACAGAATATTCTCACTATATGTAAGCAGTTTGTTCCATGGTACCGATATATGGTTAGTTAGGTTAATGTACACAATACATCACTATTTTTCAACTATTGTAGAGCTTCGATGTCTTTGTATTTTCTAGAACTTGTCTCCTTTCATTATCCATCTTTTGGGTTGATTCTTTTGTTTTTTTTGGGGTACAACTTTTCTTACACATACATACTTAGATATAATAAAAGATGTGTGTTTAGAGCAATTGGCCACTATATTCTTTTATTAATTTGAAATTTCATCCCAAAATAAGAGTTATATCTAAATCGCTTTTAACTTTTAATCTTGTTTCCACGCATTTCTAAATTTTATTATGTTTTCTAAAAATTTTGATCACGTCATAAACTTACTGTCTCTTATTTAGAAATTTTTATTTTTGGAAGTTGAACTTTTTTCATACAGAGAAAAGTTTTGTCTGTTTTAAATATTCATTTAGCACAAAGTCACATGTCTTTTTAGATAATTCATTCATTTTATTTTGTTTTTGTTTTTTGTGAAACAAGGGTGCAACACGAGATCATTTGTTTCTTCCACAATTAATATTCTTATCAAAATTTGTATTTTATACATATAATAACAAAATCTAGTAAAAGAAGAGATAACTTTCATTTTGGTAACTAATAATTTATTGTATAATTAAAAAGTGACAATTTTTGAGAATTCTGCTTCACAAGAAAAGTTTTTTTAAAACTCTCTTATTTTTTTACAATGCATTTAAATACAGTAATGAAAAAAACTAAAAATAAAAAAAATCAATAGAATCTTCTGATAGAATTTGGATGAAACAAACCGAAAACCTATTTGCCATAAAACTGATCTAAATCGGAAGTACAAAACAAACCTAAACACAACCACTCCTCCTTACCACGAGAAACTAAAACAAACCTATTTGAAAGACAGAATCACGACGATTGTCAATGTCTAACCTTGAGGAAAATTTCTTTATTAGATCTAGATCCGCAAAGAGCTTATGCCTCCAACCATCGCATAACTCTAATTAGAACACCAGAAATCGGATATGAGAAATGGCAAAAAAATGGTTACGTTAAAAAAAATGGAGAAAAAAACGATTGACTTTTTTAGAGTTACAAAAAAAACTGAAAAAAAGTTAGAAATATCATAATTAAAGAATTGTTTAACCAACGTTTTAATTATAAAAAGAATCATATATGAAGAATGTTTAAATTATTTGAAAAGGTTCAAGGATTATCCATTCCAATAATTAAAAGTACAGGACAAAATGTTTTTTGGGGCTTAATTTGTGGAGAGGACAATACAGCTTCAAATCTCAGATTCAATTTGTAGAATGGTATGTATATGGGAGTGTTTCACATGATGGATCCTTTAAAATGTAAAAAGATTTTACAAAAGATTTTGAAATCCATAATATATAGTTCATATAGATAGACCAAACTGTTAAGCTCTTGAATATTTATATGTGAGTTTTGAAAAAGGCTTTTTTATTTTATCTCTTAAAAGTGATCAATAATGAGTTGAAGATATCCTATTTATACGAAAAATTTTTTTTTTAAAAAAAAAAGACCAAAAAACGTGTTTCAAGAGCCTACGTGGACTACACTTGGAGGCCTGTAGGTCTCTATTTAATTCAAACACGTATTTACCAAAGTTCTCAGTCCGTAACTTTTTTTATATGAATGTTAAGTGCAGTCCATAACTTTGGCCACAAATGTTAATGTTAAGTGCAGTCCATAACACAATCCTATATAATCGACGAGTTCAGCATGCTGGGTTTGCATACATTTATATGAATTCGAAACTTACGTAATTGTCTTTCCAATAACTTAACTGAACCTCTGTATTATTTAACAATAAAAACAGGTAACATTTGCTTAATCGCGGAATGATGAAAAAAAAAAAAAAATTTATAGAATAATTTAAAACATGCAGAATAATTTAAAATCTGCATAATGAAAAACTTGCGGAATGATTTTTTTATATAATTGGATAAGTTTGCGGAATAACAAAATATAAATGATTTTAAATAAAATTTCATTATATTTTATAATTGAACTAGTTATTTAAGAAAATAAAATTTCAATATATTATTTATTATCATAATAAATTATAATTGAACAAATAATTATAAAACAAATTATTAAATATTATTATAAAAACTTAACTTTTTGTAATTAGTTAACTTATTCATAGTATATTTATAATAAATACATTAATATCTTATGACGTTAAAAAATCAAATATCATAATTTTATTTATTACTCTTTCTATTCTATTATTTAAGATGTTTAAAAGTTTTTTTTTGTTCTAATTTATTTGATTTTCTCAAGTATTTAATATAGTGTGACAATTAATATTTTCAATATTTTTATTAATTTAAATGTTTTTAACTAAATGTTTAAAATAATTTTATTTAAAACAAATATATTTATAATTTAAAAATATATTAGTATTTATTTAGAATTCTAAAATATTGTTATTATGTTATTAAATAACTATTAAAATTTGATTCTACAAAAAAACACAACTTCACACTCACTTTTCCACTTAATAAAATTTTGTTTGTATTTTTTGTCAACGAAAATGTAATTCTGCATTTTCGCGTTTTGTACGCAATTCCACAAAAAATTTTAGTTGACAAAATATTTATAAAATCACGTTTTTAAATGTGATTTCGCCGTTCTACATGTTATTATTAATCAGGACCAGATGACTCTTGTTATTTACAAGTTCTTTTATCGAATAGATTATTGTTGTTATTTTGAAGGCCAAAATAGGAAAACAAATGCCGAGTCTAAGACACTGTTTTTACGCACTTATTGCGACTCGTCATTTCTTATCTGAAAATTTAATGTCATCTGATTAAGTGTTAAATGTTGCTTTACCTAATAGACGACATTTTTGAAAGACCATGTATGAGCATGTGAAGATTTAAAAATTATATTGAGTTATTAACCAGATCTCATGTGCCAAAAATGCAAGCTTGAGTACTATTGTTCTAGACATCTAGCATGCTTATATCTAGAACAGGATAAGTATTGGGGAATGTATGCTACCCATTAACGTAAGGTTTCTTATCCATATTCATAATGATTTTTTTTGATGAAAATAAAAGAGCGAAAATTTGAGTAAATGATAATACTGTGGAATCTATTTGAAAAACATTTGATCACCAGCATGCATGTCACTAACATTAGTCACCATCGACAGCTGATCTATTGCCGATAAGAACGAAAAATATTACATTTTCAAAAGTGATGATACAAAATATTGCAAAATGCCAAAGTGTAACGCTATTTGTAATACATAACCTTAAATATGCCCCGAGCTGTTGTAGAATAATGAATACACCACTAATATGTAACAATCCGTCAATAGTTATTATAATCTAGGGTAATGCAGTAACTAGCAGAATACTTGTAAGGGTCCTATGTTAATAACAAGGGTTTTGAGGATAAATTAAATCTATCGACCTCAGTCAAGAAAACGATAGTGATAGAAGCTGCCATTGCTAAATTCAAAATATTAAAATATCCCACTTGGAGGAGAAAGGGATGTGTCTCGGAGTCCCTCTGGGGTCGGATCCCATAAGTGAAGACCGATGAGTCATTACACAACTACAGTCGAATCGAATTGATGGACCACTCTTACTTAAATAATTCAGTGATTAAAGTGTATAATATATAGTTTTGGAGGTCGTGGGGCAAAGCATGATTTGTCTTGTTTCTCAAACAGTGTCCCAATAGTAGAAGGATTGTTTTGTAGGAAAGTCAGTGTTTAGAGTATTGTCGAGGGCAAATTAAGATATAAAAAAATTCGTCACCGTACTGCAGGTTTCGCGATGGTCCTATATATTAATCCCGCCATATTCGCGTTACAATAACTTTTTGAATAGATCTTATTCCTCGTGTATATGTTACCAACAAAAAATTGAAAGAATGGAGGACATCATCATTAGTATTTATTTTGTTTCTTCCCTAGTATTAATTGATGCATATTCGATATTTGGAACCATATACTTCATTTCTCGTCAGAAAAAGAAATACAAGGGTAAGTAAAATCAATCATATATCTAAGGCTTCTTTAAACACGGCACAATAATGCTTTGAGACCCGGTTAGGACCGGACGGTTGGACTTGTAAATTCGAGACATAGTCTGGTCCGGATCTATTGCTAATTCTCACGCTAAACCAAAAAAAAAAAAAAAAATCCGCCAAGAACTGGTGATCTGGGAGAGATTAAAAAAAATACTAAGAGAGTATTATTCATTTATGTATTTTAAATGACTTAAAAATCTATATGAGATTTACAAATTCAAGAAAAACATACTGACTTTTAAATCTAATATATGAATTTTAATAAGTATTTACCAATCCAGAAGTATTCATTCGGATTTTAGTTATTCTATTTTTAACAAAGAAAATTTTCTGAACACTAAAATTCATCATAAAATCAATCTCATTAATAAATATGTATGATTGAATAATACGATATTTAATTTATAAATCATAAAATCAATAACATATGATTTTAACATAGAAATAATAACATTGAATTCCGTACGAATTTTCAAGTCCATTAAAATATATAAATCAATAACATTTTTTAAATTTAATATCATTTTGTAAATTTATGTGTGTAGATTCTAAAATATCTTAAATTTATCTTAATTTTTTTAATAATTTACCGATGAAAATTTATTAGAATTCATTTCAAATGACTCCATATACAAAGATGTTATAAATATATTTAGTTTTGAATAACAGTGGATTTTAATAAAATATTTAAAATTTTAATTGAATAACACTAGACTTTAAAATCCATGGTATTGGATTTTAAATCATAATTTAAAATCATTAATTGAATACTAATATAGTTAGATTTAAACTCTTTAAAAATCATCATTGAATAACACAATCTATTTAGATGATTTGATTTTTTTAATGCACCCAAATTGTTTGGTTGGAACTTTTGGGGATTAAAAAAAGGATTTTCTAACTCTTTCTAATTTTCTACAAATACTGTAAAGATTAGGGATCAATTTTAAAATATCCATTTTAGAGTTTGGACGTGTTCGGTTGGGTGAGCCACATCAACATTCGGCGAGGTTTAAGTTAACTCTCTGGTTTGGATTCATAACCATTGCGCACAAATCCAAACAAAAAGAAATGATTTTTGAAAGGTTAAGAGAGTTTTTTCTTTTCTTTTCTTATGAGATTTCAAAATGATGAATCTAAAGTAAAGACAAAAAAAAACATTAAACAGCATGCAATGGAATCAAAAGGGTAGTTAGAGAAGATCAGACATTATAAATGAAAACCATTATTGCATATGACATGAAGACACATAAACTAGAAAACAAAAATTTGTTAGAAAACAAAGTTTTTTGAGTGACGTCATAACTGGGTCTCACTTATGGAATTCACTGTTACACTTTTGACCCTTTTACAAAACTTATCCAATCAATCTAAGATCAATTTCAGTTATCTCTGACTGGTTTCAGAGGAGCCCAAATTTCTAATCACATCTACACAATTTTTTTTTTTTTAAAAAAAAAATCATATATTATGATTTCTAGATATATAAACATACCATTAGGTCCATTATCAATCAAACCCCAATTTAAACATACAACAACACAACATAAGAGACCTACACTCAAGATGATGATTAAAGAAGCCAAATATGATTAAATAATTTTTCTTTTCAGTAACACATATGAGTAAATGAGAGTTCTCTGTAGCTACAGGTCCATCGATGCTAAAAGATGAAGAGAAGTTACCTGGTATCAATATATGCGAAGTAATGTAGATTGGAAAAGGCGCCGTTTCGTAGGATGTGTGTATTGTATATAAATAATAATTCAATGTCTTAAGTTCTACCGTCCACATCGAATCCAGCACCTGTCCAGCCTCCTCTGCCTTTGTTCAGAATTCCAATTCCTCTTCCCCTTCCTTGGATCTGTGGTTTCTTTTTCGCTTTTGATTCTCCTTCAGCTGTTGCTGGCCTCTGTCCATGTTCTTTACCTCCCTCTTCCTTCCCGTTGTTATATTCTGGTTTTTCCGGGTAAGTCTGATTAGCATTGGCTGCTGCTGGTGAGCGGTCTACTACAGATTTACCCTCCGGTTCATGGACCTAATTATGGAAAACAGTCAGAGATATTTAATATCTTTCATGCATCTACTTATCGCCAAGCAAACAGAATTGTTATTTAGGTACCATTTGCCAAGTATTAGCCGTGGTTAGCTTAGCAACGAACTCATGCAGGAATTGTTCAGTTCCTCTATTGTAAGAATAAATTGCATTGTGGGAAACAGATGAAAATTATAAACTAGAGGGAGAGATTGCTTACTTGCTGAATAGAAGTAGATGATCTATTTGGATTCAGTGCTTCTAGTCTTCTTTTCAATTCCTCAAGTCTGGCGTACTGGGTATTGCTGCTTTCTTGTACCTATAATTACAATTGTTTTTTTAAAAAAAGGAAATTGTGATTTGAGTGTCTTTCAATGGGGCAAAAGTAATTCCTACGATCGGTTTTTCGACAAAGATATGTACCAGACGGTTTAAATCTTCGCAAAGGCTCTGCTTTATTGCTTCTTCATCCTTCACAACTTTTGATGCTGCTTCAAATGCCTTAAGAAGACAAAGAGCTTATATATAAAAAAATCCAATCAAATAAAAAAGAGATGACTTGAGATTTATTAACAATCTCTAGACTTCAAAGTCACAACACGAGATGAAATGGAGAGTAAAAACAACAGCATAAACAGTTGATTTAGTCAGTGATTTTCGGATGTAAGTGTGATTTACTGAGACTATGATATCTGAAATATAAATTGATATGACTTGTTACTGCTACTTGCATCACAGCTAAAACTCTAAAATCTCAAGCTTTGCTATAGCCTATAGAGCAGAAGCAGGCAACAGAAAAGCTTCCAGCCACCTAAAACTAACTCTATGCCAAGTGAGGCTAGACAAAAACATGACAGGAGAAAACGTTCAGATACATTTAATCAAGAGAGATGATAAACCTTTCTCGCCTCATCTTCTTTCAACTTTGCAGCATGGATCTTTTCAGTACAAACTTCAATTTTCTTTCTCAAGTGTTCCAGTGCTTAAGACGTTTAACAAAAATGAAAAAAAAGAAGAGAGGTAAATTAATCAGCCGTTCCATGAAGCAAAGAAAAAAAAACACTAAAAAAAATGACATGAACCAACCTGCTTTCTTAGGTCCAGCAGTGAGTTTCATTTCCATGGTAAGGTTTCCAAATTCCCTTTCCACATCCCTTATCTTTGAATAATTCTCCTCAATGTATCTACAACACGATGACATAAAGAAAAGCTCATTAAGAGGAACTTTTGCATCATCTTCTCAATATAATCGAAGCAGAAGAAACAACTACATTCAGCATCCATATTATAACGTCCAGTATTCTCCATAAGAGACTAGGATCATTCTCTACCTTAAGGTAACTTAAAACGATACAAGCAGAACAATGCAACATTCATAGAGATAACTCCATAACGTTGAGCTAAATCTCAGATCGCAAGATGCACACTACATTCCTTTTCAAAAAAACCACCAAATCGATTCAAAACATCTACTTACTTCTTCAACTGAAGTTGCTCTTCCTCGATTATCTGGTTTCCAGAAAGAAAAAAGTTCATCAAAAACAACAGAAATCACACGAACACATACATCTAGAAAGAGATAATTACTAAATTACCTTCTCTGTGTAAGCAATAACAGGAGCTTCTCTTGCAAGTCCATCGGGACCAATCACAGCCTTCAGTTTTGGATCCGAAGCCATCATCTCTTCGCTTCTCCTCCTTCTAAACTTCAAAAAAAATCGATCTATAAAAAATGCTCCGACTTCTTCTTCCTCGAATTCAAAATTCTCCCGAAACTTTAACAAATTTTCATCGTACCAATGATTCACATTACGTGATTCGCGTTTGAGTTTCCCAATTCAGAGTCTCTGGATCCAGGAAAGTGATGGAGAGACCGTGAGAATTATCGTCCCGGATTTTGACGACGAAACAAAAGTTTAAAGTTCGTTAAATTTTCACCCAAGACTCGACGTTGCCGTTCTTAACGCCGTTTAAAATGTGGAATGTCGGTTATACCCAAGCCTCATTCCCAAAACTTTCAAATTTGACTTCCATGGAGGTGTCACGTGCTACTCACGTTCTGTTCAACATAATTATCGGTAGAAAAACTAAGGGATCCTCGTGAACCGAAAACTGGTTTGACTAATACTTAATGAGACTGCGTGTCATTTTCGGCGGACAAAAACGGCAAGCAATTTAAAAGCAGAAATTTTGTTCCTTATAGAACCTAACTTGATATAAAATTAAAAACCATAACACCCCAAACTAGAAAACACAACATTCTTGAGTTCCTACAAATTGGGAAAAAGAGAAAAACAAAAACACAGTGAAAAAAGTAATGAACTGATTCACTCAAAAGAGACTTTTCGAGCATTTTAGGAGCGAGAAGAAGTGAGAAGGTCTTGAACAGCATTCATGGTGGGCATCGCCGGAATTGCTCCTCTCTCTGTTACTGTAATGGCTCCACAAGCGTTTGCGAATAGAAGTGCCTCCCTAAGTTTATTCTCATCCTGCACATTACACAAAAGTATCTTAGTGTAAAAGCCAGAGATGGTTAATGTGAAAGCAAAATGAAAGAGATAAGTAAGTAATTACAGTGAGAAGGGAGAGATCAGAAGCTAAGCTGTTCAACAGACCGCTAACGAATGCATCTCCTGCACCGGTTGTATCAACCGCTTTCACTTTTATGCCACCAACTTTACCTTTAAACTCCTACAATATAATATAGCTACAACAATAAGTAATCTAATATCGATTTGGTATTGAAGACGAAAATTTTCAAAAGACAACCGAACCTGAGTGTAGTATCTACAGCCATTAGTTCCTTCTGAAACAACAAGAAGCTTAAGATTGGGATGAAAGAGCTTTTGCAACACAACTTCATCATCATAAGGATCATCACCACCAGTCAGGAATGTAATCTCGTCCTCGCTAATCTAAAAATTCTCAGACAAGACTTGTACGTCATTTTCAGTAATACGATTGATCTCATCTTTCCACCTAAACTAGGAGTGAGAAAGATTTTACCTTTATAACATCTGCTAAATTCCAGACACTCATGATCTCTGTCCTTGCAGCTTCTTCTGATGGCCACGACGGCAATCTCAAATTTGGGTCATATGACAAGAGGCTCCCTGCGGCTTTAGCGATCTTCATAGCTGCAAGCTGAGTCGAGCGGCAAGGTTCCTCAATCAAACTGATAGATCCGTAATGAAAGATCTTTGCCTGTGATTTAAACAAAAGAAACCAGTGGAATTAGTCTCATTCAAAACGTGGATCAAAAGGGGTAAAAGAATCTACCTTTTGGATTAGGTTCTTGTCAAGCTCAGATTCCAAAAGAAGCATATCAGCACTCGGGTGTCTGAAGAACAGAAACTCCCTCTCTCCATCAGCTCTTAACGTAACAAAGGCGAGAGCAGTACGTGCGTTGTGGTCGAATCTCATCCCAGAGTTATCCACATTGTTCAGCCTTAGAATATCAGCTAACATTCGTCCAAACTCATCATCACCAACCTAATTGTATACAAAATCGAAAACCAAGATTGGAATTTAAAACAACAAGAGCCTTTTGATTGATTAATCATCAAACTGTAAAAACTCAAACCTTCCCAACGAAAGCAGAAGAGCCACCGAGTCTAGAAATACCAACAGCTACATTTGCAGGTGCACCTCCAGGAGCTTTCTTGAAAGCTGGTGCTTCAGCGAGCGAAACACCTCCAACCGTTGGAACAAAATCAATCAACATTTCACCAAAACAGACCACAAGAGTCTCTGAATCTCCTGTGTCGATCGTTAGATTCTTGAGATGACCTGTTCTCAGAAATAAAGCAAAATTCGAATTCTTAGGAACCGAAAGTTTTCTTAATCAAACGAATACACATAGATGAAAGAACTTTTCGCGTTTACAGATTAGTTTACACTATAGGACAAGGAAAGATTAAAATCAGATTTCAGCGGCAGAGAAAAACGTCGTACGAACAAAGATCTATAGAACCAAAACCCAAGAAGATATATCATCAAAGATCAGAGCTTTAAAGAGAAACAACCAAACCCAGAAACTAAATTCCATTGAATCCGGAAAAAACAATTCGAATCCAGCTTGATAAAGATCATTCGACGGCGTCAGATCAAGAATAAGCGAAGAGAGAAGCGGTGCAAGATAAAGAAATTTCAAACGAACCTGAGATGGCGTTCTCACCCATTTCTTTCGACGCCAGAGATCTTCAGATTCGAAAGACAAAAACGAAAAGAAAGAGATCTACGAGGAAAATAGAGAGATAAGAAGGAATGGAGGAGTTTCCGAAGAGAGAGAGCGCGCGAGAAGAGAGGAGAAGATTTGAAAATTCATGTGCTTTTTTTCCGGTAATTGTTTTTTTTTTGTCAATAATTTTTTTTTCAAAAAGTTAGAAATATCGATTTAAATCTTTTTTTTTTCCCGTAAATGGAAGGACATCAGTGTTTAAATCTTTTGCGACGTGTTCTCCAAGTGAAACTTAATTCTTAATAGCTGAATCTATTTGTATTGTGGTTTGAGTAGTTATTAATACGATTAGATTATATATCTATAATTATATATATACTGCAAAAGTGAAAATTGCGTGTTTTAATGTGGCATGGAACATGATTTTGATGTTTTTCTATTTTCCCGTGAACTCCGATTAGAAAGGAGTGTAATCCTCGTTTCTTGAATGATATATATACAAACTTCCGTTCCTGATTTCTTTTTTTTTTTCTAGTTGTTGTTATGTCTTTGTTTATTGGATATGGTTTTTATTTATTTTCATGACTATTTTATAAGAAGTAATTACATGTTGATAGTTATTTTACTAAATTAATAGCAACATTGACAAAAAAAAAAAAATTAATAGCAAAAAAGCAATTGATGGACAATACCCTCGTTTCTTAAACTTGGAAAACGAATCATACTTCCTGCCAGAGTTGACTTGCTGCAATGTGAGATGAAGAGGCGAAGTTGGTGTGACTGTGTGTGAGTGAGAGTGAAGCATGATTTCGGTTTATCTCCGTCGGTTTACTCACTTGTAGCTAACCGGTTGCGTTTGAAGACAATGAGAACTGAGTTTTAAGAGAATGACGTTGGAACTTCGCCTCTTCATCTCAGTTAAGGTTTGAAGAGGCTTAAGGCTAATATAAAAAGGTCCTCTTTTAAAAATTTAAACTTTTAATATAAATTTGAAACAAAATGGAGAATTCATAACAGAACATTAATTTTAAACTAAGATATTTTTTTTTTTTCATTTTTAATACTCTTTCATCAAACTCTCATAATATAGGTTTCTTCTTTACCATTCAATTTTTTATGACATAGTGATCCTAAATGAAACACTATCAATTATCAGATCAACATTACGATAAAATATAAACAAATGTCTTCTATAGGATTATTTTAACACAAATTTTAAAACAGTAACATAGGTTTGTCACTTCTAAAATAAAGTGGAAAAAAGAAAATTAAAAAAGGAAAATATAGGTGAAAATTTTGGAGAAAGAGAGAAGATACCAACGTTGGAGAAAGAGAAGACAATGTGTATCACGAAAGGTGGTGCCAGTGAAAGAAAATTAGAAAATGGGGTTAAAATTTTATAAAAAAAAATTAAGAAAATGGTCACTTAAATATCGAACTTAACCTCACTTTTGTAAAACATACGCATATTTTTTTATTAATTCAAAAAACATACAAAGTTATATGAATTTGGTCAACATAAATTGCTGTTTAATATAACTGTTTACAGTTAATGATTCATAAAAAGCTATTGTTTGAAAAAACATAATAAAACCCCAAAACTTCAAATCAACTTTCCAAATTTCTAATTTTCAAATTGATTTCATCTTTCTTCTGTATTATCCTATGAACACAAAACACGAATTCAGACTTGTTTGTCTCTTCTAGAATCTTCTCAATGAAATCTGATTTGGTAAGATGAAAAAAACTTGCTCAACAAAGAATCTGTATCTATGATTGAAGACGGTGACGAAGAGAAGCATCAACTTATACATGATAATGACTGTGAGGAATATTGCAACGAATGATGGAGGAGACAACGATGAAAACGGTCGTTGGAGTGAGAATAATATATCTAATCCTATATCATTTGACGATGAAGAAGAGGAAGTATGAAGAGAAGTTCGTGAGGATAAAACATCAGCCAACGAGGTATTGGAATTAGAAAAAGACGTTTTCATCTGCATCCAAGTTCAAGCAAGTCCTTCTTAGATATTCTCTAAAAAAACAAGATATGATATTAAAGTATACATATCGACACAAATGAAGCTTGGTTTCATCTGTTCAAATACTGAAGAGTGTATTGCTCATATGAGAAGAGCAAATACAAACTGTAGATAAAGGTGTTTGTGAATAAAAATGTATGTGTAAGGTTGGGTTACTCAAAAATGTTGAAGAGTTCATCTATTGCTCAATAGGTTGCGGAAAGGGTGAGAGAAGAAAGATGAAATCAATCTAGAAGTAAGGAATTTAGGAAGTTGATTTGGAGTTTTTGTGTTTTTAAACAACAACATTCTATTAATCGTTAACAGTAGACAATCGTTAAACGACAAATGATGCTGACCAAATTCCTGTTTAATTCGACTCTATGAATTTATAAAAAAAATTAAACCAATTTCAGAGCATTGAACTTTGGCTTTACAACAAAAACCTCTCATTAAAACTACTCTACCACATCATATTTTCTAAAAGAAAAAGCCCTAAAATTCTTATATATTATAGGGTTAGGGCAAAAGCCTTTTCTAGCACACTGTAAGCACGGCTTTGTTCAGTGATAATAGTGTTGACTGAGTGAGAAAGAACCTTCAAACTCCTGTTGATAGGACAGTTTTCAATTGAGCCATGAGTTTTCACCTTTATCAACCTTTTCTTTTTCTTCAGGTTGACTTCTCATGATAACAAAAACATTTCATGATCTTGTCTATGAGATGATATATCTCTTCTGATTTGTCTTATTATTCATCATTTATATTAGAGTTAGCAGCCAAATTCAAGTATAATATACCTCTTTCATGCTTATAGTCATGTTGTTATTGTTGATTTCTCATGTATCAGTTTTCACATGTTCTATCTTTATACGAATTAGATAATTTTTAAATTTGAAATTCTGTAAATAATTAAAAAAATACCTATGAAAGTTTATAATTTTTTTCAATATATATTAAAATTAAGAATTAAATAACATTTGAAGTTAATTAATAAAATACAAAATAAATGTTTTTTTATTTTCAACTACTACTATATATTCTTTTGGTTTTCAACTACTACTATATATAAAAAAATATAAACCGAAATAATGCCGTATCCATCTGAATTAGACAACACACCTGTATTTTTAACCCATTATCTTGTTTGCCATTCCACAAGTCACCAAATTATCATTTCACTGATACAAAATGCTTTGTTTAACCCATTGACAATAATGTCATATGCAAATTCCACAAGTACCAAAGTATAATCATTCCAAAAAAAGAATATAAAAAAAACTAGAACATACCGTCGAATCAGTATATGATTAGTCAATGAGGTTGATCTTTCTCGAAACTTGAAACCGAGTAGAAATTAAATCTGGTGCCGCCACATCACCAAATTCTTTTTAAAAAACTCATATTTTATTTTGCTCTGTCCATTATATTTTAATCGATTTAATTCTAATACGATTATTACAATTTATATACAGGATTTTTAATTATATTTAGTTTTTTTTTCTAAAAATACACATTAACTCAGTTCAGCTAATTGTTTTGATCTATTTTGATACTTACCTGTTTCAAACAATTCATACCTTTATACTTAATTTATGTGGATAATATAGAATAATATTATTTTATAACCCATCAAATCGAAAAACAGAAAAAAATTTATACAATAGAAATTAGAGAAAAATAAAGAAAATTAAAAAACCAAAAAAATAAGACTTAGCTATTTTAAAATAATATGAAATTAAGCCTTACTAATATAACATACTATGAACTTAAAATAAATAAATACAAATACTGGAATAAAAAATAACAAAATTAAAAATTAAAAGGATGAAAAAAGAAAAAAATAATAATCCAAATAAAAGCATAAAATATAGAAAAATAAACAGAAAATCATAAAAAATTTAATGGGAAAGAGGAAATGGAAATTTTGATAATAAAAAATCTCTCTAATTTATTTCTAGTTAAAATTCTTGAATAAAAATAGAGTAGGTAAGAAAACATGATAAGAAAACAAATTCACATTTTAAAAATATATATTTTTAAAATAATACTAATAATTTTTTTTAATATATCACATATGTTAAAATTATAAAAGAAATAAACTGAAAATATTTCATTAAAGTAAAAAATAATAAAAGAAAAAAATATAATTAAATGAAAATGACCTAAATATAAATAAATTATATTAATATATTAAATTAGAAAATTGTCCTAAATGAAAATGCAAAAAAGTATATAAGATGAGAAATAAAAATGGATTTAGAATATGACAGAAATAATCAAAATGAAACATGAAATATGTGAAACCCTATAAATAAAATTAAAACATAAGAATAATACTAATACACAAAATTATAACAATTATATAAAAAATTAATTTAATAAAAAATAATAAACAATAACTGGCGACCAAGCACAAAACTACTCTTGAAATAAAAATAAAAAAATCTTAGGGCGTTTCCAATTTTGAGGATTTTAAGAGTTTCTTAGGATGGTTCTCAGAATTAAAATAAAACTGTCTCAGAAAAAAAAATAAAAAACGGATTTTAATTAAAAATCTTAAAAAACTGTCTCTTGCCAGATATCAGCTTCTAATTGACTAACTCATAAAATATTAATTTTTTAATTTTTTAAGAAACTTTTTAAATCTCTTATTAATGGAGAGATGGAGATAATCTAGATAATTGAAGCAAGTACATGTGGCAATCCTGGACTTGCGATCAAATACACTCCTCACGTTCTCTCTTTTGCCCCTAAATCACTCCACTTTTTGACTGACACTTTCCGAGTGTGTGCGACTGCGAATATCCAAATCCATTCGCCGCCGAACCCAAATTCAAACAATGACGTCGACCTGTGCGAGATTAGACACCGTATTTCTCTTTTCTAGGTTCGCCGGCGCCACCGCCAAGTATTCTCCGTTGTGGCCATCCTCGTCTTCGTTCTCTTCTCTTTTCTCTTCCGGAATTCACCTTAAAACCAAGCCGAATTCGCGTCTGCAATCGGTTATAGCATCCTCTTCATCCTCTGGTTCTATCGTCACCGGAAATGAAAGCATTGAGGTTTATCCGTTTTCATCTGAATCCGTTCGAATGCTGCGTTCCTGATTTTTGAATTTGTTTATTCGTTTATGTTTTTTAAAATTTTCTTAAATCAGATTAAATCGTTGACAACGAAGCCTATCGAGGGGCAAAAGACTGGAACAAGCGGGCTTCGGAAGAAGGTACATATTACTTCAATAAATTGTCAATGTATTGATGTAACTTGATATCATACATACGTATTGGTTTATTAGGGTTTTACCAGAAGTTTTTGTGATCATAGACTCATAGTATGTTAAATGTTCGTACTTGTTGTCTTATATATTCAAAAGAGTTGAAGAGCCTAGTGTTTCCATTAAGTAACGTTTTATAAGATTGTGTTGAACAGTCTCGAATTTTCGATCAAATGTAATAGTTGGAGTTGTAATTTTTCTTTTTATAAACAGTTTCTCATGAATTAGATGCTGACTGTTTTGAGTTACATTCCTTTGGATATTTTTGAATCCAGGTGAAAGTATTCATGCAAGATAATTATCTAGCCAACTGGATCCAGGTTCCTGATTCGTTACTCTAGTTTGATTGCAATCGGGTGACTTTTTTTTTTTGTTTTTCACGGAAAAACAGAGGTAATTAGTTTTAATCGTTTGTGTGGTCTAGGCATTGTTTAATTCATTGCCTCTAGAAGACTATAAGGATGCGACATTGGTTTTAGGAGGTGATGGTCGTTACTTCAACAAAGAGGCTTCACAGGTTATTTTTTCAGTGCCTTCTACATCCAAAAGTTATCTTACTGAACTCATTTTTATTCTTGAAGACGTATGCTTTTCTTACAGATCATAATCAAAATTGCGGCTGGGAATGGAGTTGGGAAAATTTTAGTTGGACAGTAAGTTTCCTTAGCCATTTAAAGTTTCTTGCATGAAATAAAATGTTGAAAGATTGGTCTCCCTAGCTATTAGTACCATAGTATTTGCGAATAAAACTTTGGGATCAAGTTAACCTTAAACTTAATACTTGTAGGGAAGGCATTTTGTCAACCCCAGCGGTTTCCGCTGTAATCAGGAAACGAAAGGCAAAATTTTCTATTTATATCTTCTTAAATAGTTCAAAATCATTTTTCCATAACTCATTGATAAATTGTTCTCATAGGCAAATGGAGGGTTTATTATGAGTGCAAGTCATAATCCTGGTGGACCTGAATATGACTGGGGTATTAAGGTGAAATATCAGTGGCATGCCCTTTCATATTTTTATCTGCAACGTTAGTATCTGTGAAAAGTATCGAGTTTTAGTTTTGAGTATAATTCATCATGTGTGGAGATTTGGGTCTTGAAACAGCAGTGAATTACACTTTATGATCAGATTTGCTTTCAATTTGATCACCTGCGTTATCTGATCTATGTTAATTTCCAGTTCAATTACAGCAGTGGTCAGCCAGCTCCTGAATCCATTACTGACAAAATTTATGGAAATACACTTTCAGTAAGTATCTGCTTCTGTATCACTGAATTTTTTTGCATCCTGTCAATTTTTTTGTATAATGATTTAGTCTCTGGGACACATTTTTAGATCTCTGAGATTAAGGTGGCAGAGATTCCCGACATTGATCTTTCTCATGTTGGAGTTACCAAATATGGGAATTTCAGTGTGGAAGTTATAGATCCTGTTTCCGACTACTTGGAGCTCATGGAGGTAAAGATTATACTCACATGCTTCTTCAGTTCTTTTGTTATGATATTGGGTATGTTTTGACATTGAATAGGTCCATGGTATTTTATGCAGGATGTGTTTGACTTTGATCTCATCAGAGGTCTTCTTTCAAGATCAGATTTTGGGTATATTCTTACATCTATAGCCGAATATCTTCTTTTTGTGTATTGATGTTTCTATTATTTGCGCCTTCATCTCGGTTGCAGTGTACTTCAACGTGCTAAGATCCGAAACTAGGCTATGATTGATGTTTTTGTTGTTATTGTTGTTTCTTTGCTTTGCCTTTAGATTCATGTTTGATGCCATGCATGCTGTTACTGGTGCTTATGCGAAACCTATTTTTGTCGATAATCTTGGAGCCAAACCGGTACGTCTTGGACATTAAGATAAATTTTACATTTGGTTTTTGAACTTTTAGACTTTCCAGATGATTGATGTTAATTATATATTAATATATAATATTGTAGGATTCAATTTCCAACGGAGTCCCCCTGGAAGATTTTGGGCATGGCCATCCAGATCCTAATTTGACGTAAGAAACAAACGTCAGAGAAGTTTGACCATACTCACTTAGTATATAACCTCTATAAACCTTTTTACGTATAGATATGCAAAGGATTTGGTTGATGTCATGTATTGTGACGATGGACCTGATTTCGGAGCAGCGAGTGATGGTATGTTTGTGGACAGATATCTTTCAAATATTCATGTTCTTTTAGTTAAAGAAACATCGGTCATAAATTTAGTTGCTATAATAGTTTTTTTTTTACTGACAGGTGATGGTGACAGAAATATGGTTTTAGGAAACAAATTCTTTGTCACTCCTTCAGACTCTGTTGCTATCATTGCAGCCAATGCACAAGAAGCAATTCCATATTTCCGTGCTGGTCCTAAGGTGGGATTGCTTTGCATAAGTTTCATTTCATTATTTTCTTACAGATATAGTGCCGTTTGAAGTTATTGGATGTAATCTTATTCTCAGGGTCTAGCACGTTCTATGCCAACAAGTGGTGCTCTGGATCGTGTTGCGGAGAAGTTGAAGCTTCCTTTCTTCGAGGTCAAGCAGTTTTAGTCAACAAATATAGTTTTTCGGGTTTAGAACCAGATAAAATTATCAGGATACATTTGTTGACAATGTAACTTGTACTTCTAGGTTCCCACCGGATGGAAATTTTTTGGAAATCTTATGGATGCTGGAAAATTGTCAATCTGTGGAGAAGAGAGCTTTGGCACAGGTTCTGATCACATCCGTGAGAAGGATGGTATATGGTACGCTCTTCCGTAAACCTATTGCTCAGTAACAACTTTGTCAATATGCGACAAATCCAACTTTGGACATGAGTTCATGACAATCTTGATGCAATGTATAAAGATTATCTAGGATAGTAGTCGTCTTTATTGCTTTCTGTCATAACGCATCAGTTTTCGAATGGTGGTTAGATCTATTCTTTAAAAGAAATTTTACTACACCCTGATCTCGGGTACTCTATTCTAGTGTTTAAAATTTTGACCTGAATAAACAGATAACTTTGATTTTGTATGGCAGGAATTTCCCATGAATTACTTCATCAATTAGATACTAAGATTAAGTTGTCATTTGAAAATGTTCCCTACTTTCATTTTTTTTTATAAACTATGCTTGTTTTCACTGAAGTTGGTTTTATGAAGTTTTCTGTGTAATTGGCTTTTTTAATTCCATTCCGTGGCTTTGGATATACTACTCGGTTTTCAAATTGTAGGATGACTCTAACCTTAAATGACAGGGCTGTGTTAGCGTGGCTTTCGATCCTAGCACATCGCAACAAGGACAAGAAACCAGGTGAGAAGTTGGTTTCTGTTGCAGATGTTGTGAAAGAGTACTGGGCGACATACGGAAGGAACTTTTTTTCCAGATACGACTATGAAGTAAGATTGTGTATGATTTTTGTAACAGGTCTCAGAATAATTAACTTTGTTGTAAAAAAAACCCTCAGTTTTTCATAACTGCGTAATCAGGAATGTGAATCTGAAGGAGCCAATAAAATGATTGAGTATCTTAGAGATATCGTGTGTAAGAGCAAGGCCGGTGAAAGTTATGGTTAGGTCCATTTTAGTCCATTTCTTTTGTTCGTACTTAATAACTTGTTTCAATTGTTCATAACAACTTTCATCTCTCAGGAAACTACGTCCTCCAGTTTGCTGATGACTTTTCATACACGGACCCTGTAAGTCTGATAAAAAATGATGTTGATGATGATTCAACCATGCCTGTACATGTGATTTGATGAGCAAGTTTATATAATTCTGGATAGGTTGATGGAAGTGTTGCATCCAAGCAAGGTGTTCGCTTTGTTTTCACGGATGGATCCAGAATCATATTTCGTTTATCCGTATGTTGTAGATTCTTTTCTCCTTTTTAATCAAATTCAGAGTTTCATATGCATAGATACTCGTTGTCCCCTATCACAGTGACCTAACTTAGAAACTTTTTGTTCCAGGGAACTGGTTCAGCTGGTGCTACGGTTCGAATATACATTGAACAGTTTGAGCCAGACGTTTCGAAGCATGATCTGGATGCTCAGATAGCTCTAAAACCTTTGATTGGTTCGTTTTCGTTTTATTTCGGGAGACTTAAAGATATTAGTCATAACTTTAGTAATAATTTATCTCGTTGTCATGCTACAGATCTTGCATTGTCTGTATCAAAGCTGAAGGAGTTCACAGGGAGGGAGAAGCCCACTGTCATTACATGAGGGAAAAAAAACCTATTCTGACACACACACACACACACAAACACACTCGCACACACACACACACACTATTTTCAATTTCTTGGATATTTTATTTTGAATCTATTAAGAAAAAAGAATGTAAAGGTTATAGACTAGTGTTTTGCTTATAGGATGATGAACATAGGTATAAATGAAATCATGTCTACGTCTTTCCCACATATTTACCCAGATTCTTGGTAAGTGAAGATCTTTCCTTTTTTTTTTATTAGTGATAAAGTCATGTCTTTTTCTAGGGAAATCAAGAAACAAAGATCTATAGGAGATCATATCTGCTCCCTGATGTGTAGTGTCATCAGTTAAGTACTCTCTCACTCTCTCTCCACTCAATAATGCCACAGGAGAAGAAAAAGGTAACCTTTTCAAAGTGGATAAACAAGAGAATGGGACGGGAACTCAGTTGTGTGTCCTTGTTTGTGAGTGAATGACGAAACAAATGTCGAAACGATAGAAACTCAATTAGTACATATCTTCCCTGTTCCCCACCATCTTTTTATCTGTTGTGTCGTAAGCCACTTTGTTGTTAGATGTTCCATTGAGCGGTACCCTCCCGCTGAAAACGTGTTGACCTACAACCAACTGATCAGTGTGTTCTCCCTCCGGTTTAACCGGTTTCGCCCAGCTGATCCGTTCGGACCTGATCATATGTTCAACATGAGTTTTGATGGGCTTGATCATAGAACATGACAGTGTACGGAACCTTTAAAGAAAAAGAGGATCCTCCTTTTTATTTTGTTTGTTTTCACTTTTGGTGTTACCTACAATTACCTGCAATTTTCCTGCTGTGTGTAATAAGAATAGAAGAAGTTATGGTTTGATAATGAGATTGTCATCTTAAAAGCAGAGTTTTTTTTTTGTTTTTATCGTTTAGTGAAGAGGGACCCCTATTAGTGGTTTTATGACAAGACAAGACTGGTTCTGTGTGATTCCCATGGTTTTCACTCCTAAAGATTTTATATATTTTTTCAGGTTTTTCTTTTCATTCGTGCATGGACACTTGAATAGAAAAAAAAAAAAATGGGTCGCTTTTACTTTTCTTTCCAATCTACATCATTTCGCTTTTTTATTTATTTCTTTCCTCTTTATGTCAATTGTTTTATAATCATTTCGATTTGATTTCCGAAATTGGAAATTGTACATAACAAGTGTACAAGTATGCACAAATACATCATCTTACGTACACCTAGCGCACCCCGTGCATGTTGCTTCCCGTTTGTCTAGGCCTTCTACCAAACCAAACTCATTAATTCAATGTTTTTATTCGTTGGAAAACTGTAGAGATTGTGACATATGAGCATAATAAACTAAAAAGAACGATACGTAGTTGAGAATATCATGCTAGAGAAAGAGAGAGATATCATATTTATATACGCTAACATGACATAATATACATATATAAATGACAAGTTAGCAATAAAAAAAATAGCATGTTATATAAGTGAATGAAGCAATGGACACAATTATCTGAGTTAATATGACCATTTATTTGCGCACCAATTACTTTATTTTATTTATTACTTTTCTAATATATTGATTTTGATTGGTAACATTTACTTATTTACAGAATTACAGAAAATTAAAAAAGTTGCGGAATAATTTAAAACTTGCAGAATAAAATTTTTGTGTGAATGGATAGATTTTGCGGAATGACAGAATCTATTAAATATTATTATAAATTATAATAGAGCTAATTATTATAAAAATAAATTTATTAAATCTTATTAAAAACTGAATTTTCTTATTATAATTAGTTAACTTATTTTAGTATATATAATAAACATATTTATATTTTATGATGTTGAAAAATCAAATATCATAATTTTATTTATTACTTTTTCTATTATATTATATAAGATGTTTAAAATGGCAAGCTAAGTTCAGATTTTATGAAATTCTTTGAGCTAAAAATGATGGTTCCTGAACTTCTTAAAAATCAATTGTGAGGTGTGAACCTATGTCAAAACTTGAGAGATTCTGATGAGTTCAAAAACGACCATCAAAACCAAAATGCAAAAAATTGCAGCCAGGTTTTGAGACTCCTTTTCTAGACCAAGTGGACGTGGGTATAACAGATATTGAGAGAATCTTAAGAGTTATGATCCATCAGATTATGGAGAACCAATAACTTACAATGGAAGGACAAAAAAGCAAAACACCCAAAACGTTCAAAATCTCAGTTTCAAGATGGATAACATGTATGACCATCTCAATAAAAAGGGAGAAGGTCAAAGCACTCGACATCGGTCAAGTAAACCGGCCAAGGACTCCTCAATTGAGTCTGGTAAGACAAGTATGTGTGACTATGATTTTTTTTTCTTCTTTCCTTTATTTAAAAAGGAAAAAATGGATATATATAGCAAGGAAGCATGTAAAGCATTGATTGTTAAACCATCCAATTCTCCCGTCTCATAGAAGCATATCCAAAAAAATTTCATTAAAATATAAGAAAAAATCAATTGATAGAAAAAGTGATATAGTAGAAAAGTTGGCAGAAAATCTATCAAAAAGTGAAAAAGAGAAAGTTCATAAACTATAAGCAAGTTTGTATGTGTGATCTGGACTTGAATGTTGAAAGAGTATACATATTCGTTGATTGATATTCAATCGATGAGACCACACACATAAACCTAAAGAAGCTAACTATGGTGATAAATCTATATTTTAGTGGTTTTAATCAATCATTTTGCACATAACTCACATGATTTAACCATTAAATTTCATATTTTAGGACACATTTAGGTTCATATGCATTAGAATCCTAGGATGTTTTTCACTTTTTGTTTTCAGAACATTTTAAATATAAGTGTTTTCTGGTGTCTATGAGATTATTGGTGGTTAGTGCAATGATTCAGAGCTGAGTGAAGACATTTCACTTGGGGGAATAAGCTAAAAACATATATCAAATTCGTATTAGCCCCCGACAGAAGAAAGGGATCGATCGATGAACAAGGCGATCGATTGATCCTTCCTCCATCACAGCCGATCGATCCAAAGATGCCAAAACCGATCGATCTAATACCCGTCTAGTTCTGCGTCAACTTCCAAAACCGACCAAGGGAGTGAGGGACCATCCAACACCAGGTCGATCGATTCCCATTAGGATCAATCGATCCAGAAACCAAAAATCTCACAACAGATTACAAGATCGATCGATCCCTTCGTCCGATCAATCGATCCCAATAAATGTTTTATTTTTTATTTCGTTTTTCTAAAATAAAACAGATTTTGTTGCACCCTATAAATAGATTTGTTTTATCAGACCTAGGGTATCACGTTTTTATTCAGCCACCCAGAGAGAACAAGAGAGATAGAGCCCTAAGTCTGTCTTCAACAATCTATGGTGTTTAGTAAGATAATTGTAGATTCATTTCATTAAGGATTCTCTGTATTCTCTTCATCTCTGCAATTTAAGAATATCTTTCTCATTTATTATTGTTTTCTCTGCAATTTCAATCATGTATGAGTAGATCTTTTAGGTTCAGCCATGGATAGGATAGATGATTAGGGGAATAATGGTCTAGAATTGTGTTATCTTTCACTTTTAGATGTGTTTAATGCTAGGTTGATCTCGGGAGAGTCAATCTAGGGTTTACAGAATTCATCTCTTGGAAAAGAGTAAATGAATTCATAGGTTAATATAATTAGTGAGTCTTCTGATCCTAGCCTACAGAAGTAGTTTTCTAGGGAATTTGATGAAAATTGAGATGGATGTTAAAGCATGTTTAGTTTTAGGGTTTGCAATGAAAATTTATCAAATCGAATTCTAAGCATAGTGGTTTTACATGGGAATATATTAATCTACTTTTAATCTCATTGTCTAGGAATATAAATTACACATTCATGATTTATAGTCTCATCTTGATCATAACCCTTAATTATTCTAACACCTTACCCATGGTTGAATTCATTCATTCATAATCTATTCTTAGTTAAGTTTAATTGCTATTTTATTTGCTTTACAATTATTTAGTTTAGTTTATATCAATTCTAACAAAACCAAATTAGAATCTCTTAGCTTAGAAAATATTATCATAATTTATTGAGTTATAAGTCTTCCCTGAGGATCGATCATGTTTAAACTATAAGAGACATTAATTGTGCACTTGCAGTCGCTAATCAGGTAAACTCTTGAGGATACTCTTCAGTATTTCTCAGGTGAAACTCGAGGAGACAAATAAACCTCCATCAAGTTTTTGGCGCCGTTGTCGGGGAAGCAATTTAGCTAATAGATTTAAGAATCATCTAAGACTAGAGTACTTAATTTCACTATTTTCTTCTCGTTGCTGATTTAAACTCGAGAAGTTTTCTATTTTGCCGGTTCATGAATTTAAGAAGTCAAGGACAACACAGCCTGTAACCGTTGATTCAAGAGATATGACATTTTGAGAGAGGAAACCGCATAAGGAGTCTAAGAGAAAGACTAGAAAATCTCCCATTCTGGACATGGAAGATCAGAGAGGAGAAGCCCATCATTTCTCACAGGAGGATTACCAGGGTCGTGGGGTCGGTGCACTGCCTGTCCCACAGGTGGATGCGAGAGCTCCTCGCAAGCGCATTGGAGCTTTCGATGAGCCTGGTGAAAGGACAATCATCCTTGGAATTCCAACTCCAATTGTTGCCAACAACAACTATGAACTCAAAACGAGCCTAATCAACATGGTTCAGGGTTCAAAGTTCTATGGTCTGCCTAGTGAGAACCCACTTCACCATTTGGACCAGTTCGGGAGACTCTGCAGGACAGTGAAGATAAATGGCTTTCCTCAGGACGCCATTAAGATGATGTTATTCTCATTCTCCTTGGGTGACAGAGCTGCACAATGGGAGCACAATGTGCCTTCGAAATTGGTCTCCAATGGGTTTTGTTTAAGAAAGAGTTCACCAACAAATTATTTCCCAAGCAGAAGACAGCCAAAATCAGGAATGACATCACAACTTTCCGACAAGGGAACTTCCAAAGGAACAACTTCAACAACCAAGGAGGCTATCAGGGGCAACTGAACAACCAACCCAAAAGCTACACAAACTTTGGTAACCAAACTCCTTCAAATAACAGTTATGTGCCAAGACCACAACTCAACAACTTCCAGCAAAGAGGAGGTAATTCTAATCAACCTCCTCAAGATGATGAAGTGAAGAACATGCTGAAACAGCTGCTAGAGTGACAAGGAGGCACAAAGAAAGAAATAGCTGAGATGAAAGCTTGCTATAATGATCTGAACTCTAAATTTGAAGGACTAGCAACACATGTGAAGAGGCTGGAAAATAAAATTGCTCAAGTGGCTTCGTCCTCTAGAAGCAATGGAAAAGGGATTCTGCGTGGACATCCTGAGCCTAACCCTAAAGAGTACTGCAAAGCCATTACACTGAGAAGTGGAAAGGAATTGTTAAGTGGAGGAGCAACTAGAAAAAAGCCTTTCCTGAAGATCGATCCCGTTTAAACTACAAGAGGAGATAAATAAATCTCCATCATATGGTGATTTTGGATAAATCTTATGGATTATGGGTCTAAATTGGCATAATTGTTAAACTGAAAGAAAAGTACCTAGGTTTTAATATGAATGTTTCACATTAATGACCATTATAGTAGGCTACATCAACATTATATATATATATATATATATATATTAAGATTAATTTAAATATTGCAAATATTGTTTACCCTAAATTAGCTGAAGAAGAAATCTGAGAACAGTGGATCAACTAAAAAATAATCTTCATTTTCCGTACCAAACAAAATGTGGGACTCACATTTACCAAGTATACTCCTAAATGGTGAAGTAGCTAGATGTACCCATCGAAAGATAATCTCTAACCAACAAAAATTTAAGGAGGTATAAACCTTTTCTGTACTAAATTTCTCTATCATGATTCGTATTTTGTGGAATGCCATAAAGAGAAAAAGAGGTGGTGAGAGAGAGAGAAGTGGTAAATGCAAGAGGACTTGCTTACACATAATTCATCTCCTCTCCTCTCCTCTCCTCTCTTCTCTTCTATTTTCTATTTATTGCGGCCTTTGTGGTATAGGCCCCACCTCTCTTCACCGAACACTTCTTCTCATTTTGTCATTTTCATTGTCCTGATGGTCTTGAGTTGGGACAAATAAACACACGTGTGAAGAAAATACTCTACTGATTCTGCCTTGATCACACATCTACATTCAACTTTCTTCTGGTAGAGTTTTAATATCGATAAAATAAAGCAAATTAACACACTTTCTCAATCCCCTTCAAGTGGGTTCTCGGATGTGGTTTAGTTTTAAATAACATTAAAAAACAACAATAATATGTACAGTGTATATATTATTTTTAAGACTTTTGATATTATTTATTTGATTCATCTCGGTTAAACTAAATTCAATTTCATTCTAGTTTGTCGTATATAAAATTTTCTTAATTTTTTCTTTAAGATAATCTCTTCTGCTGCGTTTTGGTTGGGTTCGAGTTTTATGTCCATTCCACTAGATAATAATTGTAAATTTTTTTAAAAAATAATGCATTTTCAAAATCTTTCATATCTTCATAATGGTTTACTACATATGTACTAAGATACCGCACCAGTTCTCTTTTAATTGCAAGATCGGTAATTTCATTTTGAAGTTGAGATATTTGAATCGAAAAAATTGACAAATATAAATTGACATAAGGAAAAAAGAATATATACTAGGTGTGTTATGGAAGTGCAAAACTATGCGTATAAGAATGTATTTTTCGGTAAACTTTTGGAGTTAATACAAAAATATTATGATAAGGTGTTTCAGTTTACACTTATAAATTTTCAAAATGGATGCCAGTGTTAGGTAGTAGGTACAAACATAAATGTTAGTAATGATAAAGTTTAATTAAATAGACGAAACTATACTAACTTCAAAGTCGAAAGTGGTCGAACCAATGAACGAGTGGGACATTAGAGGAGGAGACCCCGCAGGCTGTGGGGTTTGCAAACCGACCCCATATGTTACTATTTAAGCGTTATAAGACCAGCCCAAAGTTATTACTTATGTTTGGATCCAAACTCAGTTATGAGTCCCATATTTCCCATTTTCTTTGAGATCCAATAGAAAACAGACAGACAACTTGAGAAATTTAAATTGAAAAAGTTTCAACTATGTAACACGAGAAAGTAAATAAGTATGTGTGTGTGGAACTAACACTTCTCCTAATACAGCCAAAACACAACCTCGGGAACCTCTTCCTCCTGCCAACTATAAAAACAGACAATCCATAGATTTGAATTACTTTGTTTTTGCTCAAAACAATACTGTTTTTTTGTTTGAATAAAATACCCAATTAGTTCTTATTCTCATGCAATTTGTTTGTTGGACCGAAGCCAAATTTGATTCCAGAGGATGTATCTATATTGTGAAATTTGTAGTGATCAAATATGATTTTATTTAAATTACGTATCCATTTGAAATAAAATGAGCTACTATGCCCTACAGAGTGTACTGAACGTAAATGAATTTTTTTTTTTTTTTTTAAGAAAGTCATGAATTTTAAGATGATGTAAATAAATAAAATCTGATTACGAGTAGAGTGAGTTTGCTGCGCTGTCATGATCCTCTTCGGTTCGGAAACCTTGCCTAACAGTGGTTCCAGTTACAAAGATAAAGATTATAGATTAACCATTTATCATGCGTAGAGGATATCTAATTTATTAATTTAGAGTTATTATTAAAAAATAATTTTAATTATGTGTTATATTACACAAAATGTTATTGATATTAATGATTTTGTTAGAATTTTATTAAGAGTAACTGGAAGATAATATTATTTTTACCAAACATGTTTCCCAACAATTCAATAATTAAACATGTGTTCAAAAATCTAAAAATAATGGGTCACATTTCCTTAGTTAATTAAAAATATATATATATTAAATTATTAAATCAAATAATATACATCAATTATTTTATAAATTATATACATATAAACATAAAGCAACATAAATACATATATTTTTAAACATATTTCAGCTAAAAAGTAAAAAAATATGAATAAGAAAGTAAAACATATTTCAGCTACTTTATTTGCTAGTATGTACACACATTTGATAATTTTCATTACAATAGTTATATGAAATGATTGCAAGATTCCGATAAGAATGTATTATAAGATCAAGATTGAATCCAACATGCATGAATACCAAGCACATGAACAAATACGCATTTGGTTGTCAAAAAAAAAACAAATAAGCATTTAATTTAGGGTTAATTGTCGTCTAGTTTTCTTTGTCTTTTTGATTGAGACCAAAAGTTGAGGTCAATATATCCAATTTTGACACTGCTAATATATTTACCTTATAAAAAAGATTAGTATGAAATCCCATGTGGCAAACCCCTTTCTGAAAATAAAAAATGGAACTAAATTATTATAAAGAAAAACAAATGTACACTAACAAGACATGAAAGCTTGCTTATATAAAGACTTAAAAGGACCCTTTGTTCCCCCATCTCCTCAACAACACTCACTCCCACTTCTCCTTTTCTTTCATTTAAACTCAGAAGAAGCCAAAACAAAAAAACCAAAATCTCTCCCAAAGAAAAAAAATGGCGATAATTTGCACAGCACCAACGACATCTCCTGCAGAGAAAGAACAAGAACCAAAACAAGATCTTAAAAACGACCAAACTCCTCCATTAATCTTCAACCCTTCTCTTCTTAACCTCCAATCACAAATCCCAAACCAATTCATTTGGCCAGACGAAGAGAAACCTTCCATTGACATTCACGAGCTCAACGTACCTTTCATCGATCTCTCGGGCCAATACACAACCCTAGAGGCTTCTAGACTCATCGCAGAAGCATGCACCAAACACGGTTTCTTTCTCGTCGTCAATCATGGAGTCAGCGAGTCGCTCATATCCGACGCTCACCGCTTCATGGAGAATTTCTTCGACATGCCTCTCGCCGGAAAACAGAGAGCTCAGAGAAGACCCGGTGAGAGCTCTGGCTACGCCAGTAGCTTCACCGGCAGATTCTCCACCAAGCTCCCATGGAAGGAGACTCTCTCTTTCCGGTTTTCCAACGAAATTAGTGGATCAAGAACCGTTCAAGATTACTTCTCCGATACATTAGGAAAAGAGTTTGAACAATTTGGGTACGTGTCTTAAACCAGAACAAATAGACATAAAACAGAGCAAAAAACCAAATATGTCACATGTCCTCTGTTTTCTAGCCTTACTTGAGTAAACCGGATTCTTATAACCAAATTATTACACCGGAAATAAATTTGACCGGTTTAGTTAATGATTTCCCCGGTTATGTTTACAGGAAGGTGTATCAAGACTACTGTGAAGCAATGAGCTCTCTGTCACTCAAGATCATGGAGCTTCTGGGGCTTAGTTTAGGCATAAACCAATACTATTTCAGAGAATTTTTCGAAGAGAATGATTCGATAATGAGGCTAAATCATTACCCTCCATGCCAAACACCAGATCTCACATTAGGTACAGGACCTCATTGTGATCCAAGCTCTTTGACTATCCTTCACCAAGACCATGTCAATGGCCTTCAAGTCTTCGTCGACAATCAATGGCGATCCATTCTACCTAATCCCAAGGCTTTCGTCGTCAATATCGGTGATACTTTCATGGTATAGTTAACTATCTAAAAACTACATACATTTTGGTAACTCCTACACAAATAGTTTTTTAAAAAATGGTTTTGTAGGCTCTATCGAACGGGATATTCAAGAGTTGTTTGCATAGAGCCGTTGTGAATAGAGAGAGCGCGAGGAAATCAATGGCGTTTTTCTTGTGTCCGAAGAGAGACAAAGTTGTGAAGCCACCAAGTGAGATTTTGGAGAAGATGACACCAAGAAGATACCCTGATTTTACTTGGCCTATGTTCCTTGAGTTTACTCAAAAGCATTACAGAGCAGATGTCAATACTCTCGATTCCTTTTCAAATTGGATCATTACCAACAAAAATCCTATCTAAGACACAAAATTACTATCGAAATCATTTGTCTTTCTTATTTACTATTTGTTTTTTTTTGTTCTCATGCGTTCACATGGGTTTCAAAGGCTTTTAGGTTTATTTCTGTCACAAGGATATTGTTCCAAGAATTACCACGTGGAATATGAATGCTCGTTAAATTATATACCTTAATAAGCAAACCAGTTGTAAGGATGGGTAAACAAGATTTCAGAAAGGGAATGAAAAATCTCAATGGGTAAAAGGTATTTGATATGTTTAAATTTCGTTTGAAATTATGGCATACTGAACAAGAGGTTCTGGAGAAGATATAGTCTCATTATTTCATGCTTATTTAGATAATAAATTGTATAAGTATTTTAAATAACAAAAAAAATCATCTTCGCTACAGACTATCCGGTACTGGTTAAGATACTGTTTGAACCAACATAATGACATATTTTCTTACATTTGGAGGAATTTCAAAGGAGTAAGGAATTTTTTGAAAACTTTGCCATTATTTTGATTCTATTAGAGCTGACAAATTAGCACGGAATGCTCAGAACATATTTATCAGATATAATCTATGTAAATTCGATGCCACTGCCTTAAATTACTAAGTCTTTTTAATTTATATTTCAATATTGTTGATAAAAAAAATATTCATTTGAAATTTGAGATGGGAACAAGAATTCTAACAACTAAAAAAACAAGACTCCCACTGGTTTTTATCACAAATAGCTAAAAACTTTTAACAAAAAAAAACATTATTACTCTCAGTTCAGCTAATATTATATCAATCAATTGTGAAAAAATATAATCATATTTTCTATTTATTTACTTTAGTTAGTGTTCAACCAAAAGTAAACTATTTTTTTCTCCTAGTTTTTGTGGAAGAAAAAAGTTATACTGGTTTCAATTTTTTTTTTTATACAATTTTATTTATGGTATAACTTTTCCTCTTAATTATTCTATTTTAAATTACTCCAAATTATTCTAGGTGCACCAATCACACCCCAAATAAGATAGGAAAGGGATGGAAAGATAACAAATAATGAATATATAAGTATTTTCCCGTTTTATTTTATTTTTATAATTTTATATTCAATACGATACCATGACACTGAAATGCATTTCCATATGAGACGGGAATTCGTAAGCAAAATCTGACGGAAACGGAAGTGGACTTTTGTCTACTTCTACTTACGTGTCATGTGTTGGGAATAGATTGGATTGGAGCAAATACATAGAGAATATGAAAAATCCAAGAACAAAGTACACATCAAGTGTGACCAACTAGTCAGTCCAACTTGAGATTGAAGACAGAAATTTTTGCATTATATACTTCAACATGTAATGTAGCAAGATTCATCAGAAAAAACAAAACACATGGGCCACCAAAACCTACCCAAGAATGTTTTCTTTCTTACGAACATAAGAACCAAACCCTTATAATGCTCTGATTCGTAGCTGTTTGGCACCCTTTACTTACATATGCATATACCTTTGTATAATGTTTGCACAATACACAACTCATTATTGAATTTCAGTTTACAATCTCAATTTTTTTTTAATTGAAATCTCATTTTATTATTAATATTGTTGAAAATATTTAATTCTAAAAAAATTTAAAACTATTGAAAAACATCGACTTTTAATCAATGAAACGAGTAAGACCATTGATAAGAAATGTGTATAACACAATATGTTTATTGACATTTTGTAGCATGGACAAGAAAAGTGATTGATGGTTGGGTCATCTTTCAATCGATCTTGATGAGCCTCATCTCACCTCCGGTTTCTTAAGATTTGACTCTTTGTCTTCTAGGTGAAATGTTGAAGGAGAGGAGGCATCATAAAGACTTTTCCAAGTGCAAGCTACCTCTTCGAAATATCTCGGTTGCTTCCTCCTCCCTTGGTAGCAACTCTACTTTCTTTGTTAACGTCGGCCTACATACATGGAACCAAGATGCCTTTATCAATTGATTTATATTAATAAAAATATTTTTATTTGTTGTGTTTATCTTTACAATTATGCTTACGCTATTTGAATCCACAAAGTTTGCAAACACATAACTTACGAGTTTTATGACACCCATAGAGTTTCAAAGTCCAGCTGCGACTAATCTATGAAGATTAAAGAGATTCAGTTTTGTCGAACTTTTGTGTACTTTTTACTAAGAATTTTTCCCTCGACCTGGTTTTACAAAGTTTACTTCCACAAGCTAAATACCTTTTGGTACTAAATTCTACTTTTATTTGATATCTTCTAACTAGAATCTCTGGTGAACAAGAGATAGTTTAACAAGAAGAAATTTATTAGGTTCTGAACCTAGTCAAGATGATCGAATGCCCATTATGCTATTAAATAAGATTTGAGAAGGAATGTTGGCTCACTAAGTAGAGCAATTCTAACATGGTTTAACCATTTTTTGACAAAAAGTTTTCATGTTTATGATTTTTTTTTTATATTACAATGTAGAAATTGAAATTAAAAGAGAGGTCTTTATCTAAACCTATATTGGGCACGTTTAAGCAAATGGACTGAAAAACTAATGATTTACAAATCATAAATCGATAATTAGAGATTTCAGGCAGGACAGAACATAAGAACATCATCGAATATTTTGAAGCTGTTGGAGCAACTTCGCAAGTTCTGCCTCTGCCTTTCCATTTCCTTTCTTCTTTAGGTTCGGCTTCGTTACTGGTTTTCAGAATTTATGTTCAACTAAGAAATAAGTAGATGGGACAGCTTTTATGGCGTTTAACCAAAGCGTTTTCATGATTGCGTTTTAAATCGTCGGATGATCAACTATTGAGAATATCACGGCTGTAGTACTTCTTTCTGTCTGAATTGGCCTCCTTTTCTTCTTGAGGCTTAGTTCTCCTCTCGCTTCCTCGGCCATTTTCCCCGGTCTCATGATCTTTTGTTTTTTTGAATAAGAAAATTTATTTTCCCTCTTTCTAGCCTTTAATTTTGAGAGTCAAAAATCACCGCAATTTAATAATTAAATTAAGGTTCTAAAGTTTTTGGAAAGAAAAAGCTTGAAAAAAAATCAAAAGAGAATTTTATTAAAAATAAGTTTTTGTGGATTTTCGTACAAAGTTCATAAGCAAAAAATGTTACAATGTCTAATCCTCTAAGTACGAGAAAGATGAATGTCTAAAAGTGTTATACATGAATATTTATATATACTTACAATCTTAAGTCTCTAACATGTCAACTAACGGTGCGAGACCTTGTATTTTTCGTATTTTTGCAGACTTAGAAAATCTTCTAGAATCTTTGGAAAGTTGATTTAGCCTGTTATACTTTGCTTTATCAGCTCCTTCCAATCTTGTCTTGTCACCATCCTAATATTATCTTGTCACCGGCCTAATCCTTAACTTTGTATAATTTTGGTTTAATGCATTGGCTCGACTTTATGCTAATTCCTTGTGGTTTGGTAAGTAAAACATTTCGGTTTTTCGTAAAACAACAAGATATTATATAAAATAATACCAAGTCTCAAACTGAACCTTAGAGATAAAAGACAAATATAATCAGTTTGGATCCATCCTGAGGAGTATGCATTGGCTCGGGGTTAAAAGGAAATGATCGCCTTGGAGGTTCCTTTCTTCTTACCAGCTCGGGAATGAATCAGCTCGAGTTTGTGATGGATGCACCAGCTCGGGCATGACCTGCAGTCACCAGCTCCAGGGAAGCAGAAGATCAACGGTACGAGCAATGGGTAAATTTTAATATATCAAAAATCTAATAGGTTTACAGAAATTATTTATACGAAACGTATTTAAAATATAATATATGGTTATTTTTAATTGTGTTTATATATAAGATCATAAATTTTGTTAAATAAAATAATAAAATGTATTTTATCTAATTAATTAATTAGATACGCTTCGTATAAATAATTTTTGTAAATCTATTAGTTTTTTATATATTAAAATTTATTAGCCAAAATTATTTTGCCAAAATTTTTAAAATAGGCTTAGCTTAAAAGAAAACCCGATCTGATAAATGGAAATATTTTAAATATTTGTTGATAATTTGAGGATAATAAAGACAAAGAGGAGTCGGGTGGGAAAAGGACAAGAACAGCTCTATTCTTATTTGTATTTGTAATCAAAATCCAAAACACCTTCGCATCACGTGCGTCTCTTTTGTTCTCTTTCTCTTCATTATTTATTTTCCTCTATATGTTATTTTAGGTTAAGACAAAACAAACGAGCAGATCTATCTCCCGCCGAGCTAAAGGACAACGTTTGGGATTTGCATCATATGCACATTAGTCCAATTGCTTTTCTGATTCTTCTTCTTCTCCCTAATAAACATTAATTGTACATATATTTTCTTCCAAATATCTTGTTTTTTTTTCTTCTGTTTTATATTCTAATCTATTTGTAATATTATCTCTGATTGATGCCATCTGTCTTACAAGTTGCTACAAGCCTTCATGCATGAATCGTTGATCTGTAATCGCACGTCAACTAGACACACGATCGACTTTGGGAAACAAATCTGAAAATTTGACATTTTCGTCCAGTAGTTAGTGAACAGAATGAGATAAGTAAATAGTGTGTTCTTCTACTATTTTTAGAACGAATTATTTTTTAAGAGATTATTTTTTTCTTTTGTTATGTTAGTGTGAGAAGAACTTGATAATAATAATAATAATAATAATAATAATAACAATAATAATCCTGATATTTATAGATGGTAAAAATAGAAATATATAAACTAACATACAATTTCCTCCAATTTTGTTTTTATAAAACACCAACCACTTGTAGATCGTGTATTATTCTATATTTTGCCTTGTTGAAGATATACTATAAAACAAATTAAAGGGATTTGATTGTACGTTAATTGATTCACAATGATTGATCTGTTAAGAATTTCAAGGTTTATTTAAAAATTAAATTAACATTTAAATATCTATAAAAATATAATTTACTAAGTTATCGAGTATTACTAAAGAAACGGAGTGCATTATTTTATTGTATATTTATATGTCGGGAAGAAGTGGCAACTTTTTTAATAAACGTCTAGATATAAATTATATAAAAATGTGAGAAATTAGGTGTGATAGTTATTATAACTATTGATATTAAGAATTTAACCCCCAAAAAATTGGCTATGATATTTTTTATATTTTCTAAATTATAAATATATTATCTCACGCATCTTATTTTGTTATGTTTTCACCCTCCATTAACATATGCCTCTATCTCTCTTTCGACATTTTTATTTATGATGCAGTTTGAATCTTTCAGTTAGATTCTTCCAAGCAGTAAAAGCCTCTAGATTCTATCTCTTAGCTCTCTCGATGCCCCCTTTCCTCAACTTGACGGTTTAACTAATCCTCCAGTGAATCTTTTTTCAGTGAATCAATAGGTGATAATGAAACTATCTCTGTTGCAATTAGTAATTTTACATGTAGTAGATAGCTTGACCACATTTCTGATGCATGGTACATATGATCAACACACTACAGAACCATAATTTTTGGGGTTGGTCTGATGGTGCGGAAAATAGAACTTTCGGTCAATCGTATGGAAAACAATATTATTATTTTTTTAATTCACATTCGTTTGTTAATCCTGTCTGATTACCTTTGTACTACTCAAATATGCAACAAACTTTAATATGTCTATTTATCCTATATAGACTTGTTATTCAAATTTCATATATATATATATATAATACATCAAAGTATATGTGTTATCATAAACAACAATTCTACTTAGACTTATGATATAATGTTCATATTTTTGATTCCCTTACGATCACAAACCACAAATTCTCTTTCACATGATGGAACTTTACAATAAATATAACTTCTCTATCTTAAATAGTAATGCTACATATACCACATATAATGGAAATAGTATAAAACTAATATAGATGAATACTATTTAATTGTGCTATATAGATGCATATAATTTGTTTGTGTTATATAGATATATTTTTTATACGTTCTTAAATAGAATAATTTACTTATAAGTACGTGATTTCAATTTAACATAGACTACAATATAGATAAACTATTATAACATAGACTACAATCGAATGGGATGTAAAAATACTATTTTATGTTTGTTAAATAGAAATTCCACATACTATCGTCGTCTGATGTCATCACATCACTTGCCTTCCAAAACACACAAACATAATGATAATTTTGATTTTTCATTAGTCAATATGGTTGGTTTATGTATTTATAAACTCAAAGTGCTATAAGCTTCATTTCATAGCTCAAAATGATTATTAGGCAAATCACCCGTAAAATATATATTGGACCGAAACATAGTGGATTTAGGCTTTTGAGATTTCAAAGCCCTAAAGTATATTTTTTAAAAATTAGTACATTTAATTAGATCAAATAGAAAAATGTTAAATATTTTTTTTTTGACAAACTGTGTGCACATATACTATTTACATAGTAGTTAAAACAAAAAATTTGCTTTATACAACATTGGATTGGCAATATATCAGATAACATTACGCAAATGCAGATTACGATCCTTCTTAATGGGGAGAATTACCATAGATGGATGAAGTTGATGATGAATTTGCATTACACCAAAAAAAGGTTTTTTATGGATTAATTGCACAAGCATCTAAAAGATTCGATGATGTGGAAAAATTCAATGAATACTTGTTGGGTTCATAATAGTATTTAGCCTCTATTAAGGTTGTCGTTGTCTCATCTGGTTCCATATGCCAAATTAATGTAAGATGGTCTCTAGAGGCGATTCTTTGCGAGTAAAAACACATGTGATCATCAGTTCCAATCCGATATGGCTGCTTGAAAAAAAAGGAGTGGACACAAAAACTAAATATGGAAATCAAATATTCTCCACTATTCAACATGGAGAATATTTAAGGGGCAACTAGATCGTGGGTTAGAGTTGGTTGACAATAGATAATTGTGAAGAAAAAAAATCAAGATTTTTTATAAAGTTCTTTGATGAGTGAACATATGAGAGTTATGCAACTGAGTTTTTCTGATAAGGTTGGATAGATAAGAAACTGAGTAAAGTTGAATCAACTTGTGAAATCGAGTCATTCTAATTTAAAAATTTTACTTTATTTAAAAGGTTTCAAGACAACTGGTTCTAAGAAAGTTTGTTCAACTAATGGCATAATTTCATGTTTTAAGTTTTACATAGGAAACTACCTTGGCAAACCTATTAAATCAGGAAGTTCAAAATCAGTGATATGGATAAGTTTATTTCACAACACTCAGCTGCAAGTCTACAACTATGTCATTGTAGTTATGAGGAGTCAATCCAACTTGGGAAGAAATAACACAGTAAGAGTGCAGTAAATTGCCTAATCTAAGCCAATATGAAGTTTTAATCAAGGATTCTAACAATACTAATGATGAAAAGAAACTAAAAGTAAACTAAACAAACCAAACAAAGCAAATTAAACAAGTAAACAAGCTAAATAAGAACCAAATTCAAGTAGATAAGTAAGTAAAATAGAGCAAGACAAATAATTAAGAAAATGATAAAGAAAAAAGCCTTTGGGTTAAGGTTATTGATTTTGGGAAATCAAATGGTAATCAATGATGATACTTTCAATCATTCAATGCTAATCCTTAGGTATAAGATCACTAATTTAAGTTAATTCACTTCCATGATATTAATCATGCAATTACCATCAATTTATATTAGTAAACACAAGAATAACATGCATCTAAAAAAGTTAGAATAGTCACTAAGCACTCTAGACATTAATTTCCACTCTTAAATGATACATTTAAGCATTTCTTCAAACACTTTTAATGCACGAAATACCTAGGATCTAGATTATGAGAGATCAAGTTAAAATCTAACATTGAGATCATCAAATAAGCATTGATTCTTCTAGATTAAGCCATAAGAATCGTTAATCAACACATAATCTACCTAATCCAAAATCTTAAAAATAAACTATTCACTAATCTTCATGTTAGAAAAAATACCCATAAGGATAATATTCATAAAGAAATGATTTGGGATTAAGAAGAAAAACAGTAGAAATCAAAGATAAATTACATATAATTTTTAAAAAATCTCCAAAATGAATTTTATGTTTATAAGAGGTAAAATATGAAAATTTTATGAGATAATATGTGATAATTCCCATGAAATAAGATCTACAGCCTATTTATAGGCTTAGAAAAAAGGTTTGGATCGACCCAACAAATTTTGGCCCAAAAGAAAAAAAATTGGAAAAAAGAGGCTTGTGCACAGCCGCTGTGGGTGCCCGATGTACTCACAACTTTCTTCAGTTGTTTTCTCCTTTGCGACAAGGTTGATATATGTCCAATAAATTATTGTTCATAACTCTTCGAATACAGCTCTAAACGATTTAAACTACATCCATTGGAAGGCTAACTCAATTTCATATATCTTTGAAGAAGAGGTTAACTTCGTAGGTAGTGAGTCAATCTTTTAAGCATAACTTTTGGATCTTGCACATCACCAGCCCTCACATCCTCTTTTGATTGAATCTTCAACTCCCACTGCTCCAAATCCATCCAAAAGCTCCCAAAATTCCATAATAGCAACTCCAAGACCTGATTAGGATACAATGCATATATACAACTCCTAATGATACTAAAATGCAAGATTTAAGACTAAAATATGTTAGAAATAGGTGGTTAAAATCATTAAAACGAAAGATATCAATCAGAAAATAATATTCCACAAGATGTTAGAAAAGACATGAAAGTTGGACCCTGGTTTTGTTTAGCAAGAGATACGAAAAATTTTATCTCGAAACATACAAAGTTTTATGCTTTGTTGTTCATGATTACAGTTTCCAATTCAAGAGAATAAGATGGTAAGTTATTAGTTTCATCAAAATAGAGACACCATTTATAGTTGAAAAATATACAATATAATGGTTTTATTTTGTAAAGGAATACGTGAGGAAAATTATGTTGGTTTATGAGTTTGTGCTGTTCTAAAAGAAATTTTTAGTACATGGGAATTTTTACTAGGGAAATTAGGTTGTATAGCCAACAAAGGTGTGAAAACTAAGAAATTAACCAAAAAAAAAAGAAATTGGCTTGTCTAAATATTATACAATATATACCTTCATGCCTCTAATTTCTCATGCGCCTATATTGGAAACATGTTATTGTATTACGACGGAGAAAGTGAGGAGATAAGATGAGTCGACAAACGGAGAGGGTGGGATTTTGAGTATGTTGCTGATAAGAAAATCCAGTGAAACTAAGCAGAGTTCGGATAGATCCGATTAAATCAAGGAAAAATATAGGCTATTAGGTTTGTGGATGTACATCAACGTTTCAATTAAAGTAAGGGAAAATAGAGGTAATGTAAGTGATATAAATTTCTTGATCTCAAATAGTAATTCCATTTATATCAGATGGAATGGTCACATACTGCTTATTATTTATTTAATACTTTTTTGTCTTTTATATATATAGACATACTATTATATGGGTGTCGTAATAGAATCACACTTATTTATAAGACATCGATGTTCTGTATGATAGTTAACTCACGTACTGTATTTGGCATTCTATCATATATATATATATGATAGAACCTTTCTAGACCTCAATAATAATTACACTTATAATGGAATGGTCACATACACATATTATCTGTTTAATATTATTTTTGTGTGTTATATATATTGCCCTACAATTTTATGTGTTTGTTAAATATAATCACTATTACTTAAAATATTGATGGCCACACACCACAAACTATTTGTTTGATACAATTTTGTGTGTTACATATAGGCTTACTATTTGATGCGTCTACGACACATGCTCTACAATCAGATTATTATTATGTTATATATATAGTCATACTATTTTATGTGTTTGTTAAATAGTATCACTTTTACTTATAAAGCATTGATGTATTATGTAATGGGTAACACAGATGTAGTTTATCGCATTCTATTCTATAGGTAGACGTAGTCATACCATATAAAACTAAGTATAGTTAAACCTCGATAAATTAATGTTCGATAAATGAATAATTTCGACAAATGAATAATTTTTTTCGGTCCCGATTTGGGTTAATGGGATAAATGAATAATTTTGTTAAATGCATTAATAAATAATTTTTTTTGAAATCCTTAAAAACCCTATATAAATGTAAATGAATAATCATCACATTTTATTATATATAATATGTTATTTTTTTACAAAAAGGAGTCTATACCTTTTTTTCACCAAAATTATATCTTTGATTTTTCTTAACACAAACAAAATTTTATGAGTATTTTGTTCGTGTTATAAAACGTATTTCTGTAAGGTGATTACTGTTTGAATTGTTTTTTTATGACATTTGGTTTGACATTACTATCATTTAGTTTTGGATAATTTTCATAATTCAGTACAGACTCAATAATTTTATCGTCGGTATATAATTTTTATAATAACATTATTTTCGTTACTTATTTATTAGATGATACAATTCATCACCAAGATCACCAAAATTTGTGTTTATGTTACATTGAATTTTAAGAACTATAAGACTTTTTTTTCCTAATTCTATATCAATCTAGAAAATTTCATTTTTCTAGTACTAAAAAACTTCATTTTTCTAATGTGCATTTTTTTCAAGCTTTTAAATATGTCAAAATACTATTAAATGAATATAAATACTTTCGCTAAACGAATATTTTTTCCTAGTCCCAATATTATTCATTTATAGAGGTTTAACTGTATAATTTACCATTGCAATTACATATAGATATCAATGTTTAATGACATTCTCGGTCTTGAATAGTAATTCCACATGTACATGATAAAATGGTCACAACCTCCATAGTATTATTTAATACTATTTTGTGTGTTATATAAAAATTTATTATTTAATGCGTTTATTAAATATAATAATCCTTACGTAAAAATATTAATATTTAAAACTGAAATATTTTGAGAAATTTAAAGCCGAAATATTTTATCAGTGTGTTATTGGTTCTCCATTAAGGGCATCAAGTTTTAGGTTTTTTATTGATTCTTCTTTCGGTTTAATATTTCGGCTTTAAATACAATGATGCCCTTATTAGATGGAAAAACAATAACAATGATGATCATCTAATAAGGACATCAAGTTTTAGATTTTTTATTGATGATCCTAATTGAAATTTATGGTTTAGAAATTGAGAAATTTTGGTCAACTGGTGCATGTACTAATGAGATCAATGGATGTATAATTTAAATTTACATCCATCATGCTCGTCCATCTATGACCAATAATATCTCTTCGTTTAAAAATTTGTGGATTTTTGAGTTTTTGAGATTTTTGGGTTTTTGTGATTTATGGAATTTTGAGTTTTAATTTCTGGTTTTTGGAGTTTTAATATTTTGATTTTTTTGGCTTTTTGGGATATCGAGTTTTTTTAATTTTTGGATTTTCAGGATGTTCTAGGTTTTCAAAATTTTGGATTTTCGAGATTTCGAGTTTTTGAGATTTTTGGTAAAAATTGAACAAAATATTTTTGAATTGTGAATAAAGAATAAGTGTCCAAACATATATATAATGATCATAGTTGTAGTCGGAAATCCATACGCATAAAGGTCACTCATAACGGTTACAACAACGATTATGTTAAAGATTTTATTCTTCAGAATTCTGTCGGATGTCTTAACGGGAATTTTACATCTTTTTCTGACGAAAACACTGTCAGATTTTCTACCTGTCAAAATACTCCGTTAGAAATTTGTCGAGATTTCTGACAAAAGTCTGTTGAGATTTTCGATGAATCTGATGGATGTTTTAATGAGTATTTTTTGTCAAAAATTTGTTGAAATGAACCGAAGGATTTTTGAAAATCTTTTTTCCAACAGAAATTCGACAAAATACGCTGTAAAATTTTTTACCCATCTAAATGCCGTCGAAAATTAGTGAAAATTTTTTACCCATCAAAATGCCATCGAAAATTAGTGAAAGTTTCAAAGGTTTTCTGACAGCTGACGAATTCATCAGAAAATACCCTTTTCTTATAGTGTTTGTATACCGCTCAAGGAAACAAATATGATAATAAAATGGAATGCAGCCATTTTTTTAATCACTGTTAATCATAATATATGATCGTGGTGTGTTATGGATGTTTTTTAGATAAAAATAGAATAATCTACTACACAAAGAATAAAAAAAAACACATTATGGTCTTGAACAGATTTAGCTAAACTAAAAACGCTAGACAGATTGCGCTTCATAACGAGCTTATGGGCTTTCTATATTATACGACTGGCCCACAAAGAAAAGTTAGGATAAGCATTCTGATAATCTGTTCTGTGGTAATGAGTGTTGGACGAAAAGTAAAAATGCTAAAGATTTTCAAAACAGATAAAATAATAGGAAAAAAATAAAGATAATAAAAGCCAGAGTATGAAACTTTGTGGAGAAAGAGAAAAACAAAGGTCAGATGTGGCGCAGCTGAATTGAGAGAGATGATAGAAAACAGCCGCCTTTTTGCTTAGCCCGATGTCTGTTGTTTCTCCCCACGAACACCCCTCACTTCTCATCAGTCCACAATCAAAAGATTTTATATAATATCATTTAGAGATTAATTTGTTCATCCTTTGTTTTTCTTCATATTTATATATATATTGTACTCAAAAAAGAAAACTATATATTAAGCAACAATTGTTCTCTCTTTCTTTTTCATATTTTGAGTAAATTATCTCCAACGAAAATACTAGCTATTATCCGCTGCTCACTACCATCTCTCGAAATATTCGAAACAAAACGTTACTCGCGAAGCCAATCAAATTCCTCCAGTTCCAAAGCTGCGGAAAATTATTAAAATGGGACAAAAGTTGACTAAGCTGATAATCAAAACTTAAAGTTGATCTAGGTTTCGAACCTTCATATGTGAAGCAAAATATATAATTAAAACGACTAGTACGACGATGTACCGGCAGATTGAACTTGGAGGAGGTGGTGGAAGCAATCGGCTGCGGTTGGTCGGTTCTCTTGGTTCGGCTCCAAACACTTCCCTTGAAGTTCTCTCAACATCTTTGGCACATTACTCAATCCACAAGTCTTTATCATATAACCCACTCCCCACACATCCACTTTCACCGCATGCAACCCTCTCTCCATCTCCGGCGCGTGCCTCCCAAGCTCCTCCTCATCTTCCTCGGCCATTGGGTGGTGCGGATTAAGCTGCGGGGACTCAGCCGCTTCGTCGAACCCGCAAACGATCCATTCCGCGTCCGATGTCGTTGTCATCGTTTCCGCGCTTAGCATCACATTTTCCCATCGCATGTCACGATGCATGAACGAAAGGTCGTGAAGCGCAACAAGCGCTCTCGTCACACACATCAAAGACTCGATCAGCTGGTCAACGTTACAAGGTTTGACTCTGATTCCACGTGGCTTAAAACTCAATGAGAGTTCCTTCTCGCTTGCCCCATCCAAATGCTCCGCGTGTGGAACTCTTTGGTCGACAAAATCGTAGATTCCTTTTACTGCGCTCCATTTTCTCTTGCTTGAGTAATACTTAGTCACCGTGTGAGGAGTTACCTCGGTCACAAAATCTCCATGACTGATTCTCTCGAAGTCGTTGAAACACAAATGCCTCATACTGCACCGATCTGCAAGCAACGGTAAAAGAGAAGCGAGACGGTAACAAGGAACCAAGGCCTTGATTCGATCCGACGGTGATGAGACGTCGAATGAATATAGATCGGTGCAGATCACTCGATCTTGCGAAGAGCGGCTCAAAGTGCATAACGTTACGGTGAACCCTATTGCGTGATATCCAAGAATGTATGGAAGATCGTCGTACGACCAAAGAATCTTTTCGACCAATAGAGAAGAAGGATCAGCTGCACCTTCGCGTACCTTTTCAGCCTCTTCTCCTCTCCATAATCCAAATCCTTTTATGAATCCCATAATGTTTGGCCACTGATCTTGAAAATTTTCAACACAAGAAGATGAATCCGGTCTACGCAAAACCACCATTTCACAAAACTTTGAAACCATCCGGTTAACGCAGTCGTCCCATAGCGGGATCAGCGAGTCTTTGCTCGAGATGACGAAAGCGTAATTAGGGTTTGAGCGGGACAGTATGGGGCTGATGATATCATATGTGATTGCTCTACAATCTAGAAGCTCCGTTGAGGAAGTGGAGAAGAAGAGCTCTTTCCCCGGCGGCAAATCTTTGTAAACGTCTCGCCTGATAGGAAACCGGAGATTTTCTGGCGGCGGTTGTTGAAGATACCGTGCTAGCTCAAATATGCTCGGAAGATTTCCTGCCGTCACACGCAATCTACTCAAGTAATGCTCTGATGGATCTTGGAACTCCAACGTTGATATTGCTGTTACGCATTTGTTCACACGTTACTAATACATATTTAACGAAATTTTAAGCTATTAGATTAGAAAAAGACTTACATTTGTAAATGGGCACTGAGAGTGGAAGCTGAGCTCGATCAAACGAACCTGCCATATTAGCTGAAAAAAATAATATAATGACATATGACCATTAGAGAAATGGTTGCACCAAAAGAAAACATTGGGGAGTGCTTTTACTTTCGTATTTAACGTTGTATATTTTAATGATTTTTTACTGAAGGTTTATTGATCAAACAAACCTGCCACATTTATCTACAAATTTCCTCTTGAATTCTGTACAGTTGTTACTATTGGATTATTCTTTACATTTTCTCGCTCTACTGGATTAGACTATTGGAATATCCATAACATTTCCTCGCTCTATAAGATTAAAGAGATTTTCATTGGATTGATTTCCTCTTTAGTTAGCTTTATAGTTTAACCATTAGACGAATGTATGTGTGTGTTACCTGAAGGTGAAGGGGCAGATGATGATGTTGATTTTTGTCTTCCAAAGACTTTAAGATGTTGACCAGAAATGAATTTATCCAAAGAGAATCCTCTGAAAGGTCCATCTTCAAAAGATTCCATTGTACAAACCACCATGGAATCATCCAAGTAGGTGAGCTCGTCTGCATTCAAGAAACTCGACCCACTAACCCTAATTCTCCCATAGTCAAGCTCTCCTTCTTCAGCCCACAAGTTAACCGATTCCTCCCAGGTTAACCGTATTTTCCCAATAGGGCGAAGATTGTTTAGAGAAGAAGACGAAGAAGAAGGGATAGTCTCGCAAGAAGGATTGTAATATATTGATCTATTAGAGAATAAACCTGAGCCTCTAGAAATGCTGTGTGAATACGGATATTGAGGATGATCATCTCCAGCTATTGATAATGCTAATCTCTTCCCTCTTCCTAAAAAGCACACTCAAACATTATAGATAAATTAACCAAGACCAGCATGCGAACGTACGAAGCAGGGACGAACAATCAAAACATATAAAAAATGCACAAGACCAGTTATGCCGTATGATATAATGTGACTATTGAATAACAATGCAGTTTTAGACAAGTTTATAATACAGTTTTAAATAAAAACGTTATAGAAGAAATAAAAAAAATTTTACCGATGGAAGTGATACGGTTATTATCAGTATCATCGTCTCTTGAAGTCATCAACGGTGGATGAAGAATAGGAGGAAGCGTCTCAACAGACGGAGGGGTTAGGGTAACATCCGCCGGAGCTTCGCCACTACTACGCTTAATAGTCGGAGTTCTGGCACGTGGACCCATGAAAAGAGCCAATTCTTGGTACACATCTTCGTCGAAAGACGCGGGAAGTCGATGTTGTTTCCTCTCGTAAGGAGAGAGCCTGAAGTAACTCTTACCAAATTTATCTCTATCTCCTCCTTTCTCCCACTCGTTTACCTTCCTAAACTCACCAAGCATGTTGTCCCATTTCGTACCGGCAATTTTTGAATCCCGGTTTACACCCTTCTGTTTTAGGTATTCGGCTACTTCCCTGTCTTTCTCAGCTCTTGTTTTCCCTCTTCCTTCGCCCGACCCGGATCCGGTTCCTTGATTTTGGTACTGGACTCTCCAAGCTTTTGCTAGCAATAGCATCTCGTGTGGTTTCCACACAGGGCTCACGTACTTCCCTTTTCTGAATTTATGTTGAAACGACTCCGTTTCAGGTTGTTGATTCTCTGTGTTTGTAGCTTCTTGTCCCGGCGGTGAAGACCCGGCGGTTTCGGTAGAAGAGGCGGCTACGACGGCGGTAGAAGGGGACGGTGATGAAGAGATTGTGGCGGCGGTTGGTACGGTGGAAGGTGACGGTAAGGCTGGTACGGTGGAAGGTGACGGCAAGGCTTTCCATTGAGGCGGAGAGAGACCACCGGAAGAGCTGAAACGTGGTCGTTTGGGAATGACTGGAGCACCGGGAGAAGAGACGGTGGGGATGAAGATCGGAGAAGGGAGGAAAGATTGATGTTGGTGATGGTGGTGGTGGTTGTGGATGAGTGATGGGCTTGGTGTTTGGTGATCAAGTGAAGAATCTTTAGGCGAGGAGATTTGATTCGGTGATGGTTTTGTAGCATCTGCTTTTGTTGTATCACTCATTTCAAAGAGTGGATTAATTTTTATTTTATTTTATTTTATAAAAAAAAAGAGAGAGAGAGGATGGAACATGAAGAAGAGAAACGAATTTGTTTGATCTTTTGAGACTCGAGCTGGTTTAGTTTATATGGCTTTGAATCAGATGACTATTAGGGTTTTTAGCTTTTTGGTGGGCTTTGCTTTTTGCAGAGAAATGAAACGAGTACTCATGTTAGAACATAAATTTTATATATATTGAAAATAAGTACAATTTCTTAGAGGTAAAAACAAAATTATTCAGTTTTAATCAGTCTACCAATAATAAACCTCTTTAAAGTATCCATATCTCTTTAACCAACCAATCACATACCACCATGTTTCGATGATACACGTTTTAACTCTGATGTTGAATATTTTAAAATACCTAATATGTCACATACATTGTAAAGAAGAAATTCAATCATCACTTTCAACTAATTCACTGTATTTATCTGATAAATGACAATAAAACTAAGGAAATTATATCCCAAGTTATATAGAAATATTCTCATTTCTCTTTTTGTTGTTTCTTTCTAAATATCGCAATGGGCTTTTGTTTCGTTGACCAAGCTGAAAAGGCATCGGCCTTAAATCTTTGATTATTTGTGTTTATGTTTGTATTTAAGTATATGTTTTTAAGTGAGCCCGTAATTTTAGTTTCTTTTAAAACATTAGTGCTAAAAAATTTGAATGTTGTCAAACGAATTAGTATAGAATATTTTTTTTATCAATTACACTTTTTAAAACATAATTATGAGAAACCGTAGATTTTTTCTATTTAAAAAAATGATATTTTCTCTTATATGAACTTTTTTGTTGTTGTCGAATATCACTCTCATATTAACTTAAACGCAAAGTTACGTTTGAAAATAATCGTTGCTCAAACCTAAGTAGAAACAAAAAAAAAAGCAAGGGCTTAAAACTTTAAGTTGAAAACAAATATATATATAACCGACAATAGATAAGATTGTTTCAAGAAATATATACCATTTTGATGAACATACATTCAGGTAAACTGTATTTGATGCAATTTGTTAATGACTAAATCTTATACATATAGAATGTGGTCAGCTTGTATATTATTAAAGTTACTAATATCAGTAACCAAATCGACATCTCCTCTCTCGCTATCATATTTTTTTTGTCAACCTCTCGCTACCATTTGTTATAAATTAATAACCTTATTTCTATATATACATATATGGTTTACGTTTTTAATAGAATTTTATTATTGGACGATTTACAATCATTAATCAACAAAAGCATAATTTGTTCTGAATATAAAAAGAGATGCCTGTGGAACCTGGCAATGAATAAAGCGTATCAGTTTGGCTAAATATAATTACTCAGTTTTTTCTTAACGTTGATGTTTGATGTTTGATGTTTGATGTTTGATTTCGACAACTAGAAAAAGGCAAGAGTCCATCATCATTGTCCTTAAGACTGCAAACGCGGCTTAAGAATTTATTTCCCTCCTTTTAATATTTTGTTTTGACATATTACTATACATTTTTTGCCCCAATTTTTAATCTTGGTAAATTTTTTTTTTTCGTGAATTTTCAACAAGGAAAAAACAAAAAAAAGAATTATTAATATCGGAAGAAAAAGGAACTGAGTGTTTGTTTGTGCGATAAAAGGGAGAGAGGAAGAGATGTGGACACATCGGTTCCATGCTTCTGCTCCATTGACTCTCATGCCAGTTCTGCCTTTTCCGAGCTCTTTCAAACTTAAATTGTTTATTATTTCTTCTCAAAATGTAGCATTACTAAAAATATAATAATTATTTAATATATGTTTACTATAAATAGTTACGACATGTATAGTTTTACCTTATATTGTGTTGTCCAGCTCAACCCCACTAACCAAACTATCAAAGCAAGTAAATTGTAAAATTTAACACTACAGCAAATAGTGAATTAATTTTGTGTCTAAGATCCAAAATTGTTTATAATGCTAATGCTTTTACTAGAAATACAAAGTTGCGTAGATCTCAGATTTTTCGTTTTGTTTTGTAGAAAAGCATCTCGCAAATCGGAATATATAACGAATGAAAGTATTCCATAATATATATAAAAAAAATCAAATACTGTAATCAGTGCGAAATGATCTCAAATGTAAATCCTCTAAAACAATATATGTTTACAAACATATATTTATAAGTTTTCAAATTCGAAAATAGTTTTAAGAACAAGATAATTCACAACTCATTGGATTAGTTTTAGTATTCTATCAATTCAATAAGAGGTGGTACACAAAACTAATTGAGTCAAATGAGATAAAAGATATGACTCTAAGATTCCAAAAACTAAATTCAACCAAGTCAAAGCATGAATTAATTTATTGGTGATTAGAATGTCACGATGTGACATATAATACATAATTTTTTTGCTTCATTGCGCCTCAAGTCTGGTTATTTCAAAAGCCAATATATATTTTCATATGGTTTAATATATAGCCACTCGCTAACGGCTAAAACAACTATTCGAGGCTGAGGTTTGGATTGTAAAGATGAAATGAACGGTGGGAACGTTCTTCATCGAGGAAGGAATCAACGGTGAGGGTGATCCCCTTGATTAGATCTATATATGTGACTGTGTCCCGTCTCAATGTTCACTTACCAAACTTGATATTGATCTATCTGTTGGACTTTTACTAATGTACAAGTATATTTATCAATTAACTTGTATATGATAATGCCTTGACGGAAATGTAATGGAGGTGAAAAATAGAGTACGATGTCTTAAATAACAAACCGTTAAAAACACAGAAAAGCAAGTGAAGAATGATGGGCACGATCACCAAACCAATAAAACTCATCTCTTTATGATATATCTCCAAATTTAAAATTTAAAAACCCTAGCCTGCTCTCTCTCTCTCTCTCTTCCTATCTGTGCTTTTCACTCTCTAGGTCGGCTGCTGCTCACCTAATTAACAGACCATACACAAGCACCTTCTCTCATCACTTTCTTGTCACAAAATTTCCAATGTCTTATATGCATGAAATTAATTTATTGTTTCCCCAAAAGGGCACATACACATGCTCATGCCTCATCAATGGAAGTAAAATTCGCTTTTCTTGTTTTATCATTTAAGGAAATGATTTGTCTTTGTTTCCACATCTATCTATAGGGAGGCATCAATTTCTTAGTTCTATCTTCTCCAACCTCTAAAGTTGACACTTATCAACATTTTGTTTTATGATTTCCTTTCTATTTTTTTTACCTTTCCTTTCTATTTTTTGGGTTTAGATTAATTTCGGCTTTAAATCGTAAACACATATTAGCCCCCCAAAAAAAAAAAATCATACACACATATTATAACGGCACATTAGAAAAGTGACGAAGGGCACACAAAAGAAGAAAAGGTGGTGGAGAAAATCTACACGGTCTGCTAAATGGAGAATATTTAATCATGACTATATAATATACATGCTTATGAAATGATAACATTAATAGCTAGAGTTTTATTAGAAAAAAAATATAATATATATATACATATATAGCTAGAGTTTGCTTTGCCTCGCGCTTATAGGCATATGAATTTATTTATTATCTATTTATGAATAATATGATAATTTTTGTCACTATATACTACAGGTATTTTGGGATTCGGTGCTTTACACGCAAACTGTTATTTTATGAAGTAACAAAATAAGATACTTTTTGAGTTTAAGTTATAAAATAAGACATTTTTGAGATTTGATGGATTTTTTGTATTGTTTAAAATTTTTAAATACCAAACTTTTTTTAGATAAATTGTCAAATAAACACATAATCTTATGAAATCCAGAAAGTTATGGTCCTAGATTTTGTACACGGAGCGTAAATATCATATAGTGGACAAAGAAAAAATTTGAAAATATGTGGTATGGACAATATACAATATAAGGTACAACATATAGTGAACACATAATCATGGATAATGTATGATGGACAAATACACATTTGATCTTTGATACAAACACTAAATTTTCAACTTATTAGGATTATAAAATTATGATTTACCCAAAACTCAATCTTCAATTTTTAGACAAATTGCTCATAATACTTAATGCTAAAAATTAGAAAAAAAAATAATGGAAATATTGTGATAGACAAGACATGGTGTGTTCAATATCAAGTCATCCATCTTATACGTAACATGTCAAAAGAAGAGTATCTATGAAATGAAACATTGATTTTCTATAATTTTTATCTTCTTTTCTTCTATAATTCAAAGTTATATATTATGTTGTCCACAATAGGTTGTTTACAACAGTATGTTGTCCATATGTACCATCTAATTCCCAATTTTTTGTTTTCTACAATAAGTAATCCACGTGCAAGTAAAGCATAGCAAAATGAATATCAAAATTATAATTTATAGTACAAAAAAATATTTTGTTTAAATAATAAAAAACTGAGTAAAAAAATGGTGGTATATATAAGTGAAGATAAAAATGAAAAAATGAATAAAAATGAAAGATAAGAGAAATAGAAAAAAAACTAAATTGAAAGACAATTTAGACTTTTTACATATATATAAAGTGCATTAATAGCACAAAGTGCCTTAATAACACTAAGTGCCTTTCTTTGTAAATAAAAACTAAAATAGTGTCTCTCCATGTAATATTCTCTTTTATTAGTGTGTTTATTCTACAAGCGTTTTTCATAATATAAAGATCCTCATTTTCTAAGATAGTAAGATCTTTAGTTTAGATTTTTGGAGAAATAGATTTCGTATAAGGAGACAGATGTTGATGAGAGTTGAGATTTTTAAACCTATGTTCAATTTTTTTATTGGTATACTATTTTTTTTTTTACTTTGATTCCAAATTGAAAAATACATGAATTTGATTTTGGATTTTTTCAAAATGTTTTATACCAATTAAAGTTTGAAATTATTTTTATATTAGATAATTTTTGTTTAAATTTTCGATCTGAGATATGGATTGATTTTTCAACAAGCGTATCCTCAAATCAATGAACACACATGTTTTTTATCTCCTAATTGTATCGTCGTATTCACCAACAAAATTCTTCATCTAACATTTACAACACCTTTTTAACACAAATCACTGACACATTTAATCACTTTAAGAATATCATCCCACTATAAAACATGCAGCTTCACTCATTCTTCTAAGTCCACCTGACTTGAACCAGCCACAAATAAAATTTCCTTTCCCATCAAACCATGAAGCAAACTTTATGGGATTTTTGATCTTTGGCAGAATTTTTAGAAATATTGACCTCTGGTACCATTTATTGGGTTTTTCATATTCATATTTAATTCTTTTAATAGTATGATATTTTCCACTTTGAATCCAATTAACCAAACCCGCTTGTATTTGTTTTTGCCTATTTTTCAAATGATCACTTACTAATTAAAGTTTAATATTATTTATATACTAGAAAATTATTTATCTAAATATCCAATGCGGAACATGGATTTATTTTCCGTAAGAAAAATTTCATGATAATAGATGTAGCAGCCAACAATAGTTGTCCCAATTGCTATAAAAATGTTGAATGAACTAAAACAAATATCGGTGCCATAAGATAAATAGTTTTCTTTTACAAAAAATATATATTAGTTTTAATAGCTATAAATGATAGGTTAAAAGAAATAAATCATATATTATTTAAATAGTAATATTTTTTAAAAAAAATTAAGACTGGAGATAACTTTATGTTAATTTGGTGGTGTTAAATAGATCAATTTAAAATCTAGTGTATTATTGTAAGAAAAAAAAAATCAGATGATGTATTTGTCTGAGAATGAAAAGATTAAGTTGGTGTATATGTATTAAATTGGTAATAAAAATTTAGTTGATGAATAATATGATTTTTTCTAAAAATTATATATCAACTTCAAAAAAATAATACTTATGAAAGTTCTTTTCGTCAAACGATTGACCAGATAATATGATTTCTGCAAATTAATAAAAATAATCTTGTAATTTTTTTTAATATAGTGTAAAAATTTTTTCGTGATTTTGCATGTTTGTCGTAAATCCTTGTGGAATAGGTAAAATTATCAATAGTAAAATTATTCGTGTAGTTGTTTTTATAATTGGTAATAATTTAATCATTAAGATGGCAAAAAGATAATACACATATATATATGTGATTGGAATTTTGCATCTTTGCTATATTTTTTTGCCATGTTAATTGTTATATTATTACAACTTATGAAAACAAGATAATGTTACATATTCTACAAAGATTTATGAGAGACACCACTAAGATTAGTGGTTTATGTTTGAAGGTTTATGTTATTGTTATTTCACCATCTGAATTGCGCAGATTCAGATCCTTCTAATGATACACCAAAGTAAAAATGAATAGTGATATGTTCAAATTAAATTTCAATAGACTACTATGCAAATTCAGAGATGTAATTGCATTATTTAGAAGTTAAGTTGACAAATACTCAAAATCCATTAATAGATTTTATTTTTTGTATTAAGTTAAATGATATCAATGTATTAAAAACGGAAAGAAGTAAATCAGTTGTAAATTAATAAGGGAAAAACGCTAAACCTAAAAAAATCTGAGGTAATTCAGAATTGTAGAATAATATAAAATTATTTAATTAAGAACTTGTTTTAGAACTCAAACAACAATTATAAAACCAATGAATTTTCGCTGCGGAGATTATCTGTCTAAACTTAGAATTCCAAACTTCTTTGCAAACTCAACAAATTAATGATCATGTTTGATTAGTTCACAAATTTTTTAAACCACTTGCAGATAGATATTTTACTTATCTAAGATAGTTCAATAAATCAACAATGCTTTCGTATTTACCAATTAACCTAAAAATTTATTATGTCATGAAGTTAGAATAAGCAATAAAAAATTCAGATGAAGAACTTTCATGATATTAGGCTAACAATTAAAGTTCCACGAATTTCTATACACATCTTACCATGATGGCATTTGCATGATGTCTTGGGTTGGTATCAGTCATTTTAGAAAGGAATCCTTCTTGTGTTTTGATAGACTCATAAGTTTGTGCAACTTAGTATCCAACAACTTGACATGAATGCTCAAGGATTCAAACTTCCCATTTTAATCAGTATACAAAACATCAATTTTCTCATTGATTTCCGTATCAATGTTTGTCTGACCTTCGAGAATCTGCTCAAGCATAGACTCCATCTTACTTTCTGGAGTTGGTGGAGGTGTTTGGTAAGAGAAGGAACTATAGTTCCTTGTGAAACTGGTGCTGCTCTGGAAAGTTTTCTGGTAATGAGATCTTTGGGCTGCAACCAGAGAAGTTCTGATTGCATGTGAAAGCATCCCTCTGACCATGAAACTCAGCTCTATTGATAAAATCAACATCATCTTCCCTATATTTTTCAACTGTTTCAAATAATTCAACTTCAACAGCAAAATGAACTTGTTTTATCTACAAGGAGATAATGGATAAAATCCACCTTAGCTTTCACTTCAGCATTCTGAATTCTATCTATGTTTCCAGTTAATCTCTTCCAATCAAAATCTGCATTCTTTGTACCATTGCTCAATGTCAAGTTCTCAATAACCTCTTTAAGTTCTTTGTTTTGAAGTTTTCCTTGCTGGCAGCATCCAGAGCCATCTGGTACCTCCAATATATGCCTTTTAAGAAGATATCCAACAACTGAACATCACTGAAGCCATGGTGTGGACAATCTCTCTGATATGCACTGTATCTCACCAAAGCAGCCTTAAATGCTTTAGTTGGTCCTTCACAGAGTGTAGAGATTTTTGTTCTCAGCTCCTCACCTTGCATCATTAAAGAAATATTGCGGAAGACAGTTTTAATATCTTCTCAGGTGGTTAAAGACCCTAACTGTAATTGCTTAAGCCAAGAAACTGCATCTCCACCAAAAGAGTATGAGAACATCCTGTAGAAAGGAATTCCTCATAAACACCGTTGTACTAGATGTTTGTAACAGAGTCCTCAAATTTCTTAATGTGGTCCATATGGATGTTTATGAGGAAGACCATAAAAGGGGTGCTGACCCACAAGAGTCTATTATGCATGTTTTATCACAAAAATCATTCTACTAAAGTAGGATGTCTAATGACAGACCTGTTAGCATAGAACTGATCATGTATGTTGTAGTCTCCAACTGTCCTCCCACGAACAGTTGCAGCTTCTTTAGCTGTAGCGTTTTGTCCATCCGTAGGAATTACATCAGCAATTACATTGCCTTCTATATCAATTTTCTGTCCATCTTCATTGTACGATCGACCATCTCGGTTTCGTAAGACTCCAGCAACATCATGCCTTATTATCATGGTGTTTAGCATTTCTGATGACTTCTTAGATTTCTGGTTTATTCGTTCTACTTTAGCTAGCTCCTAATTAGAAAATTCTAGGTTTACTAGCTGCTTATCCTTGTTGCTCTTGATTTTGTGATTAAACATGAACCTGAAATACACAGAAAGAAGAAGGTAGACTAAATTCTACACCTAATATAATTGTAAATCAAAGAGTCCCGACAAAGACGCTAAACTTTGATATTCTCAAATTAATTCTCTTTGACTTACTCTGCAAATTTAGAGACATAGTTTTAGTATTTAGGGGTCAAATCCACAGAGACTGAAAATCACTTAATAGATTTTAGTTTTTTAATTAAGCTAAATGTGATCAATATATTAGAAACAGAAAACAATAAATCAGTTGTAAATTAATCATAGAAAAATGCTAAGCTTAAATTCTCAGATAATTTTGAGTTGTAGATTAAACAGAATGTTAAGATTCTCATGTATTTCCGACTGATTAAACTGAATGTTAAAACTTAATTAAGAAGTTGTTCTAGAAACTCAAATCATAATTGCAAAACTAATCAGATTTCGCTGCAGATATTATCAATGTCTAAGCCTAAAATTCTAAATTTCCTTGCAAACTCAAAAATTTAGACAAACATTAATGATTAGGTTTGAAAGTTCACAAAACCTATAAACCAAATTTATTTGCATATATATATTTTGCTCATCTAAGATAGTTCAAAAAATCAATCACTTTAATGTTTACAAATTAACATAATATCATATTCTAGGTCGTGAATCTAAAATAAGCAATTAACATAATTCATATGAAGAACTTTAATGATATTAGCCTAACAATTTGGTTCAATCTAACAATTTTTTATATACTCTAAAACCAATCAGCTTTCGCTGCATAGATTATCTATGTCAAAACATAAAATTCCAAATTTCTTTGCAAACTTAACAATTTAGAATAATATTAATAATCAGGTTTGAAATTTCAGAAAATTTGTAAAATAAGTTTCTTTGCAGATATATATTGTGCTCATCTAAGATAGTTCAGGAAATCAGCAACACTTATGTGTCTACCTAAAAAAAGATTTTAGATCAAGAAGTTAGAATAAGCAATAAAAACAATACATATAAAGAACTCTAATAAAATTAGCATAACAATTTGGTTCAATCTAATAATTCTTCATAAATCATTGAATAACCCTAAACATTTCAAAGAATTTACTCAGACATGATTAATAAAACATAAATCATAATATAAATAAATTATACAAAATTAATTAGTAAAGGAATTAAAGAAGATAAAAATCTTCTATGAAAAAATCTTATTTTTCTCTTCAAAAGTTCAGCTACAAATCTATCCAAATAAATAAAGCATAAGTCTAAAAAATAACTTAGATATCCAATTTATAACCTGAAAATCTAAAATATGCTTATTTGCAAAATAAATAAAAATTTGGACCAATTTCCTTTTCTTCAAAATTTCTAAATTTTGTGAGAAATGTATGTGCAATCGGTGTCAACAAACAATAATAAGTGGGTTCGATCGACACGAAGCCCATAAATTTTTTCTCACTTCGTTTTCTCATTAAAATTTTTCTTTGGTTCTTAAGTGCTCCATAATCCCCAAATAAATGATGACATATCTAAACATGCAAAAAAAGCATAAAAAAAACAAAAAATATTAAGCAAAATTTGACAAAACTGACCTCATAAAGGGCTCTATCTATTTCGGGTTGATTATTTTGCTATCAAGACTGACTTTTATATTTAATAAGATTGCCCAATTACGTTGAACCAAATCAAATTTTAATTATTTGAAAATGTTTATGAAATAAATTAAGAAGGGGTTGGAAGATTGATTTTTATAGAGTTTATAGATTTTAAAAGTTTATAGAATTTAATTTTTTATGGATTATAAAAATATGTGTAATCATATTTATAAAATTTTATCACAGTATTTTATAAATTGATATAGATTCTCTTGAATTTATGTGAATTGTTTTTTAGAATTACTTTTGTAAGGTAAATATAAAAGTTAATTTCGTCCAATAAAAAAATATTCTGGTTAAATTTTTTATCTTTTTAAATAAAATAACAATAATATAATATGATGGATAATATATTAATTTATGTTTTTTAGTCGTCATTTAATTAATTAATTTTGTGGTTTCTAAATCTTAATATATTTTTATATTAATAGATAATATAAATTTTTTCATGAAGTTTTTTGATAATATTTAGCATTCATAATATCGAAATTTTTATTATATATAATTCCTAGTTCTTAACATTTGATGAATTGTATTTTATTTTAAATATATTTATCATAGAAAACACTGAATAAAAATAATTATGTATTGAAATTGAGTAAATAAAAAATGAAATTAAAATTGGACACGTAATTCGGATTTGTGCGTTATTGGCTTTTAACAATAATTAAATAAAAAAGTAGTAATAGCTAGTAATATATATATCGATAATAAAATGTAATTGCTTGTGATTTGTGCGTTATAGGCTTTTACCAATTCTCAAATTGGGCCATGAAATAAATATTCACGGAAAGCAAAGGATATGGGCCAAATATTCAAGATCGCTAAAAGCCTACAACTCGTTTATATTAGTTGCAAATAAGATAAACACAAGAGTTATAGAAGGTTCTCTTTTCCGGCTTAAGCTTGTAACGATATTGCTTATGATCTTAGTTATCTAGTGGAAGTTGTTAGAAAAAGGTTCCCACCCAAGACGTACCGGTTACAGGCTGGGAACTCGGTGGTCAATTCTTTATGTCACAAGTTAAAGATGGTCTGATCTCCATTTGGATATAAATTTTTGTGTATTTTCATTTGGTTTGTTATATTGATTGGGAGCAAATGATTTTAAGTACTAGTGAGTTCAAAGCTTTTATGATATATCTCCATAATATTATTTCTTAAGTACATTTATAAAAATACTTAAGAAAATATATGTATTTACAAGTCATGACACTATATTAATATATAAAAACTGTTTGGCAATAATATAGAGTTAAAACGGGGGAATCCTAATTTTCACTCAAATCAAACCAGCAACAATGAATTCGGTTTAATCAATTATTTTTATAAGATTTATGCTAGGCTGGGCTCAATATTCTCTGATTCATCATATGATAAAACCCACTAAACTATAGCCTAATAGATTTAAAAATTATTCATTTATTTTTTATCACATGGTTGAATGGCCTAATAACCATAATAACTATGTGAAGACCAATAATCATTTTTGTGTCTATTTAAGTAAGAGAACATTAACATTAAATTATTCACCTATTTTATATCAGATTTATAAAAGAAGAAAATTATTTTGATTTATTAAATTCTACAATTATTCTTTCCAAACCAAATTTACAACATCTCTTTTGAATAACGGTTATAAATCCTATTGTTAAACACGTTATTTAGATAATTTTTATTTATCTAATTCTTTGGTTTAATACCTTAGTTTTATTTTACTATTATTGTAATGGGTATCCTAAATTTATGCAATTTTTAAAACGTAAAATATCAAACTATATTAATTTATCAAAAGTTTTTAAGAAATTTTTATTTTACACTTCTGCATACGTGAAAGCATTTTTTATAACAAAATAATAAAATATTGAGATTAATCATTCTTTTCCATAGATATACCAAATATCATTAACTGTAATATTTGTTTGCATTTATAAAAAAATATCAACATTTTTAATTAATGTCTTTATTCTCAATAAAAAATTTGAATTTTTTTTCAAATTTACTTGATGTAGTTAAGATATTTCTATAAAAAATAGCTAATAATTATGTAAAAAAGCATTTTCAGTAAATTAATTTACAATAGAAAGTTCATGGAATTATTATATTTTTACAAGTACAATGACAAAAATATTTAAATAGACCATAACTATAATTATATATAGTTTCACATAAATAATATTACTTTGTTATCGATATGAGTTTTTTTTTATATAATATGCACTCGGTTATAGATATATCATTTGACGTTTTCTAAACTTTATCTATTTTTTTCAATTTGTACTCAATATTTCAACACCGAATTGTTTCATGTGAATATCTTACATGTATTTGTTGATCAAAACAACATTTGATTAGTCAAGAAGAAATGCAAGCTTAGAATAAGGAGGAACAATATTATTATTGATAGAATTTACAGATGTCTAATTAGATCAGATGTCTCCAAGAACAGTAAAGTAATTTTTGTTTCCATATCTCCTCAAGGGTTTTGCATTCATCATATAGTTATTCATCATCCTAATCTGAATCTAAAGGTCTCTATCATAAGATTTTAAAACATAATAACCTTATGTTCTATTCTGAATCAACTTCCGACATATCTCAATACTTTGTTCCGAACGACAGTATATAGAATTTATCTTAATTAAGTTATACAAATTTTAACTCACGAAATAGCTCATAATCTATTAGACGTACTTCATATCATATAGCTTTTGTAACTCATCATTTAGTTAAATGAACATAAAAGTATAATTTCCTATTCTAAAAGTCGAGCTGATTTGAGTCAACTCACATACCAAAAACCTATTTCGACACTGTTATTACAAATAAATCTGTAGAACCTCTTATTCTAAAGTCAACATTTGACAAACGCTCGCCCGATTGATTTAATTATATTTAAGGATATTCGGTAAAATACACCACCAAGTATATTCCAAAGCTGACCAAGTACAAGTAGCGTTTTTAAGTAGTACATGCGCAGATTGATGTGTTTGCCAACTAATCATCATCATAGATGGGCCACATTCACACAAGCAACTAAGATAAGTTTATGTCACTAAGCCAGACATATGTAAATAAAGCACCACTAATATGTTTTCGCTAATTAATATTCGGATCTCTACTTAATTAACAATAATTAAATGAAAGGTTTATTTGGGAGATCTCAATCACCTGTATCTCTTTTATTCGTTCGACCAATCACCCGTATTTCTAATAGGGAAAATAGTCTATTTCTACATATGCTGACTAGATATCTAACGTGGTATCGATGTAATTGTTAAATAGTTGTTTCGGATCAATTGTATTTTTTTGTTACAAATATTTTAATTGTTTTAATTTATTTTTATACTTAACTAAAGTATCAATGTTACACATTTAATATTTTCAATCAGTCATAATTTAAGTTGAATAAATTTCTCCTTTTCTCTCTCTTTCTGTTTTTTTTTTCTATCTTTCTCTCAATACTTTTGGTTATATTTTAATTTTAGTTTTCATAGTTATACACCAAATTCACCCGCTAATGCTATATATAATTGTATTTGTTAACATTTTTAAACTCCTTAAAATTATTAAGCACAAAAATATGTATCGTTTTGGACTACATCTTAATATATAGTATTAAATAGTAAATAAAAACTAAAGTCACAAAGTAAAAAAAATATTAGATGAATAAAAAATACATAAAAGCCTCGACTCAACTGACGCTACCCCTAAATCCAATCTTCGTTTCTGATTTTGACATCTTTACTTCAACTTATTATACTTAGATATTTATAAATATATGAGAAAGAATATTCGAACGTACAAACAGATTTGATCTATTATTATTTTGTGTACGAACAATTATATATTAATATATACATTACTTGTATATTTTGCCTCTTCGTTCTCTTCTCGATCAAAAGCACATGAACCGGTAGGATTGCATAATTTCGGCTTTTTGGCCATTCTACATCTATTTTATCCGTTGAATCTTCTTAGTTCTTTCTTTTTTCAGCGAATAGTCTTCTTAGATTAAAAATCCAATTTAAATATATAGCGAGGATGTCATTAGTTAGAATGTTAAGCAATTAGAAAGGATGTGCTAACAATAATTATATAATACTGGTAATATATTTATATAATAAATATCCAAATAATATTGTAATATACTATATTTATAGTACCACAATAATTTTATGTTTATTTTACTAACTGAGTTATCATATCATACAAAATATAAAAAATTGAAATAAAATCATAAATTTAAATATATTGTTTGTTGACCTAGCATGCTTGCAAGTCTCAATTCAACCGGTCTTTATGACGATCCACCTATCTACTCCTAGTTAAATTCGGACCTCAATTCTACTGGTTATTCTGATGACCTGTCATGCCTATTTATCACTTAGAAAATTTGAGGTCTCAATTCAATTGGTCATTCTAACGATCTGCCTACCTTCCTTTTAGTCAAATTCGAGCCTTAATTCGACTGGTCATTTTGACGACTTGCCATGCCTATATGATCCTTAGAAAAATTTGAGTCTCAACAGGTTATTATCACTTTATTTTTTTGGGAAAAGTCATGCACGTGTTATACTTTTTTATTTACGTCTCATCTCTTTTTGGATTTAGTTCTTTCTTGCAATTGTAAGATTGTTATCGCTGCTAATTGATTGCAATGCTATCAAATTAAGATGTTAATGCTGTAACGATTGAATTTTTGTTTTTTTATTGTTTTACCATAAAACCAATCTATAAGTTAAACATTTTGTTTTAACAATTATCACTTTGGTTGTATTTAGTTAATTAAAATTATTGTCTCTCAATACTATAATTAGGTGGTTAGTTTGTAACAATAATTATTTAGTATAAAATATTACACTAAAATAAAATAAAATTTTGAAAATTGGCTCGTCTTTGTGACTAAACTCTTTCCAATAGTATTTTGAAAAGTCACTTTATCTACTTTGTTCTTTCCTGTTTCAATTACAATTATTATCTAAGTTATTCATATATTTATTTTTAAAAATTTGACGAATATATTCATATGTTTTTCTTAAATAATTTTTAATTATACCTTTTGAATCAACGTAAGAAAAAGAAGTTATTTTTTCTTTTTAATTATTATTTTATTTAATTGAAAAAATTTCTTACACATATCTAAATTTAATCGTCTGAATGAGATGTGTTACAAATAGATTAACTAATAATTTTTTTAAAAAAATTAAGTATATTGTTTATTAAGAAAATGTATTAAGAAATCAGACCACATCACTATAAACTTTGCTTTGTTGATGTGCTAGAAGAATATCTTGATAGTCAAAATATACTCATACATATGTATAGAAGATTGAATGAAATCATAGAATTGGCTGGTTCGATTTACACGACCAGATCAACTTCACACAAAAATTCACTCCTAGTAGAGAAGGATAAACTTAACGGAGAATAAAATTATGAGATCGTCCGATGAACAAATTTTTAAGACAAACATTTAAAATTTTGAGTACCCAGTCGTCGAATGTACCAACTCCTCAATTAGCTTCTGCTGAAACCAAGCTAAGTCGAAGGAAAGTAAGCTATTTACCTGTGGATATATATGGATACATAAACATATAAACAAAAAATAAGCATAGATACAAAAAGCCTACAATAACTCAAAATATATATATCCGTACCTCGACTTTTATAGTGTGCATGAGCCTCTCATTGACTCGTGCGGTTAAAGAGCTAATGACTTCAAGTTCTTGCTCGTGAAGAACCTCAAGAACTCTTGAGAGAGCCAAAGCTTCGACACCTGATGCTGAGCTGTTCACAACCACCTCGATACCGCTCACACAAGGTTGCACTATGACACTAGCTGGATCCGATCTACTTGACCCAGCTCCAGATCCGGATCCGGTTTGAGTACTAGGGACCGAGAAAATCGGATCAATCTGTCTCTTTAGCTCGTCTTTTCTTGCGGTGAGATCTTTTATCCGTGTTTGCATGTCGTTGATGAAATTTACTGCTCCGTTTACATGATCTGACATCGCTCTCTTTCCCTGCGAAGAAAGAGAGCTACAAATCTGTCAAAACTAAAACCCTAGAAAACGAAAATCTCCCATCAATGGGTTTGAGAGGAAGCTAGAAAATTACAATGAGTTTATATGAGTAAATGTATAAACCTTGATGTATTGGAGAGGTAGGTGACTACGAAGAGCGGCAAAAAGGATGGCCATTTCTTGTCTTCTTTGCCGCTCGATGTTGCGATGGAGAAGCTTCTTCTCCTTCTTGGTTTCGTCTCTTTCGTTAGACATGTAAATCTGGTGCCTTTTTGTTAATAGGATTATTACAAGATTCCGTGGTTGGAGTGGTTTGGCAATGACAGATCTCAGCTCTCTCTCTCTCTCTCTCTCTCTCTCTCTCTCTCTCTCTCTCTCTCTCTCTCTCTCTCTCTCTCTCTCTCTCTCTGTCTCTGTCTCTGTCTCTCTCTCCTCTTTTTATAAAAAAGAAACTTATTGGATTTGATTGGTAACATTTGTATAATTGCGAAATTAAGGAAAATTAAAAAAAGCTGTGGAATAATTTAAAATCTGCAAAATGAGAATTGCAGAATAAAATTTTTGTGTGATTAGATAGATTTTCCGGAATTGCGGAATCTATTAAATATTTTTTAAAAATTATAATTGAGCTTATTATAGTTAACTTAATTTTAGTATATTTATAATAAATATATTTATATCTTATGACATCAGAAAATCAAATATCATAGTTTTATTTATTACTCTTTCTATTCTATTATATAAGATGTTTAAAATTTTTTTGTTCTACTTTATTTGATTTTCTTAAATTTTATACAAATTTGTATCTATTTAATATAGTATGACTATTAATACTTTCAGTATTTTTTGTTATTGATTTGAATGTTTTTAATTAACTGTTTAAAAAATTGTATTGTGAATAATTATATTTATAATTAAAAAATCTATTAGTATTTATTTAGAAATATAAAATGTTATTATTATGTAATTAAATAATTATAAAACTTTGATTCCGCTAAAAATCTATTCTATACACACTTTTCCACTTAATGAAAATTTATTTGTATTTTCTATAGCGAAAACGCAGGTTTGCGTTTTTACGTTTTTGTTTTTATTCCGCAAGTTTTTTTTATTGGTAAAATATTTGCGGAATCGCCATTTCACAGTTACCAATCAAGGTCATTATGTATTATAGGAGTGTGTCCTTAAATAATTGGGTCTGTCTTCTTTAATCATATCATAGAATAAAGAGATAAAGAAAGAAAGAAGACTTATACCAAATAATGCAGCCTCGGTAGTTGTTCTTTTCTTTAGTCGTATACTTTCGTTAAATGTACTAGTTATTATCTATTACACGTGACAAAAATTTATGCTATAATTTGTAAGTATAACGTTCTTATGTAAATGTATATCTTTTATCAGGACTATCAGATTTTCTTACTATTTTTTTATTATTTAAGTAGAAAATAAATTTATTCAAAACCAAAAAGTTTGTTTCTACAATATTTTATCTTTATCTCAATCTTACATCAAGTGCATTTTTTTTGGCAAAGCTTTAAACTATATTGGTGAAGAAACTAGTATGGAAGCTGATGAGATGAATGATTTTGGTTCCGATTAGCTCCGTAAAACCATATCATGAGATTTTTCTCATATTGATGGTCCTTCTCCCTCTACAATATCTCTACCTCTACGACTATTCTCCCTTCATATGGAAAATCTAATCATCGACATTTATATGGCCTTGAAATTCCTGAAATGTGCCTCTATAGAAGAAAAGGTGAGATTTCTAATCTATGGCATGGTATGAAGAATGATTTCAATGTCGAATTATTGGAGAAACTGCTATAAAGCAACACAAACAAACAACCCCCCCCCCCCACACACACACATATAGAAAGTGGCATACAATTTAAAACATAAACAGCCAGAAAATTTGGAACAAAATCTTGCCGTATATACCACTACCATATGTTGTAACAGGTATATAATATATACGCTAAATCGTTGCAGTATAAATAAAATACCCTATCTAATTTACAAAATCAGCTACAGAAATATGGCAGCCATTTGTTTACTAATGAGTAATACTTCTAAATATTATATATATATGCTAATTTAGAACTATTTACCACTAAGATCCACAACAATGTTTATCTATGCATTTTTATCACGTAGAAATTGTTATGCTTCAGACATATATATTATCTATTTTGCATATCATGTTCAACTTTCTTACAAATATTGCATGTGGCATGAACATGAGGAGTACAATCAAAATCTAGGTAAGAATCATTGGATTGTACGTCGATGTAGTCAAAACTCTTTGAGTATTTGATGATGCATTACAAGTATATATATGATGAAAGCGGTAAAATAAATTGTGTGACTGGTTGCACTGGTACCCGCGCTTCTAGACAGAAAAATTAGCTCTTTCTTTTTGGCTCTTTGCCCCTAAAAAAAAAGAAGAAAAAAAGAATCACTTTGTCTATTGTGATGTTGGATTGGTGTTGGATGAGAGAGCACTCCATTGGAGGTTTTTGACAAATTTTCTAAAAAAAAAAATTAATAATAAAAAACGAAAAAGTAAGAGAAATAAGAAAAAAATATGAACCAATTCTAAAATATTAGTAAGAAACTTTCACTAATATGTGTCGTTCAATTTATAATATGTGAAAATATTGTTTTTTTTTTTAAGAAACTTTGATGAATTCTTCCTATTGGAGATGCTCTTTGCTTATCCGTAGAATTCAAAATAGAAGCTTTCAAATAGACAAAGACGTAGCTTGAATTAGATAGACAAAGACGTAGCTTGAATTAGAAAGTTATTGTTGAATTATGTGTGGCTTTTATTAACATTTGGTCCGATGACTTGATGCAACGGAACCATTATGTAAATAAGAATGTGTATGATATAAATGTACTCAAATGTTATAATCTATAAATGTACTTAAATGTTATAATCTCATTCATTCAAGAGATTGTTTATAGTGGTGATGTATCCATCTATACAGTGTAATTTCTATAAATTAATTTAAAAAATTTGGTATCTAACTAAGTTTTTAATTTAATTAATCTTTTGATTAATTGATAGAGTGACATTGTTTAAACCAAACTTTTTTACGTAGTTTAAGCATGTACGTATGGCTGTCATAAGCGCGCATTAATTAGATTTACAAAAAGTATGACTTTTGCTATAGTGTAATGTTCTTTTATATTATTAATTTGATTATACAAAGATTAGACAATATTTTTAGTCAAAATATAATATTCTAAACAGTAAAACTGTCGTCAATGAAGACAAATTTAAAAATGAGGATATACTATAAATAGATAGAATTAGTGAAATGGAGTGGAACAAGTTAAAAGAAAAGACAGCTCGGTTGGGACCATATTAGATTAGAAGAGGAGACAAGAAATATACTAATTTTAATAGATGGAAACCAGCTGTTTCATTCTGTCTGAAAATATCCCAGTCTCATGCTCATGAATCCCATCCCACTTTTTTAAATGATTTCATATATAACATTTTTATGTCAGTATTCACATTTAAAAAAAAAACCCCATATTACGTTTCTATTTATGTTTTGGTGTGTTAGCGTTTTATTGACTATATATATTCATATATTTTGATAATGGAAATGAACATAGTTCGTAAAAGATAAACATATAATCTAATTACATATATGTTAGTGTCGGGCTTGTTATGTTAAACGAACTTGTTCACTAAGCAAAAGATCGGGATCTGTTGAAGAAATATGGAATCCTTCAAAGTGAAACCAGCCGTGAGGAACGGTGAAGTGACGAAGTCAGACCGAAAACTCCAAAAAAAAAAAAAAAAAAAATCAACTTCGAGAGTTCAAAATTAAAGGTCAAACTTTGGACTGAACCGTTTACTCAAACGAAGTTATATCATATAAGCTAAATAAGGTGAAAATACGTAAAACTATGGCTATAGAAAAGAAGCAAAGAGAGGAACATAGGACATATACAACTCGGTTAGTCGTCACTAGTACATTTTTACTGAGTGCAAACACTTTTTATTTTTTATTATTGATTTCTGTTTATTTGTTCCCAGCTCAGCCAAAGGCTCGAATCTCTTTTGTATTTCTAAAAAGTACCAGTCAAATACACTATATTTTCCGACTTTCATTTTTCAATCGAACAGTGTGTTGTCTTGTCGGAACTCATACTCTTTTGTTCACCGGTTTAATCCAATTTCTGAATTCTTCTGATGTATATAATTTACCGTTTATCATAAAGAGATTTGATAATTTAGCATTAATAATTTGGTTGACGAAACACATCTCAACATTAAAAAAAATTATCAAGAAAATTTTCAACTGACGAGAGAAAATCACTTAGGACTTGGCCATAAAGATACATGGGGCAGTAGCAACGGTAAGCCAAAGGGTGGATCAAGTAGTTCTGGTCACACCGCTTTATCTCTTACTCGTGTCAAGCTTCCAAACGTTTGTAAATCCAAGTTTTCATTGAAACCTCCGAAGCCATCCTTGATACCTTGCATATGTACATATGGCCTCGACAGTACTAATGTTCTTATTTGAAATTTTAATCTTATCGAATATAACTACTGTCGTTTGCTTGACCAGTTAAGAGAAACCAACTCAACAACCATTGACATCATTGATAATATCATTTTAACAAAAATAATTAAACAAACCATTTACTTTATTCTGATTAATCTCTCTTCAAGTTTTGCTAAGTCAATCAAGGTCGTATCGTTGACCTGCAAATCAAAACAAGCCATATCATTGTACTCTCAAACATATCATAACTTTTTTGCATACTTTCCTATATATATATATGTCTATATATGTACATACATTCTTTCTATCTTGAGCATCCAATATCATAAAGAGGAAATTATAACTACTATGTTCATATGTATTCAAGAAAATTATTTACACATTTGGTAACCTTCATAGCCTTCATGTGTTTTTCTATACATGTATAGTACAATACCCATATATTAAGTGATAATTCAAGTTTCTTTTTGGGTTTTATATTGCATACGGACCATCTTCTACATGCCATAAATCTCTTCAGTTGTATACAATATAACTCATACACTTGTGCGTTTGTATTTCAAGTTACATGTTTAAAAAATTTGTTTACTTTAATTGAAACCACAACATGCATTATTTTTTCGAAAAGAATAATTTAACTGAACACATAAACGGAAAACAGAAAAGAAAACATTAAAACTTCATTTTCCTTTGTAAAAGTGTACATTAAAAAACTAAATGTTCCGTTTAACAGTTAGATTGTAACATGTAATTGCAAGCGCAAATTGACATAGCTGGACTAAATAAGAGTAAGATAAGTTTACCTCAGCTTGTATGGTGTAAATCAGCCTATCATCAACAGTACAGGAGATGGAGTTAACAAGGCTGAGACCATTCTCACTAAGCACTTTAAGAACACTCGAAAGCCGCGGTTGGCCACGGCAACAGCGGGTGCTAAACACTATTTCCACACCCAACAAACACTGATGAACCACCACATGATTCCTCACCACCATCTCATCCTTAGAATCATCCAAGAAGTTTCCTCCAGACAGTAGCACGAGCTCATCTCTCCTCGAACTCAGTTCCTTGATCTTCCTCTGTAGATACTTTATGTAGTTCACCGCTTCATTCACTTGATCTGCCGTCGAACGCTTACCCTAAATAAGCAAAAGATCACGGCAACAGACAAACGAAAAAGTGAGAGTTATAGATCTAATTAGGAATCTCTTAAGAGAAACACATAGCTAAGTGAAAACACAAAGTCAAAATGCTTGCTAAGATCCCTTTAGTTTTCTTATAAGGAAGACCAAATCAAAACAGAGACTGAATATAGATCTAAAGAAGTCATCAAGAATCAAAATCAAGATTAGGGTTTTAGGAGTAACCTGGATAAAGTGAAGAGGGAGAAGAGAACGAAGAGAAGCACAAAGAGAAGCCATTTCTTGTCTTCTTTGTCTCTCGATTTCTCTATGCATCATCTTCTCCATGTCGTTATTATCTGTACTAACTCTTAACTTCGTACACCGCCTTCTCTTCACCCGACAATCGTCCATCTAAAAAGCTTTGGTGGTCTTTTTAAGTTATATATTCCTTTTAGAGATTCTATTCTGATGATGATGATGATGATGCTGATGCTGAGGCAGCACGATCTGATCTCCTGGGATTTTGTGATCTGGGTTTGATCTTAGTCTTTAGAAGAACAGCTCAGTGCTTTGATGTAAAGTTGAAAATTATTGCAGTCTTGAGGATTGAGCAAAATAATTAAAGAAAAGGTCTGTCTGACCAATATTATTTAATTGGAGAAGAATATACGTTGGTAAGACGTATCGGAAAAAGAAGGAAAAAATAATTTAAAATAAGTTTGTTAGGGTACGCACGCGGTGTGAATTCTGTCTTCTTAATCAACTCTTCTTCTAAAATTATAAAATCAATTTGGATAGTTCTCTTCCGAGATTCTATAATTTATTTATTTATAACCATTATTGTCTTTTAAGTACTCCAATCTATACCAAGCTTTCAGAACAATCTTTGTAGTTTTTGATGTACAGAAAAAAAAATTTGAAGTCAAGTAATCAGTATAAGCACACACTATAATTGAGGTCTAAAAATAATTATTTTGTAGTGAAATTTTTTTGTGCACAAATTTTAGATGAACTTTTAACCAGACCTGAGATATTGGAGACTTTATTCAAAATACATATATAACAATTATAATTTTTATAATATAATATATTATATTTAAATAATTATAAAATAAAACAAATCTAAGAGAAGTAATTAATTTTTATTTTCTATATGTTATCATATAATTATATCTTATAACTGAATTATAATAATATATAGTTTGAACAATATTATATTAAATAAATATCTACAAAACTGATTTTTTGTTTATTTATTTCTCTATTGTTATATAAAACACATAAATCTATATATATAACAAATTTTCTGAAGTGGAGTCCCATAAAAATAGAGACCCCAATAAAATATTTTATAAAACTGTCCTCAAGTCCGGCTCTACTTATAATTAATAATATATTTACGTAAAGTTCATACGCTACATGAATTTCTATACAAAGTCTTAAGAGAAGACTAATTTTGGATTTTAAATATTAAGTTAAGATTAACAAAAAGGTATTAAGCTTGGTATTTCAGTATTACCATAGCTGATTCGTTGGTTTTGATAGCATATTCAAAAGTAGAGGGTGTTTCTTCGCAATGAATAAGAGTGCAGGGATCTTTTCAGAGCTCCTTGTAATTATTATTTTTCATTAACTAGCACAGTATTAATTTATTAGAGAAGAGTATACAATATATGTGGATCCAAGGCTGTACGGGAGCGTATTTCTGAAACTATTTAAAAATTGACTTGTATTTATTTCATATTTATTGTTAATTATTTGAAATCTATTGGACATAAGAAAAAAATCAAACACGCATGGATCAGAATGATTTGCTTTTTTTTGGTAAAATGAGATTATGTATATCCGATTAATTAGGTACAAGTAACTGAACTGGCTTAGAATGACTTATCTTCCATGTATGTAGACATGAGTAGCTGCATGTCTAGTGTGAGGTAATAGCGTAATTACTAGTTATCTATACTACAAAAAAAATAGAAATTTGGTGACTACGATATTAGTTGCCAATTAGTCGCTAAATAGTGAGTTATGACTAATAGTTGTAGTCGTAAATCCTTAGTCGCTAAAATATATAGTCATAAATGTAATCGCTAATTTGCGACTACGTTACGACTAATTAATATAGTCGTAAGTATAGATATAACTTAATCGCAAATATTTACAACTATGTTACGACTAATATACGACTATGTTATGACTACATAATATAATCATAACATTAAACGACTATTTTGCGATTATTTGGCGACTATTTTATGACTATTCAGCAACTGTTTAAGGATTATTTAGCGACTATTATTTTTTAAAAAACTATATTTGATATTGTTTTCAATTTTTATTAATACTGAATTGATTGAATATGTTTTCTTAAAATAACATACCCAAAATTATAAGCAAATGTTACAACAACCAAAATAAAAAAAATTGAATCAAAATGCAAAAAAAAAATATATCAAAAACCAAAATCTTATTTTATAACTAACGTTGATACAACAAATATCATACAATTTCAAATGCATTGATTATAAACCCAACATAAACAGCTTTGAATTCTCTTCAAGAAGGAGGAAGCATAATGTACTTAAATTCAACTATATCTGGGTGTCTAAGGCTGAGCACACAACTTCGACCACTCAACAAAGTCTCGAAAATACACCCAAATAATCACAACTTCTTTCTTCGCTACATTCTTTCTTGGTTCAGTGACTCCCTGAAACAAGTAAAAACAAATTGAAAGAGAATAAACAGAAACTTCTATGTGACCTAAATGTAAATGTACTACATGTCACATAAGAAATCATAAACCATGAAAAATATGCAACCAATGAAACTTTTGTTACAAGCGAAGATATTAAACAACACCGGTTATCAAAAACAAACAAAGCAAGCACTCATTTTGCAAATTTTGTTTTTATAAATGTAAAAACACAACCACAAAAACAGAGTTCTTCATTATTAAAGGGAACAATAAAATCAGCACAAATAATATCTACGCAAAATAACTAAACATAATAACTAAAATTGAAAAAGGAACTTACAAAATAAGGATGTAAGCGTTGGATAATGAAGAATAAAACGCTATCTAGATCCCAATTATGGTGGACAAGAGAGAATATGAGACGTTTTTGAATGAGAAACTTGAAAGATAATTGAGAAGATTCTCTAGTTCATCCTACAACATAAATAATAATATGCTGCTAACAAATTATACGTTTTCAAAGTATATGATTTTTTCCTCTATGGGTCCCTTTTTTCATGGGGCCCTGTGGTATTGCACTCCTAATCCTCCCTCTTAAGCCGGCTCTGCTCATTTGCCACTAGTTATATTTTTTAGGCACAAGGTCAGACAATCACTACTAGAAAAAGAGATTAAAATTAAAGGATTTTTTGATAAATTTTGTGACCGTTGAAAATTTTATCAGTTCAGTATCGGTTTATCGTCGGTTATCTGATTTAATTTTTTTAATATCAGTCAGTTTTCGTCAAAAAATTGCTGACGGATTCTGACGGATTTAGAGTTTCTGTCAGTAACATACTGGTAGAAACCGAAATACTTTAAAAATTCAAATTAATTTATTTATTATTTTTTATTTTTATTTTTTATTTTTCGTCAGTTTCCGTCAGTAATTTTTTGACGAAAATTAGTAACGGAAACCGACGGATTTTGAAAATTCAAAATTTGTTTTTTTTTATTTTTTTATAACTTCCATCAGTTTTCATCAGTAACTTCTGACGGAAATTATAAAGAAGTTAAAAAAATATTTATTTGAATTTTTAACTTTCGTCGGTTTCCGTTAAAAAATTACTGACGTAAACCGACGAATTTTGAAAGTTCGAATTAATTTTATTTTTCTTTAATTTTTATATATAATTTATGTTGGTTTCCGTCAATAATTTTCTGACAGAAACTGACGCCCACTCTCTTTTTCTTCTTCTTCTGGGCCGACGGAAAATAGTGCATAATATTTTTAAAATTTTTTTTTCAAAAAACTGACGGATTCTGAAAGTTCTCCGGTCACATAAACCGACAAATTCCGACGGTTTTCTAGTCACTAGAAACCAACGGATTTCGACAGTTATCGATTGCTGTCATAATCCATCAAAAATATTACCAGCTGTTTTTCGACGAAAACTGACAGATATAACCATCAGTTTTCAACGTGTTGTATATAGACTTATACTCTAGGGCTCATACGTTAGTGGGAAAGGTTTAATAAACTGGATTATGGAATAAAATCTATTTGATGTTTAATCTCGCGGATAGCAGGTAAGCCATTTGGTAGCTCATTTGTAATCAACTCTTTAATATCTTCAAGGATCTCTAATACCCCTTTTGGAGTTGTTGTTTCCTCTTTTAAAGTGTTCATAAGCCCTTTAACCACCACTGGATAGAAACATTTAGTTTTGTTAACTGTCCCATTAAAAATTTGTTTACTATGGTTCATAACACGGAAATTAGAATTTTTTTCTCCCTAAATTGTGGTCAACGTATAAAACAGGAGCCTATCTATCTTATTTACGCCCGATGTAAACAATATCACATTATCCGTTTCTCGATATGTGATGTCATTATTATACTGCCGAGGAGAACCAAATAATTCATGACAAACATCCATTTCAAGAACATCACAAAAGACTTCTTATCTATAGTGCTTTCCAATGGAGATAAGAACTCTATAAGTCATTGTTACTCGTACGTGAGAATCTTTGCTTACCCTACCTAGAGCATATGGTTTCTTGTAACATTTTGTGAGTAACATCAAATAATCAACAAGTTTATGCGAAATTAAGTTTTATGTGCTTCCATTATCTACAATTAAGTTACACACTTTGTTGTTAACATAACAATGTGTTCTTAATAGATTTTCACGTCGCCCCTCTGTTTTTTTGATGATGATGATGATATTATTAAAGATATTACGAATATATATATCAAGATAAAATTTAGGGTTATATAAAAGTAAAATTAACATGCTAATTGAAGAGATTATTTATGGAGGTAATGTCACGATATGTAGAGACTGTATATTATTCGATGGGTAGATATAGTGTCGATTTTTTTCAAAACTGGTTTACGTTGTCTAAGTATGAGTGTCGCATTACTGTCATTAGCATTAAATTTACCCAAAAAAATGGATTTCCGTTATAGTGTGATGTTCTTGTATACATCTGATTATATTTGTAATTAACTTGATTACACTATGATTTAACGAATAATCTCACAATATTTTAAAGTCAAAATAGTATATATAAAAACAGTAAAGCCGCCGTCAAAGAAGATAAATCTAATAATGATTGAGGATAAACTATAAATAGATAGGATGAGTGGAGTGGAGTGGAACTAGTTAATAGATAAGACAGCTCAGACGATTTTGGAACCAGATTAAAAGAGACAACAAAGACCCCAATCTTTCTATAGATAGAAACCAGCTGTTTCGTTTTGTCTCAAATTATCCCAGCCTTATACAGTCATAGTCATGATCCACTTTCCCAAATTGTTTCGAGCATAATATATTATATTTCATTTTATGTCAATATTAATCCATCAAACACTCATATTACATTTTATTTTTTGTTTAGGTGTGTAATTAAGAAAACATTTTCAATTAAGTTCACAGCGAATAAACAGATTGATAAAATTTAAATCGATAGATTTTGCTAAACGAAATGAACAAATAAGAAAATTTCCAAACCAAAACATATGGTGAATAGACCGTAACGACGGGCGCACGTCCCATTTTCACACGCCAGAAACTTTAAGACCTATAACCACACAAACTTAAGGCCTCTGTTTATAACTCTATCTTATAAATTTTAATATTTATAACCCCACAATTGAGAAATTGTAAACCTATTTCCCAAAAAAAATAAAGTTTAAAGTTTGAGAAACTATAACCGATGGTAATCTTTGGTTAAACTAAACCACTTAAACATATAAACCAATGACGAGGTTGATTAACCTGTTAATTAACTTATAAACCGAGATTTTAATCCATAAACCGAAATTAATACTCGAATACTACTCGAATACAACTCGAATCCACATTCATTCGATGAATTGAACCCTAAATCCCAAAATCGTCAACAATTCAAAAATCACACAATCGGCGTCAATGGAGATAAATGATATTGCCGGCGAAGAAGGCGCATGAAGAGCTGAACCCGACGAACCTGACAACGAAGCGAACGAGCGTTATGAAGCTCAAGTTGAAGATGAAGTAACAAATTTCAGAGATGAACCTCCGATTTTTCATGATGTATATCCTGAAGACGATGATAAAGATGCTGTGCGAGTTGACATAAAACGCGGTGATGGTCAGTTGTACGATGATCACAAATTCGTCAATGGTGTAGCGTTTAAAGAGGCGGTTCTCGACTATGCACTAAAAACCGGCAGGAATATTGTACAGAGCAGGTGGGATAAAACGAAAATTGAGTTCAAATGTGTAGGAGATGGTTGTTCTTGGCGGATTTATTGTGCAATTATTCGAGATTCATCAATGTGGCGAGTTCGAGTCTTCAAAAACGTTCATACTTGTGTTCGTAATGGTGAGTGTGAGATGCTTAAGGTTCCGGTAATTGCTAGGTTGTTTGTAGATAAGATTCATGAAGAACCTTGCTATTTTATGCCTATAAAAATCATGGATTTTATTAAGGAGAGATGGGGCATTAGTGTCACGGAATCAATGTCAATCTCCTAGGAACAAGGCACGCGGTTGGATTGACAGAGAATATGCTGAGCAGTTTTCTAGAATGCGAGATTATGCTTCAGAGCTAGAGCTAAGTAATGAGGGAACAACGGTGAAGATTGACACCATAAAAAATGATGCTGGTGAAGATGTGTTCAACCGGTTTTATGTATGTTTTGAAGTTCTCAGAAACACTTGGAAAGAGTCTTGTAGGCGACTGATTGGTGTTGATGGAAGCTTCTTAAGATCAACATTGAAAGGTCAGTTATTAGTTGCATTAGGTAGAGATGCAAATAATGCTATATATCCAGTAGCATGATTGTGGTTGTGCTCAAACAGTTGCTCAAATGATCAAGTCACATATTCATTAATCGTAACACACATACAACCAAACTCAAATGATCAAGTCACACATCTTCATTAACCGATCAACTACAACATTCAACAAGAAACTTGAAGATCAGAGCAATTTTCCTAAACCAACTATGATCAAACAACCTACCACTACAAGAACCATCTTCTTTTTCAAACTTGATAAGCCTTCACATAAAACAACTTTAACCTTCTCAAACACCATATTCTCATACTCGCTCCCATAAAAAACAATTTCATTTTCCCTTATCATTTGCTCAAGTCTCTCGGTTTTTTATTTCAGTTTCTCCACTTCGTTCAGCAGCGCCTCATCAACCCATTTAAAAACATGATTGTCATCCATTAACTGCAATAATTAGGAGAAATTAAACAAAAAAGCATATAAACTATCATAGAACCGACCAAATTACCTTGTTTGTCGAAGCATGAATGCAACGAAAATATTGCCGATATGGATTAGACTCAGATTTTGAAACCTTTACAACAACTTGAGCACCACACCAACATACAGTAGGTACACCTACAACTCTTTTTCGAACTGCACTCGAAGCTCCCGTCGAACGAGAGCTTCAGCTCATTCTGAGAAACTAGGGTTCAAATGAAATGAATGTCGGGTTGAAGAGCTTCTGCAATCGGGTATTTTTTAAGACGTCAGTTTAAGCTATTCCGGTTACGGACTGGTTTTGATACGGTTCATTACAAAACCGCTACAAATCGAGATTTTGGGGAAATATGTTTAAAATGTCTCAATTGTGGGGTTATAAACATTAAACTTCATAAGATAGAGTTATAAACAGAGGCCTTAAGTTTGTGTGGTTGTAGGCCTTAAAGTTTCTGGCGTGTGGAAATGGACCGTATGCAATTGAAAACAGAAATATAGTTGATTTTGTTCATCATACCAATGACCATATTTACCTGTTTCAGAAGGCAAAAAAAATGGTGAAAGAAATTTAGTACGAAAAGAAAAACTTGTTCTGATCTAGTTGGTCTAATTTCTTTTTCCAAAATATGAATTAAAAAGTTATAATAAGAATGAGATCTAGAAAATACGAAGTAGAAAAACCCATGCATAGCTTGCAATCCATAATTATTATTTTCTTTTAATAAAATGAGAATTATGTGATACCATATTAACTATTTTTAAAATTTATTACATATGTTTGAGTTCGAATCTAGCATCATACAATATTAAATGAGATATCAAAGTCATTACATTAAATTGATAAAAAAATTCATTCAGCTACAATGGTTTAATAAATGAAAATTTCACATCAAAAATAGTTATAGAAATAATTAAATAATATATGAAAAATTAGGTTCAATCCATATTTTTTAATTGGTTCTGAATTATAAATTCATGATAAACTCCAATTTAACAAGACTTAAATAGCATATTTTATGGGACAACAAAATAAATTTGTGTATACTTTATCAGTTTGTTTTATTATGGAATAGTACGTCATCAAGTCGAAAAGGGCATTGAAGGTGTCCAACAAAAAAAATCGATATTTTAGAACTAAAACTCTAACTGCTAAACAAATTATTTTTCTTTCAACCACTCAAAAACATATTCTCTCATGTTTGAATCTCCATGATACTCTGCTATTGACATTGATTTGATTCGATTTGAAATTTCAAGCTACAATCTACTATGTTTGGAGGGAGACAAATTAGAGGTATCACCTCAAAGGACAGCACCCGATTTGTAAAAAAAATAAAATATTTACTTATCATTGATATAAGAAAATTCTGACAAGTATTTGCACATCAAGTTTTGATCACTAATATTTGCACATCAGTGATATAATAATAGTCTTACAAGTATAGATTGATACACTCCTACTTGTAGAAAAAGAAGGAAAAAAAAAGGAGACTAATCCGCTGATGCAATCTGAATATGTGTGAACTTCGAATCACAACAACTTGAAGCGTTGAAACTTCCAAAAAATCAATGCATGCATAAGGAGCGAAATTACGTACAGCCATATAAAGTTACAAAAAGAAAAAAAAAAAAAGTTACAGCCGTCTAGGATCAACCAGGCCATCTGTTGCAAGCACAATTCTTCATCTGTTGCAAGGACAGTTCTATCGTCACAGATGTCGTCCCATACCAATATCGGTGTACCAGAATGTTACCAACTTCGAACAATGCCCTTAAAGCCTTGCATATGTGGCATCAACACTATCAACGTTCTTATTCGTAATTTTAAAGTTATTGTATAAATCTCAATTATACAATTTGAAATATGTCATATAACTATAAATTACTAACCTCGCTTCCTGAAAAAAAAAAAGAATTTGTTGATCTATGAAAACAAATAAACGAGCTAATCATATCGGACACGTGAAATAGAAATACTACAAATCATTTATATTATATTACATAAATCATTTTAAATGATTATCTAATAATCATGTACCATCTTTGAAATTTATTACCCATGTTTTAGATTTGAATCCATCACTCTACGATATTAAAAAAATATTAAAATCACTAGATTAAATTAAAAAAATTAAATAATTCTATTTTAAATTATTTATTTATAAATATGATAAATATAGATGTTTTAGCACCAATTATAAAAAAATTATGTTATTATTAATTATTTATCATCAATTTATTAAATTGATGCTAAATAGTTATAATTCGTATAATTTTAACAAAATTGATATTATTATATAAATTACTGTCAATTAAATAAATAATATTTTTTTTTGTTAACATCACTTATTAAATTGATACAAATATCATATCAATTAAAAAGTACTGCATACAATAATTTTTTGTCCCACATTGGAAACAAACATCATAGATGATGCAAATCAAATCAATGTCATTTAACACTTTAGTTATTTTTTACATATTAATTTAATTATTTACATAAGATCATTCAAAAATATTATTTTTTAAGAAAATATGTTTTTATTTAAAATTAATAATTTTATAACTAGTTAAACCATATATGAAATTAACATTTTGTAACAATTATTTAAAACTGATACAATTATAGCATCAATTATAAAAATTAATATAAATAAATAGCATCAGTTTTTATAAGTGTACCAAATATTAATATTATTTATAATAATTTATATAAAATTTAACATCAGTTTTTATAATTAACACATATGGATATCGATTACAATAACTGATACTGATAAAATGATGCAAATTATTTGTATCAGCATTTTACAATAACTTATTTAAGTAATGCAAAAGTCTTTTATATTATTTATAACTAATACAAATATTAAAAATATGTTATAAAAAAGCCATTTTTATACGGTGAACACAACACAACACAACACAACAGTACAAGTACAAACAACTACGTACTTATATAAGTCGTTTGCTTGAGAAGACAACCATACTCAACAACCATTTACGTCATTCTGATTAAGCTCTCTTCAAGTTTTCCTAAGTCAATCAAGGTCATATCGTTGACCTGCAAACAAAACAATATATATGTACTCTCAAACATATCATCACTTTTTTATGCGTAGTACTATAGTAGTGTATATATACAACTGATGAGATTTATATTACGTTAAAAAAACATGGCATGAAGCCATTTCCTTTGAGGACGACCCGAATACAAAATAAACAAAAATGTAGTTTAATTTGTCATTTATAAATGGATATTTCACTATGCACACACACACACATATATATATATAAACGCATGATGGCTAATTGCCTACGGCTGTTACCAAATGTGTGAACATTTTCTCAAAACAAATATGAACATAGTAGTTACGATTTCTTCTTTGCATATGTTTGATGCTCAAGAAGAAGTCGAAGGAAACATGAGAGTGTCTTTTGATGATGCTGAGACAGCAAGATCTGATCTTCTGGGATTTTGTGATCAGGGGTTGGATTTTACACTTTGGAAAGAACAAGGTCAGGGCTTTGTTGTAAAGTTGAAAATTATTGTGGTCCTGAGGATTGAGCAAAATAATTAAAGAGACGATTTGTTTGATTATATTATTGAATTGAAGTAAGATACGTTGGTTAGACGTATCAGAAAAAGAAGGAAAATAATACATTTGTTAGGGTAACGCACGCGGTAATTATACATGTATATATAATCCAATATACGATGTTCTCTTCTGATATTCCATGCTTATTAATTTGTATTGCTTTGACCATCATGTATTTATTAATAACTACAATTTAGACCAACTTCTCAACCAAAAAGAAAAAGAAAACTTTGTAGTTTTTGATGTGCAAAAAGAAAACTGAAGATAAGGAAACACTAAAAAATTCCAACATATACTTTATCTCGAAAGACATATTAAGCTTTATGGCATAATATTATTATACGTCCAGATTTCAACATGTTGTAAACGGTATTTACTTGATTTCAACCTCTGGCAACACAGAGTAGGTCTGGGCATAATTATTTGATACCCGACCCATATTAGCTATCCGACTTGTATCCAATCTTTTTTGGGTATTTGTTATTAACGGAATGGATATCAAACCCAATTTTGGAAATATCTGCAGGTATGAGCTATATATCAATTTTTTAAAAAAAATTAATATCCGGCTCGTTATTTATCCATTATCCATTACCCATAAATATTTGTTAATTATCCATTATTACTGGCTAGTATCCGCAAATTACCCGTTATTATACGGTATTACCCACTATTACTCGCAAATACCTATAAACAGGTACTCAAAAAATAGGTAATGGGTAACAAAATTTTGACAAGTAATTATTATTACGGATACTTGGACTTACGGATAACAAGTATGAACCAAAAAAAATTACCTACGAGAAACATACTAGATATCAAGTTCACCCAAAATATACATGTATTTGACCCGTGCCCAGACCTAACATAGATAGAGCATTTCAAGTATTGTCGTAGAACAAGTTACTGGATTTTTTAAATCAGTGTTACAAGTTATATAAGATCCATTTCCCAGTTTAAGCCGGAATGTTACTGGGAAATGTCATCTCCTCTGACTATTAAATATTCAGTATAATAAAACAGTAAATATTTAGCAAAAATATTGACAAAATAAAATAAAATAGAATAGTAAAAATTTAATAATCAAAATAGCAATAGATTGTAGGAATCATGTGGCATAATGATAGTCATCTCTGTATTCATTACACCAGGTCTGGGGTTGAAACCCAACACCTCACATGTTATTGGTGATATTAAAGCCAGTAAACTATGTTGACAAAAAAAAATATATAGCAATAGATTCGTTTTTTAACAACTGCTAAATGTTAAGGTAACTTGAAATAAATAAAATATTTACGTAAAATTCAATAAGCTACATGAATTTCCTTTCAAAAGCCATAAAATGTGAGAGATCAAGAGGTACATATGTAAGTTTTGTATTTCACTATTGGCATGACTTATATGTCCGAGTTTTTATTGCACATTATGGTTTAAACGAGTGACGAAGGTCCAGTACCGCCACAAAAGACTACCCTAATGTATGGTCACATCCTCTTGTTGGAATATTAAATTGTAGTGCTGATGGTATGGTCACATCCTCCGGTCGAGAAAATTGTGGTATTGAGTGGATTCTTCGGGACCATAATGGTGCAGTTTGTTGGGTAGGCGCTCATGCTTTGCCGTTAGATGGGCTTTCCTAAGTGTCACGATACAAAGCAGTACAAGTCGTCGAATCCGAATATATAAAAGAATGCTTAAGGACTCAAATTTCAGCGAGACTAGACCTTTTGATCTCATCTTTCGATTTCTTCTCCTTGCATTTTAATCATTGTGGTGGATAAGATAGGAAGTCAAAATTATACATTTCATGTACAAATATTTATATTCTTATGTGATTTTTTTAATTTAATATAAAGATCAAGTTTATGTTAATGTTATAGATTCTAATATAAAAAACGACACTGTGATGGATCCATTTTGATTAACCATATTAGAATACGAGTCTGTTGATAGCCTCTTCTCTTATCTTATAAAATATAAATATTCATATATATATATATATATGAAATATTCATATATATATATGTATATATGAAATATTCATATATATATATGTATATATGAAAGACAAAACTGTTTATTATTGTACGAAAAGTCACACCTATTAAAAACATATAAATAGTAGTGTAGTGTCCTTGAAAAAAAAACAATAATGATTATAATCACAATAGAATAACCACCATTAAAGACAAATAAAGGAAGAACATCTAATGATATTCTCCATAAAAAATCACATAAAGAAACAGGCCAAATATTATGATGCTAGCATGGATTCAATGTAATATGATGCTAGCATGGATTCAATGTAGTATGATGCTAGCATGGATTCAATCACATAAAGAAACAGGCCAAATATTATGATGCTAGCATGGATTCAATCACATAAAGAACATCTAATGATGCTAGCATGGATTCAATCACATAAAGAACATCTAATGAAATATGATGCTAGTATGGATTCAATGTTAGTCTTTCTACTTCTCTAAGAAATTATTTGTGCTTGATTTATATCAAATCTAAATATCTTTTGGAATAGATTTCAGATTGAAATTATTTAAGGGATTTACATTTCAATCTTTTAATTGGTTAAGTAAGTACTTGTATTTGTATACTGACGTTAGGAATCTTTGATTGAGACCGATAAACCGAAGGTGGAAAGTGGAAGTATTGGGAGATAGAAGCCCGACAAACTAATTGAATAAATTGGCCCAGTGAAGACCACAAAATAATTCACAAGAAAGCATAGGCACAACTGCCACGATCGGCCCGTTTATGGCCACTAGAATTTGTTATCAGGCCCAATCACGAATTCTTCACCAAAATCTGAGACTAATCTCCAAAGCATAAAGACTTCGCATAAATCATAAGAAGATAGGTAAATTACCTTCATTAGTTAATTAAAAGAAGATATTCGACTATGTACAATATACATCAGACTTGAGGAACAAAAGCTAAAACATAAGTCAAGTGGATCAACACTAAACAATACTAATAAGCGAGTGTTACACCGCCGACCTGTAACTACAAAACAAGCTGTTGACAAAAAAAAAAAAAAAATACAAAACAAGATATCAAACAAATGATCTAAATCAATAAATAAAACCTGCAAAAAGTTATCATCTTTTATACTTGATGTCATCACACTAAAACAATTACATAAATCGATCTATCGACGCTGCTTCCTTCGTGTCTTGAACGGGAGTCCAGACTGCGGTGACGGTGAGAACTCTGTAGGCAACTCCGGTGGACTCATCGGTCCTGTAAGCATCCCTAAAACATCTTTCATGGAAGGTCGTGAAACCGTTGATCTTTGCAGACACTGAAGAGCCACCTTAATGCACAAAACCGCTTGTTCTTGGTCCAAAAACTGCAACTTTTCATCCACCAAATCACCCAGTCTCCCTCTTCTTGCAAGCTTCCGTGCCCACGACATGAGATTCGCACGCTGTATGATCTCAGACGCTGGTCCGGTTACTTCCAGCGGACGCCATCCTGAAATCAGGACTAACAACAATATTCCGTGGCTGTACACATCACACTTTTCAGACACATCGTCTACGTTATTACCACAACACTCGGGCGCAACGTAACACATCGTCCCCCTCATGCTCGGCGTGCTACTGACTCCGCAACTTTTAGCTAAATCGTGACTGTTTTTGCACCGTGCTCTCTATTGCTCACCGCTTAACCCATCTAACCACCAATCTATGCTACTAGTTGTGAGCACCGGTCCAATAAATTTTAATGATCTACAAAAAAAATTTATATTCTTTTAATACTTTATAAATATTTTTTAAAATTTTTTTATCTCTTTGAAAAAAAAATTGTGCTATTCTGAGCCTTATACTGTTACTTACTGCTACTACCTCTTCCTTTTCTTCTTGTACAATTCATCTTCATCCATACTGTTACTCACATCATCACGATTCCAAAGTTTTATTCTTCTTGACGGCATGGTAGTTTGATTGGTCGAAGCTGAACCACAAACCGGAAGATATTTATGAATTTTTTTTTCTTTCGAACACTTTCAAGATGAGCTGTTACGAAATGTTTGTGGTCAGACAGAGTAGTTAATGACTTCTACTTACATTTAATGATTTTTAATTACATCACGCAAAGACTATAATTAATGGTTGACGGTTGACACACTCTGACTTTTTACTAAAATACCAACATTAAATTGTAGTGATTAACTTACATATCATGACATATATATTGTTGTCACTGGTGGTGCTATATCAATCGTAAGTATGCTATGTAATGAGAACGTATTATTAAACAAGTATAATTCGATTTCACATGGGTCATTCACTGATATGGATAGGGCCTTTATCCATTTAGTACACACATGCCAACTAGTTAACTATTAACTTCAAACTGGTCGGACAAACAAAAAGCAAACAGACATTTTCAAAGTTAACCCTTATTTTATAGCTAAGTCCACCATAGAACGTTATATATAGCCCACGCCCAAACTCCAAACGACTCTTTTTTTTTTCACATTCGCTGTTGTTAATGTTTTCGTTAACTCCAATTCATAGTAAAACAAAGAGACAAGCGCTAAACCCTAAAACTAATCAAGGCTCACCGCTACATCAGTATTCTTATTCCTTGGCATTAACCCACCGAAAACCGATTCGAAACCTGTCCTATTTAGAGCTATTCTTGAGATCAATGACAATCACACTGATATTGTCACTGCTTTGTCGACCCAAAGCCAAACGCGTAAGCAACGTTGCAGCCAATACACTCCTTGAAGGATTCTGATCAGATGATCCTACTCCTCCATTGTCATCTTCTTGAGCCGTCCTGTTCAAATCAAGGCCCGAGGGAGTATCTTCACGGAGACAAAACCTAGCTATGTCGCAAGCTAACTGACTTGAGAGCACGTCCCAAAGGCCATCACTCGCTAATATTAAGCATTCATCTCCAGATTCCCTTTTCATGAATGTTACTTCGGGTTCCCAAGTTACCATTGGTTTTAGATACGTATCCCCTGCCCACGTGGAGTGACACATCGTTATAAACATTTTGTTAATATAAAACCTCGTCTTTATTCTGAAAAATAAAAATCGAATTAAATCCAAAAACGCCGATCCAAAAGTTCAAAATAAATCTGGTGAAAAATGATCACAACTTATACCAAAAACGAGATAAAAACTAGCCAAAAAGTAAATTCTTTTATCACTAAATATAGATTTACTGTGTTTTACTAGAAATACAGAAAATCTCTTTTTGTCAACTAAAAAATACAAAACATCATATGTTTTGAGAGAAACCCGTGACAGTTCGTAAAATCAAAACGAAACCTAATGAGTGTTTTATTATAAAAAACAAAAAATATAAACTTCATAAAAGCTTCGGTGTTACATTAGTTGCTATTTCCTGAAAACCTGAACCCAAAACCAAAACATATAAACAAAACGAAAACCAATACTTTTCTTTCTCCTTACCAACTTAAAATAAAACTATTGTTTCACAACTTTCAGATAATCTTTTACCAACGCCTAAGAATCAAGAAATGTTACTTAAACAAAAAGAGAGAAATAAGAAATATTTACCTATCGCCCTCGACGTGGCTAGAATCCCTTCAACTCTAGCTCCGTCCACTACTAAAACTCGACCACCAGCGGCTTCAATCCTCGCACGCTCGTCTGGTCTATCCGGCTGCATAAAACCCAACTTCACAACTTCAAACAGAGACTCCGATGTTCTAAAAAAAGCTCTATTATGAGCTAAAAAAACAGAGTAGTACTACTCAAACTTAAAACCAAACCCAACATTCGAATTAATGAAACCACCTTATGATCATCACTCAAAGGAATAGCCATTCCACTTCGACACAACACCGCACGTGAGTCACCAGTATTGGCTACGACTATGTGCTCTAGCGTCAAAACCGCCGCAACCGCAGTGGAACCCGAAATCACAGCTTCCCTCGGGTCGCAGCTGCAAAGAGAGATAGTGGTCCCACACACGCACGTGCTCGTTGCCAGCTCGTCCATTCTCTCGAAGCTCCTCTTCATCACTCCTCGCCATTTCTTCTCCACGGCGTCGTTTCCGTTTCCTCTTTCCTCCTCTCCAATCTTGCACTCTGATTGCTCCAGCTCCTCCTTAACATACGTGTGCATCGTCGTGCTGCACAATGTTGACACCTGTTAAATGGCCAAAACCACCCTTAGTGGAAAAAAATAATTTAAATATTTATTAGCATCGGAAATTGTTTTTTCATTGCCTTTTACCTGAGAACCGCCATGGCCATCGTATACAGCGAAGAAATGAACCGGTTTTTGCCGGTTAACTTCCGGTTTACACAAATTCGGTTTAACAGTAACCGAATCTTCCATCTTACGTGATCTTCCCATCACCGAAACTATTCCGGACATCGGCTCATCGTCTATTACTTCTCCCTTCCACACTGGAGTTTCTGCTTTCTTGTGAGAGGAAGTCAGAGACGGGAAGTAACCACCGATATTCGCCAGGAGACCTCCGATCTCCGTTGTCGTCCTCCGAGCTTGTTTTCTCAGTTGAAGGAAGCTTGAGTAATTAATAGTTTCTTCCTCCGTCCGTTCTCGATTCTTGGACTGTGACGAAGAACTAGGATCGCTGAAAACCGTCGCTTGCCTCCGCATCTCGATTCTCCGTCGACGGCGCTCACGGCATTTAGTCGGCGAAACGTCGTTTCTTCGTCCGGTGGAAATCGTTCCGTAGATTTCGGTCATCGAAGAAGTGTGTGTCCAGTAATATCGACCAAAGGGTTTTGGAATTTCTCAGCATTGTCTCCATGGATTAGTGAGCACCGGTTTATATATATGGAGACGAGGGAGATAGAGAGAGACTTGAAACTTCGAAAGTGAGAGCTTACGAGGAGGAATGGACACGTGTCCACATGTTAATGCATTCGCGTGTTAAGCTCAGGTGTTAAATTGTTGCCCACGTGGAGACGCCTTCGGTTTTCATAAACGCATCTTGTTTTGAAATTCTTTGAACATACTCTTAACTAACTGATCGAAATTGATATACAAAAATTGAAGTTTCATAAACAGATTGAAAAAAGATAAATAAAATTTGTTACCGATATGGTAACTATAATTTATGATAAGCAACTAAGCACTATGAAATTATTGATTTATCAAATATTTGAAAATAGTTTACCAACAAAAAATAATATCTCAAATTACTACTAGTATTGATTCAAATGAAATAAATGTAAATAATGTACTAATCAAAGATTAAAATTATTATTTTCAAAATAAAAATATTGAAATTTTTCATAATCGAATTTTTCTTTTATGCGTATTAAGTATTTACTGTTTTTAGAACGTTAGATTTGCACTATTAATATTATGAATAGCAACCTAATATTTCTCGAGAAAACTGTAGTTAATTGTGTTTGGCTGATGTTGAAGAAAATCTTAAGAGTAGCTGCTTTTCAACTAAATGAGTTGAGAATATCTGATTTATGCCAAATAACGAAAAGGGAAAAAGCTTTACAATTATTTAAAAATATTTAAGTTAATAATATTTGTCAAAATAAAATAAAAAATTATTTTAAGTTCCCAGAAAAATATCCAGCATAATATACAATTCTTCTTTTATATATAAATATTCAAAAATTGAAAATTTGAAACCATTTTATAATATGGTTAATTCGTTAAACGAAATTATTAAAACTATGTGTAACATTAACAAGATAAAATAAAAAACCCTGAAAATATATAAAGTAAATAACAATTGAAAAATAAATACAAAGTATATTAAAAATTCATGATAACAATTTAAAATTTTAAAATCTGATGACATAATGTAGATGATATTAATTCCCTTAAATAAAATCATTAGAATAATATTTAAATTATTAATGTGTAGTTGATTTTTTTGTGGTAAAAGTGTAATCTAGTTTTTTATTATTTGAATCTGGTTATAGATTTGAATGGTCTTTCTCCACAACTATTTCAATATCGTTATGATCTATTATTGAGCTTAAATTATAATTATATACTTCTTTGATAATGATTATGATGCTAGATAGGGAATAAAAATGAGAGAGAAGAAAAATGAAAATAAATTAGGATCATTCCAAATCAAATTGAAAAATGATTAAAATAAATAGTAGAATTTATTATTAAAAAATAAACATTGTTTTAATGATTTTCTTTAAATTAAAATCTTTTAAATTATGGTGTCAAATTTTCATTTTTTTTAACGATTATATATTATACAAGGCTGTATTTTTTTTGGGAGATAAAATAGTTCTTATATTTTTTATGAAAAATATTATTTAATTCATATATTTTTAAGTTTTATTTTATTTTATCATCTATGTGCTTTTAAATATTAAACACTATTCTAATGATTCCATTTAACGAGTTAACATCGTTTATATAATGGTGTCTAAGTAGTTCATGTATTTTTTTTTTTATAAATGTTATTAACGTCAGGTATCTTTAAGGTTCGTTTTTAACGAAAAATAATTGGATATATACACCGCAAATAATCGATGAATTAAGGAAAAGATAGTCCAATTGGTATCGAGCGAGCAAACTCAATCTGAAATCATTTACTTTGTCAGATTCTCTGTGTCCTTTTTAAACATCGCCGACTAAATGTGTTTGTTTTGGGTTTGCCGGTTCGGCGTAATCGAGTACAAATGTGTACCATATAGGCTAGTTTAGACTAGTAACTATCACGTAAATCGTGTAATTATGAAACAAAAAGATATTAATATATGACTTAAAAACTTAAAATTTTACTATTGAAGAGCTTCCAAATGTTTATATAGACACATACATTTAGAAATTCATTGGATCATTTGATGAAAAACAAAGTATTAACTCGATAAGATTATGTACGTATAATAAAACTCGTAGCGACACATACCATCTTTGTTTGTAAATAAACAAAGAGTGATTCATTCTAGCTTGATGAAATCAATAGAAGCATTAAGCTATACGAATATTGTAGTGTTTTCCCAAAAACAAATTACCTTCATTACAATAAAACCACGAGGCATCATTAGGTTTCTGAGTAAAACCAAGAGTTGTCCACTAATTTGTTTGTGATAATCTTCTGGTAAAACTGTCGCAACTTTGCGATGCAATTTAAAGAAATTTGATTTCTTACTAAACCCTTAAAAATGCATCGTTAAACTCCAACGAATGTGCATTGTAAATTGCAAAATATTTTAAGACATCTCTATTAATTTCTTATGATCATTCGTTATCGCTAACTAACTTATATATATAACAACTGTTCATACATGTATATATATGAAATTAATAGAATTTTCTGTTATAATAAAATCTGGAATAACAGTTACTTATTGTTTCGACTCTCGAGTAATATTTTCTTTAAAATTGGAGATATTGTAGTATCGTGAATCGTCACTCTTTTTCGGTGCTACACATGGTGATCATCTACAACTTCTCGACTCCTCAGGTTGAGCAACTTGTACCAATAAAACACGTGGCATGCTAATGCCAAACTAGTCCATCAAGGCTTTTATTCTTTAATTGGTTTCCTTCATAGGAAGAAAGCGGCTGTATATGTACAACTTTCTTAAAATATTGAATTGTACAACTTTCAGTTTCACCCATTTTAAATTCAATATTTTACGAAAGTTGTACATATACAGATAAAAATAATCATATGTAATGGTATAATTTATATGTAATGGTAAAATTCCTATGAAATAATAGTGATTATTTCTAAAATTTATCACATGTTGAAATTGATATTTTAAAAATATTAAAATTAATAAATTAAATTAACAAACAAAAAATAAATGATTAAAAAAAACAGTAATCGATATGTACAACTATCTTAGAATATTGAATTTAAAGAAGGTGAAGCTGAAAGATGCAGATCAATCGTAATTAACTTATTATATCTGCTTTTCTAAGTTGATTGAGTCACTATTCTAATAGTTCTGCAATTTAACGACTGCATAAGCATGTTGTTGACCTATAGGATTTGATACGTAAAAATACTGTTAAGATAATAATATTTGAAAGTACTCTTTAATAGAAAAAATTCAATAAATCATTAAGATAGAAATGACAATGGTCCAAAGATCGTCCACATCCAATAAAAATGACCATGTCCATGAACAGCTCAATTTAATATAATTAAAAGAACAAAAAAACGTTTATATTGGTAATTTCTCGTTCATATAAGTGTTTGTAAAAACATGCTAAGAGACAAGAAATACTTTTATAAGTGTTGTATCAAATCAGTAAATAATATCTTTTGGCCAATATTACAAATTTTTTTTGTCAAACCATAAAAATAAAGGGGTTTTGCTAAAACTTAAAAACTTGTTTCCACACAAAATTTTAAATTATGTTTTCCACAAAATTATATGTTCATGCCAAAACCATAAATTACATATATTTTGTGAGAATAACAAAATTATATTTTTTATAAAATTATAAAATTATGTGTACTGCTAGGGTGGAATGATCCAGAGGTGGATCGATCAATCGACTAATAGTCGATGCAGATACTCAATGCAATTTGAGTGTTTAATTTTATTCGACCCGGTTCAGTTTGTTTTTTACTATAAATTCAAATTCTAAGGTTCAAAAACACTAAGTTTTTATTTTTTTTTAAATTGAGGAAGCTAAGGATTGGATGTGGATTTCTCTGGGAATATCTATTGAAGAATCAATTGGCTAATTTGATATCCTTAATTTCTATTTTCGTTATGTTTTATTTTACTAGAAATCTGTTTTGTTTTTCATTGATCATGAATGAGTAATCAAGTTGAATGGTTTAAAGATTGGTAGATTAGAGGTTCAATAAATGATTGATTGGTGTTTATGTTAGTAGATCATTTTTAATGATTGAGTTTAATGCTAGATTTGACTTGAGAAATTTGAATCTAAATATTAGGAAATTTGTGGTCCGGAAGATGTTCGATAATATTCATGAACCAAATCATTTAAGAGTTTTTCATTTCTAGCCATTTAGAGATGATGTTAGAGTGATTAGTGAGCCATTTGAACTCACATATGTTATTGATTGATCTTTCAAATATAAATATAGTAAGATTTGTTGTTGACAATGTGATCATTTGCATGAGAGTGTTTTGATCAATATTGAATTATGCTCTAGGTGGTGTTTAATGAATTCTTTGTTGCATAGTCAATCAATTATTTTTTCTTTGGTCGATTGCTTTTTCTAAAACCGTTCATTTAGGAGTATTGTTAGCTAAGTTTAAACTGTTCTGTTTTTTGTTTAAATTTGTTTTTTTTTTTTTTAAATTGTCTGTTTGAGCTTGCTTGGTTATTCATAATTTGATAGTATTAGTAGTTCAAATCAATCAATTGATATTCTCCTTAGATTAAGTTGAATTATCACATGATAGTATGCTATTATAGATTTCTTGTGGATCGATGGTTGTAAAAGACAATTGTATGTATTTGTTGAATTTTGATATAAAATGCTGGGCTAATTGATCCTGCAAATTCGGAAATGTCTAGATTCCCAACGAATAGCAGGATTTTGGCGAGCTATGTTTAGGTGATTATCACCGTGAAGTTGGATACGATTAGCAAGACGCTCTCCTCTGTTTTCAGTAACTATTGAATGCAGGAGGTTAAACCGTCGTGATAGGAGTCGTCGAGTCTGTGTTGATCACGACCTCCTTGTCGCAAATCTTGTTAATTCTGTAGGACAGGTTAAAGCTTATACAACAGCGTTGAACAAGGCATCATGTAAACTACAATGAAAGTCTCCAAAATACGTTGAAGATCCGCATGTTGTTCTTCTAGAGTAGGTTTCCGAGTAGCCATCGAAACATAAGAATGAGGACCAAACATTAATTAAGAAAATAGTTGCTGGATTCTGATACCAACTAATGTAGTAACTGATAAAGAATTGTAGATTCGATTGTTTAGTATAAAAATTTTAACCAAAATAAGCGATTTTAGGCTTATTGAGAATTAAATTTTAGTCGAAAATAATTTTTTTTTTTTTTTTAAAAAACAAAACAATTTTGATAAAATAATTCAATGAATGTATCCTTACAATCCAAAACATCAACTCTATTTATAATAAAATCTAAAGCCACAAAAAGACAATAACGTAGTTCTAGAACAGAAAAATCATTTTAAAAGAAAAGTTAAAAATCAACTCTATGTACGCTCACAGAGGGTGATGTAATTCATCTATTGTAAAAAGAAACCACATCCCAATATCTAATTCGAGATGTATATAAATTTACGGTCAATTACGTAGAATTACGTAGTATTATTCTAATTTGAGCATCTGACAAACTTTTAAAAGAAAACTACTCATTATTCAAAAATTATTTTGGTACATGCTACATTTATGTGAAGAATTGTCTATACTACTCTAAACTTCGAAACAAGATGATAGTTTTCTGAGCAACATCCCTATCCTCATCATTCATCAATAATAAAAAAAACTCCAAACTAGAAATTTTCTCAAAACTAAAAGCAGTTGAAAATTTTTTGGACTATCCTTTAAACCATTTTTAAATGAATTAAAAAGAATTTATAGTTTAGTAGGATGGTATATATTTCAAAATCTAAAAAATTAATATATCTAATTTTCAAATCTAATCTGACTAATTAGATTTATAATTTAAGGTATCTATATAAATTATTTTATATAAAAATATTTCATAAAAATAAAATTCTTTATAAATATTGTATTGTTGATTTGATTTTTTATAAATTTTTTATTTTTAAATTTTTATAATTTGAAATTTTACATGTACTTCTATTTAATTTAATTTTTATTTAACATATTAATTAGTTTTATTATTTTTAATAATTTGTATTGACTATTTTTGGAATTCAAACATTCTAGATATTGATGCATCCGGATTCATGTACTAGTTTAAATTAAAAATATATCTCTAGAAATTTTTAAGATTTGGATCCACCATACTCACTAACTTAGAACACATATTACTCTAAATATTATGTTTATTTGGTACTAATCAATCAAGCAATAATAATAACATTAAAATATTAAAATCGAATATATTTTAATATTTAAAGAATTTCAAAACATGAAAAGCAATTAACAGAAGATCTTCTAACGTATGTTATTTCTACACCATTCTCAACAGTTATATATTCGCCCATATTTACAAAAGCTAAATAAATTCTGTATTTTTCTAACAACTTGGTATTTTCATGTCCTAGTGCTCATTTTTTATACAGTCAGCAAGGGGGGGGGGTGAGAAACTTATCTAAAACCATGTAATCCAATTAGTATATATTTTATTTTTTATATATCACATTGAAAAGGTAATTTAAATCACATTTAACCCAAAAAAAAAATTGTAACCACGTGGTTGTATGGCAGCTTTCTAAGCTGCAACTCACCGTCCAAGCCCTAAATGGAAACCAAGGGGCAAGATATCATAGCTTAGACTTGCCTCTTTTGCATCACACATCTCATTGTTTCTTTTTTTGGATTTTCAAAAAAATAGAACCTATTCGAAGCTAACTTTACTTATTCATTTTCACTACCTTATTCATAGTTATTGCATGGAATTTCGTTCATAGATTGAAATCAATTACATAGATTGAAATCTTTGTCTCCTTTTTAAAAAACTTCCTGAAAGTTCATTTAATATATTTCGAAGCATATCTTGATAGAGAGCTATGGGCATTATCATTTATTTCATACCATATAGAATAGATAGCAAATCTAAAGTTTGGTTTGGAAGATTTTAAGAAATCATTTGGCCTTTCGTTCAAATATTATCTATTTTGCATTTTTTTTTAGTTAGTGTTTTTGGCATGTCTCTAAAACTATATGTAAGCATACAGTTTTGACCCATCCACTTTAACTGACTTTCTTATTTCCAAGAGTCAATATCTAAAAGAACAACCTGGAATGGAATATGTACGGCGCCGGCATACAATACATTAAAATTTGTTAGTGCACAAGCCTATATATTTTAAGCTTCACGATGATAATATCTCCATACAATTTTTCTTTTTCTCTTTCTTATTACTCAAGTATTTTGGATTTTAGGTCCAGACAATCCTGTAATGAAGTATGTAATGAAGTAGTTTGCTATATATCTTTGAATTATATCGAACCTAAAAAGTCAATTGACCCAATAGATAAGAGTGTAAAGTTTCTATGAATTACATCAAATTTGGGAAGCTATCACTTAGGGAGCTTCGACCCCTGTGCTCCCAATTCCTTAACCATAACTATTGGGTTGATCTATTTTTTTCATGGTAGTAGTATGACTCTCGGTAAGTTCTTAGTAACTGATTATGTCAAAAATGTCCCATAGTATCATTGTATGCGTTACTTCTTCATTACCATTTATATGTTCTGCGTTGTATCATAAAGTTTGTTTCATAATTGTTGGTATGTTATTTCGAATATTTCAAATGTTATGGAAACATGGAGTTAATATTAGCAAATGCCAAGATCTTTTTACTTTTATTTTTCTTCAGATTCTCAACTTTTATAGTAACCCTTTGGTGGTTAAATAAAAAGAAAAAAAAAACATAGTATATCATAATATAGAAAAGTTTAATCGTACAATTAATTCGAAAACTCACGTTTATTATAACTAGAGGTGCTTAATGGATGGTATAAAACCAAGAGGGGTAATTGATATATATATAGGAATACAGAGGAACACTTCAGTTACAGAAACATGGGTGTAGATATCGAGTGGAGATCTTGAATACAGTTTAAGAAACAATACAATGGGAAATGAAACAAAGAGTGCGTTTTGTGGAGAGATAAGGGCGACTTTTTCAGACAAGTTGTTAAAACCAAAGATGTTTAAAACCACAAGACGGACAATGTCAAATAAAGTAGTATGACAAAAAAGAGTTTGGTTTACACATGCGACATCCATATATTCTGTTTGTACATGGCTTGCAATGCATAATTGCCTAATAACTAGAGACCATACGATTAGTTGGAATGTGGGCTCATCATCTACATGCGTCCTCTGCTAATGAATGAGCAGCATCATTGTTTCATGTTGGAGTGAAGTGGAGATATAACATTGATCAAATTTGGTTGTCCATAATGATATGTCATAGCAAATGTTTTCCATCATATAGTTAGTGCATTTGCCCGTTAGTGTATCAGAGTATTTTACAATCTCCTTCGAAGACCACTGAAGTTAATCCCATCGACCAGACCTGAGGCATCGTACTTGGGAGAGATTTTGCTTTAGTTTCCAACACTGATGTTTCTGAACCGATTGATGTCGAACCCCAAAACAAAGCAGAAACCATCATGATTCCTTCTAAACTATCCCAGAATAGCTTGTTTTGACAAGTCATTATACCCATCATCAAAATTACTTTTTTACTATCCCTGGAGGTGGACGCTTCCAACAAGTGTTCTTAGTAGGTGAAACTTGAGGGGGACCATTTACTCTCCGTTCTCGATAAAATTGATTGCAAAATTTCTGACATGTATCATTTATTCTGACTCCCCTAGTGGTTAACCTTGTTACATGTATATAATTTTCCAAGAATATTTTTAGTTTTAGCATAATCTGCAATATCTAAATTTAGCATAATCCGCCAAAACCTAGAGATAACGAGTTTTGTGACGTCGTTGTCCATGTGGATAAGTTGGCAGAACAACGTATATCTGTGCAAGCAACACAAGATATGCAAACAAGGATGCAAGAGATGTAAGCAGCAATGCAACAAACACTACAAGGCGTCTTGGAATCACTTAACGCAAACCAACTTAGGCTGGAATATCGTGTTGAAGAGATTGTTAACCACAATCACCTCCCAGTTAATCCTTTCGAGGTGATTGCTTGCTGCCTTGGTATCTTTCTTCCTGCTCTGTTGCATCCATTTGTCATCAAGAATCTGATCATCTTTGGACCATCTCATTCCACTCAACGTCTCTTCACCACCACCACCTTCACTCAAAGCCATACCAACCTCCTTCACTTCCCTATCACTACCTCTCATAATGTTATCCATTGAAGAACACCCTAAATCACTCCACACACGCTCATGGCTCAAACCTCTCTGTAACGCATCAGTCACCTCTTTAGCTAGATCTAATGTTCTCCATGGATTTGGACAAGAGAAAGAAATGTGTTCTCTTTGTGTAAGGAACCGTCTCAAAGTTCCCAAAATACAGAGTGATGAGAGCTCCTGAACCAATCAACACCACCGTCCCCACAGTCCTAGGGTTTTGGATCCACTTTCTGGGTCCACGTGGCTTGAAGCGACAAACCTGGTAACGATCAACATAGTAATTCCTCTTGGCTTGACTCAGAAACGGATTATGCTTGATCTTGTTCGTTGTCAATAATTGTAACCCTACTTCGCGCGAAGGAATTGAGGAGAACCCAGAAAACCCAGTTGTATTAATTCTCGAGGGAACATGTGAACGAGGAAGAATCATACAAAAAATTTAGTATGCATAACTTTATTTCATAGCTTAAAAATATTTCAGTTTCACAGTATTATCAATCCAAGTCTCAATGACTCAAAAAAAAATATTTTGGACTCAATACACCTTAATACATTATTTCAAAGATTAATTTAGAGAAACTAATCAACCAAAAAATCCAAAACTATTGTTTCTTAAGAAGGAGAGGGCCAACGTTATCTCCATTAGCTTTGTTGTACTTCACATGACTCCCATCACAAATTGGAAATGTCCCTGACCTCCAACACCTACCATACATTAAATAATATCAATACAAATATAAATTCATACATTTGTTCGATTGTAAAACCTATATAACAATATCTCACAAAAGAAATTTTTACGCTTTTATTGTTGGTGTTTACATTTTGTATCTTCAAGTTTATATGTAACATGTTTGCATATATATATTCTCAAATTAGCCCACAATTTATATTGAAAATTGATTCATACTTCAATCATGTAACTTTAAGATCGCATAAACTATTTAATTAGGAACCAAAAATACTAAAAAATAAATTATTAACCGAAGAGATGCAGTTTATGCAACTTGTGCCTCTTCGTGTAACACAAGTAACTGACACAACCGTTGTGTTTGGATTGCAATGGTTGATCATTAAGTGTGTCTGTCTTCTATATATACACCACAACATCTGTAAACTTTTCTCAAATTAAGTAATAAGAATTGGTGTTGTTTTGATATTTTCTTGTTACACACAAAACTTGTGAGAGAAGAATTATACGAATTATTTTCGTATAATTTAAATTCGTGTAAGTCTTTTATGGTATCAGAGCGATGAATGCAGCAATGCAACATGTGATCCCAATTTTTAAAGGGGAAGATTATGGGTTTTGGAAGATCAAATTGAAGACAATACTTGAAGCAAAGAAACTATGGGATGTGGTTGAGAATGGAATCACCACAAGTAATGTCGGAGATGATGGTGAGCCAATCACGGCCGCAAGGCCAAGTGAGGCCACAATTTTGAAAGATAAAATGGCACTACACATTCTACAATGTGCAGTCTCCGATGCCATATTTCCAAGGATAGCACCGGCCTTTAATGCACAAGAAGCATGGATGCTATTGGAAATCGAATTTCAAGGCAGTAATCAAGTAAGAATGATCAAATTGCAAACCTTAAGAAGATAGTATGAATGTCTGAAGATGGAAGATGATGATAGCATAAACACCTTCACAAACAAGTTGATGGAAATCAGCAATCAACTAAGACTACATAGTGAAGTGAAGCCGGATTATCATCTTGTACAAAAGATCTTGATCTCTCTACCAAAACGTTTTGATAGCATTGTAACCGTTCTAGAGCAGACCAAGGATCTATCAGCCTTGTCAATGACCGAATTCATTGGTACATTGAAAGCCCATGAAAAGCGAGTGGAAGTACGAAATGAATTCACTTTGGAGGGAGCCTTCTATACGAGAAAGAAGAAGGGAAAGTATGTTTCAAAAATGTCATAAAAAATGAATTTCAAGCTTCAAAACGCATTGAGAGGTGGTGTGACATATGTAAGAAGAAATCTCATGATGAGAAATCATGTTGGAGAAAAATAAACAATGGAGAAATTCCTAAAGTAGAAAAAGGAGGAATCAAATGCTTTACTTGTGGAAGACCAGGACATTTCTCAAAATATTGCAAGACTAAGGCTCATGAGGGAGCAAATATGAGTCTAGAGCAAGGAAATGATGACCAAAAAGAAGACAAAAGGCATATTTTGTTCAGCGCCATTCATGAAGAGTCATCACCAAGAAATTTCGATAACACATGGTTAATTGATAGTGGCTGCTCAAATCATATGTCAAGGGACTTGAGTATCTTTATTTCACTTGATCAAAGCAAGAAAGTCATGGTAAAAGTGGGAAATGTTCAAGATGTGATCGATGTAGGTAAAGGAGACATTCAAGTTATAACAAAACCTGGCACACACACGATTAGAGAAGTGCTATTTGTACCGGCTCTTGCAAGAAACTTGCTTAGTGTTGCACAAATGATATCAAATGGATACCGTCTTGAATTTGAGAATGATTACTATATGATTCAAGATCAACGAAGAAAAGAAATCATGGAAGTAAAGATGAAGAACAAGAGTTTTCCAATCAAATGGAATGAGAACAAGGAAATTGCATTTGTCACAATGGAGGATGATCAATCAAAAAAGTGGCATAAGCGATTGGGGCATGTTAACTTTGACAAAATAAAGGAAATGCAAAGGCTAAAGATAGTGGAGAACTTACCTAAGTTTTCTATATCGAAAGAAGTGTGTGACGCTTGTGAAAGAGAAAAGCAATCTAGGAAAAGTTTTCATAAGAAATCGCTTAGCACTACTAAGGAAGCATTGGAGCTTGTTCATTCGGATGTTTGTGGACCAATGCAAACTCCATCTCTAAATGGTAACAATTATTTTCTTCTGTTCATTGATGATTTTACTAGAATGTCTTGGGTATACTTCATGAAAAGAAAGGATGAAGTTCTTGGAAATTTCAAGACATTCAAAGCTTTTGTTGAAAAGCAAACCGGTAAATACATCAAGAAACTAAGAACCGATGGTGGAAGAGAATACTTGTCCAAGGAGTTTAAGAAATTATGTCAAGAAGATGACAATAACAAGCAAATGACCATACCTTACTCCCCTCAACAAAATGGAGTTGCCGAAAGAAGAAACTAAACTATAATGGAAATGGCTCGATCTATGCTTTTTGATCAAGGTATGCCTAATTCTTTTTGGGTAGAAGCCGTAGCTACTTCCGTTTACATTCAAAATATATTACCTTCTAAGGCTTTGAAAGAAGACGTAACTCCATTTGAACTTTGGAGTGGAAAGAAACCAAACATTGAACACTTAAGAGTGTTTGGTTGTCTTTGATATGTTTAAATTCTCATTGAAAAGAGAAGGAAACTTGATGAGAAAGCAAGTTGTGGTATCTTGATTGGTTATAGTCTTGAATCCAAAGGATATAGGATATACATGGTTGAAGAAGAAAGGGTACAAGTATCAAGAGATGTAACGTTTGATGAAAACAAGACTTGGTGTTGGGAGAAGAATGAAATGAAGATGTCAGATCCTTCCAAAGTGATCATGGACATCTTCAACACATCAGCGGATCATCAACTGGATTTAGATGATCAAATTAAAGATGTAACTGGCTCATTATCTCAACTAAGAATCACAAGTGATGTTGAAGACAATCAAACCGATAACGAGGAAGAAGTTGGTCCAAGAGGATTACGATCAATAAATGCATTGATACAACAAACCGCAAACTTAAGTGAAAAAGTCTTTATCCATAAAACGTGTATGATGCTTGCAAAGGAACCTTCAACGTTTGAAGAGGCTTCCAAACTTGAAGATTGGAAGAAAGCAATGAAGGAGGAAATTTCAATGATTGAAAAGAACAACACTGGGAGGTTAGTAAACAAACCTAAAGATAAAAATATCATAAGTGTTAAATGGATATTCAAGGTGAAAACCAATGCAAATGGAGAGGTTGTGAAACACAAGGCAAGGCTTGTAGCAAGAGGTTTTACACAAGAATATGGAATTGACTATATTGAAACTTTTGCACTGGTTTCACAATATGATACCATTAGAATGCTATTGGCATTGGCGGCTCAAAAGAAATGGACTCTTTACCAAATGAATGTCAAATCCGCATTTCTCAATGGAGAATTGAGAGAAGAGGTTTATATTCAACAACCACCATGTTTCATTCAAGAGGGAGAAGAAGAGAAGGTGCTTCGCTTGAACAAAGCACTTTATGGTTTGAAACAAGCACCACGTGCCTGGTATAGACGAATTGATGCTTACATTGTAAAGCACAACTTCACAAGAAGTATGAATGATGCGGCTCTATATGTGAAGAGAAAGATGGAAGATGTGTTGCTTGTGAGTCTATACGTAGATGATTTGATCATCACGGGAAACAACATAAAGATGATATAAGAGTTCAAACATGACATGAAGAATGAGTTTGAAATGATAGATTTAGGAAGTCTAAACTACTTCTTAGGATTGGAAATAACTCAAGAAAATGAAGGAATATTTATATCTCAAGAGAAATATTGCATCAAACTCTTGGAAAAGTTTGGAATGAGCAATTGTAAGAGTACAAGGAAGCCATTCATCCCTCATGGAAAACACATTGAAGATGAAGATGGTGAACCCTTTGAAGACTTAACAAAGTATCGAAGCATGGTTGGAGGACTAATGTATCTATGTGCTTCAAGACCTGACCTAACTTATGCAAGCTCTTATCTAGCAAGATACATGTCATCACCAAAGAAGAAACATTTCAAAGAAGCTAAAAGAGTGATGCGATACATTCAAGGAACTAAGGTACTTGGTTTACGTTTTAAGATCCTCAACTTGTTGGCTATTCGGACAGTGATTGGGCCGGCTCCATAGAAGATAAGAAAAGCACATCAGGATATGTCTTCACCATAGGATCAGCAGTGTTCTCATGGCAATCAAGCAAGCAGAAGATTGTTGCACAATCAACAGCGGAAGCCGAGTACATCTCATTATGTTTTGCAGCAAATCAAGCGATTTGACTACAAAAGTTGATCAAAGAAATGGGTTTCTAGACTGAAGAAGGCGTGACCATACTATGTGATAACATGTCAGCAATTGCAATTGGAAAAAATCCGGTTCAACACAAAAGAACAAAGCACATCGACATCAAGTATCACTTTGTAAGAGAGACAGTTCAAGAAGGGCTAATTCGATTAGAGCATTGTTCAGGAGAAATACAACTAGCTGATATACTAACCAAGCCCTTAACCGGATCAAGATTTGAAGAACTTCATGAGAAGATTGGTGTGACTTCGAAGATGATGAAACATGATTCAAGAGGGAGTATTGAAAATTGATTCATACTTCAATCATATAACTTTAGGATTTGCATAAACTATTTAATTAGGAACCAAAAACACTAGGAAATAAATTATTAACCGAAGAGATGCAATTTATGCAACTTGTGCCTCTTCGTGTAACACAAGTAACCGACACAACTATTGTATTTGGGTTGCAATGGTTGATCATTAGTGTGTCTGTCTTCTATATATACACGACAACATCTGTAAACTTGTCTCAATTTAAGTAATAAGAATTAATGTTGTTTTGATATTTTCTTGTTATACACAAAACTTCTAAAAGAAGAATTATACGAATTAGTTCATATAATTTGAATTCGTGTAAATCTTTTAATTTAGTCGTCTAAAACAAATTTTGTTAACTATTAACGAAAATGTTCTACTTGGCCATAGTGTTTACATTTTTTAAATATAAATAATAATGCTTTAATATTATTTTTATTTGTCGTCAATGTTTTATTCAATAATGTAGATTTTAAATCAACACAATTTGAAAGAAGCGTGGCCTTAGCTAACAGATGGTTCAAAATTTCATATTCATAAGAGCAGTAAAGTATGTTCATATTTTGTTTTGAAAAAAAAAATTTGAGAAACCTGCAATAGGGAGTTATGTTTTTGGAAAGCTCCGTGACAACGACGGAGTCAACCACCTTCTCCTCGTTCTTTCTGATCTCCGGATTGATTCCTCCTCCTCCGCCTTCTGCTTTCACCACCGCCATTATCTGCTGCTTCTTCCCCGTTTCACCAGTGATTCGCCTCAACGGAAGCTGCCCTGTGTAACAAAGCCCCGCACCAAACGTGCTCGTGCTGAAAACCATTGAAATCTCTCTCTCTCTCTCTCTCTCTCTCTCTCTCTCTCTCTCTCTCTCTCTCTCTCTCTCTCTCTCCCTCTCTCCCTCTATGTGTGCAAAATGATTTACTGAAGAGAGAAACAGAGATTTGTTTATGAAGAAGGAAACAAGATATGTGAAAGGTAAAGGGACGGAGAGCTTGTGGCCGTCACGCTCTCTCTACTAGATTGCGTAGTGAAGTCTGTGTATGAGATGTACGCCACGTCATCTGAACTGTGGGCTCATTATAGTAGTAGAAAGACCAAACATGTGGTTACATGCTAATTTTGCTACATTTAGTAGATTAAATCAAATTTTTCAAAGTAAAAAATTATTCAAACTAAATTTTTTTTTTATATAAAATGTACTATTTTATTGAAAAAATTAGAAATTAAAATTATGAACTCTTATATTATTAAATTATTTTGTGACGAACCAAAATATAAGATTTCTTCAATAGTAATTAAACAAATTTTGTCAATATGTTTTATAAGCCGCATATATGTTGAAGAGGCATTTACGTGCCTTTGATGGTTTCTTTTTCTTCATATAATATTTAGAAAAAAATACTTTTGAATAAAAATAAAAAACATATATATAGTCATGTATGTATGAAATAAGTAGTATGATAGTTTTTGAGGATATCTGGAATAGGTGCAGCCCACACTTGATTGGAGTTACGTACAGAAAAAAATGGTTTCGAGATTCAAATAAGTCTTGGCATAAGACGCATGATAAATTTGCATTTGAGTTATGTTGAAAAAAGATTATTTTTGGTTAACTTCGGTTAACATGCTAAAAATTATGTCTGGAATACTATTATTGATAGATCACAGATAATGAAATGCTAACCATATATCGTAAGAATAAGTCCTTATTCCTATATAAGTCGTTCCTCGCATGAATATCATGGATGATTATGGCATATCACGATTCAATATCTATATATCGTAAACGATACATGGTGATTTAAATCATCCATGTTAAAATTAAATACGATATATATTCCAGACATTAAGCATAAAAACATATGTTAGTAATTTAAAAAAAAATTAGTATAGCAATTAAAAAGTGAATCTGTGCTATTTAAACAATAATTTAACAATTAAGTGGTAAATTAATGCTATTTAAATTTGAATTAATATTTCCAAATAATAATAAAAAATGGACATAATTTCATATTAGATATATGAGACTAATGAGAGCATCCGCGAAATATATATCATAGCTTCCTTCCAATGTACGAAAACTCGAGATTATTCCGACGACTAAAAAATACAAAACCGTAAGCCCAATTCCTGGCCCATAATTATATCACATCGTCTCTTCTTCTCTTTCGCTGCGCTTTTTGCCTATTTCTCCCAATCCCGTGTGTGGAATCTTCTTTAGGGTCAGACGATCTGAAGCCGATAATAGCTGTAGAATCAGTTTCGTGCTGCGCAGATTCTTGAGTTTTCACTCAATTCAAGGTAGTCTTCGAGCTCTTAAACTTTATTAAATTGATGTCACTTTCTATACTTTTAGCTGAAATTTTTAATCGTTATTGATCGAGAAAGGATTTAGAGTTTTAAGTAATAGAAACAAGCAAGTGTGAATCGTTTGCACAAGTTGGTTCGATATATAATGGAAGTAAAATCTGCAACGAAGCTTCAGTGCCAGCGTATTGGCTGCAACGCCATGTTCACCGATGACGACAATCCAGACGGTTCTTGTCAGTTTCACGCTTCTGTACGTCTTCTTTTCCCATCTTTAATTGATTCTTTGCATTGTTGATTTTTTTTTTTTATCATGTTGTGGTTTATGACTTTGATAATGGTTTTAGTCTTGACCAGATTATGATAGATGCAACTTGTTGATTAAGCTTTGAGAACACAGATTTGACTCTAATTTCCAATTATAAAACTTTTTTTTTTTTTGCTTTGTTAATCCGTTTCAATTTACTGAACTTATTGAGCTTTGGAGAGTTGGTTTGACTCAGACTCTATCCATTGAAGGTTAAAGAGCACAATCTATGGAAGAAAACAACAATAGAATGGCATCTTTTGGCACCTTTTTTATTGCTCTTAATAGCTTAACAACAGTCTTTCGACCTATCCTTGTTGCATATACAAGTCTTCGTCTTTTGGCCCCTCATTATTATTGTCATCTATGCTTTGAGATTTCTTTGTAACTTTACATATTTAATACTCTTTTTTCGGTCTGGCTGGGGCTTGGCTTTTCACTCTCATCGATCAAACAGGGAGTAAGTCAAAATTACTCTTCAAATACTCTTTATCATGTTTTTGTTTTGTTATTTTTTTATTGTTTCACACTCATCTCCCCAGAGAATTAAAGCTAGACATGTTCATACGTGCAGCCATTTTTTCACGACGGAATGAAAGAGTGGAGCTGCTGCAAGCAAAGAAGTCATGATTTCAGTTTGTTCTTGGAAATTCCAGGGTAATCATCATCATATAACCCATGTTTTCCGTGTTGTGGTTGCTCGCAGACACTGATACTTTTGTTTGTTCTCGCAATGAAGATGTAAAACAGGTAAACACACAACTGAGAAACCTATTCTGGCCAAACCAGCACCAAGGCAGCCTATCACTGTTCCTACTTCATCTCCAGATGCCAATGCATCAACAAAAGACTCTTGCTCTAGGTGCCGCCAAGGCTTCTTCTGCTCAGACCATGGTTGGTATCTTCATTCTCTCCGACTTTGAATTCTGTGGATACAAGAAATCTATATCTAATGTTGTGTCTTAAACCACACAGGTTCCCAACCCAAAGAACAGATCAGGCAGTCCCTCAACACACCAGTACAAGCGCAAGAAGAAGAGATTGAAACCTTAGCACCACCTCCAATTAAAAAGGTTATAGACATTAATCAACCCCAAGTCTGCAAAAACAAAGGATGTGGCAAGACATTCAAAGAGAGAGACAATCACGAGACTGTTTGTAGCTATCATCCAGGTCCTGCAGTCTTCCACGACAGACTGAGAGGGGTGCGTGCGTCGAAACACCTTTCTTTTGTACAAAACACTCTTTTCTTTAAACTCTTTTAATTGTCTTTTTGAGTATTATTAATGTTTTTGTTTTTTTTTTTTGCAGTGGAAATGCTGCGATGTTCACGTGAAGGAGTTTGACGAATTCATGGAAATACCTCCTTGCACTAAAGGTTGGCACAGCAGCAGCCCCGATCAAGCCGTCTGATACATATATATTGCTCTGATTTTCAATTTGAAGTTTTATCATCATCTTTTCAGATTCCTTATTAGATTGATGATATGGAACAGCTTATCGATAACAGATATATGTAATGGTCAAAATGTTCATTATACTCTGTTTTGATATGTTGGTTGAATTTTTCTCTGCGCTTAAAAGGATTTCAATTGTTGTTTTTGAAAACCTTTGAGATCGTTCAATAATTTCATCAAATATCAAAGGGCTATTTTGCAAACTTTTCAAACATGGATAAAAGAAAATTGCTAATATTCGTTACTCTCAACGAACGGCTCGAATCTCTTGGACGCCGGAGTAAGCGCGCGCGATGAGGCTGATAGTACCTCTCCGGGGAGTGGTTCAAGGTCGTGGAGGGCTCTTCGTCGGGTCTCTAATACCATGCTGTCTCTTTTACTTTCTCCAGCTTTACCTGAAACGACGACGTTCTTCTCCTCCTCCTTCCGATTCCGACTCGAGGGATCTACCGAGGACGTCGTCGCGGTCAAGTCTCTTCTCCCGCGGGAACTCGATCGGACGTGTTCGAGTCTCCTCTCGAGCTGCTCCTCTGGCGAAACCTCCCGATTCGCCTTATTATATTGGGTTAGAGAGAGTCAAAACGGATCCGTACGATTGGATTAGTAATAAAGATGGGATTATCCAGCTTGGTTTGGCTGAGAGTACTGTGAGTTTTGGAAAAAGCTTCTATTTTTATTCTCTTTTTTCTTGTTGCGATATGTTTTTTTAAAAAACTTTTTATCTGATTGCTTATCTTGTGAACTTTGTAGCTGTGCTTTGACTTGCTTCAGAGATGGATGTCTGAGAATTTGATGGATTCGATGATGATTCATTCTGATGATGGTGAATTCGATATCAGTAGTATTTCCATGTATAAACCTTTCGAAGGATTGCTGGAACTCAGAGTGGTAAGTGTAGATAAACTTCGAAACATTTGTCAGCTTTCTTTTTCAGTTACTGGTTAAAAGTTTGACTTGACTGCTACAAAACTGTGTTGAAGTTTCTATTTTTGGAAATTTTCAGGCTTTTGCTGATTTCATGTCACGAATAATGGGAGGTAACGTGTCCTTTGACCCTTGTAACAGCCGGTGGTACTCCTGCTATCGAAGTATTGTCCTTCTGCTTGGCAGATCATGGAAATGCTTTTCTCATTCCGTCGCCTTATTATCCAGGGTAGAGTTTAGCATATACGTCTCAAAACATTGATATTTGGTGAAAGTGTTTGATTCTCTTTCAGTGCGATGTACTAAAGAAACTAGATTTTGCATCTTTGATAGGGATTTTAAATTCAGGACAGTAGTGGAGCTTATACCAGTACACTGCCGTAGCTTCGAGAATTTTACTGTAACGGTTCTGCGTTAGAACAAGCTTTGAATCAAGCTAGAAAACGAGGAAGTAAAGTATCTGGAATCCTATTTTCAAACCCGTCAAACCCTGTTGGAAACATACTATCAAGGGAGACGCTCCATGATATTTTGAAATTTGCTCAAGAGAAGAACATTCATGTTATCTCTGAAATATTCTCCGGTTCTGTTTACGGGGACAAAGAGTTTGTTAGCATGGCAGAGGTAGCTAGCTCGGGGGAATTCGATAAGAGTAGGGTTCATATCATCTACGGCTTGTCAAAAGACCTTTCGATTCCCGGTTTTAGAGCTGGAGTCATCTACTCTTTTCATGAAGACGTAGTAAATGCTTCCAAGAAGCTGATGAGATTTTCATCTGTATCAGTTCCGGTCCAAAGGATACTTATCTCTCTGTTATCGGATACAATATTTATCGAGGAATACATAGCAGCTCACAAGAAAAGATCAGAGATAAGCTTATTCGGTTTGTGGAAGGTTTGAAGCAATTAGAGATTCCATGTGCTGATAGTGGTGGTGTATTGTTGGGTTGACATGAGCAGTTTACTGACATCTTACAGCGAGAAAGGTGAACTAGAGTTATTTGAGAAGCTATTGAATGTTGGTAAGATTAATGCTACTCCAGGATCAGTCTGTTATTGTATTGAACCGGGTTGGTTCAGGTGCTGTTTTACCGCTTTAACTGATGAAGACATCCCAGTGATCATGGAACGGATCAGGCTGCTTGCTGAATCGTCCACATCTTGAGGCCAAACCAGATTTCTTGGATTAGTGAGTCGTTGTTATTTTCATCGATGGGCATTCTTTTGGAAAGTTGTTAGAAGTTTGGAAAATAGGAAAGAATTAGAAGATGTAACTTTATCGTTTTGCAGAAAGAGTTTGGCATTCAATCTGGCCTCTATCTGTACAATACAAGTTTCTTCATCCATGAAAAGAGAACAACTTCCGAAATTTTCTGATTCTGGATGCGAATTGTGAAGTTCTTTTATAGAGAGTTTTCTTCTAAATGAGCTTCAGCCTTGGTTGGTATTTTTTCCACTCAAGTCCTTCTATCATTTTGATGCCCGGCACAAAGAGACAGCAACTCTCAGCTCCATATTTTGTAAATTCCTGCTAGTTTATCCAGGCAAGTGTCAACATTTCAGAATCTTTTTATTTTTATATTTTTGTGATAAAATTTAGCTATGAGCATGATATAAAGTTATGGTGTATAAGAGAGAATTCGAGAGAAAGTATTTGAGAGTTTTACCATGGAAGGATTGTGCTTTCTCATTTCAACAGCTCTTCTCATATAGCTTCTCCTTCGGCTCATCATTATCAGCTCCCCGAGTGTCTGCGGCATCTTCACAGGAAAGCCAATGTTCATGTTATCGGAATCTGCAGTAAGCTTCACTTCTTCATTCAACGGACGAGTAGAAACCTGAACATCCACAGAATCAGCAGCTTCGACCTTTTCCTGCGGAAGAAGGCGTGGAAAGAGCTTTTCCAAGAACGAAGCTCCCACAAGGCTGGAAGCTCCCGTCATGTAACTGCTCGTACTGTCATCAGATTCATAAGCTGGCGATGTTGGCATCGAGCTCGTCTTTCTGTTCAGGTTGTCATCAAATTCATCCACCGCAACAGCACCTGATATCGGCACAGAGCTGAAGGAGTCACTGCTTGCGTCATCATAAGTATCGCTGCTGGTTTCAACCTCACCACCGTACATAGGAGGTGGTGGCAGCGGTTGATCCAACGGGTCAGGTGGGTTGAAATCAACAAAGCAAGGGTATGGTTGTCCAGGAGTTACTTCCCAGTCGAATGGAACCGATGTAACCAGCTTCACCGGTACTGGAACTGGAGGTGGCAGTGGAATAGTCGTGACGGTTTCCAGTGGTGGTTGTGGAAGCTTAGGTGGGTCATTTGCGGAAGAAGGGACCGGTTTTCCAGGTGTCTCTTCCCAACGAAAAGGAACCGACGTGACCAGCTTAACCGGAACTGTAACGGGAGGTGGCAATGGAGTAATAGTTACGGGTTTCGACGGTGGTTGTGGAAGCTTAGGTAGCGGTTTTCCAGGGGTCTTTTCCCAACGGAAAGGAACCGAAGTGACCAGCTTAACCGGGACTGGGATAGGTGGCGGAAGAGGAGGAGGAGAAGGCACGAAGGTGGCTAGTGAAGGTTGCCAGTTCTTCTTTGGGAAGCCAGGCCGTTCTTCCCAAACAAAAGGCACAGAAGGAAGCTGTCTTAATTGTTTTCGAGGTGGTAGCTCTGTTTCTTTGGGTTCAATGTGGGACATTTTTGCTCGTCTGTTTTTTACGTTTGGTCCGGTTTGTTTATAGAGTTTTTTTCATGTGTTTGATTATTTAAGTCAATGAGATGTGTTTTTGAAGCATGCGTTGTTGGATTAGAGCTAACTATTTTGTGTATGAATACCACCTAAACCATTTTAGTGTCGTGTCACCAAATTTATAGATTCATCTCATGCCACCTTCATAAACTCACAAATATGATTCATTAATCTTATCATCATTTTTTTTTTGTTGAATTAAAGAGACTATTGTTTTGTCAAACATTTGGAGGTTTTTTTTAATATGGACTAATATGAATACACATAATGGTAATGCATGGCTTATGTGTCCCAACCAAATTTTGATTTCTCATTATGGGAACACTAATTTTCTTTTCTTTTTTAGTTCAATCACTCAAACAGAAGTGTTTACTGCCATATAAACAAACTATGTAATTGTAATGAAAGTTATACACACCAACTCATTAACTGAACAAACCAAAATTGGGTTTATTTGGAAAGTTTTCAATACTTGGAGGGTTTAATTGACATTTTCCCCAAACAAAGAAGTTGCAACCCGACCCGATTCGAAAATCGTCACTTCAACCCTAAAACGAAAGACGAGACTTTTTTTGGCACAGTCGAAGTTGGAAGATCTTAAGATCTGCAGAAATGGCGGACGAAGCTAACAGAACTGTAATTACTTCTCTTAAACCTCTATTAGTTCGGCTCAATTTCTGGCGACTCATAATTGGAAAGTCCTAATTTTTTATATAAAAAAATCTTAAGGCTCCGAATTGGGATTTTATTAATTAATACTATTATTATGTTTACAGGCTTTTCTAGAGATTCAAGCAAGCATGATTGATCTCACCGGGAAGATGAAGCTGGTAAAAATCAATCCTTTTTCTATTTTTGATTTAGTTCATCTCTTCACAAAATGTTAAAAAGTGTTTACTTTCGAATTTGTTAGTTCTTGAACTGTGTTTGAGTTTGGAATCACCTCTTTTGAACTGTGTTACTGAATACTGAGGTTTCTATAATCTTGATTCAGTCTTCTTAGGTTGTTTTAACTGCGGTGTGAATATGATTCAGTGTCACATCCAAGCTTTAAGACTCTTGTTTGCAATATTAGTTGTAATTTGCTTATGCTTTGTGTGAATATGATCCATTGTATCGAAAAAAGGGTAAGCTTAGCTCTCTCTTATGTATGATAAAATAAGATGTCATAAGATTGCAACATATTTCTAGTTGTAATTTGGTTTCATATGTCTTGTCGTATGGTAATAATCAAACTGATATGTATGTGAATGTGTACATATGCATACGGGTAATAGGTGCAGAGTCAGATGCGCAACAAAGAGGGAGATAGAAAACGTGCTTTCTTAACCTTGGAGGAGTTACGGCCATTGCCTGATGATACAAACACCTACAAATCAATAGGCATATTGTTTCTTCCTTTCTCTCGTTTCATAATGATTTTTTTTTTTTGTTTATGACTTCTAACTTGTGTTCTGGTTTTTTGTTTTCAGGAAGAACGTGAGTGGTTTAGCTTAATTAATAATCCTTTCAACTTAGGGCATTGTTGGGGAGGATTTTGGAAGGTTGGTTTATAGTTTTGCTTCATAATATGGTTAAAACAGGTTTCTTCTAGAACCCAAAAGTGTACTAGAGGGTGAACAAGAGCAGAAACTCAAGGAGAGTGAGGCTACAATTGTTTCTCTTCAGGTACATCTTTTGAGGATTTAAAGATCTGATGAGTTATATTGGAGAGCATTGAAATGATTGTATAACATATTTGAGGGATGATTAAATGTCAGACATCGAAGGAAAACTTGGAGAAGAAGATCGCAGAGGTGGAGAACAACTTGAAGGAGCTGTTGCAGCAAGAACCAGGCATTGCTCGACAGATTATGTCCATGTCTATGTAGCGTATTATTAACCCCAACCCTTGAACAAATATGAATTTTTTTAAAACAAAAAAAAAACTCAAGTTTTATGTATGAACGTTCTAAGAAAAAGGGTTTGGATCCTTATACATAAGGATTAATTAAAGAAACGAGGAGAAAGAGGAAAAGATTTACTGGTGATTTCATTCAATAGTAAGCTTATTCAGAGCATATATATTAAGTTAGTATTTTTTTCCTTTAATAGAAATTATTAGGGTAACCACATCTAGATTTATAAATATATTTCATAAATGAAATTATAAATGTAAAAAATGATTCACAATTTTTTTTCTAATTTCTTCTTTTTGAAAAAAAATAAAAGGATAAAGATTAAACTATCCTGGAAAAGAAGTGAAATGTCTTAAAATAATTATATCTGGCAAATCGTATAATTTTGATGAAAAAATTGACAGTTTTAAAGCCAAAGTACAATCCAAACGATAAAATGATGGGTCTTAAGTCTACAGTTATTTTAATTTTATTTTTTCAAATGTAATATACACTAATCAGATTTTTAAAAATTTCTTAAATTTACTAGTTTATTTGGTTTTTTGGGTTGTTGAGTCAAAAATCCGTGTATTAATTTCATTAAGACCACATAAGCGCGATGATGGATCTAAAAAATATTAAATGTAGATAAAAAGGATTTATTTATTTTCTTCTTCTTTGTGGGTTGTATGATAAATATATAAAATTACCATCACTCTTTTTCTCTCTTATTTGATTTGTGATAATTAAGCTAGCTAGAGTTGCAAGGATTTGATTATCTGAGATATGAAGAGTGTATTGAACTATTTGTGACCAAAAAAACAAAGTAAAAATACTAAGCATTTCCTATTAAATTACATATATCATCTACAAAATAAAATATCTAATCTGAAGATTTAAAGTAGCATATCTACACCAATCTCATGCTTTAAGAGAAGGATATAAATCTGAACATTCAAAGCTTCATATCCTAAAACATTTTACCCGAGGTTGTATTAATATTTTTATAATTATTGTTTAATATAAACTCATTTGTGGGGGTAGGTTGACATATTATCGAAGGATCAGCAATAAGAAATCATCGAAAACATGCTTTATATACCAAAACAAAAATTTTGTTTTCTTAAAAAGTGACCGAATTTCAGCAATTTGTAAAAGACAGTCGTAAAATTACAACTGTTTTATTAGTCTCAAATATACAAAACATCATAATATTATATGTCCCACTTCTCTCGTGGCACTACAGGGACCTTTTAGACTAGAACATAATAAGTTAATAATCAACTATGAAGTTGATTAGACTTAATTAAAATGGTATAAGAAGATGTTATCCGCTTTTTCAGTTATAGTGATACATGTGCAATAAGATCTCCAAAATAAGAGATTTATGCATGCATAAGAGATTTTGAAAAGCTTATCTACGTCAAAAGCTTTTTGGAATTTTTTGCGGAAACAAGCTAAACTAACAATTTGTATATTTTAATATTTTCGCAGCAATCTTTGAACTGAGGTGCCTTGCGAGTAGACAGATAGCATTTAACATTGTGATGTTGAAGGTAACTTATAACCAATGAAATATGATATAATATGACTATTATGTTTACTAAATAACCAAATTTTGTATTCCATGTATGAATTTCCACAGCTGTTCATAGATTTTTTTTCCTGCACAAATGCATCCAAACGTAGCAATAATAAAAAAAAAAAAAAAACTCAAGTAATGTTATTTTTTCGTAAAAAAAAAAAAAAAGGCTAAAAACTTATCTGACAAATCAAAAGCATTTGGAACAATAAATGTCCAAAGAGATACACACACATATATCAAACTCCCAACAAATACATTCATTCATGTACACTGATTTTACATACAGTCTCAAAGAAATCATAAGCACACCCGTTAAGACGTTCATAATTAATATTGGTTGACGTAAAGAACGGGTACAAGTCCAGCCATCTTCCCGTCTCTTCCAGGCCGCTTCTTCTTTACCTGTCATAGTTTTACAATAAGTTAGCGTTAAGCTTCTTTTAAAAGAAAAAAATATATATACTCCTCACAAAAAAACTTATGCGTTTTGTCTTTCTAAACTTACGTAAAACCAGCCATCAACTTCGTATTCTATTTCCAATTCCTCTTCTGCCGTCAAGTTTAGCTGCAACAAAACCCACATAATAAGGAAGGAAGCTTTCACTTAATCATTGCTTTAACTAATTTTTTTTTTGTTTTGTTTTCACAACATACAAAAGAAATATAAAAAAAAGAGATAGAAGCTTACCTCATCATCTCCTCCTGCGGTGAAGTCATAGAGCGCTGTTCCGAATCTTGTACCAGTAGATTTCCTAGGTTCTTCATCATCTGATTCGTAACTTCGAGAAACAGACCCTGCTAGAGGGTTCTCAAACGATTCACGACTTTGTGGCTCAGAATATGAGTAAGGCGGAGGAGGCTCTTCTCTGATCTGAAAATAGGAAAGAAGAAGGGAGCATTTAAAGAATCATCAGCCCATGTCAGTGCATTTACATAGATACATACAAACACATAAAAAAAGAAATTATCAGCTTACCGGGGAACCATAGCCTTCATATGTGGACTGGTATTTGTTTCCACCCGATTTTGCCTATTTGAGATTGCATATTCATATAAGTTAAGATTAGCTGATGGCTGCATTGCATCCCATGCAGGCACAGATAATTAAAAAATTCTTATATAGTTCAACTTCTTTATGCTTTAAACTATGAGCATGCCTTTTCCTTTTAAGACACAATTTGCATGCATATCATTATCTCCAGTTACTATTGTTTAAGAAGAACATATTTAAAGATATTATACTTCGTCAATGAGAAACATAATTAGCTGTCATATTCTATGCAACTCACGGAAAATGATTTCATTGTGACTCAGACTTAGGCGCCTAAAGACATAATATCATTCTATAATTACAGGAAACGCTATGGCCCGTAACTGTCACAAATAGCATACTAGGTAATAAGGAATGGAATTAACGGGAGAATTTGGGTGTAGCCTACCGTTGATTGTGAGGAAGGCTTTGAGCTGAACAATGATGGGTAATTCATTCCACCAAAGTGAGAGGATATAGAGCTTTCCACTGATCCAGTAGAATCTGGAGACGATGAACCTGATCTCGCATCTTCTTCCTGTAAACACGACATAAGTAAATTTTTTTAGCATCCCCTAAAACTAAGAAATAGTTTATTCCAGTCATTTTGAAGAAAGCCCTAAAGATGGACAAAGTAACCATCTACCTCCAATTCGTTAGTTTCTAAAAGAGTCTTAGCCCACATGTCATCATAGCCAACCGAAGGTCTAGAAAAGACATTCTCGTCCTCAACATCTGGTGCATCTGTTCCGACTCCAGCAATGAATTCATTGACCTGACAAGTATTATTTAGACTATTGGTGACAAACAAATAGGTAGCATCTATAAATGCACGAATGAATACTGAGAGATCATAATTTCACATGACCATATAATCAGATGAATGGTTTACTACTACTGAGATCTTATAGCATGTGAATGCTAGCATATTTGCCATCTACTTTTAATCGGAAAAGTCAATACCCAAACTTTTCATCACAATCAGAGTACTCCGAAGAGCATTCATTATTGATCCCATTCAGACCAGTTCGGAATTAAGGCATGGTACTGAATTGTAACGTGAAACGGTTTAGTAAGTCTTGTCCGGAAACAAGGATTTACTATAATGGGTAATTCACGGAACTGTTCTAACTTTATAATTTCCAGATCGGGAAATTTAGTGTGCCCCATATCCGTTATCTAACAATAAGACGAATATATAAACAGTACACTAAACTACACACATACTGATTAAAAAAAATCTATAAACAGTACTTTACTGTATCCGTCATCTTAAATAGTCAGATAAAAATGGCAACTCACCCTGCTCATTGCTGGGGCGTTGTTTCCAAGGAGACCATCATCACCAAGGTTTGCAGCCCAAGCATTCACCAGATCATCATCCAGACCACTGGAGTTTGAGGCAGCAGGTGCAGGCTGAGTGGACTCATAAATTAAGTCCGAAATACCAGTAGCAACAACAGTTGGATCGGTTGACCCAGAAGATGCCGTGATATTATGCTTTGTGCGGTATGTGTCAATGAGCTTTGCACTTCATAGGTTAAGAAGAAAAAATAAAGAATATATCAGTGTTCCATATAAAACGGTAACAGAGACAGAAAAGCACCTAATAATGTACAGAAAAACGGGAACGGGGACACAAGCATATTGCATACAAAAAAAGGTCGACAGCAAGGTCACTAAACATGATATTTAAGAATCTGTAATTAAATATATATTCATCATGGTTCTTCAATTTTGTCAAAATTCCTTCTTCTATTTTTTTTGTCAGGATTGAGGTTATTCACATTCATGTAATGCCGTAAACCCTGTTAAACTAGATAGGCATATGACATAAAAAGCTAACGCAATAAGTCTCTCGGAAACAATAAAAAGGGTTTGATGTTATCCTATTATTGCCTTACTATGCTCAGCGCAAAATAGTATCCTAAGCAAGTATAATGCACTAAAACTTGGTAGGTTGTCGCTCATTGATAAAAAGGATTCAGAATTCAGAATTTACCTTATTGGACCCAAGGGTAAATACTTGGCTCTTGGAATATAGCAAAACAAGGAAACAAAATCTAGCAGTCTCTCATGGGTTTCGTAGAGTTTTTTCAGCTCCTCGTCCTTCCATTCTTTGTTTGCATTATCGTGATGGCGTATTTCCCTTATCAAAGAACAAATAATATTTTAATCATAAAATCATATACAAGTTACGTTGAATGAATAACAGGGAAAAAAGGATCAGATTTCATCCTTACTTGATTAATTCGTCTTGTCCTACATACATTTCATCCAGAACCTTTAACATCGGAGTTATTAAAACTCCAAGTCCTGTACCACTAACTCCTTGGTCCTCCCCATTACTCAGGTGCATTTCAGAAAGTTGAGACTGTACACCACCCTCCGCCAAGGTGTACAAAAACTCGTATATCTGCAGCCTGAAAGGCTCACCAGATCTAATGGCTATCGTAGTAAGAGCTTGAACTGCAACAATTCGAACCTGTGTATCCACAAAACATAAACACTTAGGCAGGAAACCCTAGAAATAATACTCATATTATTAGCCTATCCTGACCGCAAAATCGTGTCTGTGACTCCAACTAAATATCCAGGAAGAAAATCAAATATGAGATGTACTGAAGTAAATCAAATATAGCTGAGTAAAATCAAGGTTATACTCAGCTATTTTCTATAGCAGTAAAGGTCTCTAAACAGTTAGTAAAGCTTAAATAAAAAGACAAAGACCAAACGAGATTATCATAGTCAACTTTCATTAGTTTGTTCTTATAGTTTCTGGCCAGCCACAATTCCTCCAGGTTTCACATTCTGTTCATGGTAGAAACACAAAAACTGCCAAAAGCTAGCTAATTAGAACATCTCAATTCGTCCACGTTCCTAAATCCCCATTTATAAGAAAAGGGTCTCACAATATAGTTTTCGCTCTAAAATGTAATCAAATGATTAAGAAAATCAGCCACAGACAGAGAAAGTCCTACTGCATCTACCAGCCAAAATGTTCCTACACAAGGTTAAGGATCAAAGACCATTGCAAGATAATCAAGTCATCTACACAAATCTTCCAATTTCTGAACAATAAAAAATCAAAAAAAATATAGTATACCTCCCAGCTACCACTAAACGCACACCTCTGGAGGCGAGTTAATGCACCAGCTAGAGTAGGATTGCGAGAACTGGCAGCAGCAACCATTTTATCTGCATCCAACATCATAAGTGCAGTGCCTGGTGGAGTTGCAGATTCCCATGCATATTCTGAAGCCGCGTAGTTTGCATTTTCTCCAAGGAACCATACCTGCCACAGTATTCATTCTAAGTTAATGTGTTGAAAATGTTCCCAAATGCATGTAAACCTTTCTGAGGAATGCTTACTGCAGCTTGCACCAATTTCTGCAGCGCCAGAGCCGACTTTGGATCTGATGCAGAGACCCTATCAATTGATGTCATTCCTGACATGGATCCTGGCTGTGGAGGTGGTAGATCGAGCACTATTGTGACTGCTTCCAGAGCTGTGTGCTTCCCATCAGGACCAGCTCCAACAAGACATGTCTAGAAGTTGATCAAAAGATCATATCAAAATAAACTACTTGAAGTTACAAAATTCATCATAATATCGCACAATAATTTGAGCGTTAGTTATACACACAAGGACTATTTTTATCCAAATCTATAGCTACCAAATATTAACAAGCATAAAAACTTCACAACTCAAAATGCCTGACACGCTGAAATTTTGAAACAGGAAGACTATAGTATACAACAGATGTAAGTAAATTATAATAACCATTAAGTTAGCGAGAAGAGAATACCTTCCAGAGCAGTTGTAAGACATCAGCGTCAATTTTCCCTGGAACTTTGGTAGCAAATATTCTGGCAATTTCCAGAAGAATAACAGCCATATCTGGAGTTGCCTGTAAAATAAAAATAGATAACGTTAACTAGACAGAAGAAAACAGTTCACATTTCATTCTTCAACCAAATTTGTTTAAGTTTGTCTTCAGTTTCACAAATATGACATAAACCAACTACAGCTTGTCGCACTTTTTCCAAGTACATGTAAATAGAAATAGACAAAAAGGCTAACTAATAGTACATCATGAATGTACTAATAGGGTTTCACGTCTTTCTTCATCAGAGAATGCCCATTTTCCAAGTCTCCATTGCAAAAAAAAAAAAAAATCGTCCTTACCTTAAAGCGAGCATGCAAAGTAAGCAAAACATCATTAACTAGAGCTGCGGGCCAAGCAGGATCAGAAAGCTCTGAGGCAATGATTGATTTCAATTCATCCAATGATTCATGCGGACTTTGCATCCATATCAATGCTTTGATAACCATTCCCCGGACATACACGCACTCGCATGCCACTGTTGTTCGAACCACCTCCATTAATGAAGCCAGCAAACTTGCAATTGTCTCACTGCGACCAGGCCCTGCGGATATAGATGATGTTCTCCGTATTCCTACAAAAGTCCAGCAAATCAAAATGAGAAATTAAGGGTATACATGTAACCAGACAGAGTGAAAGAAGGCAAATACAAGTGATATAGGAGATGATACAACTCAAAAGATGATAAGATACCCTACATATTTCGATAACTAGGTAAAGGAAAATCAAAGTGATAGGAAAAACATGTTCCTTTGTTTAGGTCGAAGAGAAGACTGGTAAACCATTATATGCAATTCGAGGTATAACAAAACAGTCAGATAATAATATTGATGCACCATCTGATCATAGATGCAATGACTTGACTTGCATTTCTCGTTGGTGACCTTTAGCAGTATAATAAACCAATAAATTCAACGAATTTTATAAGACCTAAAGCTTGCATGAACTTTGATGCTCCATATAAAATTAGAAAGATATTTGGGCAGTGGTTTTGATTTAAGACAGCTTTATTATGACTACCTAATTATAGAGTAACCGGGAAATACTGTGGCTGCTCTCAAATGACCATGGTAAGTAGGTTACGCTCTTTAGTCTGTAACTATATAATATATATCACAGAGTTGGGGAATGGTTTATATAAGAAATATTGGTGGTTTGCAAGCGGGAATGGAAGTACAAGTTTACATCATCTATCAAAAAATTCAGGGTTTTATAGTTCCATCTAGTTCTGCCAGCTATAAACCAGTTTTCTGTCATTCTGTTTGTAATAAAACATGGTTTTTACTTCGTATGACATCAAACTGAAGCTAGGAATTATTGACAATGTACCTTCGGGGTGAGAACTGTCATTGGTCTCAGCATCATCCAGAGCGTCAGAAAATGCATTTACGTGAACTGTTTCATCAATGTCCTGTAATCCCATAGCAAACGCTGCAGCCCTGCTCTTTCCCATTTCTTGCACAACCCTTGCTGCTGCGTGAAGTACTGGTCTTGAGAAACTGCGAAATGAGCTCTCTAACCTGAAAGGACAGGATCAATTAGCGAAGTTTTTACAGGAAATACAATCATAACAACTCAAAGCAACATTCTAGCTAAGAAAAAAATCAATAAGATCTGCAATTTCAAACACAGTCGTCCATCATGCTAACCTTCTCATTACGAGCTTAATAAGGGGCTGTGGGCGCTTGGTTTTATTAGATTTATCCTTGGATGGCGCTTCTGGCAACTTCAGGATCTCCCTGGTCAAGCGGTACCACCCACTAGCACGCTCATCCATCCTAAATGATGCAGTAAATGTTGGTCATTCAAAACCTAAAAAAAGAATGAATCTAGAGAACGCAAAGTCATGAACCCATGCCTTTCGGTGTTATCGTATTTTCCCAAAATGCACAGAATCGCCTCATAGCATACTCTTTCGCTTGGATCTAGGAGTAGCTGATAGAGAATTGAGTTGAACTGAGATCTAATATCAGGCCTCTCTGTATGAAAATGGAAAGGAAACTACTAACTTGTAAATAACAGCTAAAGAGAACATGCAGAAGTGAGAGAAAGAGCTTGATATGCTTACCATCTAACGCTCGAGCTCTGGATATACTGTGACACAATCTAGCCAGGGCAACCCTAGCAAGCACATCATGCAAATGTAGGATATCTTGCAAAGCCCCTAATTTCGTGCAGAGAAGAAAGGTATATCAACTAACCCAAGTTTGTTGTAACCTTATTGTATGATTATATTAAAGAGAGTTGCCTTGTGATTAGAATCAAGTGGACGTCTCATAAGTAAAATCAACTCGTAGAATGCATTTAGAACTCGTGTTCCAGAGACTTCTATATAATCAGAACAATTAAACATAAAATCACCTACGAATAATTAAATGTTAGGAGATTAGGCCTGGAAAGTATACCTGCTGGAGACGCAAGCTTTTCTGCAGGAAAACGATCAAGAGACAGATCAAATTTTTAATGACACACAATTATGGGTCTACACAGACATAGAATGGCAAAAGGCGGAATTAACTCATTAACTTATTTACCTAATGTCATTGCAACTGAATAGGGGTCTCTAGAGGCTAACTCAGATAGAATTTCCAGCGAATGCCTCACTGCAACAGGATCAGCAAACGAAACACTGCAAATAGAGAGGATACCAAAATAAGTTTTCAATACACTACTGCATAATCAGGAAAAACACTAAAAAAACAATTGCTCCTGAGAAAATTCGAAAACCCACCTAAACTATTAACTACAGTACTTTTATCACTTCTATAGAAAGTAGAAAGAACAAAGAAATAGTCTTACCCCTGGGCTGCACGGTGCAGAAAAAGTGGATTTCCTGGATCAAGAGGAAGTCTTCTTAGTGCACTCATAGCAGCATATTGCAAGTTACTCCGAATGATCGACTAGCAAAGATAAGAAGACAGAACGCTCAAGTTAATAACAAAGAATAAATGTTGTCCTTATGCAATCCAGAAGGCGTATACTCAAGGGAGAGAACACCCACAAGTCCGCCTAACATATCTCGAAACTATATATATTATCAAAAGTTTGTCCCTTGACTTATGGATAACCTGATATAAGGATAGAGTTGTTGCGTTTTTCAGAAGTTTTTCTTCAACTAAAATGACATTTCATTAAGGACATGAAAAGCAGTTAGCTTACAGCCAGAATCTCCCAGATGTGCAAAGTCAAATCATTAAGGAGTAACTAGTATCACTGCCTAGTGCATTGTAGCAATCGACAAGAATTTTGAAAAAAATTATACCTCACAGCACAGAAAAGAACAAGCACAGCAGCATAAAAAGAAAACTATGAAATGCAGGAACAGGACTTGTTCGAACCCTTACGCCTTTTACTGGAGGAACCTAAGAGTGGAGAAATATACCTCCTTATCACCGCCTTTTGTCCCAAAGACGCCTTTCTTTCGTTTATGCGGAACATCAGCAACCTGAACGCGACATGAATCGTAATCAATGCTTCTGCATGTAACTGGTACAAAATCCTTAGACTAATCCACTTTACTGATAAGAAAATTAATAAGAATGCAATAGTATAATAATTAATAGTATAGTTAAAAGAATGCCGATAACTAAGGTTAAAGTTCTTCACCGAGTATAAAAAATGAACTAAGCGTGGACTTGAGGAAAATAAGCAGTGCATCTAGTTAAACAACAAAAAACATTGGTAGTAAGACAAACCTTATCAAGCAGGCCAAATACAATCTCATACAATTTTGACAAAAGCTCAGAATTTCCTGACGGTGAATATGTCAGAGCTTTTAAAGCTTGCAGTCGTCGAGCATGAACTGAAGAACAACAAATAATAAGGCTAGTAAATCATCACCAGTCATATCACAGGAGGAAGTTGCAAGAGAATGCTACAAAGTCGAAAATAAAGTTCTCACCACATGATGTTAATCATGTTAATCACTATTTATGTCTTACATATTAGTTCTCACATCCATAACCACCAAATTATGGAATTCCACACTAAAGCTGACAACACATCTACGTAACTACCTTTTAACATCACTGCTCTCATAATTCTAATCGTGTCTATCAACAAAAGATTATAAGAGGTACTGGGATATTCATTAAGAAGCACTATACAAGCAATAACATTATAAAGATAAATCAGATTAGGACAGTCCTCAAGATTCCAGTAAAAACAACATTTCAACCTTAAACCAGAATTAAATATATAAGAAAACAGTAAAACTTAAAACCAAACTAATGGCCAATATGGGTGGAACTCACATTCAACTTCAGAATTAGAAGCTTCCGATGTCAACTGATTCACTATCCGAGGAACAACATCAGCTCTTGTGACTCCTCCACCAGCATCAATATCTGCTAGAGCATCCCAGTTAGGGGTGGGGATACCACCCCCTGGACTCATCCCCGTATCGGACAAAATTCTAGCTAAGTAATAATAGACATAGCGTAGAACATTCCGGTCTTCACATTGCTGGTTAAGCTGTATCAATCACAAGAGGAAAAGAACGCTAAAAACCTGATGCCTCTACTAAACAGATAGTTTTCAAAACGCAAATCGTTGAAGATTCATGTAACATTAATGGGTAAAGAACAATTAAAAAAAAAAACGAATCATTACAAAGTTAAAAACAAAACCATCAAACAGCAAACAGCAAACAGCGCCACATACCATAAGAAGAGACGGGGCAAGAGAAGGATCAACGGAGTTGTATACAGCAAGCTTAGGGAACACGTGATTCACTAGTTGTTTCTGAGAACTTTTCTGTTTACTCGTGAGAAAACAAAAAAACAGTAAAGAAGAAACATTCAGATACTATTTTCACCAGAAAGAAGATCAATTCAATGAATAAGAGCAAAGACTTAACCTGATCCAAGGTGGCAGCTAATTCATGAATGCTCCTTGCAAGTTGCGTATATGAAACTGGCTGTTTCCAAAATTAACAACTGTGTTAAAACTACATCGAACAAAAACAACAGCACGGATGTAGATCTTATTCCACTTAACTATTCACAGTTCATTTCATCGAACAACAACAACACAGAAGCAATTCATATTCTCTCCTAATCAGCTGTTCCAAGTGTCAATAACCACAATCAATATTATTAATTGAACCTTCTTTTTCTGTCTTTGCCTTTGCGGCATGATGTTGGCCTTAACAGGATTAAGTGCAGCTTTGGCAACAGATATAGTATCGTTCTGGATCTGCATCAAAGTGGCTCTCTTCGATTTCTTCTCTCCCAGCGTCGTCTTCGTCGACATTGGATGGTGCAGATGCGAAGCCGCCGATGCGGCTGACGGAGACGGCTGAGAAGCCTTGGAAGATGCGGACGAAGAAGTAGATTGTGCAGGTACGGGGGTTGGGTCCGCCGAGATCAGATCCATCAGCGTCTTACCGGACGATTCCTGTTAAATAAAGGAAATGGACTTAAGGTAACCTGGATTCGAATCTTGGACGATAAAACCTACGTGGAGATCCGGTGATGCTTACCGCCATAGATAGTGGCGGATCGGAGGAGGATTGTTGGAGAGGTTTTCAGTGACGGGGCGATGGAGATAGAGAGAGAGAGAGAGAGATCGTGTGATGCGAACAGCAATTTTGGACCAGTTTTTGCGACGGACTCCGAGTCGAGCGCGGAAGCGAAAATAAGATATAAATGTTGGAGTATTTTGTAATTTACATTTAAGTGTAAGAAAGTTTAAAAATTGAGATCTCTGTTTAACGTCGTCGTTTAGTTTAAGCTATTATGGCTCCGAACTTCATCGCTCGTCGCGATCCAACGCTTGCGGTTTCAGGAGGTTTATAACTTGCAGCAACTCGGTTGCGGTGTATGAGCCCAAATATCTCAAATGGGTTGGATTTGGGCCTAAACCATGGGCATATTTTTTAAATGACCAATCAATTCTTCCTCAACTTTCTCAATTTTGCTACTTAATGCCTCAACGGCTCATGCCGCTCAACTTGTGCGTTTGTAAATTCATTCTCCACGTTGACTGCGCACACTATTATACTAAGGTTTGAAAAAGGACAACTTTAACTAAAACGTTAAGGAAACAAAATAAATAGTCTGCCATATGTTGTCTTATTTCCTACAATCCTAAAATAACGTTTTTTAAAAAAATCCATAAACAACAAAAATTTAAAACACTAAATCGATATTGATGATAAAGAGTGATTTCTAACGATTACTGTTTTGCAACAAAATTCCTCCTCTGTTTTTTTTTGTCAACATAGTCTAATGATTTTAATATATGTCACAACATCGAGAGGTGTTGGGTTCGAATCACAGATCTGTGTCATGAATTTCAGAGATGACTATCATTATGCCACATGATTCCGACAAACAAAATGAACCCCATACCTCTGTTTATATGAATATATTATTTTTTGGCCATCTAATAATATTAAACAAAATGATACAAAATTAAAATATAAAAGCCGGTGAATTTTTTTTAAAACGTATTCTTTTTCTTACAAAACCACAAAACCAAATATAAACGAAGGGTCGACTCTGAGCATAACCCAAAAAACTTTGATTTTCACTTCCAAATTTCTTTTAAAAATAATTATATAGACTAAATATCCTTAAACTAAAAAAGAAAGTGTACTATAACTTTTACAACAGCATTTTCATCGCAAATCTTTCTTATGGATTCTCATCATTAAAACATTAAAATGAGTAAAATATGAGAGAAAGTTAGGAAACGTTTTTCATGCATCCTCCCTATATGTCTTCTTCTAAATGGTCTACTTTCATTTTTTACAATAAATTTTATTTTTTATTAATTTATAGTAAAATATCAGTAGAAAATGTTTAAGAACCTCATTTAAATAGTTAATGAATAAAAATGATCTAAGTTATCTATAGTTTCAAAATTTCAGGGTCAGTTATGCATAAATATTATATTTTTGTCACTTCATCTTAACGACTTTAATATCCTATTTTAACATAATAAATGTTAAATTCAAACTCTAAACATATATGATAAATTTTATAGATTATCACTATTTTACCACATAATTTCCATAATATTATATTTAAAAATTTATTATCATCTTATTATTAATTTCATCGTTTATAATAATTTGTGTATAAAAAATTATATATTCCATTATATAAGTTTTTCACTAAGAAACGAGAGCTGATAAATTGTTTCACATCATATCTCACCACCACAACAACAAAAGCTGTTGATCAACTAAGACTCAGTGATTTCAATTGAGAAATTATCTTGGCAACAGAGTGGAATATTTTGATTTTCAGAAATTCTAGTAGAATATTTATCACATTAGAATATATAAACTATATATGTTTAAGCATATATAGATTTGAGAATATAAAAAACAAAAACTTTATTTACAAAGATAGTTAAAGGTTTTCTCAATGAATCATTTGTTATTTCACTTAATGGTAAATTTTCTATATTTACACTTACACATCTCTATTTCTCATAAACTAGTCCATTAAAAAGATAATGAAACCACATAATTTAGTTGACTCCTAATCTCTTCGCATGAGTTGCACCGATCTGGCTATTGATTAAATGATTAGTACTTTTTTAATGTAAAGTCAAACAAACTTTAAAGGTAAAGTATTTTAGGTGCACTTGATATATTCGACATCTAAATCTATTCTCTAGATTCAGTTTATCAAAATATATATTTCGTTTTAAATTTCGGCTCCTTCCAACTAAAGGAAGACAACTTTCTGTAGGAGATTCATATATGCATAACTAATAAATACTCCCATTTAGGGTTATCTAGACAATTTTTAATATGAATGTAAAACAAAGAAGAAATGAATTCAAAATTTTAATTAAAATATGAACTTAATAATTTAATTCGTCTAGATGTAAAAATAATGTAACTAAGAGCATATACAAAAATGTGATTATTTTTTCTAATCGTCTTCAAGTAACACACACTTTTAAATTTAAATTCGGGTTATGACATGTTGGCGATACTATTGCAAATCTACGACGCTACATGCTCCCGTTAAATTAAAAAAACAAAACAAAATTTTAGTATGAAGATTAACAAAAGTTATAAAAGCACTTTTTAATTCTATATATTTTCGTTTACAACAAAATTTGTAAATATTTTGAAGAAAATAATTGTATATATATTTCTAAATAATCTAACAGCCGGTTATATATTCCAAGTATTTCATTTTAAAAGCCTATTTCTATCAAATACCATTTCCTATGTCTAATTGATAAATAACATCTAAAACTCGATGTTTGAGAGCTCATAACATGATGTACTCATTATTTACATTTTTTGACGAATACATGATTACATATAACGGTAAGAAAATAATCACTCAAATTCATTCCAATATCTACATTGTTACAAACTTACACATCACAATCATCTTTTAATATAATATCTCTCGAGTAAAGAAAATAACCCCACCCAAATCACTTGTTTTATGATTTTCATAATTCGTATTATCAAATTACACCAAGAAGAAGAGACCAAAATAAACCCACCCAAAAAAGAAACAAACAAAACTATACAGTAAAATTAGCTGTGACAAGGAGGAGACTGCAGATTAAACAGTGCTTTAGCAGTCATCTCTCTTTCAAATCTCCAAATGTAATTCAACCCAACAAGAAGCTCTGTAATGGCTGCTTCTGTTTTAACTTTATCCGCAAAGACAAGTGTTTGAACCAACATCACTCTGTTCTGACTATTCACCGCCATCGCCATATGTTGCTGCTCGAAGCTTCTCTCACTCTGCCACCTAATCATATTCTGCGCCAACGGTAACAACCACCGTAAGATCCGACCTAACGCAGCCTTCCACTCTGCCGCTAAGCCACCGTCCGTCGCCGTGAACCCAACTCCTTTTAATCTCGACCTGAGCGATGATCTCACGCTCGCCGGCAACATCGAGTACAGATCGTCTCTGGCGTCGAGACCAACCAATTGTGGTTGCTTTATCATCTTCTCCATCACGACTATAAGATTCGCGTAGTGAAGCGCTATGCCGGATCCGCCGAGTGTTGTCTCAGGCGGTTTCAAAAGTGTCGAGCTTTCTTCAAGAAAGGCAGAAGAGGACGCCGTTTTGAGTCTCTCCTCGTCGTTTGGGCTCGGGTGGACGAGATTCATCGACGAAGAAGAAGAGAGAGAGCGTGGGAGAAAAGACACGATGGTTGGGCCCACGTAGCAGCTGGATGCTGCGGCGGAGGAGAAGACGGATTTGAGTCTTGCGAGTGCTGTGAACACCGATCTTGCGAGAATTAACACGACCGTGTCGAAGCTTTTTTTCCAAAGTGATCTGTCTTTCAAATACTTCACATGTTGTCTCTGTCTCTCAATCTTCTGTTGCAGATCCATAACTTTCATCGCATCTTTTTTGTTGTCGTTGTCGTCGTCTTCTTCGCATTCGGTCCCAATCTGTAAACTGTGTTTTCTCAGGGAGTTTTCTAACATCTTCATCTCTTCCATCTCTTTATACAAAGCTGTCGTCACACTCACATATCTGTTTCCATTAACACAAACAAAACAAAAAAGTAAAATCTCAATCAAGACTCTGTTACTACTCTGTTTTTCCTCTGTTTTTAAAAGTTCAATGTAAATAAGTTTCGTTACCTTTCGATTTTCTTGTTCTTTGCTTCAGTATCTTTACAGCTCATGACCCATCCATGAGGGTCACGACCCATGTTGGCGAACTCATGGAATAACCGGTGGAAAGAGCGGAGGCTCGGGGTGGTGCAACGGTGGCTCAGCCGGGAAACAGAATCAGCGGTATGGGCGAGACTATCAGCGAGCTCAGCACAGACGAGGCTGAGGTGGAAGGTTTGGTTGCCGGTGACGATCTTGGTGAGACCTTCTAAAGAGAGAGAGTGGTCTCGTAGACTAAGGAAGTTGGAGTCGGAGAGAGAGTGAGTGAGGTGGAGGAGTTTAGTCATGACACGTGCCACCTCGAACGATAAAACTCCGACGGAGGAAGAGGTGTTGGTGGTCGGAGGAGATGATCGGATTTGTCGACGAGAAATGGATTTGGAGGAAATGGCGTTTTTGAGTTTTACTAAGAAAGTTTCGAGAGCCATCGGAGAGGCAAAGCAAAGTGATGATTGATTTGAAGGAGTATATGGAGATAGTGAGATTTTAGATATAATCTATAGTTTTTCTTCTTCTAAGGGAATAAAAAAGTTGATGTGTGAATGGCTCGTGGGGTGTTCAAGCCATCATTACACTAGATTTTTATTTTTTTTTAAGAAATAAATTTTTGGTAATGTAATATGATATTCGTTTACATTATTTAAATCACTGGAAGGAATGTAAGATTTTTATGTCAACAAGAGTCCTCTTCATCAATTCTTATTCTATTGATAATTATTCTTCCATTATCCATATGTACACACAAGACACATATACATTTCTTGATAGTGACCAATACTTTTAAAACATATTCGTTTGTTTTTACAGAGATATGTTGTCAGTCTTCTTTGGTCAAATTCAATCTAAGAAGTAGAATAAAGACATGAACATTGTAAAAACCTTTGAAGGAAATTGAATATTAAAAAATGATTGTATCTTTCCTGTATGTTATACATTATGTAGAAAACTCCTAATTACCAATTCCATAGTTTATCTTTAAAGTTTCACTTTTTCATCAAAATTGCAGTTTTGGTTTTATTTCAGATTTTACTCAATAGTAAAGTTCAAAACTGTTATTTTTTTCATCCTTTTAATAGTTAGTATTTATGCATCATCAAAACGTCTAACTAATTTAAGATTCTATAACAAAAAAAATATATGAGTTTTCTGAATGAATCAGACTACTCAGTAAACGAAAAACCAGGATATATGAAGTAGTTCGAATAAACTATTTCCACGTAACTATGATTCTTTAATATGAAAAAGAATAAAATTTATGACCATTTTCCAGAAATCTCGTCAATTAGACCAATCTTTCAAGATAAAAACTTTGGTTTTCATTTCTATGTTACCTTTTCGTTATTGTCGTGATGGTGCATTAATTTTGTTGTCTGTTAAATACACTGTATAAATGACCAACATATACATTCTCTTGTGAGAGGTTCAATCTACATCTTCTCTATGTTTCTTCTCACAATCTCACATCATTTCTTATAAGATTGAAATCGTCTTCAAGATATAACGAATGATACTTAAGTGGAGACGATCCTTTACTAAGAAAATTTGATGAACTAAGTTGAAGTCGAAAATGAAGTAGAGTATGCACATGAGGAGCAAGTAAAGGCGTAACAAGGGCATTAGAATAACCATAATGAAGGTAATAGTTTATTATATTAACCACAATAGTATTTAAAATAAGTTGGAGGATGCATGCGAATGCCAACCAATTGAAAGGCAACCATTTGTGAGTATTGTCGTTAAATTAAGAGGCAAAAACATCTTTCCCATGCCTCTAATCATTTCTCTCTCATTTTTAGTATTTTTAATATGTAATTCGAAAATCTTGATTTGTTTGGTCAAATTTCCATAATCTTTCTGTATTATATATACGGATTTGTATACTATGGAATAGAAAGTTGTTTACGGATGCTTTTACATATTTTTTTGGTTGGAAAAATCGTTTGGTAAATTATAGATTTTATAAAGGGAATCCAATTTTAAAACATATTGTGCTAAACTGCTAATATTCATGTGTACACGTCAAGTCGAGCTAAAGTTTTTGATTTTTTTTTATATTTTATTATATTAAATTTTATTGATTTTGATTCATAAATGTATCAAATTTAAACAATCTATATTATTATATAATTTTAAATCCATTAGGATCGTTTTAAAAAATGTGATCCAAAATATAGCATGATCAAGTGGTGCTATCACCAGTGATAAAATATGCTTTTTATATGTATTGCTAATATTTAATTTTGGATTATTTTATAGAAGAAAAAAATAAAAATCAAATCTATCTAAACGATTATTTGTTTTGGATAGAATATGATTTTTGTTGTTGTTTGTCTAAATATTACAGATTATGAAAACAAATACTATAAAGATAATTCCTAAAATAAAATAAAAGATATATTGATCGTGCGGATGCACAGGGATTTGTAGTGATTGGAGAAAGAGACATCCCGTAAAATTAGCAAGAAAATTCCCATACAGCCATTACACATTTGTGTGATACATTAATATGTGTGTACTTATTTATATACATGCATGCATGTCTTTAGATATTCCACTTACATAGTTAATTGAATACATTCATACTTTGAAATTGTGGAGTTCAACGAGAAGGAAGCTTCGTAGATTTGACGACGCATCCCCTACCGATACGATAGCGTTTTCGTCTGCTTTGATCCGCTTTACGATTTGTTAGACCTTCATTTTATGATCTTTAAGTAATTTTTTCTGCCACATCTATATATTTATTGTATAGAAATACATTCCTTTATCAGAAAGTGTAGTTTTTTTTTTTATAGATTTGTTGATGTAAAATTTATTGGAGATTTTATGATATTGCAAGCAAAATTTTCTATTGTGATTTTGTGTGATGTGGAAATAAATGTCTACCGTGTCGTAGATATGATTTAGATAAGATGTTCTACTTGCAAAGTTTTTAGTCTTTGTTTTTTTATTCAAACTTTTAAACTAAAATAATATATTCAATGTACAAAACTTTAATTGATTTTTTTTTGTAAAAAAAAAATAATTTAACATTATATCAAAAAAATTAATATACTATTATGCTTCTTTTAAAATATGTATGATGTTATTCTTCTTTTAAAAATATTTACGCATTAACATAAAAATGTTTTTTTACGACAAGGGTTTCTTTTTCTATATTTTTTAATTGATGTAAATTATTTCTTGTATATTTTATTTGTTTAATGTACAGAAAAAGATAATTGAGGAGAAAAGAAGAAGAAGTGAGAGAGAGAGAGACCAATCATAAAGTGATCTAAGAGAAAGCAAAGCAGGCAAAAGGAGAAATCGCTGACTTGCAACAGAACACACGCAGCCACGCTGCTAAGCATATCACAAACATTCTCCTTCCGACTCTAATCATTTGTTTTTCCGTTCTTCTTTAAACTTTTAGGCCATATGTTTTTTTTTTTTGCATGGTGCATATTGCATCTCTAATTTCCAGATGCACCATCTATATATTTGGATGTTGCATCCAAATGCAACATTGTTTGTTTATAAATATATTATAAAAAAATATCTGAATGCAAAATATGTCAAATAACTAAAAAATATATATTTTAAGTTAAATTTGTTATCTATAATCAATCTAATACAAACCAATAATCTAAAAATTATTAGGTACAGGATTATTTTAAATGATAAATACGATTTTGACGAAAAATATGGATATACGAATTTGTGGTTTTGACAAAAACACATTTGCAGTTATACCAGAAAAATACAGATTTATAATTTGGATAAAAAGTGCAAATACAATGGTTTTGACTAGAAAATAAAGCTTTATGATTTTGGATGTAAATGAAAATTTATGATTTTGGTTAAAAATTTCAGATTTATAATTTGGGTGAAAAACACGGATCTACGACTCTGGACGAATAACGCGGATTTATGATTATTATGGAAAATATAAATTTATAATTTTGGATAAATAACAACGATTTACAAATGTAGATTTATAGTTTTAGGAGAAAACATGGATTTAATTTTTTTGTTGGAAACACAGATTTATAATTTTGGTGAAAAATGTTAAATTATGATTGCGATATTGCGAATATCGATATTGTTAAGAAAACTCAGATGTGCGGTTTTGGCAGTAAAATTCAGATTTTTGATTTTGGGAGAAAAATCAGATTTGCGGTTTTAGAAAAAATATCTGAATTTGTAGCTTTGATTAAAAAAATTAGATTTATTGTTTTGACTGAAAATATGGATTTTCGGTTTTTGAGAGAAAATGTGGATTTGTGGTTATGACAAGAAAAACACAGATTTAGGATTTTGATGAAAAACATAAAATTTAAATTTTACAATTTTAGTGGAAAAATACAATCATTCAATTGTACGGTTTCAGTGAGAAATTGTAATTTTATATTTTTGGTCAGAAAATATGATTTTGATGTTTTTTTTTTAAAAAACACGATTTTGCAATTGTAATTAAAAAACTTTAATTTTTCTATTTGGTCTAAAAAGAGGTTTTACTATTTTTGCAAAAAATGTTTGACTTTTCTGGTTTAACATAAAAAAAAATATTTTATAACTTTGGTGGAAATTATATAATCTCAGAAAAATAAATTTTATTTTAGTGAAAAAATATTTAGATGAAAACAATATTAATTTAATAATAAATGTAAAATATTATTTAATAATAATAATAATTTTAAATATTTTATTTTAATAAAGGCTATTTTAGGTTTTGAGATTAAAAACGAAACTTTGATAAAAAATAATACTTTGACAAAAATACTATTCAATGATAAATATAAAATAGTATATAATAAAGAAAGAAATATAAGTTAATAAAAATATTTTAGTGTTTTTGGTTTTTGAGATGTAAATGCAATATCCAAACTCTACCTTATTCAACATATGAAATATCCAGATTTTTTTAGATGCAGTTGATATTGCATTTAAATACAGCATCTAAATACATATTGAAAAGTATAAAAACACAACAACATTTGAGCATTTTCCAGCCATCTCAATGCAAAAACGAACCGAGCTTAATTAATGTTAACCTTTTGTGTGTAAAAAATTAGCGACAGTTAAAGGTGAATTTATTCCTCGCTAAAAGATAACTGACAATAGGATGTTGTCTCTTAATTTTATATATTGTTGTCTTTTATCTTTTGTTGTCTAATTGTACCACAGTTTTTTTTCACCGTTTGTAAGTTCCTTACATTACCACCACTTTTCATGTCAGTTAAAAGTTTAAATACCTCAAAAACATCAGATTAACGAATCAAATCGGGTGACAACATTTTATAAGTATATATTTCATAAATAATAATTGCTAGAAAATAGGAGCCATTAATCTTTTGCCAGTGAATCCCTGTAAATACCAGTATTTTCTTGTGGTGCTCTACATACAATATTGTTTTGTCAACCAAACACTCATTTTGCAATTTGATATGTCAAGTTTAAAAATTACCACCGAGAAGTGGTGGGTTATCGGAATTGATCCAAGACTTTGTCAAATCAAATTTCAATAACAAAATAGATTCTCAAAGAGACGAAGAGTAAAAGGTACAGAGAAAGTAGTAAGTAAAATGCTGTTACTTGTGTAGACACTGGAAAGTGAAAGTAAGATAGGCGGCAGAAAGAAACAACATGTGACTATGATTGTGTTTTACTTATTCTATTTATAACTAAAAGGCACTTTGGTGTACCATTTGGCTTATCTTTCTTTAAGCGTGGAGTGGTGAGTATGCGCACGTGTTTGCTCTTTGTGTGTTGGACACAATTATCACTTCTTTATCAAGCCTGCCCATTTGCTTCTTCACACACGCTTAAAGCTTTTTACCATTTTATAATCTCCATTTCCTCAACTATTTTCACTAATATCATTCATATTTCTTTATTTTTTTTTAGAAAGAAATTCATTGATAAAGTGGATTTTATAATACTCAAAACTAAACAGAGTTGTCATTAAGAAGATACTGTCCAGATCTAAGGTACGATTCAAAGTATACATGAAACAAACAGAGAATGTAGAAAATTCTTCTTAACATAATCTAAATGCCACCAAACATTAAAATTCATTGATAGTTACCATAAGTTGCAGCATCTGTACAACATTAAGCAAGACTGTCGTCCATGGATGAACAACGCATTACGATCTGACCTTCACAAGAAGCTGGTTCCGACAGAGAGCTCAACTAGATTCGTGAAAATCTGAGCTCGAGTTGTCCCAATCTGCTGAGCAAGTCCATGCTGTTCCTCCAGCGGAAGCATCTCGTAACTGCAAACATTTTTAAAAAAACCATGAGCATCATATGTGTCTATAATCGTTCTATCATGCGACTTTCAAGTAACTATCCTCATATGTTTTGAGGTCCGTTGATCATATATGGATGTTACTAGTGGTTCAACACATAGAATGCGGTAGAAAACTTACTGGCAGAGTAGCTCGCAGTCGATTATGCTGTCAGGCCCAGGTCGTCGGGCCTTCCCACTCGAGCGGAACTGACGAAAAGAGCGTGGGTTCAGACCCGCAACATGAGGAACAGCATCCACTAGCTTCTTCTGGAGAGACTGTAATCTACGGAATGTGACCTCATCAAGTGGAGCAATGCAACCAAAGCTGCCGTCTAGAGTACCAAATAACGAAGCATAGCGATTTTTTTTATCCGCGCTAGGAGATTCAACCATCTGTAGACGCAGGAACTTTGTCACATGGGCGCCAACGTGAAATTCTGCCCTTGAAAGAAGTTTCTGACCCTTCCAGCTTTCCAACATCTTTGGTGCGAAATAGAATATCTATTGGGGATCAGTACAACGTCAGTCTAAGAGAGTGTTTCACATTATTCCATCACGTACATATAAGTAAAGCCTGATACCATCACGTACACACTAAAAGCGATAAGAAAGATGCTAACCTGGATATTCTTTTGCTCATCGGATACAGCAAGGCTAAGCGTACTTCCATCAATCAAAAACTCTGAAGCTAAACAATCAAGGGATCCGAAATCTTTGGCTAATAAGCTAAGTTGGGACCCTTGTTCCTTCCAGCTAAGAAAGTATAAGCTTTTGTGAACATCACCAAGGAGGATGAAACTCTTTACCTGCAAGTAAAGGGAAATTAACATGTGCAACAAAGCCAAGTCACGCAGAAGAAAACTGATCCTCAGAACCAAGCCAAGTCAGGAAGTAAAACGTACAACATTCATGCTGACTACATAGAGGGGCGGAGCATCAAAGAAGGCAACACCATTTAATTCAGTGCCATTCCACTTGTGCAAGATGATTTTAGGACCAGATGATATTAGAAGATGACCCTTAATGGAGGCTACAGCTGATATAGCACCTTTTAGCTCCTTTGAGTAGACCTCAGTAACCTAGTAAAAAGTGACTTCAGAATATTCGAATATCCCAGATGAAAATGAAAACAAAGAACAAGCTTTACTAGGTTGTAGTTGTAGACCCAACTACATACCACATTTTGAAAATTATCGCCACTTCCAAAAGAGAAAAGAAGCACACGGCCTCTTGCAGCAACATCCTCCCCTTGGACATACGCAGTTCCAACAGCAAGAAGTGTTTCATTCTCCGATGTGTTTGCATTCTGAAACACCCAGGTAGTAAGAAAATGAGCCTTGGTTATTGCAATTTAAACAAAGACCTTTATTAGATTGGTCTCTAGATATGCTCCCAGCAATATTCTTCAATTATCATGTCAAAAATATAGAGAAGATAAACATTCTTCATGGAGGCAGATAACGACACTATGAATTTAGGCGGGCTTAATAGCTAACTTACAAGAAGTGTGACAACTCGCACAGTAAGTGCATGTTCTGAGCTCTGCATTGGAATAGTGGCTTTAGTTTCCCAGGGGCCACCAGATCTTTCTGGTTCCAAAATTCGGATTTCAAGTTCCTCTACGGTATATGTTCGTTGGAGATCATCAGAGCTCAGGTTATGGTTGTCAATCTGCTGGCCAGCTTCTTGATCAACTAGTGAAGAAAGCACTTGATTCAATGGCTTGCTGACCTGCAGAAAGGAGAAAGAACAACGATATAGCTTGTGTTAATAAGATAGAATTTTGCCCAAAAAAAAGAAAGATAGAATAATAAATATCAAACATTACGGATTAAATATATATGGAACTCTATCATGTTAACATGCTCACCGGATATGAAACTATCAGCGCGTACAAGTTTTTCTCCGCGTAGTACGTAACTTGGTGAGGCGTAGCCTTCAGAGGAATCTAGTCAAAAATATCAGGCATTAGTAAACTAATTATTTTCATCTAATCAACATACGGAAATAGTAAGCAAAGACAACTAAAAGCATAATAAAAAATTGGAACTTACCTTTTGCACTGGCCAATAATTATCGTAGATTGATGCTGAAGGTAATTGGCAAATCTTCAAAATTCCCTGGTATGTCAATATACGATGAATTGTATTTCAAAGGAATTGATAGTCCAAATGCTACAATTATAAAAATAGAAAAGTAACAACAGAAATGAGACGTAGACACATTATTAAACCTGTGATGTGACATATATGAACCCGTGATTGCAATTCACATTGTGAAGAACAGTAAAGGCCACAATTGGTCCATCGCAGAGCTGAAAAAGTGAAATATTATGAGATGGAGGAACTTGCTCAACAAAAAACCATATAAGCGTAGCAATGTAAATTAAAAATCCAAAAGACTGAAATCATAGCATTGTTTCAGTTCTTTTAGACACAAACACAAAAAATCTCTTTAGGTGAGAGTATCATACCTGTGAATGAAATCGAAGTCGCTCTCTGAACAGCATACACCACCCCGGCCTTGAACCAGAAAGAAAAAACCCCTGGTGACCGCTAATATTCTTGAACATGGTTATTCTTTGAGCTGCCAGTCCATCTGACGCCTCCTCTCTTGTAGACGTGTCCAAGGGGACGCGTAGAAATTTCAGATACCTAAGCTTAGAACTACCGGAGGAATCTAAAGCAGCAGGATTTTCTGAAGATACACTATTATCTGCTTTGGTACCATCAACACCCTCAAATAGGTAAGCATGGTAGCAAAGAATTGTGCCATCAGCCAATACTGCAAAGAGAAATGGGCGTGTATGATGCCCAGACCATCTTTGCATAGCTAACTCAACGACTTTTGTTTTCATTATGTCTTCATTCCTTGCAGAAGCATTATTCTCGGAGTTTTTGTTGAGTTCATACTCTAACTCATGAATAGGCATATCAGAGAGGTGGCTTCTTCCAGACGAAAATTTATCAACAGAGTAAACACAATTGAAACTAGGCACATCAAATATCTCAAGAGCACCACTTTCGTAACAGAGAACACAGTATATGTCACCCTGATCATGAGGTCCACCATCAGCACTATCAACAGCCTCTCCAACTCCTGACGAAAGCCATGCATCAGTGCTAGCTTTCCTTAGCCATGGTTCGGATCCTTTATCATGGTATAAAGTACAGGCCGATACCTTCCTTTTGGAGCCTTCAAATACAGATGGACTACTTATGGAAACTGTGCAGGTCGAAAGATCTGCAAATTAAAGTTTCATATGAGACTGCTTGAATAAAACATCTTTCAGATGCTCATAGGATAATAATAGATAACAAGATCACACTATTGCAATAAGATATTCATCTTTCCCTAACATACCTCCAACAAGCAGACGAATACTGTCGTCTGTCATTCTAAGTAAAACATATGGATCAGCGATTGAAACAGATGACACCGTGGAACTTTCAGAACCAGAATTGGATTCTGAATTAGGAGCTCCAAAGCTTAATTCTTGATTCATAAAAGAACCATCCAGGATACGGGCACCATGCTCGAACACCTGGATTACCCGACGTCTGAAAAAGAAAGATGAAATTAATATAATACTATTTAGTATCTCTTACAGCTGCATGTCGTAGAAATAGCTTAACGACTCAACAGAAACCGTGGATAGAGCTTAGTAGACAGCACATGGGTATAATGATAAAATAGATAGTCGTAAAGGGAAATTATGCTTCTACAACAAATATATCTCAAAAGATGCAGCAAAAACATAATTTGGCAGCTAATTACCTTCCAAATAAGTTTCCAGCAGCAATTGTTCTTCCCTGAACATAGTAGTCAACACTCTCAGTGACTTCTGTGAGAAGGTCAGCAGTTTCAAGTACCTGATAAGCCAAACATTGAAGGTATTTCTATTGACAATAGGAGGATCTAATGAAATATTGACCAAAACACATGAGTAAAATATACCATCGTGCGAGCCTCCAAACTTATAATCAAATAGGCATGATACTCGTCTTCATCAGCGGCCATTTTAGAAGAATCAACATTATGACCACGGGAACTCTTATGATAAACTGTCCATATTCCTTTGCAGCCTGGAAGTTCAACCTAATCCAAGAAAATGCAGGAATAGAGTGCTTAAGAATCGAAGAGACTAGGTCACATAAAGAGCATTACTAAGTAAGATCGGATACACTGAGCTCCCCTTCGAAACATAATAATTTTCACTTTTCTTTTCTAGATCATTACTAAACAGATAGATACTCCAGTAATTCTGAACGATATAAATCAGCGAGACTGTTCTACTACTTTCTTCTGTTCAGAGCTTACTACAAACTAATACATTCTATATTGAACGGTATTTATATATAATTATATCCATTACTAAAAGATCGACAGATGGACATTTCACCTTCTTCTCATATACCATAAGCGATTTGGAATATAGACATACCTCAGTAATCATTTCCGGTCTAATTGACTGCCGAAGAACACATAAAGCGCCATTCTTCCCATGACCAGAACAGCAAACCTAAACGCTATGGATATTTAGTTTGGCGTTTACAGTTTTTAGACAAATACGACGAAAGCATGTCAACACTAAAAGTTGTGGAACAAAGGATTTCACAGTTAAGAAAGAATACTTAAAAAGTAGACGTCTCTAAGTAGCAACCCTAAGCATGCTGTGTTTTGTCTAAAACATTTCCACAGCTAGTACTATATGAGAACTACTAAACAAACGGCTCACCAATTCATAGTTGCTCTGTTTGGATATCCCAGTGGCGTTTGCATCAGCATTAATCCTTAAGCCATACGCAAAATCTTTCACTGGACCAACGTTAACTAGTGAATCTCTCACTGCGAATGAAAACGATTTCTGCATTTATTGAAAAAGAAAACATGAGAAATTTCATGGAGAGGAGAATATAGGGTATATAAATCTTACTGACATAATACATGTTGCAGTTTCGGCAAAGAAAAACTCTTTCTTCATTACAAAATCTGTTAAAGTAATTTTCTGTTCAACATGAAATTTTGTAATCAAATTGTTTGCTATTTAAAAACACATACAGATAGCGATATGGAGAATGTTCTGCAAACGAACCGAAGTCAAATAGTACTGGCATCTAATGACAGAGAATACGTGGCTTCATTGAGCATTTCTAAAAAGATGACTAAACCTCTACATAATACTCTACAAAACTCTAACCAAGGCAGAACTTGCTACCTGTGCTGAATCTGAGTTATTTGGTGTGGAACCAAACAATAAAAGCTCATCATTTCCAATTGTATCTTGAAAAGCATCAGAAGACATCCGCAGACGTTTTGCTTGATGATCCTCACCTTCAATGTCTTCATCCTGCATAAAATTAGGCAAGAAAATTATGAAGTTCTGGATAAACCTTTATAAAAGAAGGTACCCTGACCAGCCTAAGAAGATTGAACTATCACCTCATCTCTCAACCCAGGTAATGATGCTGCAGGCCCAGATCTACAGGAAAATTGCACCAGTAAACTGTCTCCCAAGCGGCTACCTAAAAAGAAAAGGGAATTTCCAACACTAGTAATGTCCTGCAAGAAATTTGGTAAATTCATCTTAGGGATACTCTAATCGAATGCAATCCAAATTGAAGCACAAATGTGCTGAAAGAACATATTGACTAACCGAAGCAAGCACAGATGCTTTTGATTTGGAAAGATCCAGTCTCTGAACAGCACTTCAAGAAAGAAAGTAGCACTCAGTTGCACATAATAAAATAAGTTGCAGCCAGATTTACAAGCGTCAGCAGAAATTTAAAAAGAAGATAAAAATATTACCGCCCATCATATATAAGAGTCAGCAGCAACAATTCCCCAGATTTCGTTGACAAGAGGGCCACATCATTCGATATCCAGGTTCCATGGGCAGCATCGAGTTCCACACTGAAATTTGATGTAGGCAGTTCTTGACTGAAAGAAATCAGACACACGAGGGAAAATAAATATGGTTAATAGTATAAACACAGTTTTACAACAGCTGAAAGTTGATTCCCAGCTATAGTATTCTAAAAGATTGTATACAAAAGCAGAAATCAGATTTTGAAGAGTGGGGAGTGAGCGAGAAAACTGTACCTGCTATCAGCCGGGGAGGCATAATTGTTCAGTGCCAGAGCACAGGTAGCTGACTACAAGAAAATATGGTATCTCAGATGTGTTTGTATTGTAGAACTTTATCTACACTAAGAATTAAGCTAAGTGATATCAAATTACCTGACTATGGTAATGAATTGTATTTGCACACAACACGAGAACACCACCGATCGGAGATGGTACTGCAAGTAGTTTGTAGGCATCATGGGGCAGATTCTGGAAAATACCAAAAGAATGGGAATAAGTATGATTGGGACTAAAGTTTACACAAGGAGACTTTCTTTTCCTAAGCTCAATCGGTCTGTTTTGCATAAAATAGCTTATTATTCTACGAATATTATCCTAAACCTTGAGCATTCTAGCAAATAAGAAAAGTCAATATGCATGTTTCTGATTTCTTAATAGTTGACTGAAAAGCCTAGTCATGTAACAACACTGAATATACATTAAGCTTTGATATGGCTTCAATTTCTGCTCTAAGCTTACAATATAGATTACCAAAGCAATTCAAGTATTTGACTTCTTGGGAAGCAATTTCTTTTTAGGGTAAAAGAGAAAAATCAAGAACATACAATAGCTGACCAGATGACTGGGTGTTGTTTTAATGTCGTATTGATACTAAGAGCAGAAAGCATGCAAGTATGGTGCTTCCATGAAACTCGCCCAGCCCATGTATACTCTTCTTCCTGAAGGATGACAACTACAGGCTCAATATAACCTGAACAAGAGACAAGATGCCAAACCATATAATCAGAAGGATGAAGGACCATTTAATTTATTCACATTATGACTATTTGGACAGAATATTTATAAGTTCAGACGGCTAGCTATAGGAAAATCAAATGAACGATACAATTGCACATGACCAGAATGCATCAGTTGGATAAAAACGGGGAAATATACAAGTTGTTTGCTGTCGTATTGCATCTAAAACCAACAAGTTAGTAGGCTAGATCCATTCAAGGAAACAGGATTCAGTGAAAATCTAAATGAAAGGTGAACAACTTAAGATCATATGCTGAGAAACCTTGCTTGTTAAACCTACCATGTAGAAAAACAAAATCTTTGATGTGTTTCATTCCCAGATCACGCAAGTTGATTATGTAAGATGATTCAACTCGAGCAGAAACTGTCCCACCAGAACTGAACGCATCATCATCTCCAACTAGTCCAGAACCAACCTAAAAACCAACGCATTAAGCTCTTAAAAGAAGAAGAAAAATGCATATTGATAAAGAGAGTTCTACTTAGCATATGATCTTAAGTTGATCAAAGATCCCAAACAAATAAATTAAAAAACCTGAGAAGCCTTGAGTATGATCATCTGCAAACCGTAAACAAGAACGCCACCACACCTGCCTTGAGGATCCACTTTTACCAAAGGGCCTCTTGGAAAGGACTCTCTTCCTCTTTTCAAATGAAGCCAATCTGGACCTTCAAAACAGTGCATCGAGCTGAAAAAAGAACCACATATCCATTACTTGTTATTGAAATCAAGCAAGCATTGAATACTGATGCAATCAAGCACGCAAATGCAATACAGCTGAAAGTTTAAACACTCTTATCATTTACTTACTTCATTCGAAGGCCATGAATGGAATCATCAAACTCAAGGACCGAAATTTTCGCGTCACGAAACGTAAGTACGATGGAATCTCTCCCCTTACTAGAATTACCGCCACCAATAGGTAATACCGCAACAGACTCAACATTACCGTGCAATCTGTAATGGCAAACGAGCTCAAGAGAAACACCGGAGACGCCGTCCATGATGCCACCGCGCTTAGCAAGCTTTGTGTACCTAATAAGCTCCTGACTACTAGTACTACTAGAATTCTTTTCCTCTTGAACCCTAACCACGTACACCTCAAGAATGTTTCCTGCGGTTATAACAACGTTAGGAACTGCGCCGATTCCGCGCTTAGGAGCTGGCCAATCGGCTTCGAGGTCGTCGCCGGAAACAATCGGAATCTGCATCGTTGGGGTTGTATCGGAGATTGAGTGGGTGATGTAACCGGAGGCACAGTTCTCGATGCCGGTCGGCCAATGCATCATTTTGAAGGCCGCGAAACTCATCTTTCTCTATCGAGTTTGAGATTTCAGAGATTGATTTCGAATTACACAGAAAGAGCTAAACAAAATTTGAAATCGATTGGGAAGAAGCGACTGAGCAAATGTAGGGATGTGTGAGCTTAAACCCCCCCTCCCCCCGACTTTTTAATTTTTAATTTCAGTTTTTGGTTAATGTTTTTAAACTCGAACCAACCCGGGTTTGATCGTGGTGAACAGATTGATGTCCGGTTTGGTAACCTCATAAATAATTGAACCGGATGATTTGGTTTTATAAAGTTCTTAAATTTTTGATTGTGAATGTATAGCCTCAGAAGATAAAACAAGCTCATAGGTTCTTCGACAGGTAATTTCGTAGTGTCTAGTTTGAAGGTGATAATTTAAAAGGGAAGCTACTGAGCAATGAAGACATCCGCATCGACACATTAAAGAGTTTTATCTTTAATATTTTATTATTAATCATATTATTATTATATGAAATAAATAAATAGATGAGAGAGAAATAATAAATAAGAAAGAAAAAAACTAAGAGTCGTATCAAATGTCACCTTGTATAGAAAAATCAGCGAGACTGTTCTAAAGAATGTACCCTGTTAAATACATTCTTTAGTGATCCGTGATACTTTTAAAAATAATTTTGTAATTATTAACATATATTATATATTATATATTATATATTAAATATTATATATTAAATATTTTTTTAAAATTAAACTGAAATTTTTTATATAAATAAAAATATAGATTAATAAGAGGCAAAACAAAGTATCCCATTCATTTCATCTGTCCAGTTCTTTTTTATGTTCTTATAATAACAATGGATTAATTTATCCTCTTAATCTGTTTTTAGTGGTCAAATTTTTTAAAAAAAACTATAATCAAAATGGACTAACACATAATATAGTAGTTTCAAATATATTATATATTTTGACGAAACAACCAATAAAAAGCATATTATAAACTATCAGTTTTAATTTTATTAAGTTAAAAATATATCAAACTAATATTTAATATTTTAATTTTATTTCAATTGAAAATTCTATGTTTCTTTAATTATGAACTTGTTAATTTTTATTCACGTTTTTTATTTTTTATTAGTTGAATTGTGTTCAAAAATATATTTATTTATGCTACTTTGTGTTTGTGTGTATGTTTGTCAAAAATTTGATTACAATTTATAAAATAATTAATTTAATATATATAATTTTGTTTTTATTTTCGTTTTTAATTAATTAAAGAAATGAAACTCATCATGTTTATATTACTTTTTCGTCAATTTAGCTTAGTGTCTTTAATATCTCATATATCATTACAGGGTGCTAAGTTCAAATTCTAGACATGTATCATGAATTTCAAAGGTCACCATTGTGCAATATGATTCTGACTATTTACATTATTTATACACATATTTAACTATTGTATTGTGTAGAAACATGTTTAGTAGAGATGCATATTATTTTCATAATTACTCTTAATAAAATTATAGCAATATTATTTTCTGTAATATAACACATAAATAAAATTTAAATTTAAATAGTAACTCTAAATTAATAGATTAGACTATGGATCTTCTTCCTTTTTTAGCATATGAAATGTGTTTGCACTATTTTTAAAAAAACTTTTACTATAATTAGTTTAGCTATAATGAATTACATGGTTTATTTCCTTTAGTTAATGTTAATTTTCATGTTTCTTATTTTTTATATAGTTATATTTATTTTTTTCTTGTTTTTAGTAAATTATTAATGTTCTTTTTAAGTAAATATTCTATTTTTACATTAAAATGAATATACTTAGAATTTTATTTTCATTTTATTTTCATTTTATTTTACAAAATTAACATATGAACTCTCTTTATTTTATTTTACAAAAACTTTCATGAATTATGATATTATTCAAATTAAACATCTATCATATAAAGACGATTACATTATATCATATAATAATATACAACATAATAGAGTTTGGTTTAACCATCAATATTGATGTATTTTGTTATCAAAGATGATAAAAAGATTTATCCCTAAACATAGTAGATTCTGATTTTTCTATTAAATATATAATAGAATAAAATATTATTTAAATTCTAATAATTTGTTTATATTATTAACTAATAAATTTATGAATTTTTATTTATTTGAGTCATAAATAAAAAAGAGTTGAAAATTGAATGATTATATCAAAAACAAAAAAAATTACACTCTATTTTAGAGGAAGAAATAGAATTCCTCTAAATATAGAGCAAAATATTAGTACACTATAAATAATAAATATTTTTAATGAAGGCTTCTATCTCTTGCCAAGTTTCAACATGCCACTGCATCTATTTAAGATCACCATTTTATCTCATCAACTAAGATTATAAATCATAGAATTTGGTGCTGCTACACACACTTTGTTGTACTCCATATACTGTTGATAATCAAAACCAATTCTAATTATATCCTTTTTTTTCCATTTCAAAAGATGTCAGGATCATTCCTTCTATGAAAGGATGGAGTTTTTAGTTTGAGTCTTTCTAGATCATCATTGGGTTGACCTCTGCATCTCCTTATACGGCCAAGTTTCCTTTTGCTTTCTTGAGATGAGTGTTCATCTCGCCTGTAGTACTCATTAGCCCCTTCATCTCTAAGCTCCCTTAGTTGTTCTCTCTTTCTTCTTTGGGCTCCTTCGCATGTCCTCCTTTCATCTTGGATTTGGTATATCCTTTGGTGAATCATCTCTAGTTTAAACATTATCATCCTTTGCCTTTCAGCCACCAAAGCATCCATCAAAAGGCTTGGACTGCCCGGTTGTTGTCCTACCACCTCCTGGTTATTGTTGTAGTTTTTGTTGGTTAACGTGTTTGCATATATGAATAGGACCAGAGTATGATTATACTTAACAAGCAAAATATGACTTTACTAGTTCTCTCTCCTGCAGAGTTTTTAATTAGTTTTGACTTTTGACTGATTTTTTTTTTCTTAAAACAAGGGCCGTTTTAGTAATTTGATATAAAAATACTTTTTTGTTAACGAAGTAGTTGTGTGTGACATATTTTTTTTTATTTTAAATTTTTTTATGGCAAATCTTGGTTTCATGCTATTTCAACTACTTTGTAAAATTTCGTAATTTCTGTTTCTCAAGTTTCCCCAGATCCTCTCCACGCAAAAAAAAAAAAAAAAGCTTCTTTGATCTTCTCCTCCTCGTCTTGATTTCGTTTCTAAATGTAAGTTTACTTTGATTTTTCCATCGATCTCAAACTAGATCGGAGATTTATTAACTAAAGAGATTCGATAAAATATGGTAGGAATCGGTAAAGAACAAAATTTGATTGTAATGAAATCATTTCGATGATTTTTTTTCTCTCTTTGATAGGATTTATGCAGAAAGACAATGACTTTAGCTTCTCCTGGAGTTTCATCGACATCGAGGACTGTGTATCCTCGGAAAGTTTCTTCAATCGCATTTGCTATTGGTGGATTAGCTTCCTTCGTCATTTTCGCTTCTCTTCTTCTTTTCACGCATTATCCCATTGGTTCTTCGGTTACTGGTTATCTCTACGGCACTGAGACCACTACTCAACATGTGAAGTTTCACCATAGTAGCAGCAACGACCTTGATGATACTTCTGATCCAAACCCTTCTCCTGATTCTACCTCAAACTCACCGCCATTGAGACAAGACAGTGAGGATAAAGTGCTTCCTGTCTCTTTGGATCCCAAGGATTCACATGATTCCAATGATTCTCAGGATTCGAGTGATGTTAGATCAGGTGAAGAAACCAACTCAGGAAGATCTAAAAATGTTTCCATGGATGAAGAAGCTACACAAGATTCAATAGAAACAGGTTACTGTTGTTATGTTGAACTTAGTTTCTATTTATGTTGCTAGTTTTCATTTATGTAACAACATCCTTAGTTTGTGTCGTTATGATAGCTTAAGTTTCTCAAATAGTTGATTAGTTTTGTTTTTTTTTTATATCCAAAATGCTTGGCATAATTGTCAATCTCAAGGATTATTGAAATTGGACTCTTACTTATTGTGTAGCCAAATCACTTAAACAAAACAAATGCTAGTAATTAATGACGTATTTGACTTGATTACACTAGGAGTTTAGGATCATTATTGTGGAATCTTTAATAACTTTTTTGGGACTAAATAGATAAAAAGGCATTTTCTTTCTAATGTTTAACTGATTTGGTAATCGTAACTGTCGTTTGGCTTCTGAAAAAAGCAAAACGTTTTAGTTTTTACCAATGTATTATCTCCTTCATGCATTCTCAGGATCTTAGTTTTTTTTCGACCATTTTGCAGAATGTGATCTGTATCATGGTAACTGGTTTTATGATCCAAAGGGACCGATGTACACGAACAACACTTGCCCTCTTCTGACACAGATGCAAAACTGTCAGGGTAATGGAAGACCTGACAAGGGATATGAGAACTGGAGATGGAAACCGTCTCAGTGTGATCTTCCACGGTTTGATGCCAAGAAATTTCTAGAATTAATGAGAGGCAAGACACTAGCTTTTATAGGCGATTCTGTAGCTCGTAATCAGATGGAGTCCATGATGTGCCTTCTATGGCAGGCAAGTGTTTCTATTTCTTTGTCCTTCAAGTGTTTTTTTTTTTGTTTGTTTGTATAAATTAACTTTCTTTCTTTTTTTTTTAGGTAGAAACTCCGGTTAACCGTGGGAACCGAAAGATGCAGAGATGGTATTTCAGGTCATCATCAGTAATGATAGCTCGGATGTGGTCATCTTGGCTCGTCCATCAGTTCAACGAACCGTTTGGCTTTGCTCCCGAAGGTGTAACCAAACTCAAGCTCGACCAACCGGATGCGCGGATAATCGAAGCTCTTCCGAAATTTGACGTGGTTGTACTCTCATCGGGACACTGGTTCGCTAAACAGTCTGTCTACATTTTAAACGACGAGATTGTTGGAGGCCAGTTGTGGTGGCCGGATAAATCAAAACCTGCAAGGGTCAGCAACGTCGAAGCATTTGGGATCTCTGTAGAAACAATCCTCAAGGCAATAGCTAAACATCAAAACTACACGGGTTTGACCATCTTGCGGACTTGGTCGCCTGATCATTATGAGGGCGGTGCGTGGAACACAGGTGGGTCGTGTACGGATAAAGAAGAGCCGCTTTCTCCCGGGAAGTTAGTTAAAAACGGGTTCACAGAAATAATGCATGAGCAGCAAACAACAGGGTTTCAACGAGCTGTGGCGGATGATACATTCGGGAATAGATCGAAGAAGCTGAAGCTAATGGATATTACTGAGGCTTTTGGGTATCGCCACGACGGTCATCCTGGTCCGTACAGAAGTCCTGACCCGAAAAAGATCACGAAACGTGGACCGGACGGCCAGCCCCCGCCACAAGACTGCTTGCACTGGTGCATGCCGGGGCCGGTGGACACGTGGAACGAGATGGTGCTGGAGATTATAAGGAGAGATAAGGAGGGTGGAGGAAGTAGACCATAAATCTTGATCTTAGGAGCAAAGAGATCAATATACACAGTTACAAGATAAATCTGATTCATACCACGGATTAGTTGATTTATGGACTTCTAATTACAATATGGTTATTATTACTTACTTGTAAACCCATTACACTCACTTGTAGGTCTGCCTTTTTACATACGATGTAATTTTTTATTAAAAATAAATTTATTTTCTTTACAGAAGTAACTCTGGTTTGGTTATGAAACAAAAGCATTACCACTGTATATGCGAAGATTTATTACTATAGACTAGATTCATGTTCTTGTCCCAAGTTGATCCTCAATTAGAAGAAAACTATAGTTGTCAGATGTTCCTCTTACCTAAAAACGACGCTAAGCTCACGGCGTCCTTAATTAGTATTTTAGTAGGCTATCCAAATATTTCTCCGACGATCTCCTTCTTCTTCGTTTGCAGGAAAGAAAAAACAAACTGGCTAGCGTGAAAAACTATGACATCCAAAGTCACTATCACTTCACTCTTGGTCTAGTCCCATATTATTCCCGAATAAGGATAATGTTAAGAGTTGTAATATGTTCAAAGTTACCTGGAAAGCACAGGTGGGTATCAATATCAGCTTGAGTTAGAATTCTTGGAAAGACATCCCAGAACTCTATACCACATCCTTTTATTCTTTGAACTGAATATGTACTAGTAGTTTCTGCGCTGGAAACAGAATTATAGATGTTCAGATATTCATACATATGGTGGTAAAACTTAAATTCCATGTCCTCCCACTCCAATTCAGATGGACATTCAATTAGTTCTTGTGTAGGGAACCTAAAGTGGAACATAAGGAGATGATCCATCTTACTTGAGTCCCTGTCAAAGTGTAAAATATGCACGGCATACTTGCCTCGGAAAAAGCAGTATACACCAACGCGTGATAACTTTAAGTTCGGGTCACTAGGAGGCTCAAGCACGACGCAAGCCTTAAATTCTATATATTCTTGCAGAAGAGAGCTCTCAGGTAAAATAATAGATAAAGAACTTCCACAAGCTCGATAGGTTAAAAACTTTGGCACTTTTCCACCTGGTAAGACCGCGTACTCGTAATCTGAGTCCCTAGCTCTCAAAGAAGAACCCATGATGTTGAGACCCAAAGGAAGATTACAGGCAAGCTCTGCAACTTCAATAGCAAGCATTATGAAACCATCAGGTGGAGAGTCTTTCCCGAAAGCAGATTGACATAAATTCTTAAGAGCCAGCTCTCTCGATGGGAGCTCCACTTCATTAATATTGTCAATCTTGTGAGACTTGAGAAGTTGCCTATTCTTAGTGGTCACGATGATTGTGCTTCCAGTTCCAAACAATCCGGGCTGTCCCACCAAAGTCTTTAATAGTTCTAGGTCATCCACATCATCAAGAACGATAAGAACTTTCTTCCTCTTTAGCATTTTTCACTACACCTACTTGGGTTATCTTTATATCCTTTTCACCAAGAACTTTTGACAAAAGGCAACTTCATGTCATAGCTGTCCATGTTGATTCTCTCATAAGTCACAAAAGCATGATAACGGAATTGGCTAGAGAGATTGTTGTATACAGCTCTAGCTATGGTAGTCTTACCAATATCTGAAGACCCCAAAATCCCAACCATTCTTGCTTCCTCAGATTCCAAACACAACTTTGAATTCATTGTCTCTATATGAGCCTCAGTCCCGACAGAGTCTCCTAAACCATTCGGTGGTGTGCTAAGTTTATATAAAACATCCTTAGCGATATTTTCAATCATGATTGCTTCCTTACTCCTATAAAAAAACCAAAATTTGGAGTCTATCAAACGAAACTAGTTCATAGATAGTTCAACATACCAATTCTGAGAAGCATATCCGGCTATACTTGCTACATAGGCAAGAGCTTGATTCCATAGTTGCTTCATAGCTTCTTGATCGCTCTTACATGTCTCTTCAAAGGCCTCACCAAACTCTCCGGTCTAGTATCTAACATCAAAAGTTTCAACGCGGTAGAAAACCGGTATCACCATTTGATTAAACACTTGTGGATCTCGAGCAATTCATTCAAGCGCCAGGTGGAAGAAGCATAGTTCTTAGAGAACACAACGATTGCGATCATTGATTCTTTAATCGCCAGTAAAAGCTCAAGCCCGCGGAAACTAATCTGAAGGCTTTTAGAAGCTACTTTGTTATCTTGGGATCAAGAACACGAGGGTTAATGTATATCCCCATGTTACCTGCAGTTCCCACAATGGTTCTCATAGCGTATACAATGCTCATGCAATTCAGATCTGGCAGCTTCTGTGCTACGATTTCGCGCACTTGGTCTAGTGTTATCATCCCAACTTTAACTTGCTTTGAATCTTTTGATCCCTTATCAACATCTATTTACACAACCCAATAATGTCAAAACATCACAAATCTCTAGAGAGAAAGTGAAATGAAATAAAGTAAATATTGATAAACCTACATGACAAAACATATGAATATGATCACAAATGTGGACACAAAACCAATTGTTTTCGTGGATTCCACGCTATATGTATAGTTTGTAAGGGCCACAAGTAATGATCTAGCAGAAATCGATTGGTCATGGACTCATGGTACTCAATTCGATTGGACAAAAGAGATACATGCAGCCTTAAGCAACAAAAACGAAGCAGGAGGGGTCTTAAGGACAAAAGTGAAGTTCTTATCCTGCAACCACACATGTAATGTAACTCGATGAAACAAGAAAACAGAAGTTTGGAGATTATAAGCTCCGAGCCTTAATTTACACTTAAGTGATGAAAACATATTCCCAACTTCCGTCAACTTTCTGTTTACGTTCCTAAAGTTGAAAATGAACCGTGACAAATCACCATATAAAAGCGGCTCTATACAAAATATAAAGATTGCAGTAAAAAAGAGAGTCCAAAGATTAGGGTAAAAAATCAAACTCATAGACAGTGATTACGACAGGAATAATTATAATCGATTTTATCGGCGGTTTAGGCGTTGTAATCCTTGCAGAAACACTTGATTTTTTTCTTTTTCCTTAAATCCCTTCGAATTTAAATGCCGTTGTTACAGGCGGCGCCGGAGTTTCTTTTCCCGCCTTTAGAACCATTTTGATCATCCCAACCACTGCAAAATTCGCCACTAAATAAACGCAATCTAGTTCGGAGGCTAAGAAACAGAAGGCGGTATTGAGAAAAAATGTACCTTTTTGGTTTTGCTTCTGGCCGGTTTAGGCGGAGCCGTGGTGGCCGTAACGGTGAGTGTTCTCCGAGTTGAGGAAGAGAAAAGTGGAGAGTTTGTTTTTCCTAGAAAGTAGAAGGAAACGTTTGATTTCGAAGACGAGAGAAGAGAATGTTATGGCTTATGATTTAGTTGCAGAGAAAACGTGTTGAAGGTCGATAGAGAAGAAGAAGAAGAAGAAGACGATGCCATTATTGAACGGTGAATGAAGAAGATAACTTTTGTTTGTTGTAAAAGTATTTGTTTTTACTTTCTACCTGTACATACGAAAACATTTACTCCCCAGTATTTTTATTAAATATTTTTTTAGTTTATTTATTGTAAGTCAATCTCAACCGTTGAAGAGAATAAACTATCTTAACGGTTTAGATTTAATTTATCGACTCGAAGCGCGATGCACTAGATCATGACTCAATTTTTGAAATTCAAAAGTTCGAAAAGCAAGGACCAATTTAACGGACGGAAATTCCAAATCTATAGTCATCATCAAATCTCTCAATCTCAACCTCTCTCTCTTCTCATCGACCTTTTACATCTTTCAACGGCTATATTTCTCTCTTTTCTTTCTACACAAACTTTCAGTCTAGGTTTTCAAATCGTTCCTCTTTTTCGTTATCAGAATCGATCTTCTTCAAATTTACACGCAACAGTGTCGCTGTGACGGATCAAACTTGCAAACTGATTCAGGCAAGCTTTTTCTCTCAGTTCTTCCTCGATTAATTTTGAAATTGTTTTTTGCTACCGAATGTCAAATTCGATTACACGATAGTTTGGGTGTTAAATCAATTTCAATAAACAATCGGAATCTAAAATGATTATTTCTTCAATTGGATGATTAAGATGTGAATCTTTAGTGCTAAATATGGGAAATGACATAGTTAGGGTTTCCTATTTTGTTTTATGAACAGGGAGAAGAAACATTTCGAAATGGCAAGTGTGACAAAAGATCCGATTCTTCAAGTAGAGACAACATGTGGATCTCTCCTATACGAACTTCAGGTGGGAGAGATAGATAAAGCGTCTCGCTCTGTATATGATCTGAAATCTTCAAATTTAGTATGTCAAGTATTTTATTTGAGAGATCTTTGTTTTGTTTTGTTTCTTGAAAATCAGATAATTTGGGATGAAGTTGGAGAAACTGAAACTGATAGAGATAAGATGTTACTTGAGCTTGAACGTGAATGCTTGGAAGTATACAGAAGGAAAGTTGACCAAGCTAATCGATGTAGAGCTCAGCTAAGACAAGCTATTGCTGATGCTGAAGCAGAACTAGCTGCTATCTGTTCTGCAATGGGAGAACGTCCTGTGCATATTAGACAGGTGAGTGTATGTAAGATGAGGAATAGATAAGATACAAAATTGTTGCTTATGAGTATTTTGTATGTGTTTAGTCTGATCAAAGCGTTGGGAGTTTGAAACAAGAGCTTGGTATGATTCTTCCTGAATTGGAAGAGATGCAAAAGAGGAAAACCGAGAGAAGAAACCAGTTCGTAGTTGTCCTTGAAGAAATAGAGAGTATTACTAATGATATCAAAGGTCAAGGAGAACATGTTCACTCCAAACCACTCATAGATGAGACTGACTTGTCTATGAGGAAGCTTGAAGAGTTACACAGCCATCTGCAAGCACTTCAGAAAGAGAAGGTCACATTTCATTTGGACTTGGCTTCTTTTCCTTTTTTTGTATGGTTATTTCCAGCGATTTCGATTATTTACTCTCTGTGTTGTTGTTTTTCTCAGAGTGATCGTGTGGAGACGATTCGGAAGCACCTGTGTACTCTGTATTCTCATTGTTCAGTACTTGGAATGGACTTCAATGACGTTGTTGGCCAAGTGAATCCCACATTAACTGATCCAGAAGGGCCAAGAAGCTTAAGTGATCATACGATCAATAACTTGGATGCTGCAGTTCAAAAGCTGAGGGAGGTTAAGATACAGAGAATGCAGAAGGTAAATGTTCAAATGATAGATAAGTTACTTAGGTGAGTTATGTAGAATTTTCTTTGCTGCTGTTGCTCATAGTTTGCTTGTTGAATTGATGAAGCTTCAAGATCTAGCAACAACCATGTTGGAGCTCTGGAATTTGATGGATACACCAATAGAAGAGCAGCAAGAGTATCAGCATATTACCTGCAATATAGCTGCGTCAGAACATGAAATAACTGAAGCCAATAGTCTCTCTGAAGACTTCATTAAATACGTAAGCTGTTGAGCATTTTTCATGGTTACACTGTTTAATAATTTTATTACCAACCTTAGAACTTAAGTTAAGCTTTTTCATGTCCATGTCTGTAAACCTTAACATGAGTTCCATTGCCATATACAGGTTGAGGCAGAAGTTGTCCGATTGGACGAGGTAAAGGCAAGCAAAATGAAAGAACTTGTTCTGAAGAAAAGATCAGAGCTGGAGGACATATGTAGGAAAACCCACATGTTACCAGTCTCAGACAGTGCTATAGATCAGACCATAGTGGCAATTGAATCTGGTATTGTTGATGCCACATTGGTCCTGGAGCATCTTGAGCAACACATTTCTAAGATCAAAGAGGAAGCTTTAAGCAGAAAGGAGATACTTGAAAAGGTCGAGAAGTGGTTATCTGCTTGCGATGAAGAAAGTTGGCTTGAAGAATATAACAGAGTAAGAGCCGGAATCACATAAACCTTTGTAAAGTCATAAAATTCGTTACATTTTCTGAATTGTCCGTTTATTTTTCCACTCTACAGGACGATAACAGATACAATGCTGGACGAGGAGCTCATCTTACTCTCAAGCGTGCTGAGAAAGCTCGTAATCTCGTAAACAAACTTCCAGGTAAGTTACTCTATTTTATCGATAGATAACATATATCTATGCTCTGAACAGACTATAAGGTAGTATATTTTCATGTTCATTCATTCAGGAATGGTTGAAGCACTAGCCTCGAAGACAATAGTTTGGGAACAAGAGAAGGGAATTGAATTTCTCTATGATGGTGTATGAATTCTCTATAAAATCTCAATTGGTTTCAGTTGATTATTATTTAGAATGTCATCGCTGACCATTTGCAATTCTCTTTTCTTCTCTGTCTAGATCCGTCTACTGTCCATGCTTGAGGAGTATAACTTACTTAGGCAGGAAAGAGAGGAAGAACACCGTCGCCAAAGGGTATTTACTTCTCTTTGTTTCCATCAGAAACTTTTGGCCAGTATTATCTTCTTAAACTAACTCCATTTTTTTTACATATCAAAGGATCATAAGAAGCTCCAAGGACAGCTCATAGCAGAACAAGAGGCGCTTTATGGGTCAAGACCGAGCCCATCAAAAACCCTTGGTGGCAAAAAAGCTGCAAGAATGTCAACCGGTGGTGCAGCAACCAACCGAAGACTTTCCTTAGGAGCAGGAATGCATCAGACTCCTAAACCTAACAAGAAAGCAGAACAGCGCCAGATTGATGGAGCTTTATCAACAGGTAATAATTATAAGTCTTACGATAAAACTGTAACTAACGGATCATCGTTGTGTTGAGAAGTTTCTCTGAATGAAATCTTTTCATTCTCCTGCAGGAAGAAGAGGGCTTGATGTTGCTGGACTTCCCTCAAGGAAACAGTCAATGAATCCTTGCGAACAGCTACAATCGCCATTAGTTCGCAAACCATTCTCACCCATTTCGACCACGGTGGTTGCATCAAAGGCCAACATAGCAACGCCACAGCAACTTGTTCCAAACCTGAAAAGCAACACAGTGAACGAGTTATCGTCATTTGCAACTCCGGTCAAGAACAACAACAATCTTAGGAATTTGGAAGAAGAGAAGATGATGATGATGATGATGATGCAAACGCCAAAGAACGTAACGGCAATGATTCCGATCCCATGTACACCAGCAACAATCTCTGTCCCGATGCAAACTGCACCAACACCACTCAACAACACCAATGCAAGATTGCTCCCTGAAAAGCCTGAAGTTGTTGAGTACTCCTTTGAGGAACGAAGACTCGCCTTCATGCTACAATCTGAGTCTTTGATGCACGTCTGATTTCAGTCTGTATTATTTTTTTTTTTCTTTTTTCAAACTCAAATTGAATGTGGTTTGGTTTGTAAAAGGTCAATTATATGATTGGCTTTTTCTTTTAAAGTGATCGTTTTTGCTTGTATCGTTTCTTCGAGACTAACAATCAAAACTCGTTTTGGAGTCCAAAGAGTTCTTATAGGGAGCTTATGTGAAGTGGATCTATTGCGGAAAACTAGTCAACCTCTTTTGTATTGACCAAAAACTTCCACCAATTTTATATTCATATTTAAAATTTAGAAAACTTTCCGAAAATAAATAAGATATTAAAACCGAAAGGACTCCAAAAATGAAATGTTAAAAGCAAAAGTGATGATGAAATTATTTTTTCATAAACTAATCCATATTGTTTTTTAGACTTAAAAGATATCGAACACAGTGATGGTCAATTCCAGATTTCATAAACAAAGCTATGATGGATCTTTGTTTTTATTTCATTTCTTAATGGTATTTACATTTTAGCCCCCCCCAAAAAGGGCTCTGATGGATCTAAGGCTACTTCTCTCGACTCTCCACAAAAGGAGCAAGCTCAAATGTTCAGCTACAGATGCAAAATCTAGAAGAAAATGCTCCAGAAGTGATGAGCAGAGCTAACACCATTTGTTATTTTGTAGATGGGTCAAGGATCTATGAAGAGCACATGACTAGAATTGGATGTGCTTTTAAAATAATGTGAAGTTGTTGTGCTGATAAAGAAGCTTGGCTTCAATAAGGTAATATTCTGCGGAGTGTGGAGAACCAATGTCACTATACACTGCTCTCAATCATTAAACAGATTATCAAGTAGCTCAATCATCAATCTATAGTGACATATACTCACGACATTTGACAATTGTTTGCTCCTAACCATCAGTACAAGTTCATGGGTATCAATAGAGAAGCAAATATCAGGGACAAAACACACATATCAAACAAACCAATAGAAACCCGATGAAAACATGATTTATTCTAAAACTAAATAAATTAATTTTAAACCAAAAGTTTTTGAGGAGTAAGAGAAGAAAAAAAAAGCATGGGATACAACATCATCGCATTTTATATAATCACTATATAAAATTCAATTTCATCTCTTGCAAAACATCCTAAAAGAGTGTATTGTTTTAGAGCCATACTACTCTCCCAATGCCAGGGACAAGAGTCATAAGACCAGAAAATTTTGTAGTTGAGATTTGGATTACGTGTTTAGGTTATAGTCAACGTGGGTAGACTGAAAAAAATAAATAAACAAGTAGATATATCAAATGACATATAGTAACATTTTTCTTTCTCATTTTAATACGATAACTGTATATAATTAAAAATTAATTTTAGCTTTAGCTGTATCCCAAATTCCAAGACTGTGTTAGGAGTGAATTGTTAATTGTCTTTAAAAAAATATAATTAAGGCCATTATTTATTTTTTTTCGTATTACACTTTCTCTTTTATCGTCTTTCTCTCTCCTTTTATAATTTTTAAATCTATTCCCTTTATAAAATCAAAATATAATATTGTAATAAAATATCAGCTCCTTTGATTAATTTATTTTCATTTTACAAATCTATTTCTCTTTCCATTTTCTTCTCAAAACCCTAATTTCTCACATCTGTAAAGAAATTCCTCCCTGAACTTAACCCACCCGTAGAAAAAATAAAGACAAAAAAATTGGTAATTATGAATGTTTTAGGAGAAACTCATCTGAAATTAAGGTTCCGCCATGGAAGCTTTGATCTTTCTCTTCACTAAGTTTACTTAATTTTTTTCACTTGGCAAGACTTCATCTTTCTCTTTTTCCGCTTTTTTTACTCTTCTGAATCTTACGTCTTCTGGATCTCTTTCCTCTTTCTTTCTTCTTGTCTGTACTTTAAAGTCTCTGTCTCTTAAGCTTGAATCTGTCGTGATCAGCAAGATTCGAGTGTCTTTCTTAAGGTTCTCCTTAATTGTCGGAATCTCTCCTTACAGAATCTTCCGGATGGAGGAGAGAGAAGGAACCAGCAATCACAATAACAACATCATAAGCAGTTTTGGTCTGAAACAATATGTAGCTCCTCCTCCTCCTCCTCCTCCTCCTCCTGGTGCTAGTGTCGTCTACCACATGGACCCACCACGGTCCGAAAACCCTAACCCTTTTCCGGCGGGACTTACCAACAACACCCACGCCGCCGTCACCGCATCCGCCTCTGCCGCCGCATCTGCCTCCGCCGCGGTGGCTAAAGCTTCTGAGAATGCTGCTCCTCCTTTCAGCTTAACAATGCCGGTGGAGAATTCTTCTTCTGAGTTGAAGAAGAAGAGAGGGAGACCGAGGAAGTATAATCCTGACGGCTCACTCGCCGTGACTCTTTCTCCCATGCCAATTTCCTCCTCCTTTCCGTTGACGACTGAGTTTGATTCACGGAAACGAGGACGAGGGCGCGGAAGAGGAAGAGGTCGAGGTCGAGGACGTGTAGAGCCGCCCATGAACAACAACAGCAACAACAACAATTGGCTCAAGAATCCTCAGATGTTCGAATTCGACAACAATTCTCCTGGTAAGACTTGTATTTTACTTATGTTAGATTATAGGAATCTTTGTACATTTTAGGTCTCTGTTAGAATCAATACGTGGCTGCTTTTAATGGATCTTAATGCCTTATTGGATCTCTTTGTCTTTTTGGTTTGACTTGCAAAAAATGTTGGAACAAGGACAAAGGTTTTTGTCTAATAAAGCTAGTGAATGTATCCGTCTGAAGACGAAATTACTGTCCGGTAAACTGGAATTTTTTGAAAAAGTTTGAGTCTTTTAAGAGAAAATAGAAGGCAATTCAGGGAAACTAGTAGGATTACTTGATGAGAGTCATATAAGCACTGTGATTAAGATGCGTGAGTGTTTCACGGAGGAATTATTAGTACTAAATCTAGTTGCATAAGGGGTTTAACTTGGGACTGTTTGCTGTTTTGGTTTTGAGCAATTTGTCCATTTGGGAAACAACTCAAGTTTCCATCCTAAAATCTTTCTTTTTTTTTTCTTTGTTAAATTTCAATTTTTATACCTTAATTGTTATTCTTGATTCATTTGATGTTTACTATGCAGTTGTAGGAACTGCAGACGTTGTTGGTGCAAGTTTTACGCCTCATGTGCTCACAGTAAATGCCGGCGAGGTTTGTCCTTGATTATTCTCTCTCTACTTGTGATTTACTGAAATGTTAATAAGGAAAAAATAAAGTTTTCTGATCTTAATATGAACAGATTATCACTATGATGATTCACCATGCTTAAAGATTTTAACTTTTTTTTGGCACACTGATTCTTAACAGGATGTGACGATGAAGATAATGACATTCTCTCAACAAAGCTCTCGTGCTATCTGCATTCTTTCAGCAAACGGTCCCATTTCCAATGTTACACTCCGTCAATCTATGACATCTGGTGGTACTCTCACTTATGAGGTCTGCTCTCTCTCTCTCTCTCTCTCTCTCTCTCTCTCTCTCTCTCTCTCTCTCTCTCTCTCTCTTCTCTTAGATTCCTTTAAAGCTTTTCTTTTTACTAAATTTAGTTAACAATTTGTGTGGTCAGGGTCATTTTGAGATTCTTTCTTTGACGGGTTCGTTTATACCAAGCGAGAGTGGAGGAACCCGAAGCAGAGCTGGAGGGATGAGTGTATCTCTTGCCGGACCAGATGGTCGTGTCTTTGGTGGAGGTCTCGCCGGTCTCTTCATAGCCGCTGGTCCTGTTCAGGTAACTAATGAGGTGTTGATTTCTCTAACGGATTCGAGCTTTTGTCTTGTTTTAAAGCATTGTTATCTATTTTTCAGGTAGTGGTAGGGAGTTTTGTAGCGGGTCAGGAGGAATCGCAGCTGCAGCAGCAGCAGCAGATGAAGAAGCAAAGAAGAGAAAGATTTACAACACAAGGTTCTAACATCTCATTCGGTGGCTCAGCGGAAGATCCAAAGGCTAGATACGGGCTCAACAAGCCTGTTGTTATTCAGCCACCACCCTTGTCCGCACCACCTGTGTCCTTTTCGCATGAGCCAAGCACTAACGCTGCCCAAGGTTACTACACAAACAACACTGCTAACCATATCAGGGATCTCTTCTCTTCTCTCCCAGGAGAGGATGAGGAAGAAGATGAGGAGGATTTAGAAGGTGAAGATGATGAAGACTTCGGTGGCCATAGCGAATCTGACACCGATGTTCCAAGCTGATGATTGAGTTGAGTGAATGAGACATCCATCGTTCTTGATCTTGACCTCCTGCTTCGTTTTTTTCTTTTAGTGTAATGGGTTTTTCTCCAGATTTTAGCTGTTTTATCAAACAGAGATCTCTCACTAAAGAGTTAGGGCTTATTAAAGGATGTAATCTTTAGGGTTCTTTGACTTGTTTTCTTTCTATGCACAAGTGGTTGTTGTAGAAGTGCAAAACTTAAGTGTGTGTTGACTTCATTTGGAAACTCAAATGACTTTTATTGGTTCATGCTCTATCTACATAATAACTACCCGATTTACAACAATGTATTTTCACTGAGTCGACATATATATTATATAGTATGTATTTATGCTACTTTTTTGAACGCACTACGTAATTGTATTCAACTAACAAAAATATTGCAAACGATCCTGGTCTTCTTTGTCTCGAAAGTCATTTTCAGGTTTTAAATTTATCTGGCGTTTCTCAAATTTTTTTATCTTTTTATAAATACATAGTTGTACTCAAATTTGTTAAACAAAGTGAGAATGAATAATTTTTTTCCTAAGTTGCAAACTCTGGGACTATGAATTTGGTTAAGCTCAAGTACGTATTGACGATGATATGACTCGGATTAACAAGAAAGAAGGGAACAGTAAGTAGAGTCATCACATTTTAAAAACAAAAAAATCTCAAGAAAATACATATAACAAGTTTATGAGACCTATGCCAAAAATTGTGAAAAAAATAAGAGACTTATGCCAATTCTTTTATTTTTTAACACTTAAACTTCATTTCATTCATTGATAAACATAAATCTGATGATTTGAAAGTATACTTGGTTCCAAGACTTATGCCAATTCGAAATTACTTGATTAATAGCAGTTGCAGTTTTTCAAGTAAAAATTACAAATGTTGGATATCGTCCTTAGCTGGAAAGCGTTTTAATATATATATAATTCAATTTGGTCTAGGATATCATATCATCTTTGTTGGATTTATTCATCTTTTAAACTTTGTTTCTTTTATTGGCTTATGGATTTGATGAACAAGATAGATGCTTCGAACAAACCATAAAGTAAATAGTAATTTTCACCAACTAAACTAAAGAAAACTATGAGTGCAAATTATTCGCACAAATCCTTGTTAATATCTGATATGTTTTCTGACATGATTCTATGTGTTTGTCATTTTGCTTTGTAACTTTGTTTTATAGCAAAAAATTCTTTTTTAGCAAGTTTTTATTTGATTTAATCTGTCTTTGATACAAATTTAGTTAATTTGATATATATAAAAGAAGAGAATTACAACTATGATTTTCACTTAGTCACACTAATATTGACTTGTGATTACATACGTTGGTATGTATTTTATAAGAGTATTTTCCTTAATTATAAACAAAACTATGGTTTAGATTATTACTCTTAGTGTTCTCTGATTTCCATTGAGTATTAACTTTATGAATGAATTCTTCAACTCTTCTTCGAAGCACATACTCCATTTCGGTCTCATTCTCTACTTCCAAGCCCTCTGTTTTACTATTTGTCCCTTTCTCGTCCTTCTCTGCTGAACCGGGTTGCAACCCAGAAGAAATTATTTGCAAACCGGGTTTAGTGGTCAACGATTGATCAGAACCGACCGGTTTGGAGGAGAGAAACAACTCAGGTACTGGCCCGGATTCTTGTAAAGGGGGCTTCAAGGTGAGACTCGGCTCAGAGATCAACATGGATTTCTCAAAACCGGGTTGCTTCGAACCGGAATTTGACTTGTCTTCGGAACCCGGTTTAGAGTTTCCCAAGAGGATTAAGATGATGATGAAGTTACAGAAGAGGAACATGAATGAAGAATTTGAAGAAGTTTTGTTGATGAACTCAAAAACAGATTCAATTATCATCTTCGTGATAAGAAACAGAGAGTAGAGAAAGAAGAAAGGTTTGTCTGTGAGAAAGAAACGGCTTTTGAGTGGCCTTTATAAATAGAAGAGGAGACTTCTTAGACAAGTAGATGTTGACAATGACTGCTAAATAAAGTAGTTGGAACTTTGGTTGTTTAATGATAATTTAAAGTTTTAAACAAAAGTGATTATCAATAATTTTATATACCAAATAAGAAACTCCTTGCCAGCTAAGTTGTGATAAGCCATCCTATCACCTAAGTCTTTTACACCACATGGGTCATTGTTAATTCAAGTAGTCAATACTACATTTGTATATAATGAAAGGAAACCCTTGGATGAGGACAGAGGTTTCAAAATTAAGGCATGATTGTGATTTCTGTCTGAAGAAGATTTTGTTGGGGGGGGTTTCTTTCAACGATAAAGATACAACTGACTATTTTTCATAGTCAGATACTAAACCAATTAAGCCGACACTAGGCAGTATAATAATAAATCAATCTACAGATATTACTAACTAACCGGAATTGGCCAACCGAAAATCAAATATCAACTTTTAAGATAACATAATTATCATTTTCTGAGATATGATTTAATAGCTTGGACCTTTTTCTTGTACAATAGGAAAGGGTATATATATATATATATATAGATGATAGGTTCATATCTTTGATAATACTGTCTCAATTTTTCTTATATAAGAATGAATATAAAAAATTTCCGTTAATCTCTTACATACTTAAATATACATAAAATTAAATCAACTCTGATCGAACTATTGTAAGTCAGTTTGGTTCTTAGTTTTCTATGATTTAATTTTTTTGGATTTATATATGTTTTTCCTTTTTAATTACTTTTTCAATACATGCTAACATGCTGGATTTAGTAGGAATTCCCTTCAATCTTAAAAGGTATTTACTCGGTAATCCAAGTTATTACAACTGAAAAACACCACTCATTGGGTATGCATTTGATTTAGATATCAAACTACTGGGTTTGACATATAAATCTACCAATGGTGAAAAATAATACAAAAAGTTTTCATCTCCATAAACATAAGAGTTTCAAAGTACTTGAGGTTATTTTGTACTATCATAAATACAAATATCACCAACAAATACCATAAACATAAAGGAAGCAAAAAAAGCAAAACCAACAAATTCGATTCACAAACACAGAAGTGAATCTCCGTTTAGACCTCGTCGGTGACCCGAGCACTGGCCGCCTCCATCAGACCGTTACGGATCTGGTCGCTGATATCCCTCACGTGTCCCGGACCGTGAGGGAGAAACACGGTCGTGTTATTTGATGAGCTTCCAAGGTCTCTCATGGTGTCAAAGTACTGTGTGATCATGATCAAGTCCATAATGTCTTTGGATGATGTGCCTTCTACTTTGCTAGAGAAGTTCATTATGTTCTCCCTCAATCCGTCTGTGATTGCTTGCCTCTGTCTAGCCACCCCGACACCGCCCAAGTACTTGGCTTCCGCTTCTGCTTCCGCTCTCTTCACTTGGAGAATCTTCTCCGCTTCTCCTTTGTAAACACTCGCAAGCTGGAGCCTTTGTGCTGCATTTATTAAGTGGAATGGACTTGAGACACAAATGAGAAACTGAATCATCGTCAAAGTGTAAATTAACATTCCCATGAGGTGATGAAAGCAACTAACCAATCAAAAAGAAATCTTTATAAGCATACTAATAGAGTCGTATAATCTAACAAGTATAGATCATTCTCTGCTTTGATATGTAGGAGAGCATGACACATCAATTCAACAAAGGAAATAAAGTTTTACCTGCATTGATTTCGTTCATGGCCTTGCGTACAGAAGGATCTGGAATAATGTCAACCATTAGAATGTGCTCAATGCTGTATCCATAAGCCCCCATCACCTAAAGAAACAATTCCAATCAATAACACATTACACAACTCACCACGAGTTTTCGAATAATGTTATATAAAACTTGTCTTTATTCAATCCAAACACATGTTCTTGATAACACTTGATTAAGACTCAAAATTCACACATTATATAGCTCAAACGAAAGATTCTCAGAATGTTACCTTCTCGAGTTCTTCAAGAACAGACTTGGCCACTTCTCCCTTTTGCTCAAAAAGAGCATCTAACGTCATCATTGGGACCAAAGCTCTAACCACTATAATTTGAAACAAGCATACATTCAAGAAAATTAAGAATCAAAGCAAAAGAGGAAAATATAAATAAATATTTAAGAGAGAAAGTAAAAGTTACCATCAAAAACATAAGCTTGGATCTGTTCCTTTGGGTTTTGGAGCTCATAAAACGCATCATCAGCATTAGCTTTCACCACACGATACTGAATCGAACAAACCAGCTGCACAAACACATTATCCTGCAAATAATAAATCCATACAAAACCTAGTTTACATACATATCTTCTGTCGAAATCGAAGGAAACAGTAGGAATTGGTGATCACGCGCGCGAGAGGATGAAAAGCAAAACCTTAGTTTTGGTCTCGATTTTGACATCGAGAGAGTTGATCCTGGTGGAGAGGACCCCGGCGAGCCACTGACCGGAGAGAGGGTTGAAGAAATGACATCCAGGCTCCGCTATATGCTCGAATCGGCCCCAACGTTCAACTACACCAACGCTCGCTTGTTCGATGCAACCTCCGAAGATGCAATTCGTATTCCCCATATCTCTACGCTGTTTCGAGAAGAAGAAGAAGAAGAAGAAGAAGAAGAAGAAGAAGAGCCAAGTTTCAACTTCAGAGACCGATTCTCGTTTAATACGATTCGCTTCTATGGAAACGAAAATTGGTGTTTTTTTTTATAGGATGGGATCGGGTCCACTCTTGTTACGGAGGATCAAAACTTATTTCTGCTGTCCGATCAAGCGGTTGCCGAATAATTGGACGGTTTGGATTACTGAGTGATTATTAGCTATACATTGTCCACGTCACCAATATCTTCCTTCTCTTTAGATATTTTGAATTTTTTTTTTTGTCTAACCTTTTGATAATAGTCATACTAATAGTGTTATGATAAATCCACTACGATAGATAGCATTCCAAATACGATAAATATAATCAATTATAACATTTAATATACATAAATATGACAAAATAATCTTATGTGACGAATAAGTGATCATTCACATTCTTCAAAATTTTACCAAAATAAATTAAATATCCAAATGTCCATCTATATACTCCCACAATCTCTAGCATACTTGACAAACCTTATATATATTATATATAACAATTATTTATCAATTAACATGTATAATCAATTGGTTAAATTATCTATGTTTTTAAGTCGTTTTAACAGATAAAATTACCTAGACTCAATCAGAAAAAAAAAATCATATTTAATATAAAAAATCCTTATAAAAAAAGTTCTAAACAGAAATATATAATTTTACAAAATAGTCCTCATCTTAGCAATCTAATAATTGAGGTTTCTGAACTCTAGATGCTATGCTTAAATCTCAAAACCAGCACGAAAAATAAAAATACAACAATATTTTAACAAGAAAAACGGATAACCGGCAAACATGTCAAAGTCAAAGATCAAACAGGTCAATAGTCAAACCTGACCCGATCTGATTATTCAAATCAGATTTAATAATTTGACCCGATAATCCGACTGATAACCCAATCCGACAAATTCGATTGAAATCAATCCGACTAACGAACCCTTGCTTGATTCCTAAGATACATCATAACAATTGACCTCATTTGGTTCTCAGAGACAGCTACTACAGTTCCCAAGCTCATGAACAGCAGCTTCCACGGACGGTCTCTCAATGGGAGATTCATGAGTGCATAGCCACGCGATTCTCGCCAGCTTCGTGGCTTCATATTCAAAGAACTTTCCCTGAAGATTTGGGTCAATATAATCATGAAACCTACACGCTTCAGCTCCAAGCTTAACCAGATTCCTAACCTCCTGTTTCCCAGAGAGTATCTGAAATACAAGAACCCCAAAAGCATAGACATCGGATTTCTCAGTGAATCGTCCTGTTGTGGTGTATTCTGGAGCGAGATAGCCCATTGCTGCACTGTCTTTGACTCCAGAGAACACAATGTCGTATGTGAGAAGTGTGTGTAGACCGGAGTTTGAGAGCAGCGGATTGTATCGCTGGTCGATCAGGACTTTCTCGGCCGAGATGTTTTGATGAACCAATGCCGGTTTGTTTCCTTTGTATGAATGTAGATAAGCAATTCCTAAAACACACACATCAAAAGCATACATAATTTAAATGGAAGCAAATCAAGAACTGCAGAGAAATTGGCTCAGCGTAAAAAACATACCCTTTGCGATGCCTTTGGCGATGGATACTCTTGTAGACCAATCAAGAACATGTGTATCACTATCTTTGAGATCAAGATAGCTCAGTAGATTTCCATTGGGAGCGAAATCATAGATGAGAAAGCATTCTCCACGGCCTCTTGAACAGCAGAAACCTCTAAGTCTTGCCAAGTTTTCATGTTTCAGAGAGGCCAACATGTTGAGTCCTTTCAAGAACTCAGGTTCTTCGGATTTGCAACTGGTTTTACTAAACCGTTTGATCGCCACAGCCGAACCGTCTCTCAAGATTCCTTTGTAAGTCGCAGAGAAGTTGCTTCTTCCCAGCAAATTCACTTCTGAGAAATACTGAGTAGCGGTTTCAACCTCTTCAAGATTTAATCGAAAGCTCTGAATAACCTCTTGAGCAAAGACACTAAGGTTTCTATTGTCTGAAAGCGGATCCCAGCTATTGGGATATTCAAGACTGGCCAATGGAGAACCATTGTTCTTCCTGAAGCCTCCTCCTCTGGTGTTGAGTCCGGTTTCTGACATCTCATAAGCAGTTGAAAGCTTCTGTTTGCGTCTACGGTAATGTGTGAACAAGAGGATGCTAACAGCAGACAAGGCGATGGTCGAGACAACTAAACCGATCAAGATTGAACCTTGGTGAGAATTTGAAGGAGCATTACAGTCTGTTCCATTGCAAGGTAACCGCAGATTAGCAGATTCCGGTATATCCCCAGAGGGAATACCAGTCACGGTTGCACTGTACGGTTTAGGTTCCTCAGGAGCTGTGCCATTGCAAGATTTTAAAGGCGAGAACTCAGCTCCACATAACCCCAAGTTGTTCTCAAAAGAAAAACCATCATTCAGTCTCTTCAGTACTGTAAAAATTGGCGCAACAGAGTAAAAGAAACATAAAAGCGATGAGTAACACTAGATACATACATAAAGTTTGTTTAGGAGACCATATAGTGTACGCTTAATGTGTCATAAGAACACTCTTTCAATTTGTTATATCTAACAATGAGGGAATCGGAATTATTACCAGGAGGTACATTGCCAGAGAGCGAGTTGTTGCGGATATCGAGAACTCTAAGCAGAGGAGGGACAGCTAATTTACCAGGTACAGAACCAAACAGGTGATTGTAGCTCAAATCAAGCCGTTCTAGAGCGTTTAAATCCCCTAAACTCGCCGGTATAGCACCTGTGAGTTTGTTAGACTGAAGAGCAAGAACGCTGAGCTTCTTCAGTGAACCAAGCTCTCCTGGAATGCTTCCTGTCAAATTGTTGTAACAGAGCTGCAATACTGCACGACAATAGAGAACAAACAGAGAGTAAAGATCAGATTGACAAAACCAAAAATTGTCTTACTTTCTATATCCATTGGCTTACAAGTTAGAACTGAATTCTTGATTTGGAAATCTGTTCCTAGTATTAATTAAACTCCAAAATTAAAGCTTTTTTGAAGTAACTGAGTCAATTACCTAAATGAACAAGATTATTCAAGAGAAGTACAAGCATCTTCAATCCAAGTCCGTATTAATTTGGGAGCAGTAAGCAATTAATAGTTCAAATTTAAAGTTTGCTTCTTTCTTAAACAAGTAGCACAAATTTCTTGACTATTCTTCATTGGAAGAAAGTTACAAAAAGAAAAATCCCAAACAAAGGACATGAAAAGGACGTTTTAAAGACACATCATTGACCCATTCAATTCCAGAAAAAAAAACAATCTTCAAAATTTCAAATAATTTCAGAACTTTTTCTTTCTACACCCAAAAATAGCGAAGTTACTAAAACCCCCCAAAGTATGGAGCTCAGATATCAAGATTTCAAAATATCCATTGAACATTGAATAATCTTGGGATTATTCAAGTTTTTGCAGAGACCAAGATCTATAGTGACAAATTTAGATTAATTTGATTGAATGATGAATTAATTAAATAAAGTAAAAAACTAACCTTGCAAGCTTTCCATCTTCCCAATGTGAGAAGGAATCTCCCCGGAGAGGTTATTAACATTGAGATAAAGATCCATAAGCTCCGACAAGTTACCGATTTCTCTAGGGATGTCTCCGACAAGAGCATTGTAATGCAAGAACAAACCCGTCAAGTGTTTAAGCTCTGCAATGGCCGGAGAGATTGTACCAGGTAGTCCTTTCCCTTGTAGAGATATGTTGGAAACTTGTCCTTTCCAATCGCAACCTACGCCTTCGAAGTCCTTGCACAGATCTCCATTAATGCTCCATGAAACGAGATGTTTGCCTTCTGGGTCTAGTTCTTTTTTTATTTCCATCAATGTCCGTAACTCGCTGGTGGGTACTGATCCGACCCGGATGAAGAAAAGGAGGAGAAGAGGAAGGATTTGCAGCAGCATTTGTGTCGGCGCCATTTTTGTTTTTACTAGGGTTTGTATTTGAGCTCGAGAAGGTGTTTCAGGAGCTATTAGCTAAAGGATGAGATTTCAGATTTGTTACTTTAGAAAATAAAAATGAAGAATTCTACTTTGTCTCTCCTTTCTCTTTCATCGCTGTCGTTAAAACTCGGTTTTTTAAGGGAGGAGAGAGAAGATAAAAGACACAGAGATGTCGCATGCTTTGTCCATTCAGACAAAAAGATAATCGAAACGAGTGTTGTGTTGTGTTGTGTTATCGTTTCGGAGAATCTAAAGATTGTTTTAAAGGTGATCGTCCAATCTTGTTGTAGTTAATATGGACCGTCGGATCTGTTTGGATTTATGTTTGGTGTTTTTAGTTATGGTAAGTTGGTTTGCATCTTATCTTTTTCTCGCTGATTGATATTGATTAAGTAGTATGATACGACGAAACCATGCATGTTCTCTCTTTTTATAGTTTATAATATATTCAAATTCTTTTTGGCATTCTATTATTTACTATATTTCTAACTGAACAAAGTATTTCAAAATCTATTTATATTCATTAATTTTACTATATATATGCTCAACTGAGGTTAATTCAGAAGAACTTCAAAAGTTATTCTTATGTTTTAAACAACTGAATATTACATTATCAAAATGGTAGAAAATTAAATAGTATAATGTTACATTGATTCATGATACCTTACTGGTTGAAAAATTTACATCATGGAATTGGATATCATGATTCAAGCTCACGAAAGTGTTCATGTATCTCTTCCTTCCTTGGTATTTTTTTGTTATCATATAAAAAAACCCAACAATTGAACTCTCAATCTTATAAGAGTGAAGATTTTCTTTTTACGAATATTTTTGGTAGAGTTGAATTTTAAAAATGTCTAGGGTTGATGATGCGTGTATGATACACATAGTATTAATGTATGGTCTTGGTCACGATCCTCCACATCAATGTCAAAGAAGTGTTACGTTTACTTAACAACCGCTCTTCGGTTCCGTTTATGCTATTATGTACGTGTATTCATATAGCTAGACTGACAAAGTCGGCAATCACTCAAAAAAATTTTTAAAGATTGCATTTGATGCACTTGTATCTTTATTGTGTCCAGTTTTTTCTTCTAATACCAAAATATTCAGGTAAAGTTTGTTGTTTTATTTGAATAGTCTATATAAATACATGATCAATAATATTTTAGTAATATTTCATTGTTGAAGTATTAGTTCCAAAAATCAAGGATCAAAACACTATGAATATGTTTAGCGCACAAAAAAAAAAAAGTCATTGCTGGTTTCAAAATTTAATTAATTTTGCTATCGATTACCTTTCTTTATTTGTGTGCCTCTTGATTCATTTTTTTTTACAGAAGTTTTCTTTTTGAAACCTAATACCAGTGGAATTAAAACACAGTAATATAAATCCCTACTCTTATGATCTTTATATACTCTTTTATGACTTGTTTACATAGTTTTGTGGACTAGTTCATATTAGTTCGACTCAATAATGAAATTATATTCAACAATGTGCATAGTTAGTAGTCGGGGTTTTTGCAAATTTTTGGGATTGACTTGGTGTACAAAATTTAAGATTTTTCAAGGAAATGTAGTTTACTCTGGATTATGCTTTGTTTCCACCAACAAAAAAAAAATATAGATTTTATATAGCATTGTATTAATTGGCTGAAAAGTTAGAAAAGAATTGTAGTATAAAAAAAAAAAATTCTTCCACTAAGAATCTATTATTCGGAACTAAAATAAGTTAATGTTTACCGCATCTAGTAAATATACATATATACGGTACTCAAGGTACTCAAACCTTTTCATTGAATACAACCCCCTTTGTTTTACTAGGATGTATAATCTACTAAGTTAGCATTTTAGTACATTAATTCAAGTAGTGTTCTACAAAGTACACACTAAGCAAATACAGATAAATGTTTTCTAACAAAATTTAACTAATACATAAATTTAAAGAAAGTTACTATGCTGGATTTACTCAATTGTATTTTCCTAACGCTAACAAATTAAAAGATTTACCAATTAATCTGAGTGAGCCCAAGTATAACTTAGATGTTTAAAGAGAACCAATGCTTTTATCAAAACAAAAACCAACTAGCAAATAACATGTTCAACAAAAACTAAAATCAAAAGTATAACATATTTAGGAAGTAAACACCAAGTCTGAACTTTGTAACAAAAAAAGAGAGTCGTTGGAATTCAAAGAAAGTTTTGTAAATTAAACCGCATGCATCTAAGAATCAGCAATGGTGACCTCGACCTCAACACCAGGCTCAATGGTGATGGAAGTGATCTGCTTCACCACATCTGGAGAGCTGAAGAGATCGATCACACGCTTGTGTACACGGAGCTCAAATCTGTCCCATGTGTTGGTTCCTACAAACACATAAAACAAACATCTTATATAAACATGTAGTAGTATTTCCTCCTTTATAATCTCAAGTTTTGCAACAACGTATGCTACTACAACAACATGTCAACAATATCCAAACTGCATTTCTAATTGCAACCAAATGACAAACTCAGAGGAATGTCAGGTTATGAATCACATACACAATCTAGCTTTTAGCATATACACAACAACACTAATGAAAAGTTCCGAAAAAGAGAAGGGAGATCTGATTACTGACCTTCACCGCAAGGAGCTTTTCTTGTGGTAATCTTCAGAACCTTAGTTGGCATCCTCACTGGTCCCTTAACTCTCAATCTCTTGTCTTTTGCTCCACGGACCAAGTCAGTGCACACTAAACAATCAAATCACAACACATAGATAGATAAGTAGAGATGACTAATAACTAAACATTTTGGGTAAAACCAAACTCCAGTAAGCTATATACGTATATTGCAGATAAACCCTTTGAAAAATCTAACTGAAAGAAACGAACTTTGTTGGCTAAATCAATAAAACGAATCTCACCCTTCTCAAGGTTTTTGACGTTCTTGGAGGAGAGAGTGATTCTAATCTTGTGAATCTGCTCTTGTGCCTCCTCAAATCCTGTCTTTCCTTGCTTCATCGGTGGTGCGTACGCCATAGCTTTCTTAAGCTAACATCATTATATCCCAAAAAGAACAGAACAAGCTTTTTAAGATAATAAATCGAAGAAAACAAAACCATAAACTGAATCTCAAAACCATTTCCAGATGACAGTTTCGATTCAAACGAGAATAGAGAGATTAGATTTGTATAAGAGTATAATAAATCAGTAAAGGAATTTTTACCAGAGAAGAAAGAAGACACGAGCCGCTGAGTTGATGAAGAAACTGGGCGACGAACTTTGTGGGAGAGAGATGGTTTTAGGTTATAACTAAGAGACGAAACTAGGTTTTTCTTTTGTTGCTCCCTAATGGGCCTTTTTAGATATTTACTTGGGTCCATGATAGAGAACACTATTTAACCCAATACTAATTCGTTGTGGTTTTGTTAAATCTCGACTTGAAATTGGAAATAAAATCTTATAAATACAGTATAATTTTTATAAATTAATAACCACTATACCATAATAATTTCTCTGATTTGAAATTGGATCAAAATAAAAACTAATAGAATTTGATAAAATAATAAGACAATAATTTTCTTAAAACCTTTATATAAATATATGGTCCCAACAATATACAGTTAAACCTTGATAAATGAATATTCGATAAATGAATAATCTCGACAAATAAATAATTTTTTTCGGTCCTCACTTGGGCTAGTGTGCTAAATGAATAATCTCGATTAATGCATTAATGAATAATTTTTTTTGAAATCTTTAAAGACGTTATGTAAATATAAATGAATAATCATAACATTTCATAAGATATATATATATATATATATATTAAAAATATAATTTTCAATAAATAATATTCATACAATAAGTCATTATTTTACAAAAATATATTTTATAGTTTTTTACTTTTTTCCATCAAAATTTATCTCATCTTTGATTTTTAATATCGCAAACAAAACTTTATGAGTATCTTGCTTGTGTTGTAAAAAATAGTTCTATAAACTGTTACTACTTAATATGTTTTTTTATGACACATTTAGTGTGAAGCTATTATCATCTGGTTCTAGATCATTCTCATAATTTAATACAGACTCAATAATTTCATTATCGGTAGGCAATTCCATAACGACATCATTCTCTTTACCTCTTTCTTAGGTAATATAATTTATCACCGAAACTTGTGTTTATATAGGTTACATTGAATCTCAAAAACTAAAAGACTTCTTTTTTCCTAATTATACATCAAATCTAGAAAACTTTCTTTTTATAGTTTTAGAAAATTTTATTTTTCTAGTTATTGAAAACTTCCTTTTTCTAATTTGCATTATTCTTAAAAGTTTTAAACATCCAAAAATACTGTCTAAATGAATAAAATTTTATTTATCGATAAATGAATAATATATTTATTTATCGATAAATGAATAATTTCGCTAAACAAATATTTTTTCCTTGTTCCAAGAGTATTCATTTATAGAAGTTTAACTGTATATGTAAATATTGTTACAAACTTACAAATCAATCATTTTTTAATGATTGATCCATTAATCTAGGTTTTTCCATAAACCAAAAATTTAATTTTCTCACCAAAACTGTAAAATCTTGAGTTTTTGCCATGATCATAAAAATTCATTTTTCTTCTAAATCTGTAAATTGAGATTTTTCCAACAAAATCATAAAATCCTGTTTTCATATCAAAATTGAAAAATCTTGTTTTTCCGTAATCGTAAAATCTTATTTTCTGTCAACAGCAAAATCACATTTTCTCACTAAAACTACAAAATTTTGGTTTTTTGCCATAACCGCAAAATAAAAACTCATGTTCCCATCAAATATGCATTTTCGCCAAAACCGTAAAATCATGTTTTCTCTCCAAAATCACAAAATCATGTTTTCTCATCAAAACTGTAAAATCATGTTTTTTCGGCAAAACCGCAAAATCTTTTTTTTTTTGCAAAATTACAAAATCTTGTTTTTTGGCCAAATTGCAAAATTTTGTTTTTTGTCAACAAAAAATCATTTACAGACATATCTTTTATAATTATTTGTTATGAAATGATTCTAGATGTTATTACAAACTTACAAATCAACAAAAATACATCTAAATATAATATCTAGATGCAAAAATCAAAATTAGAAACAAACAAATAACCGAGTCTGGCAGAAAAAAATTAAGAGATGCAGATTGGACAGGAATGATTCTCAATCCAAAGATGAGCAGTATTTTTCGGAAGTGTGGAAAGTGCAAACCTTACCTAAAATTCGACATCTCATATGGAAGACCCTAACCAATAACTAGCTAACATATTCAAACCTGAAGAGTAGAGCTTTGATATAACTAGTCTAAGATGTGGACACAATTCGAAAGATGGTGACCATCTGTTCTTTACTTAACCATCTCCAGGTAACTCATTCTACGCGAATCTGGCTCAATGCTTTTGGGACTCACCAAAAGCAATGAAAACATACTTATGGCCCGGGATTTTTGGCTCATTTGAAAGGCAATGAATTCTCTCATCCATGAAGGAAAATATTATCATCCCATCGAAACATGTAATACAGCCATGGACGATGCTGAAGAATGGATGAAATCTCAGTGTAGGGATTCCCAACAATAAGGGGCAGAGCCTGGATAGGACATCAAAGGGTCACTATCCATGCTCAAAAGAGACCTGATAAATGGATCATTACACCTTCAGGTAAATTTTCGTGCAATTTTGATGCCTCTTGGCTTCATGACTTAATTACGTCCAGTACATGATAGATTATAAATGGCAATTTAGGAGAGGTTAGACCTTTATGAGCTAAATCTTATCCTTATATGCATATGACTTTCCATGCCGAAGCTGCAGTACTTACATGGGCGATCTCTTGTCTAGTTAATATGGGATACAAATGTTAATTTTCAAGTAGACAATCGAACTTTGGTTGAAGATGTGAAGGACTATAAGAAGTGGCTGAGTCTTGATGGTTTCACCCAAGAAATATATCACTTCCTCAATCAGAATCCTACCTTTTCGGTTCAACTCGTATGCTGGAATACAAATGTAGTTAGAGATGCAATTGCTAAAATGGTTAAGAAGTGTCCTCTGTATTATGTCATTATTGAAAGTTGTTTACCTTATTAGCTTGTACCAATTATAATTGGTGACATAAATATATATTCTTGAACTTGGTTGCTTAATGAAGGATTCAGTTATTGTGTTTAAAAAAACAACAGATGGATACTTTCTTTAGATACAGAGTTTGGCTGCAACATCTAAATAAAATACTTAGATACACAAACGAACAGTCCTCTAATAAATCAAATAGATCAACCTTTTTAACTATAAACTCATTGCAATCAGATCCATGAATCCGTTAACCCATCAAATCAGCTGTATAAAAATTAACAATTCATTTGGGTTGATGAATAAAAATGGGTTGGATTAACCCATGGATTTAGACCAATTTTAGTACTCTTGGATACAATTGGTTAGAATAAAATATAAAACTAATCATTGTTGAATTGTAAATTAATATATTTTTTGGCTAAAACATCACCTTTTTAGAGGAAATGTTAAGTTTCTAGTTATCACTTAAAATATTCTCTTTTGTTTTAACTTATGAACATTGGCAAAAGTGATGGGCCTAATATTTGATAGCTCGTTTAGTCAGTTCTTATCTCAATTATAACCTTTTTGTACATGTATTCTTTTTCGTTTATATGGGCCGGATTCTGATGACAGAATTCAAGACCAACAGGTTGATATTGTAGTTGGGCGTTAAACAAATTTGAAAACAAATGTTGGATAGTTTTAGCCTTTTAGGTTTAAATTCATTGGGTTGTAAATAATTATACAAAATTACGTGGTCACTGTATCATCTTAAATTTAGAACTTAATTATTCTGAATGTGAAAATTTGAAAATTTTCAGTGTAAAGAAAGTCATTGCACGTTACAAAATGTGAAACAAGAACACCTAACATCGACAAAATACATATAATGAAACCAATTTAATGCAGCACGACCAAAATCGATAATGGGGTAGGGCTAAAAAAGTTACACCGGAGCGTATTTATCACGCGCTGTTTTGTGGTTTCAAATGAGTATTAAAAAAAAAGTCCCGCAAATTTCACGCGACGTTTGTCTCTTTCACACTTATCAATGACGTGTCATCTTAAACGAGGAGTCAATAGTGCCAAGTCAGCATTAGATTACATATATTTGCCAAGTGTCGCCAGGCTGGCGTCAGTAGTTGTCCTACCGTGTCACTGAAACGTCAGTGTAGCTAATGGGACCCGCAATCGCAAAATAAACTTTTAGTGGCCCACTTTGGACCAGAGCTTTCAATCTCAGCTGTACGATTCTTTTTACTGCTTTGCTGACTATATTTAAATTTTTTTTTTATATGAAAAAATGATTTTCTTACAAAACATTTTATTCTTAAAATGATTTATTAGTGTTCACATCAATACCTTGACAAGAGAGCCGCGCAATTCGCTCCGCGATTGAGACGGACCCATCACTCTTATCCTTCCCATGTTTTCTTTTGTTTTCTTCTCACCCCCAATAATAATCTCCATTCTTTAATTTTATTTCATTTTCCCAAATGTAGTTTCTTGATTTTGGATAATTTGATTTTTTTTTTTCTAAAAAAACTTGGTTAAATTTTGTTATCGATGAAACGTTAGCAGTTTTAGTGGACTATGCTCTGGCGAGAGGACAAACGAAACAGCTATCATCCCATATTTCAATTGTCTTTTTGGGTTCTCGGATTTTTTTTTTGGGGTAATGGTTTTAATGGTGAAAAAATAAAATATAAAACCGAAATTCTAAATATTTTCATCGGAACCTTCAAATGCGAATTACGGCAAATAGTTAAAGATGCTTTTATGGGATACACACCAGCACCTCGTATATATCTATCATCCGTGCTATTTGTGTCCCCATTTTTTTACATCTTTTCTATTTGAAGATTGTCTGTCACATAGAAAACTCAACATTTCTTAAAAAAAACAAAATAAATAATAACGATTGGGATTATAATATATGATGTAGAAATCGTGTTTAGGTTTAGTTACTTAGCTCCAAATATTTTCCTACAATAGTGTACTATCGAAAATTTGATAAATTAATCAAATAAAGAATTTGTAGTTGTAGATATTTATTTTTTCAATTTAATTTAATAGTTTTAATATTTTATTTAATATGAGTAAGATGTTGGATTCGAACCGTATATATATATATATATGATGAATTTTAAAAATAATGTGATGTTATTCTCACGTCTTCAATATTTATTGTTTTAATAAAGTGATAATTACTAAAATATATAATCCATTGAGTTGGTTTAGCCATAACCGGTTGTTTTGGTTATCTATTTATAAACATTTTACAATGAAATAACAAAACAAGTACTTTAGCAATTATGTCATCGTGATAGGGATACACATATAATGTTATTCTCTATGTAATTCATTGCTATTTTGACACAATTCAAGTTTATGTACTAACACATATAGGTGACTATATAGCCTACATTGTACAAATTCTATAAATGTAAAACCAACTTTCTCAAAACTTAAATATATTATTGTCATTATATGGAAAACAAGATTAGTTGAAGCCAAATATGATTCATACTCTTGGATAATAGTCGCCCTCTTGTTTAAGTGACATGATTATCGATCCCATGTACTATCATTGTTTTGTTTGCTATTGATTTATTTTGAAACTTAAGAGAATTGGTATTTCAATATGTTATCTTATGCTTTCCCAATTTATGCAATTACCCAAACATTAGCATTGGGATGCAGTTTTGCGGGGCATTCGCTACTTTAAATAAATAAAGCTATGGTATATGTTTTAACTCTCTCGATCAGATGCTAATTATATAGTTATAGTGATCTTTAACATGCTATATGAGTGTAAAAGACTTGTGAAAAACCATCAAGTTTCCCGCAAATTCGGTAGCAAAACATGGTTAACGGTTTATAGCATAATTAAACATAGTATATTATAATATAGTTAGTCGATGAATCTATATTCTGGTTATAAATGAGTCTCACCTCTTAAGATTTTATATTGATAAAACTATTATATGTTATTGCCTCAGCTTATCTTCAATAAATATTGTTTTAACAACATATAAAGATACCCAGTTATTCATGTGTAATGAGTTAGGTGAAGACAAAACTATATATAATGTATCATACTCGCACTTTAACACAATTGGTTAAACATCTTTACAGTAACTCTTCAGAAAAGACATTCTTTCTACACTTGACACTCTAATTTAGAATCTTACTATACACATACACATACCAATCTCTATTGTTATATACATACACATATGGGTCACAAAGTAATTATTAAAAAGACCAAAGAAAACTTTCGTGTATCTACCAATCTTTTGTATCGGAAAATGTATTAGCTGAGGTCTACTATATACATATGATGTCTTTGGTGACTGCTATATTCACATGAAAACTAATAGATTTTTATCAACTCCGTTAAGAGGAGGACAAAAGATTAAAGAAAACATAAAACATCTTTTTGAATATAAAAAACAAACCGCCAGTTTAGTGATTAGCTTCTCGCTCACGACGATGTTCTTATTCAAATACTATCCTCTCAAGTGGCCAAAAAACGACAAAAAAAAATACACGACTTTGTGTTGGTAATTAAAAAAAAAAACGAAGATTTTTTCAAAACTCGTGGTGGTCCCTTTTTTTAAAAAAAATAAAAATAAAAATAAAAACGAAACAATTCTGAAAAGGAAGGTCCATACCCGGAAAAAAAAAAAAAGAAGCTGTTGAGAGTGAGATTACATAATTACCCCATAAAGAACGAATAAAGATTTCCCGCGCAATGGGGAACCTAAAAGAAAACGAGGGTTTGATGACTTCAGTTATAAAACAATCGGACGGCTATCGACGACGCCACTTGTCTTTTTTTTGTGTGTGGGTCCTACTTGTCCACCTCACTTTTAACATCACCCATCTGTCCTCCATTATCCCCTTCAACGATGCACTCCTTAAATTAATACTACATTTTGTTATAAAATTCACGATATTGCTATTTCTTGTCATTCTCTTTTTACAGTTTCCAACTATTATGCTATTTTGTACTATTATTGTAAATGATGATATGATTGTTAACGCACAGTGATACAAGTTCTGTAGTAAAAACAAAAGAAAGAACGGTGATACCAAAACATATAAAATGACGTTAAGAAAATAACAATAGAAAAAAATTGAGAATGTCACTTTCTATACACACTACATTCTTTACTAATAATGAGAATAGTTTACCCAATCAAACCTAAGAAAATTATTAATGCTTATATCACCAATTGAATCTTACAAACTTCACTCGAGTAAAAAAATTAAAAACAAAAAACAATGTAGTTCGAATTAAATAATCCTATATATACACTCACACACACTTTGACACTTCATGTCTCTTCAGACAACAAAGTCGGTCCACCAATTCAAATCTTTTATTTTCTTCTCTCATTCTCAATTATTATTCACTTTCACCTAAATCCCTAAAAATACGAAAGAAACATGCATTCCGTTCCGGTGATTCTCAGTCTCACCGTATTTACAGTGCTCTTAACATCACCGGTGCAAGTCATCGGATGGCGTCCATATCCTCCTAAAACCAACGGCTCCGATCAAATATTCGCCGCTTCAAAGAAATTCGAAGGCTCATCGAATCTCGTTCGCCTCCGTTACCACATGGGCCCAGTCCTCACCAACAACATCACGGTCCATCCAATCTGGTACGGCACGTGGCAAAAATCTCAGAAGAAAATCATCCGTGAGTTCATCAACTCAATCTCAGCCGTCGGATCAAAACACCCTTCCGTCTCCGGTTGGTGGAAAACCGTACAACTATACACTGACCAAACCGGATCTAACATTACCGGTACGGTTCGTCTCGGCGAGGAGAAAAACGATCGGTTTTATTCACACGGTAAATCCTTAACCCGGTTATCGATTCAGTCCGTGATTAAATCCGCCGTCACTTCGAGATCTCGGCCGTTGCCGGTGAATCCCAAAAGCGGTCTCTATCTCCTCCTCACCGCCGATGACGTCTACGTTCAAGATTTCTGCGGCCAGGTTTGCGGATTTCACTACTTCACATTCCCGTCGATTGTTGGATTCACGTTACCGTACGCTTGGGTCGGAAACTCGGCGAAGCTTTGTCCCGGAGTTTGTGCGTATCCCTTCGCTGTACCAGCGTTTATTCCGGGGATTAAACCGGTGAAATCGCCGAACGGTGACGTCGGGGTAGATGGGATGATAAGTGTGATTGCTCACGAGATTGCTGAGCTGGCGACGAATCCATTGGTTAACGCTTGGTACGCAGGACCCGACCCGGTTGCTCCGGTGGAGATAGCGGATCTTTGCGAGGGTATTTATGGAACGGGAGGTGGTGGTTCGTACACAGGACAGATGTTGAACGACGATCGTGGTGCCACGTATAATGTTAACGGAATCCGACGGCGGTATTTGATCCAGTGGTTGTGGAACCACGAAATTAGTTACTGTACCGGACCCAATAAGCTTGATTAATGAATGGTTTGTTTTGCGTTTCTATTTTGTATTTCGGGAAGGGTAATTCTGTCTTTTTGGATTTGAGCTCGATAAGGAGGGAAGAAGTGGATGATGATCTTAAGAAAGGGGGTTTGTGTGGGAGAAAATTGTCGAGGTGTCAATGCATAATTAAATTAGTTAATGATGATGATAGTTTAAGTTTGTTGATTATGCGAAATATGTCACTTATGTTATCATGTTAGTACTTACATATAATGCGTTTTCTCGTACCTTTCTTGTTGAAACAAAAACAATCTTAACGAAACAAAGGCAATCTTAATTCTTAATGCGAAATATATATTGGCTTCTTTTGTTTGTTTTTGGATATGGGTTATTTTCAAATGTGTCAATATTATAATACTCGATAATGCTATTAATTTTTGCACGAGTTTTAGACAAAACTTATGCGATGATAGTATTGATTGGTTTACCTTTAAGGATAAAGCTAATGGATTATGATGATTGCAATTACAAACATTGATTAAATATCAATGATAAAGTCGGTTAGTGTTTCCTAAAATTATAATCCATACCCCTCTCAAAAGGGAACCGAATGCTCCATCACGAGGATCTCCAACACCGATTGACATGTTTAATTCCAAATCAAGAACCCTATTTTGATAATTAATGTAATTGTGTTTTAGTCATAATATAAAAAAAAAACTATTTTACGTATCACAAAATATGAGACTTGGGGATGTATCATCGAAAGTTATAAAGTGATTAATGTGATATTTATGTGTTTAAGGGTCAAGTATATCCCTAGTACGAATGTATTGGGAGATATTGAAAAGATAGATATTTCTTAAAATATCACATAGGGGAAAAAAAAAGTGTAAAACGAATTCAGAAGACAAAGATGATATAAATCATGAGATATTTTTTTGAGGAGTGTGAGGAGGGTAGGTGAAAGATCCATACCTAACATAATTGTCCTTTTAATGTTTACTTTTTGATGTTATTTGTCATCAGAAATAATTCACCCTGATTCGAGGCAATCAATCTTAGATTTTTTTTTTTCTTTCACTTATGTAATACTTTTTATATTTTTTGTTTTTCACTTAGGCAATCTTGTTTACCTTTTACTTTTGTTGCTTTTACTTGGGTAAACTTTTTTACTTTTTTGTTTGTTTTGTTTTTCACTTAGGCAATCTTTGTAACTCTTGCTCATCTTTTTTTCTTTCTTTCTTTTGTTGTTCCCTCTTTTCACTTAAGGTATCAGAGAGGTCATTTTCATTGAGCATTTAAATGGTACAAAGAAAAACCCATTACAGTTTACAGAGTAGAAGCACCCACAGAATTTACAGAGTGCAAGCACTTCGGAAATTTTTACCAGTAGTGGACAAGTTGTCTGAGACGACCACTGAGTAAAAACGAAAAGAAATTAATCCACATAATGTACGAAAATAGATTAAAAAAAAAGAAGAATAAAAGGTAAAAGAAACGTAATTTTATCAACCATACGAATTCTACAAGTGTTATTCTATTTCTTTATCATACGAGTTCATCTAGTTCACTGTCATAGCTTCTTAAACTATATAGCATATATTTGGATTTTAAAGTTCAAGAAAACATATCTATTTGGATTTTGGAATAACAATCAACATAGCTTTGTGAATCGAAGTATCCAAATTCTAGTTCTGATAATTGTCGCAGTACATATACTTAAGTATATTTGGTTGATACGTGTATTGTTTTAATTCGTCTTTGTGTACATGAATCATGAATGCTTACGTGTGTAGTCAATATTTTGTTGGAGTGACTAACCCTTTTGACCAATTATATTTGCTAAAATGACGTTTCCTAAAAGATAGTTTATAACCTGACCCTTCAGACATTTTTTAATCTAAATTTATGAGTATCTTAATAATCCAAAACTTATTAAAATAAACTAACACTCAAAAATCCAAGAAAAAGAGAGAAGGAAATAGAACAACACATTTAGAATAACATTTTTGGTATAGAGAGAGAGAGAGAGCTCATCATCTTACATTTCTGTAAAGAACAATATAACAATTTTAGAAGAAATGGCAAAAATAAATCATACGTTACATCTGTTAAAGTCTCCTTTATGCTTGCATTAGCATTGAATCTTCCATATATTTCATAAGTATTGATTGATATGTGAATGTGTTAGCTAAGCTTAAGATTGACAATGTTTATCTTGTACTTTTTTTTGTCAACATATATATATATATTTTTTTTTTTGTCAACATAATCTAGTGACTTTAATATTTCTAATAATATACGGAGTACTGGATTCGAACCCCAAACCTGTGTAATGAATGCAGAGGTGACTACCATTATGACATATGATTTCTACTTTTGTCTAACATATCTTGTAGTTAAGAAGCGAAATTAATCAATTGTAGAAACCTATACAAAAACTATTATAATGTAGGCTACAAATGGAGAAAGTGAATTTAACGGTGTAGATATAGTGGATAAAGCGGATTAGACAAAACAAATGTGGATCAAGTAGTACAAATATTGATTAAACAAATCTAGTGCTGTAAAATATATGTTTGAATAGTAAAAACAAAAACAGTTCAATATATTTATTTAAATTTATAATGTATATAGTATTATAAATAATATTAGTGGAAATTATATGACGTAACGGTGGTATCTTTCAAATTCATCACACATATCTGGAGTCCGAATTTAACACCCGCAATGTTAAAAGAAATATTTAAATAATTAAACTAAATTGGCAAAAATATTACATTTATTTATTTTTAAATATTTTAACAATATTATTTACTACTTAATAAACTTAAAATTATATTAACTGAATGCAAAATATAAATGATATAGTATATTCATAATTTATTTAATAATTTCAAATGTAAATTAAAAATTGTAAAATATATTTAAATAATCTATAAAATACAAAATAAATCTTACTTTAAATTTGAGACATTTGTTTATTATTAATTTATGTTATTTTGTGTATTTATTATTTTTTTCAATAAATAAAAGGTGCAATTTTTACATTTTTGAATATTTTTTCTTTTAAAAATGTCAGTGTCCACATATTTCTAGTAAAGTACCCTATATAAGGAGTGTTTCATTTGTTCTGCTTAATTAGTTCTAATAACGACCAAACCAAAAACATGTGATCTGCTTTTTGAAAGTGCGGTATCTGACGGTTCGACTATAATTTTGAAAGATAATCATAAATGAGAAATAAAAACAGTTCATTTAACCGACATAGAGGAAACGCCTAATATACACTCACCATTCACGGATATAGTAGTTTACATACTTCCTAACAAAACAATCTGTTTTTTAATAGTCGGAATCATGTGACATAATAGTGGTTAATTTTGAAATTCATGATACATTTTTGGGGTTCGAACACAATACCCTTCAATGTTTTGAGGATATTAAAACTATTAGACTATGTTAACAAAAAAAAATCTAAAAATCAAATTTTAAAAGTTGGGAGAAAATCAAGCTCTGTTACAAATTAAGGGTCAAAGGGAATGAAGCTGGATGTCAATTACTAAAAGTTAGAGAGAAGGTCACAACTAAAAGTCCACAAGCTTAGACGACACTTTGAAAAGAAGCTACGTAGTAATTACTGGAGTAATAAACAAAACAAAACAAAAGAGACATTTATGAAAATGGAAATGATGAGAAGAGAATCAACATCAAAGCAATGATAACAAATGAGCAAATCAATAGGACGGTGTTTCGTTAGTGGGAGGAAGGGACTTAGCGGCGCCTCCTACAAGGGCCCCAACACTTGACTTTCACCACCAAATTCCGGTGACTCATGATTGTTTTGTGTCAATATTTTACTTATATGCAACCCTAAAAGTAGCTTGTTTTAAGAGAAGAAGAAGACTCGGACTTGGTTACATGGTTAAGTATTCTTTAGTCCGGTCCATTTATCTGATATAGACTCTTGTAGCCAAATGGCTAGTAACGTATTAGCCTTGTCGGCCCCTGATATTTGGTCTACTGCAACAGTCCCTCTAAGGGACTCCCCAGCATCGATTGATGTAGCTAATAATATACTTAGGCGTGAACTTTTCTCTATCTTTATGGCACAAAACATGACATAATTTCATGGCTAAACTTGACTCTTGAATTTATTTAGGTTTAAAATGATAAATGTCACATGACCAACTCTTGCATATACAAATACAATGACTAATGTCAGAGACAGATCAATACACAAACTCTTCGTATTAGAGTTATCCACTCCACTAGCAAACATAATTACCCTAAACCATTTAACACCAATCTCTTACGGGCTTGTTGTATCTCACTTTTGATCCTTGAGTTTCTCATTTTGTATGTACTTTAGAACACCATATGCAGTTGTACCAGCCACAAATAATCCAACCGACGGAGTGAAAACTGGATACACATACTTCACAAACAACTTATCCAGCTCTTCTGGAAGGAAGCCTGCAGAAACGTGAAGAACACAAAAGGAGATAAAATAACTGTGTTATCCCTTCAATACATGTAATTAAGTTCGAAACCTCCTGTGAACTCTGTTCTAAACTATCAAATTCCTCTCACATCACTACTATATTTTATCAAGGTAACACACCACCATCAACGTTTTTCCATTACCAAATGCAAAATTCTGTTCTGTACCCACAAAAGCAACAGTAGAGACCAAGTAATTGTTTACGGTCTTAATGGAACACAAGCAAAACTACAAACAAAAGATTCATGCCTAAACTCATACAAAAATCACCTGATTAAAAGGGATAATAGAACAAGATAACAACAGGAGAAGGGACAAGCTTGGCTATAGAATCGGTAGTCTAATAAAATACACTTAAAGAAATTCACGAGACAAGCTTGTCAATTTCAGACGAAAGTAAATTCACTCTTGTAATGATTTCTTGCAAGACTAATACTAACGACTGTTCTCGCCTAACATTGAAATAATCTTGTAATGATTACCTGAAGCAGCTAGAATAATCCCTTCGATGAGGATGACGCCACCAAGCCCAAGCCATGTAAGAAGAAACGCATTCTCGTTCCGTCTCAGCTCCTCTGCCTTTGCCGCTCCTTCTTCGCTGATGAACACCGGTTTCTCCACAGGAGGACGCCGAATCACCTCTCTCTTACCTTTCCCTTTCTTAGCCGGAGAAGACAAAGGTGAGGAAGAAGCCGGCGGTGACCCGAATCCTATCCCAGAGGAGCTCGATTTCCTGGGTTGAACCGGATCCTCTGTTGTCTCGGTTTCGATTTGGGAATTCTGACATTTGATTGCGAATCTGGGTTTTCTGCTCGCGAAGAGATGACGATGAAGATGATAGGGTCTCGTGGAGAAGGAATACGAACAGTTGATTTGTAGCGCCATTTTTTTTTTGCGGTCGGATAATAATTATTCCGTCATGGATGATATTGTTTCTTCTTCAGCTTAGCTATAATACGGCGTAGCTTTCACATAAACTCGTTCAATTTCACACTGCTCGCTGTTTCCTTAAAACTACATTCAACTACATTCCGTTTTGAAGTATGAAAGAAAAACTACACGTCAATTCAAGGTAGCGTAATGTTGTAATGGTGGTTCAGCTCAAATTCGGTTCGGTTTTTCCTTATCAGTATGAAGTAACTGATGTCAGAAGAAAGAAAGAATCAACCAATTTTTTAAGTCGTTTCGATTCCGATTCGGTTACTCCTTTATAAATGGTTCGGCCTTGGATTTTAAATTCTTTTTTTTTGGATAACCAAATCAAATTTTCTATTTCGGGTTAGATTTTGTTCGTTTGGTTCGGAACGGTTTAGCTGAATTGAATTTATAAAAGTCGAAAAGGTAGAGAAACACACTCGCTAGAGAGATCAAATGAAAAAAAAGTATTTGAGTACTTTAGTTTTGTAACAACCAAATTTTCCACCATTATAATTTATAAATTAATCTACAAAATCGCCTGTGCTTAATGCTATTATGTTGCACCTTAATGAATTTATAGTCTCAGCTCATTTAAAAGGCATGCGGTTGCAGGGATTATGCCTTCACCATGAACACTAATGATCTCTTTGCCTGCAAGATCCTTGAGCAGCTCAGCTGGATCTTTAGCTCCTCCATGTTTGAAAAACTTCTCTCTGAGCAATGTTCCTGTGCTCAACGAAAGCGGATCCTCTTCACATATTGATTGCCATATCGTCGACGCAAAGCACTTGGCGTATATGTAGCTATAGTAACCTGCGCATAGACACCAGAGTTAAGAATCATCCGCCAAAAAAGAAAAAACATTTGCATGTATTAACATAGAGAGATGTATATATATACCTGCTCCATAGTTAAGTAGGTGACTGAACCGGATATGCCAATGTGTCCCTTCAACATGGTTCCAGCTCGTGTGTTCCCGTTTCAGTTCAGCCACGAGTTGACTCACGTCTCTTGCTGTCTCCGGTTGTTCTCCGAATAGCATTTGGTCTATCAATGCATAGAAAACCTAGCAGAATCCCAAACAGAAACTGACGTTGATATCTCTCTAACTGTTATTTTGTTTTCTGCATTTGAGTATATTTTCAGAGTTTTATCAGTTAAATAAACCTGGCGTTGCATTTCAGTTGCTGCAAACATGTTCCTCGCACCTTGTAATGAGTTCACCAACTTCTCGGGTATTGTCTCACCAGTTGAGTAATGCCGGGCAAATTTCTTCAGGAGGCGATAGTCCCATGCGTAGTACCTGAGGAACGCATGAGCACATTCATTATGTACCACACTACCACTAGAAGGTTTTACAAAACACAGAAATTTACTCACTCAAACAGATTTGAAGGCATTTCCGCCAAGTCAAGAGCCACCCGGGTACCAGAAAAATGCTGGTAATCCTGCAACATACAGAACACAGTGCTATCAGCAAAGCAAGAACGAAATTTTAGGGGGGGGGGATCGTAATTAGCTTCCTGTATCAATAGTTCTTGTGCAACACCGTTCGTGAGAGCAGAGAATGTAGAGCATGGCCAAATTCGTGGAACAAAACTTCAACTTCAGAGTGATTAAGCTTCACGACTGACGAATCACGACCTCGCGAAAAATTGCAAACAAGAGCCAAAACCTGCAGTAGGATCAGATCAACACGCATTTTTCATATTTAGCCATACATTTAAAGTAATGAAATGAAATTTGATCAAACATACAGGAAGTTGGTATTCTCTCTCAGAAATCTTGCGTCCTCCTTTGATTGCAAAGCTAGCACATCCAGGGTACTTGCCTTTCCTTGAGTACAAGTCAAGGTAAATATACCCGAGATCACCCTGAAAGAGACAGTGTCATGATTTCTGAGAATGAAGGAACAAAGATGGCCATGTTCAAAGAACTTTATTATATTTACATCTGCAAGATGTATACAAGAATCAACTTAGTTTTGTAAACAAACATGCCTCGTTCGGGTGATGAAGAGACATTTTAATCACATCTGGGTGCCAGGATTCGCCTGGGGCCAGAGGAACGGTGTGAAATGTTGCACCAAATAATGATTCAACAAGCACTTTTAGGCCTTCAATACACTGAGGCAGAGAAAAATATGATGCTACAACCTGTACAAGAAGAATATTCCAACGGAGCATGAGAAGACAAATCTTTGCAACAGTCTCTCTAGAGGGAGAAAATGATTCCAAAAAGTCCCAAACAGCTAAAAAAGAAGATCCACTGCACGTAACTAAACAGAAAGTAAATAGCAAAAACGAATCTTACAGCAGTGTCCACATCATTGACGGAGGATTTCATCATTGAAGTATAGTAAGTTTCATCCCATGGCTCTAACTCAGCAGATTTATCACCACATTTCTCTCTTTTAAAGTCTCTAATGGCAATGTATTCCTACGGAGATGAACACTGATTATTAGAGCCATTACAATAAAATCACAAAAATATCAGATTTTGTAGATATAGTGTGAAGGTCAGCTTACTTCGTCCGCCTTTGGTTTGACTGTCTTGCTCAGTTCTTGTAGGAACGATGTCACAACCTTTGGTGATTTTGCTAGGTTTGGCTCGACCATGAAGTCAGCGTAAGAATTACACCCCATCATCTGAGAGCAACAATAAATAAAAAAATATTACAATAAGTAAAAGCAATCTTTTAGCACCATTAATGAAAATACTATGGAGCAATCATAAGTGAATATGCACTAACCTGGGCAAGCTCATGGCGTGAAGCAATAAGCTTCTCAAGAACACCGTGATTTGCGTGAGGAACAGAGTTCCCTTGAATATACACCATTTTTCTAACCTGAAAATAAAAGTATTAAATTACAATTGTCAGCCGAAAAATTGATGCATGTGCTGCATAATTAATGCAACTTCAAAGCACAGTTTCCCCATTTCCCATTTCTATCGCTGAGGTTGGGGAGAACTAGAACAAAATGGGTAAAGTAGCCACCTCTTCGTCTGATGTCCATTGCAAAATGGAAGAAAGGGTTCGTGGATCAGTAGGTATTCGAAATCCCTTCTGTTTCGGGCTATGCACTGATCTTTTGGACCCTCTGAGACCCCCTGCAGTGGACCTGTAGATAGGGCTGAGAAGATGATGCAGGTGTCGAGGGATGCGTGATACTGGAAATATATCAACATGTCCTGGATCATCAGCAATGTTTTCGCTGAACCTTAATACAGATCATAAAAAATTTAGCACTAACAGCACAAAGCACCATTATAATTTCAGACTTTCAATAGAATCGATGCTTGTGTATTCATGGGGTACTCACTCACTGCATAGCTGAAAAATGTTGGTTGTTAAGCTATTCACTTTATCTAGCTTCTCTGCAAAAAATAAAAGGAAAGAAATAAAAAAGGCATTCAACATCAAGTACAACAGCCACATCATGAAAGTTTAAAAATTAACCGCAATTTAGAAAACAAACCAGGGTCTAGATGAATGCCACCCCGTTCAAAGTCCATTCGGAGGTGATGCGCGGTCCTACTTGCTTCTTCTGTAAGCAACTTGGAATCTTGCTCTGCTTTTTTCACCGCAGCATACAGAGTATGATTTGTATTAAGATGCTGCAAATCAACAACCCAAGTAAATCAATTAATCAAGTCACTGGAATAAGGTAAGAGATTCCCAAGAACAAACATGGACTCACATCTAAACAAGAAAAATGGTTAAAGATGACAAACGGTAAGTTTAATTATCATGTCTTGATTCTAGGCATTTCAAGATTCAAATGCGTAAATTGAAGAAAGAAGAATCGAAGTTGAGCAAATCCTTGGTCACCTCACATGTAGATAGTCATTCATTTCCATTGCTGCTTTATGAGCTGCCTCAACAAATTCCCTATTATATATAAATGGAACAAAAGCAAACCGATTTAAGCAAAAATCAATAGAACATAATAAACCAAGTACTGAAGCTCAGAACTAGAGATCATAAAGACCTGTCAGGATGGGTTTGTCGACAGAGTTCAGCAGAGTCAACAACAGAACAAACCTACAACATTCAGAACATAACAAATCACTACAAGCAACATGAGGGCTCGTAACCAGAACAGTAACAACATAACTGGAGCAAGAACCTACCGTGTCTGAAATCTCATCCATGGCTTTAATAATCTCTGGAGAAGAAGGCATTCCTGATATGTAGCTAACTAACTCCCGAGACCTGAGAGAAATGATTCCAGAAACTTTCTTTAATAACCAAATAACCTCACAACACAAGCACGATAACTCTCTTCCATAACATATAAAGCTCTCTAGTGAAGAGAGGGACATCATGATTCATGATAGGACTGATCTATACAACACCATCCGATCAATTTCAATGGCTATAATGCTATTGCAATCAGTGACAAAGAGAACTCACTTCCACTTTAAAAAAGCGTAAGTAATTTAAAGCGAACACCAAATCGGTTCATAACAATCCAAATATCTTACAGAACAAACACAGGCTGATTCGGAGACAATCTTTGCGGTAAAAATCAAACCTTTCAATGGCATCAGCGACGAAACGCTGAAATCCTTTGGCCGTCTTAAGATGATCGAAGCCGTAGAGACCGGTGGCGTCTCCAGCCTCTCCGCTCCTGAAGTTTCGGACCAACCATGGGGTCGAATTGATATGCGGTCGAAATCGTGACGTCAGCTTCCACATTCTCTGGTACTTTCTGGCGGCTTGCGACGGAGGGCTTGAGGTTTTGGTAGGGGACAAAATCTCTGTGGTACCGTGAAAAACGTGCTGTTTTGAGATTATATAAAACGGCATGGTGTTTAGAACGTGAATTGAAAAACCACAGAGTCCACACCACACTGAAAGAGACCCGGTTCGACTTCGAGCGTCGTGGACTCGTAGTGTATAATTTGGGACCAATGATACCGAGGTTTTCTTGGATGTGATCATCCAGGAAATGATTTCGTTCGCCGTCCAAAAAAGGGTCAAGAAAACGGTTCTTGATTTGGCAGAGCCGGATTGGGAATACTATGGTGATGTATTCAAAGTCTTCTAGGCTTGACAGTGTAAGGATCGAAGGCTGTTGGGATCTTCATTGGGAATATGCGTGAATTTGCCGTCGAAATCTTCAGGTACTTAGGAGATATTCTCAACCTAGAATTCGAGAGAATGAATACGGTCATAAAAGAAGTTTACTTGGATTTTTGTGGGTTCATAATGAAGATGATGAATGGACGGATATAATCTTAGGAGTCACAACTCTCTGTGACAACCTTAATTATCTTCCATCTTCGACGACCCTTACCATTTCACCCTATGTATTTCAGGTATGTACAAGTCTAAGAGTTACATTACATTCAGTATAGGTTCATTTTTCATGGTTCTTGATTTTTTTTTTTTAATTCTTCCCTATGTGGTAGTCAGAGAAAGTGTGTCGAAAATGTAAACAGATTAGCTATTAATAGTTTTTGAAATTTATTAGGGTTCATACTTTTTTAAGATAATTTGTTATTTGCGGTATGATACTAACAGTGTGACCTGCTATCCCCTAAAAGTATTACGTTAATTGGGGTATATATTGAATGAACATGTGTTTTATTTTGTTTTTCCTTACATAAGATGATTCAAATTGATTAAAATCAGCCATATGGCTAAAACCCTAGTAACCTTTGTAAGAATATATTTTATATGATTTATTTGGCTCTCAATTTAATATAACGATCAAGTTCATGTTAATGTTATGGACTCTAGCTAATATAAAAGATGACACCATGTTGGATTGGTTTCGGTTAAAAAACTAGAATCTTTGTGTGTTGATAACCCTCCTTTATCTTATAAAATATAAATGTTCATATATTATAGTTATATATATACATATGTGTTAGATTATTTACATGATATTTATATTAATTACTCGAAAAGACAAGATACATAAATGTGTTGGTTATATAAAAGTGGACGAACACCACTTGTTTATTGTTGGGTGAAACATCACAACTGTTAAAACATAGAAATAGTAATGCCCCGAAAGATAATCATCACATTCATGAAAAATATAGCCACCCTTAATGAAAGATAAAGGAAGAATATTTTGTGATCGTCTTCATAAAAAATCACATAAAGGAATAGGTCAAAGGCAAGAGAAATCAGTTTATGAATTAATTTTATATTAAATCTAAAATAGTTCTTTTCGAAAAAAAATTGGGGTTGAATTAAATCAAATCTAATTTTTTCTTGGGAAAGATTCATGAATGAAATCATAAAAGTAATGTACATTTTGGTATCACCGCCATCCTAGATTTTTTTAGTTCAACCTTGAGATTGACAACATTGTTTTTACAGAGTGAACACAAAAAAGTTTATATTAACAGAACCTTTGAAACTTTTTCAAAAAACTTGGTGGTGATTGATAAGCTTCATATGGTATATTATACACTAATCAATTTGGATTAACCAATCATTAGTTAGGATATAAAATTTAGATTTTATGATTTCAGTTTAAGGTTTAGGGTCTAGGATTAACAAATCAAAATTTATATTAATATATAACAGTTTCAAAACTTTAGAAAAGTTTCACAAAATTCTTTATGGTAACAAATAAGTTTTAAACCCTAAACGGTACACTCATTAATTTTTGAGTTTACCAATCCTTATCTAAGATTTAGAATTTAGATTTTAGGGTTTAAGTTTAGAACTTAGGATTTAGGACTTAGGATTAACAAATAAAAATTTCTAAAAATATATAAACGTTTCTCAAACCTTGGAAATATTTTAAAAAGTTTGTATGGTAATGTTAATATTATTATTAAAATTTTGTCGAAAATTTTTGTAGAAAATTTGTAATATTTGCAAGTATAGTAATATTAATATTATGGTCTTAAACTTATTCATTGCAATCAATAAATTTTGAAATATTTCTATAGTTTTAGAAACATTTATATGTCAATTTATATTTAATTTGTTAATCCCGTAAAATCATCTTCATTTTTAGACTTGTTGATTTTTTTCCATATGTATCCTTTAAATAAAAAAATCTACTCTAATTGCAGTATTCCAAAACTTAGATCTTCATTTTAAACATTATTGACCAAAAATCATAAATAAATCATGAACAAGATAAATCATTATGAAATGGTGACATAAATCGTTCATAAACAAATTCAATTCAAAATGTTACACTCGAGATATTATAATTCCATCAAAGCGTCAGCGTCTATGGTAACGTCAAATTAAATCCACGAATATTTTTGGGAGTGTAGCCGAATTGTCAAAGGATATAATCGATAAAAAAAAAAATACTTAGCTAACACCATTATCGTGAACGTTAATTAAGCAAATATTTTTTCCTTTGACTTGCATATTTCTCTCTATGCAATCCAAATTTTCCATTTCTTATTGCAAGCATTCCACCTCGAGAAATTCTGAGGTAATTAAAAAAGAGAGAAAATGCTATATATATAAATAAGAATTTGGCTTAATTAAATTAGTTCTAACATCTTACGATATAATATGGTAAGTACAAGAAATTTGTCATATCAATTTTGACTTGAAGAAAACAAAAAGAATTAAAGAAACATGTACATGCAAGGAGTCGTAATAATTCATTAACAATAATCTTATTTTATTTCAATCGTTAGCTAGTAACTTAGATTAGTAATAAGCGCCAAAGTATTACTAGTCGTCGTCGCAAGTTCCTCAACAACCTTCATCACCTTCTTCTTTGTTTCTTTATTCACTTTCACATCTTCGAATCCGTCCGTACAAGTCCCTTCATCGGTCAACGCCGAGCTCACTTAACTCCTAACGTTCGTTATATGCTCAGCCATAGAGTCACCATCTCTCAGATTCTTCATCTCTGTGATCGCTTGCTTGAGCTCAACAATTGTGTCCTTGAGGATAAGCTTCTCCGATAACATTTTATCCTTTCGTCCGGCCGCAGAATTCCTTGAATTTCTGAGAAGCTTAGATACGACGGAAGTCGCTTCTTTTGCTTGATCGGGTCGGATTTGATGGTGGAAGAGTAGGAGGATAAGGACTTGTAGCATTTGTCAGGGTATGTTGTCGAATTGCATGCGGTTTTCACGAACATTTTGTGGTTTTGGGAGTAAAACGAAGACGAGCGTGAAAGAGTAGAGAAATTTTGACATATCTTGATGGTGATAAATTCCATTTGTTTTGTATTTTCTTTTAGGGTTTATCTTTTGTGTGTGAACAAATTTTAGGGAAGAATTGTGAAATTATGTTGTATCTTATGTGTATTATATATGTACAACACACATGCACATTTAGTTTTCGGAATGAATAAAGGAACTGAATAGATCTCTTTGTTTTCATAATCCAGAATATGGATAATTATCTTATCTCGATCTGTCATTATTGTTTCTTTATACAACAGCAAATTCATATAATGTATATGAATATGTACGTCTATACATAGCTTATTTTTAAAAAGGAATAGTCAGGAAATCGTAAAAATATATCATGGTCAACACTCTACTATTCGAATTAGATACTCCAAAATATATGTAACAGTAAAGATGATTCCGTTATGTTTATGTTTTTATTTGCTATGGTTAATTAGTGTGTACTCAACTGGCAATTAATATGATTATAGGCTCAATGTTTGTTTTCCTTTGTATATGTGTTTCAAGATCCACTTGTATTCATTGAATGCTAGGGCTAATTAATACTCCTCTAGTTTTAAGCTATGTGATAGTCGAAATTAAGTGGCTCAATAGTGGTCTCTGAAATTAAAGAAAATATTAAAACCAGTATGATATTTAATAATTATAATGAATGCCGATATATTACAAAGTGGTTATATCACCATTTAAATTATGCTATAAACTGTTCGAATCATATTTTAGTCATGACCGTTTTAAACCATATGCATGTCATATGCAAAATTTTAACTAAAAGTAAACTAATGTGTTAAAAAATTATAAAGCATTAATCATATGCATACTATATATATATATATATATATATATATATATATATATTTGTTTCAATGGAGAGTTTGTTCGTATACTTTAATTGGTGATTGTTTTAGAAACCATACTTATGATTGTTTTAGCAACCATAATTGTTTTAGCATTAATTGAAAAACAACCATACATTAAAGTTACTATTAGCAACTATCTACCATTGGTTCCACGAGAATAAAATATTACCCGCAATAATGCATAGTACGAATAGAGAAGTAAATGTATTAACGAGTATAAGAAGTCTTAAATTTTCTGTAAATAAGCTTAGATCAACATAATTACAAACAAGTTAAATCCGGTATTTAAGCCTAAGTAAATGTGAGGTACGTGGCACGTGATGTGATGAACATGGATTAGATCTCCTCTTTTGGAGGAATAACTCGATCCTCGAATTATTCAATAAAAATTATTTGCAAATTGATCTGACATGCAGTTCCGATACATATATAACTGTTGTATTAGTTGGCATTTCACAAATAAAAGGTTTAATCATTTGAAATGGTGTACATCAATAGTTTTAACTAAAGTGTTTTAAAATAGTTTCTTTTGCTGCTAAAAACCAAAAAAAAAAAACAAAAAAATGGGATTCCTAACTTCAAGATCAACGTTTTTCATTTTAATAAAAGAAAAAATCTAATAAATTTGGAATATGAAAATCCAATACCAGATATGTATATGCATTTTCTAATTTGTTTGAAATATTAACATCTGAAATAAGTTAAAACGTAGAGTAGCATGCAAGAGAATGGTTATGATACTAATCAACTTATACACAATAATAGTATTTTTTTAGCTTGTCGCAATGATATTCACATAATAACCGAAGAACATGTGATTAGTACGGCTTCCAAGATTATCATCGAAAAAGAGAATAATCATATTTGAAGAATAATGTTAGAAAACAAAAGAATCATATATGAAGAGTATTGAAGAAAACGTACATCATTGAAATGGAATGAACTGAGAATAGAACATTAACATGGGCCACTTGGAGTTCTTAGCTGGGAAACAACATGACCATGAGTCTCGTACAAAACTCGCCCATTTTTCTTTAATTATAACAATATGTATTGTGGTCGTCTTAGACTAGTTTATATTGCTTCGCGTAGGTACTGGATAAACCCTTTTTTTTGTTTGTTACATCTAAATTCCACTAAACTACCAAAGTGGAATACAAAACATCCAACTACAAATTATTGCATAAACTGCTATATGTGCCATCTATTGAAAACGAAATACTAAAGAATAGTTGAAACGTTGCTCCTTTTCGAGATGAGTCTTACACGCTAACAAAACATTACATGCTATTATTTTCTTTCTTCTTTGTTCGTTTCTCTCAAGTAAGATATGTATGCATGATTGACATTGTTCTTTTAACTTTCTAAATCGTACTAGAAAATATATCCGTTACATATTTTGGATTGTTGATACCATATCAATTAGTCTATATATAACTCGTGTCCTTGATAGTGATGTAGACTTTATAGTATTTCCTCTTTGATTCTTTATAATTTTGCCTCGACGATCCACTTTCGAACTACACGATGCAGAAAGTAGTCCGAAAAATAAAATTAATTCATGTTGGAGATTCAAATTCCAATTTGCATAAACTTTGTTGTTTTAACTGCTTTTCTGTCCTTTTTTGGGTGGTATTGGTCTCTATCTCATAAAATAATATCTTAATTTATTTGATATAATTATATTTATATTTTCTGCATTTACTACATAAATTTATAACTATACAGTTTCTTTTTCATTTGCAATTTAACATAAATGACTTTGGTATGCACACAATCTTTTAAATATTTTTTCAATATTAAATCTTTATTTTTATTTGCAATATATAATATATTTTTTTTGTATAAAAAGCACATCATTGTGTTAGCAATTTATAAAAAAATTCACTTTTGACATAATAATTATTAAAAGTTAAAACAAAATTATATTACTAAATATCGTTTTAAGTTTCCAAAACCGTGAGCACGGCATTGTTAAGTGATGAGATTAATCATAAACTACTTTAATTTTTTTTTTTTTTGTAAAGAAAAAACTATTTCGTAAAAGATGATTGACTTCAGGAAGAGGAACACATAACCAATTTAGTCTCTCAATGATAGGAGTATATAGCAAGAAGAAGAAGTGGTAATTAATTACAAGAAACAGAATGAAGGAAGCTAACGACGTGGAAGATAAAGAAGGTTAAAACGGTTATTCGGTAATAATCATTACTTACAACAGGTCTCGGGACAAGTTTATGATCAAATGCAACTGTACAAAATTAGTATTAGACATTAAAAACATGTGCCACTCACGTGCTCAAGGTAAATAACAATTAACAACAACGTACTTGTTTACTGACTTTTCAGTTTTGGACCTCTTATTTTTAAATAAGATTTCTAAATCCTCTTACTGTTTCTAAAATATTCTTTGTGAACTCTACACCTATTTATTTTCATCATTTACTCTTAATTCTTTATTTCATATATTTAAATAAAATAATATTTTTAAAATATTTTTTTTTCTTTTCATTAAATAAATATAATATTCATAATGAGACCCATAAAACTTTTTTTTTTCTTCTCTTCTTTGCTAACATGAACCACCTACATTTTCAACAATTTTTTTCCATTTTTTTTCTCTTCATTAAACAATCTCACAAAATTGACAAAAAAACAATCTCACAGGATTTATGCTTTGGTCTGCACTCGTCCGTCAAAAAGCTTTTATTCGTTGTCCGCCGTTGAAAACTCGTTTACGTCATTAAAATAGAATTTCAAGGTGGTTCTATTTCAGTTTGGCGTTTGAAGATGATTAAAGCGACATTTGAGCTCCGGTTCTATATTTCAGTTAATGTGCATAATCTAAATGTTCGTTTCTGGGGTATAGTGACATGAATGGTGAAATGTAGCTGAATTTTTTATATCACAGAAAAAATATATTTGCATATTAAAAATATAACTGTGTACAATTAAGCAAATATGTAATGTTGGATTTTATTATTTTCTGGGTATAATGAATAAAAAGCAACATATTCTAGTAGACTTTGATTATACGAGACATTATATAAGGAATGAAGTTGATGTTGTATGAATTTCTAGAGAAGATGTTTATAATCCTCTTGTGATTAAAAAATCAAGTCAGGATGTCACTTATAGACTGTTGGTTAAGATACATATCAGTTCCTTATATGTCTTATTGGCTTATTACATGACGATATATCCATTCTCATATGTGTAAGTGGACAGTTCTTGACCAAGTAATAAAGTTTCCTTTAGTTGGAGAACATTGGTGAAGGAGAAGAAGTTTTTCCATTGGAGGTTTGTATTCTTGGTTTAAGTCTAGTAGCCAAATGGAGTGTAGCAGTGACACTATGTATTAAGAATTAAACTCGGTATTACTCATACGTATCAAGAATACAACTGAATATTACTCGTATAACTATATATTAAGAATACAACTGAATATTACTGATACAACTATGTTTAGAGTTTGTGGTTTCAGGATTTAGGGTCTAAACTCATATATATAGGTTACTAGAACCAATTTTGTTGAAATAATTATTATATATAATGGGAAATGGTTAAGGTTTATGATTTAGAGTTTAGAGTTTATAGTTTAGGGTTTTGTGTTTTGGGTTTATGTTTATAAAAATTCTGATATAACTGAAAAAACCTGAAAGTAGCAATTATACAACTATGTGTAATCTGATAACTGAGTATCATTTGTATAACTATGTATTAGAAAATACAACTGTGTATTACTGGTACAACATTGTAGGGTTTAAGGTTTAAGGTTTAGGGTTTAGGCATTAGGGTTTGGGTTAAAAGTTTGGGTTTTATGGGTTATGATCATGTATTTAGGATATTAAAATCAGCGTTTACCTTATTAATTATGATATCCAATTATTAATCTAGAAAAAGTGAAAATAACATGTTTTGATCTTACAAATCCTAAACATATACGTGTGTTGTTAACTTGTTTGATCATTAGTATGCGAATTACTAAAAATTTGTAATTTTGAAAATCTATTATTATGAGAGTTTTTTAATCCTAATTTAGTAATATAATGTAGTTTACAACTCAGAAAATTGACTATAAATATCGATATAACTGAAAAACCATAAAATGGCATTTATATAACTACATGTTATTCATACTACTATGTACAACTATAGTGTGAACGCTTCTAGTGTGAACAAGTGTGAACGCATAATTTTTTTTTATTAAACAGTAGTGTGAACGCGCGGGAGAACGCATGTGATTTAGCACCAGTCATACTCAGTTGTATTCGTACCACTCAGTTGTATTCTCAAAACGCAGTTATATTCAGCCGTACTCAGTTGTATTCGTACAAATATGAACGCATTTAGTTTAATAATATTTTAATACATACACAAAATTCTGCAAACATCAATATGAAACCAGAAAAAAAATCAAAAGTACATTAAAAGTGTTCATCAAAAGTACATCAAAAGTACATGAAGACATAAAGACACAAAAATGTTCATTATAAATACATTAAAAGCTTGTCTATCATTTATTATGACAATCTCAGTCAATTTTCTAAAATTTGTACACTTTGATGTTAGCTTGCAGATTTTAACATACTCAGTGGTTTTAAAGAATAAAGGTCACGGTGCAAATGACTCAGTATCCTGCAATGCATGCAATCCAAACACATTTTTTTGTTAGTACATTAAAAGTGTTCATCAAAAGTACATTAATATGAAGCCAGAAAAAAACATCAATATCAATATGAAGCCAGAAAAAAAATCAAAAGTACATTAAAAGTGTTCATCAAAAGTACATGAACACATAAAGACACAAAAATGTTCATTATAAATACATTAAAAGCTTGTCTATCCTTTATTATGACAATCTCAGTAAATTTTCTAAAATTTGTACACTTTGATGTTAGCTTGCAGATTTTAACATACTCAGTGATTTTAAAGAATAAAGGTCACGGTGCAAATGACTCAGTATCCTGCAATGCATGCAATCCAAACACATTTTTTTGTTAGTAGTTATATCAATTGATATTCGGTTATACAATAACGTGTAGTAGTATTGATTGATACTTAGTTGTACAGTAACATGTAATTATATCTATTGATACTCAATTGTATCATAATATGTAATTATATTTATTAATACTTAGTTGTAATGATACTAATGGTTAATTAATACTCATCTATACACAACCACATAGTTTTCTCTAACATTTAATTCATATTTCCTTCAAATCAACTATTAATCAACCACTACTATATGATCATTGAGCATGTGGCTATTAAGGATGTCATCATTGTTGGAGATGCCACAATTGTTGGAGATTCTGCCAATGTTAGAGATGGAAGATTTGGAAGAAATAGAGGATTTGGAGGAAATGAAGGACTTTAAGAAGATAGAAGAAGAGATGTTCATCTATATTATCTAATATAAATATAATTTAATTATAATCTAAATAATTTAATTTAATTATATTTTATATAGATAATTATAAATATAATTATAAGCAATTATAATTTAAAAATTGATTATCTAAATTATTAACCAATTTAGTTTATAAATATTTATATGTTCGTAATACTTGTAATAAAACATACTAGTTCAATTGGTTAATTCTTAACTCTCTGGACTCAAGTGTAACATGTTCAACTCTTCTATTTGCTAAATTTAATAATTCTACATGATATATATTAAATATGTGATGAATACATAAAAAATCGATTTGGTCAAGTGGTTCAAGTTGTTGGTTTTCTTATATGAAACTCTAGTTCGAGTGAACCCATGTGCATTTTTAGTAAAAAGAATTGTGGACCCCACTAATTTAAAAAAGAAGGAATTTCACAAGGAAGAGGAAGAGGAGATTTGTGGGCTCTACCACTAACTTTTTTTTAAAATTTATTAGTTTGACCCGGTTTGAATTTGGATCATCTTAGGTTACCCAATGGATCATGATATGGATCGTAAATAAATTTAAGTTATTGGTTTTTTGATAATTATATAAATTTTAACTATAAAAAAATTCAAAAATAAAATAAAAAATGGAAAGAATGTTTGAGAAACACTTTTACTTTTTTACCAGAGTAATAGAAATAGATCCCTTGGAAATAAGATAAATAACAGATTAACTCGAAATGCGAACCCTGTTTTCATGTTATTGTTTTTTTTTTCTTTTCCTTTTCCCTCTACAAATAGAAATGATAAGCAAGGAAATTTGAATTTGTAATCACAAAAAATATGGGGAATTAAAGAATGAAATGTTAAAGTTTTAAGGGAAAAAAGGAAAAACAGAGTTTTTGAGGTTGTTTGACGTGACAATAGTGCCGGTCCAATGATTTTTGATGTCCCAAGCGAATTTTTTTTATGCCTTCATATTTTTATAATATTATAAATAAAATAAAAATTGTTATAAAAAATAGTTATTTCAAAAAATCTAGTTTCATAAAAGATCTATTACAAAAATATAGTACTAGAATATAGTCTTTCTTGCATTTTTTTGCTGCAAAATCATTCATCAAACTCACATAATTGAGATTTTTAACCATATTTGTCTAGATCGATAGCAAAGCCAACCTATTTGATCTCTCTTGTGACATGGTAGATCACAAATAATTCTTTACAAATTTTAGTTTTGAAAAACTTCTTTTTGCGGTAGCAACCGAAAAAAATATCATGAAACACAAATAATCAGAAAACTAACATATAATACAAAAGCTTTGATTATTCTTAAAATTTTGTTTGTTTAATCAAATAGCACAGAATAATAAATTTTAATCTGATAAAAGAAAGCTTAAGAAATCGAGAGAAAGAGACAAACTAATGAATAAGGATATTGACAGAAAATAATATGTATTTGTCGAGATGAAATAACTATAGAAGAAAAAGAATTTTTTTATATTTTATATATATATATATTGTATAAGTAATAAGACAAAAGAAAGAGGAAAAAATAAGAAAATATGAAAAAGGAAAAAAAGTGAAGAATAGTGACAAAAAAAAAATGAAAGGGTGAGAGTTGCCAATTTGGATATTCTAATCAGTTTTATTGGCTTATTTAAAATTTGAAATAACACAAATGGAAATGGATATAATTCATTAAAAATAGTTTGATTTTTTAATGCCCCTAAATATAATTTTTTTTGTGATGCCCTAAACCCAAGTTTGGATTGCTTGGGCCCCTGCGTGGCAAACAAGATAAGTTAGAGCTAAAGTTTACTAATTATGTGTGATTCTTTATTTTTTTCATTAACATCCGAAGTCATACATAAAAATATACCAGAGAATAATAACAAAGTTGTGTTGTTCGTTTCTTAAAAAGCCAGAAGCAAAGAAAGGAAACTGTTAAGCCAAAAAAAAGAGAGAGGAAACTGATTCTTTTTACATACGATTCAAGCATAAACAAAGAAAAAAGAATAAAAATGAAATGATTCATCTCAAAGGCGAAACAACTTATAGAACAAGACCGGTTTGTATGAAGCAAGGGCTTGTCCAATCGCCAGTCCAAACAACACTCCGGGTCCACAGCCTATTGCGGCTGCTTTCCAGTTCAAAATTTGTTCTTTCTTTGGCAGTTCTAACTCTTGTGTCTGTGGTGTTGATGATGCTCCATTCTCCCTGATGCAACTCTCTTGAAGAGGAAGACCACAAAGATTATGATTCCCTTCAAAAGAGGATTTATGTTGCCCTACAATCTGTGTACTCTGTGGTATTTCGCCTGTGAGTCTGTTATGTGACATGTTAACATATCCCAAGAACGTGAGGGCTCTTAGCTCTTGAGGAATTCTTCCAGAAATTTGGTTTCGAGATAGGTCTAATGACTCGAGTTGTGTGAGGTTGGCCAAAGACGATGGAATATGACCTGTGAAACTGTTGTTAGATAAGTCCAACACCATCAACGACTTCAAGAAACCTATGGATTCTGGAATCTGTCCTCCAAAACTATTTCCTGAAAAATCAATTGCTGTGTATGTGTCTGGGATCTTTTCCAACTCCATCTTTCGTCCTTTGTTTCTCAGATAAATGGAAGGATAATACTCCGGTGTATACGTAGAGTGTTGTTCTCCAGTGTACTTTAGCCAGGGGTAATCAACTCGAGGGATATTAAGCAAAGCTGAACTCAAGTTCGCAAAGTAATTTGGTCTCAAAGTCCCATTAAATTTGTTATGGGATATGTCAATCATCTGCAGTGCCGGAAATGGAACAGGGCTTGTAGGATAAGATATGGGACCATGGAATCTGTTTGATCTCAGAACAATGATTTGCAGATCCGGCAAAGGCGTCAGCCATAAAGGGAAGGTGTCAGTGATTCTATTGTTCCCCACATTTAGAAACTCTAGACTCGTGCAGTTTACAAGAGATCTTGGAAGCTTCCCACTTATTTGATTGTGGCTAACATCAAGTATCTGTAAGCCACTTTCTTCTATGTCTGGAAGTGTCCCAATAAGGTTATTGTTATTGAGTTTCAACGTTCCCAGTGACGTACTTATCAAACATCGGGGAATGGAACCACTAAGATTGTTGTTCGATAGATCAAGCCGACCCAGTCCACTTGCATTGCACAATGAAAGAGGTATGTCTCCAGTGAAATTATTATTTGATGCATAAATGGCCCAGATGGTGGGTGAAATAATTGGAAAAGATCCATGAAAGGCGTTTGAACTCAAATCTAACTCGGAAAGTAGCGAATTATAATGCAGAGAAGGCACTTTTCCTCTAAGTCTATTTCCGGAAAGGTTTAACTTCCGCAAGTTCCGTAAGGTCTTAATAAACGTGGGGAACACGGTAATGTTACAGCTCGACAAGGTCAGCTGCAGCAAATTTTTCGAACCGATATTAAGCCTTGTTACACCATTTCCGGAAAGATCCAAAGACTCTAAAGATTTGAAGGGCAGGAAATCGAAGTTGATTGTGTAGTAGGCAGATGTGTTCTGAAAAGATATGTCGAGTTCTGTGAGTTTGGCTAACTTTGAGATAGGTTGTAGAATTCGAAAATTGAAAAGGTTGTTGGCCATGTCTAAATGTACAAGCTCAGAGGTTGCAGAAGAATTTATATTTTCAAGAGGCTCTCTAAGATGGTTTTGTCGCAGATTAAGATACCATAGGAAAGGCATGGTGAAAAGATAAGAAGGAATGGTTTCAGAAAAGTCATTATAAGAAATGTCTACATAAGAAAGAAGGGTTAAATTATGTACAAAGGGAAAGCGACCGGTGAACTTGTTTTGTGAAAGATCTAAGGTGGTTAAGCGGCTTAGGTTACTGATTGAGGATGGAACTTCTCCGATAAAACCATTTTGGCTAAGATCTAATAACTCCAAGTTGGAAAGTCTGCCAAATCCTGAGTGGAATGAGGATGAGTCAAAGTGGTTCATGGAGAGAGAGAGATACCTGAGGTGTTGGAATCTGAAGAGGCTACTATTAGCCTGGATGGTGCCATTGATGCATGCACCAGAAAGGTGGAGCTCTGTCACGGCACCGGTTTTGTCATCAAACGAAACACCATCAAAGGAGTTAGCATCTTTGGTCCAAGAGCTTATATTTGCACTAGGGGATTGTAAGACCCCATCGGCCAAAATGCGATCGCAATTGCGGGATGAAAACTCATTCTTGAAAGCTAAAAGAATCTCAACTTGGTCGTGAGGAGGAGTAAATGGTAGAACGGAAACTGAAACGCTGGTCACAATAACGCAGCAGAAGAAACATGTGGTGAAGAAATCGGCGAAAGGCGAGTTCATCATCTGAAAGGAACACTTCAAATGTGAAGAAGAATTGGTATCAGTGATTTGGTTTTGTCGAGTTTAATAATATATATATAATATTTATTGATGTTAAGAGTCAAGTCATATTACTTGACTTGGAAATTATGCAAGTCATCCACTACGTAGTAGGAGTATATGTTTGACTTTTGTGCAAATCTTCCGTTAATTATCGACAACATTTATTCTAAACAGACCCACCAGGACTTACCCACCAGTATTAGTGTGAACAAATTCTCTCATTCTTCCATCAAGGAAACCGATTTGGGACAGTGAATGCTCTCGTAGCCAGTACAATTGTGTAAGCTGTCGTGTATATAAATGTAGCAGTCTGAACAAAAATAATGCTGCCATTTACGACAGGTTACGCATCGCCCTAGGTTGTTCACTGCGAGAAGACAAAGGCGAGAGTGACTCTTTTTATACTCAGCAAGGATCAACTAAGTCTGTCTAAACTTAAATTACAAGTCTAATTAACGAGTATTACTAAAAAAAACATTTATGAAGATTATTTAACGGATGTTCAAACACACACACGTGCCTTTTCTCCGTGGATCACTGAGACTTGAAAGTGTAGGAACCTCATCAAATGAAGTTCTCAGGAAGAGATGATGGTACAATTTTGCAAGATGAGGCAATGAAACATGTGTCAAACCACCTGACTTCAGGTGAGGTTAATACTCTCTACTTGAGATTACGCTTACAATTACCATGTAATGGGTTTTAGTTATTAGAAAAGTGGCACCCCTAAACTCTAGTCCTCTGTATAAAGTTTCTCTTTGATAATAAGTTTCAGTTGCCGACAGAAAAAATAATGAAAAGGAGTCTCTTGTGGAGCCCTCAGGCTCTTTTTTTTGGTATAGTTTGTGTTTGTGTTTGTGTGTATGACGTTAGTGATTTGAGGAGCCCTCAGGCTCTTTTTTTTGTTTGGTATTGAGAGATCAAGATGTGATGAAAAGTTTAGTAGGTAAGCTAGACTGGATATGATTAACTGAAGCAGCCACGACGCGTCCATGAAACAAACCAATTCATGGAAAGACACAAGAACCAAAATATCTGCCCTCTGCATCACCCCTTCTCTACAGTATTTTTAAGAGCTATAAATTTATGCAATATTAGCAAACCAAACTATATTTTCTATTTCGATTCTGTTCAGTTGGACCAGATTGAACAGTCCTAGTTAAAATGATACCCAAAAAAATCATTTTATTGTATAAGTGATATATTTTTTTTTTGTCAACTTTAGTCTAGTGGCTTTAATCCCTTTTAACATTTTTGGGTGATGAATTTGAACCCGTAACATGTGTCATAAATTTTAGAAGTGACCACCATTGTGTCACATGATTTTGATATTGTATAAGTGATATTTTAGTAAATAAAAGTAAGATGAAAGAAAGGAGAAAATAAATATAGTAATTTATATACCATAAGATTATTTATGGTAACAAATATCTACATGATCATATGTGATCAAGTGTATGACATTTATTATGATCTACATTTTCTTTTGTAATATGTTTAGTCTAAATTATCTTTAATAAAATATTAATAAATTCATTAATGTCTAATGAAAATTTATATAATATAACACATGACTAAATGTTATTTCTAATAGTTATTCTATTTTAATTTTATAGATGAAATGTAACATTCAAATTTGAAATATAACCTTTAAATGATCATGAAGCTGGTAAAATGTGTGTTTAAACATCATCTTGACAACTTTAAAATATAACAGTCAAATCTATACAAAAAATGGTTAGAAAGAATCTTCACTTTTGGAAATTCAAAATATCGTATAGAAAGATGAAAATTTCACCAATACAGTACTCTAACCCTAGTAAGCAAGGGGTAAGGTCGGAGAAAAAAACATTCCATCCTAAACTCCTCGATCGAGCAAATGAAGGAGGCATAGGAAGAACTCTACCTTACAAAGATATACCAAAAGTATCAAGGTACCGTGCAAACTCACCCTCAGAAAGTTTATTCCATAAAAATAAAATAAAAAGAAAGCATGAGAATTGTGGAAGAATGTACGAAAAATGTGGTAATTGGGTGAGAGTGTGTGCATGGGATACTCGAGGGCTCACATGGTTCAATTTTTCTTTTTATATATTTCCAACTAGAGAAGACGAACATGCCATCTTTCTCGACAAGTTGATTTTTCGCTATAAATTAAATTACATAATTATTCGAACTGCATTGAGTAAAAATTATATAGTGAAGCACTACTTTATGTTTAAAGAGCATAGATAAAAACATATTTAATCAGTTGTCTTGTGTAACAAATGACAAGAACTGTTTGTAGCGTACTAATTATTTACTAATGTCGCCATCGAATTTGGATTCTAAGTCTAAATGTAAGTTACCGACTAAAAACATATTTTTTTGTGTAGAAGAAAAGATTAATCATTTGTAATCATCATATAACTTTGTTTCTTAATTCTGAACTATGTTAGGATCCATGTTACAGCAGTAATATATTTTTCAAATAATTTTGTAACATGTTAATTTTAACAAGATAATTACAATAAAAATTATGTGATATAAATTTAATCTTATTTTGTATATTTAATAAAATACTATATATTATATATTAAATAAATTTATTTGAATGTTTTACAAATTACTTTTATTTTTATCTAAATATAATAATAAATTAATGAAAATCAAAATAAGTATTCCATTCATTTAATCGGTTAAGTTTATTTTTTATTTTTTAAAATTATAATGGATTAATCCATCTTTTTAATCCATATTTAGTGATCAAAATTTGTTAAAAAAAATTATAATCGAGATGGGCTAAAACGTGTTATATCGGCTTCAAATATTTTGCATATTTTAATGAAATAACTCATGAAAAACTGCATATCATAAAATATTAATTCCAATTTTATCAAATTAAAATAGATCAAACTAATTTTTTAATATTTTATTTCAAGTGAATAATTATATTTTATAAATTATAAGTTTATTAATATTAAGTTTGAATTTTTAGTTCATTTTTTATGTTTTTATTAGTTGAAATATGTTCAAAAATATTTATTTATGTTGCTTTGTGTATGTGTGTATATTTACCAAAATTTGATTATAATTTATAAAATAATAGATTACCAAATTATTTAATTACATTTATCATTTGATCTCATAATTTAATATATATAAAATTTTGTTTTAACTAGTTTAAAGAAATAAGATCCATTATTTTTAGATTATTTGAACACATATTCTAGATTCGAGTTTAATAGTTAATCACAGTGGTTGAAGATATAAATAGCATGTGAAGCGAATAAGTGAAGGATTCGCATTAGGAGAGAAGCAAAAATGGTATGAACGACTAAGCGTTTGCTTATGACTTTTACGTTTTTTGATTCAATATAGAATGTGGAGTAATAATCATATTTAATACCTTCAAGTGACGATATTTAATTGTGGTCGAATTATTTATTTAAAATTTATTTAAAGAATCCAAGATCTCGTACGGCGTTCTTTTCTAGCTATAGTCGCTGCAGATCGTTTATTGCCGGACCTGTCGGTATTAGAAGTTGGGAAAAACTATAATTGTTTAAAAACTAATTTCTTTTAGCTTACTGCTTTTACAATTCGATAAACCTTTCTCAAAATAAGAATAAGTAATAATTAAAATAGAAAATGATCCAGCATTTGTATCTCCACCAGTGTACCATGCTAAAAGATTGCGTTTAAAGATCACGAGTTTGAATCTATATGTAGGGAAGAAACTAAATGAACATGTTAGGATCGCAGGTCCGAAGAGTATTTTTCGTAAAGCTAATTAATGTTGTTTTTTTTTTAATAAGTACTAAACAGCAGAAAATTAACATTCGTATATATTTTTCTTATAAATTTATGTTTTCAATATCCTTTATATATATATATATAACATCAAATATCTCCCCTTTGACCATCCAAATATATAATATACACGATTATAAACTCAGGATTTTGATCGAGGATTATTAACTAGCCACAATTATTTGTTAGTATACCTCCTGAAAAATCCGCCTAAAATAATATATATTTATAGCTAAAATAGTGATATAAGCGTTCACGCAATAACAGTATGGACGCAAAGGTAGATCTAACTCATGACCTCGCAATATAAATTTTGTTTTCTTGTTTTGCTTTGATGTTAATACCACCACAATATATATATAAATATAGACTAGAGTTATGTTTCCACTCTCTAGTCTTACAATTACATTCAATTCCACACACCAAAACCACATCAGTTAGCAAAAGAAGCATCATGAGTATGTTGATGCACAAAATCAATTTTCTATCTTTACATTTACTATTGCTATTACTCCGCTTCCATCCTCCCACCACCGTAGCAGACGGCAATTCCACAGTCGTTATTGACCGGTGGTGCGACCAAACTCCTTATCCTGATTCATGCAAATGCTACTTTAGAAACCACAACGGTTTTCGACATCCCACGCAACTATCGGATTTCAGAGTAATGCTGGTGGAAGCAGCCATGGATCGGGCAATATCCGCTCGGGACGAGCTGACTAATTCAGGCCGCAACTGTACTGATTGCCAGAAACAAGCCGTTTTGACCGACTGCATCGACCTCTACGGAGACACTATCTTGCAGCTGAACCGGACGTTACAGGGCGTGTCTCTGAAATCTGGTGCCAAAAAACGGTGCACCAACTTCGACGCTCAGACATGGCTTAGCACCGCACTTACAAACACCGAGACCTGCCGACGCGGCACATCGGATTTTAACGTCTCCGATTTCATCACACCCATTGTTTCAAACACCAAAATCTCCAACCACATAAGCAACTGCTTAGCTGTCAACGAAGCCCTCTTACACACCGCAAACGGCACCACCACGGCTAATCCGAAGGGTTTTCCGACTTGGGTTTCCGGTAAAGAGAGGAGACTTCTACTATTGCAATCCGCGCGTGCTGTACGAGCTAACATCGTGGTGGCCAAAGACGGATCGGGACACGTCAGGACGGTGCAAGCGGCTCTTGACATGGCTGGACGGAGAAAGGTGATGTCAAGGAGGTTCGTTATATACGTGAAGAGAGGGATATATCAAGAAAACATAAACGTACGTCTCAATAATGATAACATAATGTTGGTCGGAGATGGAATGAGATCCACCATTATCACCGGTGATCGTAGTGTCAAAGGTGGTTACACCACTTACAATTCCGCTACTGCCGGTAAATATTTAATTCATCTTTATTTAGTTTATTTATTATTTAGTTAGTTAATGCATGGATTGGATCTAACTATGTCTCTAATTAAAAAATATATATATATATATTCGAAACTATCCGTACGAATTGAGTTTTCCAATCGATAAGATTCATGGCGGAGAAGTCCAAGTTAATTCATACATTGGGATCGTCATCAATTATTAGCAATAGCTTACAAAAAAAAAAAAAATATATTAGTTATTCAAACGTAACCGGTGCTTTTATTTCCCGCAAAATAAGTAAGCGTTACCATTTGAAATATTATTTTATTTCTGACTCGCTATGTTAACAAATGGGTCAATTGCGTGTGAGACAGGTATCGAAGGACTTCACTTCATAGCAAAAGGCCTAACATTCCGGAACACGGCAGGTCCGGCAAAAGGCCAGGCTGTAGCACTCCGGTCATCTTCGGACCTCTCAATCTTCTACAAATGCTCAATCGAAGGATACCAAGACACGTTGATGGTCCATTCACAACGCCAATTTTACCGTGACTGTTACATCTATGGGACCGTCGATTTCATCTTCGGAAACGCGGCCGTGGTCTTCCAAAACTGTCTCATCCTCCCTCGCCGCCCACTCAAAGGTCAAGCCAATGTAATAACCGCACAAGGTCGTGCTGATCCATTTCAGAACACAGGGATCGCCATCCATAACTCACGAATCTTACCGGCTCCTGATCTAAAACCCGTGCTCAGTACTGTTAAGACGTATATGGGCCGGCCTTGGATGAAGTACTCGCGTACCGTGGTACTCCAGACGTATTTGGATAGTGTTGTGAGTCCGTTTGGTTGGTCACCGTGGATTGAAGGTTCAGTTTTCGGTTTGGACACGCTGTTCTATGCGGAGTATAAGAACACCGGACCGGCTTCGTCCACGAGGTGGCGTGTTCGTTGGAAAGGGTTTCATGTGTTGAATAGAGCTTCCGATGCATCTGCTTTCACTGTTGGAAGATTCATCGCTGGTGCTGCGTGGCTCCCACGTACTGGCATACCTTTCACTTCCGGACTCTAAAAGGCCATGCCTGCCTCTCCGACATTCTTTCTTTTTCGCTGCTTAAATTATGATATTTAATTTTACGACTCTTGAATATAAATTCATTATGATTATTATGAAAATAAAAGTTTAAACTACGGATGGAAAAATGGGAATATTAGTAAAGAAAATTGGGGAAAACGGATTTTAGGATAATGTAGAAGAGACAAGAGTTTTAGTTACAATGCTTTAGACAATAGACACAAACCAACCCCCATGAACTAACGTTGTTAAGAACCAATGAGTACAGAAACAAACAATCAATGAAATCAAAGAAAAAAAAAGAAGAGACCAAAACCTAACCAATGGGGAGATGAAGATTCTTGAAAGATGGAAGAGACTCAGCAAAATGCTGAAACAGAGGCGAGCAAAACCATCATTAAAGTGATAATTAGATTCAACTGTCCATTTAGTATTGATGTTGCAGAGCTACGGAATTGTTCCCTGCAGGATAAATCACAGAAGAAAAGAGTGTTTGAGATTTTCCACACTATCATCTAAAAGGTGATAAGAGAAGAAGGAGACAGTGTAATTTCTAATGCTTTACCTCTGCAAGCTCTTGAGAGCACCACAGTAAAGAGCATTTTGAGGCTGACCCATCTCTGTTTTACCGTTTTCCTCGGGGTTTATGATTCGCATGTACGTTTCTTGGCCAAGATACCATCTGTCGAGATTCTCAACTCGGATGTTCCAAACTCCGACGTTATCGAGAGAAATAAGTACAGCAGTCCATGCCCCTGGGTAAACCTGATGCAAACATCAAACAAAACAAATAAAACAAATGAGTAAACAATGAAATGGTGTGTATAAGTGAGACAGATTGAAACTGTGAATCAACCTCGATCGTGCTTCGTGATATTGCATCCCAGTTGTTATAAGAACCTTTTCTGTCTTCAGTCCAGTTACCAAAGTCCATCCTGGAATACCAGATTTTGAAAATCAGTGTCAGAGCAATTAAAACTGATAAAACAATGTACATACACAAATTTAGAATGGCATGATTTTCTTACGCAACGACGTAGAAAGAATATCCATCAATATGGAAGCTCTGGACTTTGGTGTCATTGTTCTGGAAGATAACTTGAATAAAGCCCTTGTATGTTGCGTTGATGATGGAACTGTCCAAACGTGGAGGTTTATCGTCAACAGGTTTGGATGGGAAATCCAGCTTATAGACTCCTTTTAGTCTATGCTTATCCGCAAGCCTCATGGGCGTGCTGGGATTCAGAAATGAAATTCCATTAAGAGTAGCACGAAGCGACCCATTGATCATGGTTGGAGGCATACTCCTCAAGATGTATGTGTTTGTAATGTTTATCTGTCCGTAGTGATATGATCCCTGAGGATTTGGACGAGCTCCACTCGCAGATGTATTTTGCCTGCATATGAAAAGAGTCAGATTACATTTATACGTCTACAGTTAAATATATCCATTTGCTTGAAGAGTTTTGTAGACATACTTTATGGCCCTTTGTTGGTTCATTACAGACCAAGGGTGAGAAACATCAGTTGATGGAACTGGCAGAGGACCAGAAGCTTGTCCTTTGGAATTGGAATAATGGAGAACGCCAACACCTGTGACTCTTTGCCACTCTGTTTCATTCACAAATCTAGCACTCGCCACAATGTAGTAGTCACTTGAGGCGTTTTGGTCCATGGTGACCAAGAAAGAGTAAGACTGTCCCACATGGATATCGAAATCAGTGAAGTTTGTTTGGGAGGTGTAGCGACCTTCAGTTTCAACTAAGAGCAACTTGTGGTTCTGAATCCTGAAGTTCAAGCTTGTCGAGATACCAACATTGTGAACACGGATCCTGTATGTTTTCCCTGCAAAACGTAACTCAGACGAAGCAAGAGAGAATCAATCTCAGAGCAAACTTTAAATTTCGATGCAAGACTTCACAAAACAGAACAAATAACTCAAAATGGAGATCTAACGCTCACAACTCCTTAAAGCAAATGAAAACAGAATGTACGCAAAGTCACAACAGAACTCTCAAAGATATTAACCTGGATCAACATTAACGGTTTCATATTGAATTCCATCAGGTACACTGCTATTATACTTGTAAGGACCCTTCCCATTGATGAGAACTCCATCGGGCATCCCAAGTTCTTTACCAGAGTCAAGTAAACTCCTTAATGCCTAAGAAGCAACAGAGTTTCACCGACATAATCAGAAACAACATTGGAACATATACTCAAAAGTGAAATAAGAAGAGCACTTACTGTATGGTTCTGAGTATACCAATCACCAATCATGAAGCTGATTTCGCCATCAGGCTTACTGAACGGGAGAGGAATAAGATCCCTATTATTGATTATGATTGGACCAAAACCACCAGAAGCTCTCTGGAAGTTAAGTGAAGGAAAATAGAAAAAACTCCCAATCTGATCTTTCACTTGAAAGTCATAAGTGAAGTTCCAATTCGGAGGAATCGGACAGTTCGTGCCAAGAACACCATCTTGCCACGAGTTACGCCTCATCTCAATCCCATTCCTTATCAGAAAATAAAACGTCAGGAATCATACACAAGAAGCCTAATTAAACTCTGCAATAAAGAAAAGAAGAAAAACTCCTTAAAAAATTCATCACCAAGTGAGTAGAAGAGGCTCATCCAAACGATTGAATACGCTAACACCAATATTGTAGTTTGTGGTAGCATTTATCAAAGGTCCTGGGAATTTCTCATTCACTGCTATAACCTGCAAAGGAAACAATATACATTTTCATAAATCCAAATCAACATTCAAAGATAAGAACAGTTTCGTTGCCTTTGATCGAATAACAAAGATAGTGATTCCGTAACATCAATCTGATACACTAAACTGAAAACTAAGCAAATCATCACTCTTAACCAAAACTTAGTCAAACTGTGATAGATCCAGAGGAGATAACAAAGGAACAAACTACGATATGATTCTGAACAAAAACGATAACACATAATCACTACAGAAACGCCTAAGATGATCAGAAGTTGCATTAGAGGGAAGTAAAATCACAAAAAGCGAAACGAAACCTGTTGAGGAACGCCGAGAGGAGAAGCAGTGATGTAAGTCACTTCGAAAACGTAGGATACGAAAGGATCACCGGCGAGAGAGAATCCAGAGAGAAGAGCGAAGGAAAATACAAAAGCGAGAATAAAAAACCGCGCCGCCATTTTTATTTTTTTTGCTGGAGTAAGAACGATTCTGTCGATTCTGCTTCGTTGATCTTCCTCTACGAAAACGACATTAAATCAAATAGCGATTAAGGAAGAAGACGAAAGGAAGGGAGAAGAAGAAGAAGAAGAAGAAGGTGAAGAGTGTGAGGGTTTTTGAAACTTCTTCTCTGACAAAGAGGTGAAGAGAAAAATGAGGATTTTATTCTCTTATTTAGTATTAATTAGTGACAGAGACAAACAAACAAAAAAAGAGAGATAATAATGGATTCTCTTTTTGGCAATCCCTATACGCGTTTTAATTTACTGGTTTACCGAGTTAACCGGTTTATTTAAATTGTTAATTGTATTTGGGTGCTAAAAGTTAAACTGATGATATATATATATGTAAGTGTGTTTGTAAATTGGATATACTTACTCAAAACACAATGATTCTCATTGATTTTTGTTTACGTTTTTTTGGTTCTTTTTCTATTGATTACCTACCATATTGTGTAACGACGTGTAGATTGCTATTAGTTGAGTAAGCTTCCATTTCTCTGACGACGTGATTTATTAGTATTTTTGGTATATTATTACTTGAGGAATGAATATATTTGGGATCTTTGATTATAAAGATGTGTTTCCATATTTGGATATTTTTATAAATCTCGATTTAGGAATAAAACTTAACTACGACACACCCAACTCATATAACTATGTAGCATTTTCCAGTATGTAATTTGATATAAAATTATAATTTCAAATTTTCACATGCTTTTTTAAGAAAATAAATTTCAGAAATTTTAACTAAACCATTATGAATAAATAAAAAAATTTTGGCTAGTATTTAAAGCCACAAAACTAAGTTAACAAAAAAAATCAATAGTATTTATTTTTAATTTTATTTGTTTCAGTATTATTTATTGTAAGAACATTATTGCAAAACTTAATATCGCTGTAAATTTTGTTTGCGGCAAAATAATAAAATTAAAACTACATTAACAGTTCATCGTTGTTACATCCAACGCTAAAATTTACAGCTATATACTTCTAACCAGTAAACAACAGTGATACACAAAAATTAAATTCCTAATAATTACCATTTGCCTTAATTATGAATACCGATACATTATAACATTTTCGTAATTGCGGAAAACTAAAAAAATTTGCAAAATAATTTAAAACTTGCGAAATAAGAATTACAGAATAAAATTTTTGTGTGATTGGATAGATTTTGTGGAATAGCCGAATCTATTAAATATGATTAAAAATTATAATTGAGATAATTATTATAAAAATAAATCTATTAAATATTATTAAAAAATAATTTTCTTATTTTAATTATTTAATTTTTTTGGGTATATTTATAATAAATATATTTATATGTTATGATGTTGAAAAATTAAATATTATAGTTTTTTTTACTTTTTTTATTTATTATATAAGATGTTTAAAAGTTTTTCTGTTCTATTTTCTCAAATTTTATGAAAATTTGTATCTATTTAATATAGTGTGACTATTACTATTTTTCAGTACTTTTTGTTATTGGATTGAATGTTTTTAATTAAATTTTTTAAAATAAATATATTATAAACAATTATATTTATAATTAAAAAAATTATTAATATTTATTTAGAAGTATAAACTGTTATTATTATGTAATTAAATAGTTATAAAATTTTGATTTCGCGAAAAATCTTCTTCATATTTACTGTATGATAAAAATTTCTTTATATTTTTTTCATTATATTCTGAAAGTTTTTTTAATTGAAAAAATAGTTGCGGAATCGTGTTTGTCATTCTGCATATTACAATCAGGACCATTCTATACATTAATGCTATTTGATATGCAATTTCACCAAGAATACAATTTTTGGTAGTTTATTTCGGTTTGGAAACTGAAAATTAAGTTTTGTACGCGTATATATGGACTCGTTACAATAAGGGAATTTGGTGGAAAGAAAGAAACAATAAAGGAATTTCGTGGAAAAAAAAAACAATAAATAAATTTATTTCTTAGTAAAAACATATCTTATACATGCTTTAGTCCACTCATGCAAATTTTAAATCAATAAATAATAACAATAAACATATTTACATTCTTTTAAAATTTGGCCCAGTTCATTTTCCTATTATACCAAATAATAAAAATGACAAAATTCATTGTAATCAAATCTTTCAAAAATAAATACAAAACTTAAATTGCTGGATTGTTTTGTTTCAATTTAGTATAATAATTTTAATATTTTAGGGTACTAAATTTGAATCATGTAATAAACCACATAATTCTCATTATAATACTAAATAAATAATAGTTTCCTCAATCGCAAAAGTTTCTGCGTTAATTTGCATAACTGCTTTGCTCATTCCTTTTTGTAATTTTGTTTTCCTTTTTCGTTACGTTTTTCCGATATTTCCAAGCCTAACGTTCACATGCGTTGCCGTTGGGCCTACCGATCGTGGGCCCAGGATTTATGCTTTTCTGGAATACTTTTTTCAAATAATTTATTTATTGATTTACTCGATTTTCTCCATGCTCAACACTTTTATATCTCAATAAAGAAGGTTTGCAAGAACATTATATTGCAGAAAAAAGTTCATCAATCCTTAAAAGTTGCATTACAGAAAGACTTTCATGTAACAAATTGAATTGTGAAGTGTTAACAAAAAATACACTTAAAACCAAGATTGAAAAGCTTTTGTTTTATCTCGTCTCATTTTATTTTTTCTCAAACTTTTATTTCAACGCATACAAAAGATAAAAGATTATGAGGAAAAGTCTAACGAAAGGGACTTAACGGTAAAGAAGCGAGCATGAACCTTTTCTTCTAAGATCGCTAAGGCCTCGGAAGATTTGATGCAAATGGGTGTCTTGTATTGAGTAGAAGAAGCACCTTGAGTGATGAAAAACTCCATGAGAGAATCAAACGTTCCTTGTTCCACCACTCTTATCTCCAGAGCTCCAATTGATCTGTCTCTGCTCCTAAATTCTTTATAGTAATTGTTCAAGTACATCTCCACCACGTAACAACATTCTACTAAAACCTTGTTATCAGTTTCAGAAATTTTATTGTTGTATTTTCCTTTGAGCTCCCAGTAAAGAACATAGTGACCTGGTTTAGAAGAAATATCAGCATAGCTTGTGAAGTCCAGCAACATCAAATCTGTTGATTCAAGAACCATCTTTGCATGTGTCACCGCATTTAGAAGATCTCCATCAGTAGTTAGCTCATTATGAACGCTTAGAACCAAATTTCCTCTACGCACAAATCTAAACTGAGGTGCACTATTGTAAAATCCTGTCACCTCTAATATGTCACCCATCTTATATCTATGCAGGCCTAACAAAATAAATAAATATATATATCAATCAATCAATTAGTTGAGAATATAAATATATATATATGTACACTTGTTTTAACTCACCGGAATGATTTGTCACCAAAGGCTCGTAATAGCACCCTAGCTTGACATCCACAAGATCAACAATTTCGACTTTGTCACCAGCATCAGCAAGTAAGAACTCAAAATATGAAAAATTGGGCATAAAAGTGTATGAAACATCTTGTGGTTGGCATAGAGGATTCATATTAATACCAAACATAGTTTCAGAAGAAACATAACTCGATGAAATCAAAGGCAGCTTGTTAGAGTAAAACTCCAATGTTGGGATGTGTTGAGCCATTTGGCCAGTTGCAATGCTTTCAATGAATTTGACTTTAGGCCAAAGTCTTGGGATTATACCTTCCCATGATTTTTGGTTGCATTTATTTTCTAAGAGATCAGCCAATTCAGGATTTGGTTCTCCAAGGATCTTCGAAACAGAGTCTCTACAACCAATATCAGTTATCCACTCGCTAAGATGACCATAGCGAATATTAGTGCAGATTTCTTTCCAAAACTTTTCAAGAAAAGTAATTGCACGGATCACGATAGAAACAAAGGCTGCACCAACCTTCACAACCTCGTCTCTTTGAATGATGCCACATAGAAGATGACAGTACAAACTCTGTTTGCTGTCCGAACACAATATGACTTCATCAGGACTTGTGTATGACCAATGCCAATACGATGAACGGTTCTTGAAATAATCACTCTTGAAGAAGCTCGTCGTCGCAGCTGCAGCTGGCAAACCAGAAGGAGTTGTTTGCTCTGGTGTACAAAAGTTAAACACCATTCCCTTTCCATGCTCTAGACCATCGATATGCCTATGAATCCAAAAGGGACTTTAATAATTAATTTACAAATATAGAATTGTTTTACTAAAACAAGAAAACACTTTTTTTTTTTTTTGTTTCCATCATTACTTGCTTATAACGAGCGACCGGTAATAATAGATGAATTTCAAATTTTCCAAGTATTTGTTGTTACGAGGATACATCTTCCGTTTTCCTCCGGAAGTTCCAGAACTACAATAAAAACAAACACCATTAGAGCATTAACTCTAGAGTCTCAAACATAACTTTGATCAAATAATAATCAATGATAACTTTATAAAAGAGAAGAAAAAAAAACAAGAGAGTTAAAGTACATACCTTAGTAGGAATCCAGTAATAGGGTTGCCAGAAATAACATCAAAGGGCTCTCCATTTGCGAGACGTTCGATAAAAAGCTTCACGTCTTCGTAAGTCGTCACTGGAACATTCTTTTTAAAAAGCTCTTTATCGGAACTCCCATGGAGAAAACGCCTAAGATACTCAGTGTTAGCATTAAGTGAAAGTATCTCCTCCAGTACATTGTCTTGTATTTGCTTCACATTGGACGTCAAATCTTCCAAAACATTCTCGTCTGATCTGTCGCTGAACAAACTCATATTTGGTTGTCTTAGTTCACCTGAAATTAAAGAATCGCACACTTGGATCATTATAGAGCAAATTAGCAGTAGGATTAAAATATTTTTGACTTGTACGTATACAAGTTGATAGTTAGTGAAAATGCTCAGCTTAATAGCGTAATGCCATGAACATTGACATAGTGCTATATTCTGTGATTATAAGAAAAACGAACCTTCTCTTCATATGGCGTTTTCAGCAAATTTGAAATTTGGCTGTGTCAATGGCAATATACAAACATGGCATGGCTTTCTTATATACTGATATTGACAAGTAACTATTTATTATTTATTTATTTCTTCTTTTATTTTATTTTTAACACATAACATGTGACATGTCGACTCATAAGTTGTTATAACTTTATAACTTTCCGGATTTTCATTGTCAGAGAAAAAAATAGCTATGTACATTAAAATTTTAATTTTACAAACCCAAAGTATATTTTAGTTTGTGAAGCATGTTCAATCAATGTTTATTAAAATATTTCACGTACAAAATGGCTCAAGCGGGAAAAACGATTTTATTTGTAAGATCTTAGGAAAACGTGTGATACGATTCAGAAAATATAAGATGCTTTATGTTTGTACGCAAATAGATTGATGTGTGTGAGAGCTTGAGAGGAGTATTCGTACGAGTTACGACTTTTAGATATTATACATTTTTACTCTTTAAACTAATTTTTATCAAGTCCCCATGCACCTACCTATGACTTGCCTTTACGTAAGGCGGACGTTTCGACAAATGCACGCTTCTATTCAGATTTCAAATATGTAAATATAAGCAGTAATCTGAAATATATGCAGTTTCCAATGTCGAAAATCTCTGGTATTTTTTGAAAAATGGAGCTACACCTCGATAATCCGGGTCATTATAGTTAAACAAATACTATAGTACTGTCTTATGTTATCACCTAACTACATTGTTAATCCTATTCTCAGAATTATATGCATTCTCAGATTTTGACGGGTTTCAGATATCGCCAGGATTGTATTGACCAAACCAATACTATTAAAATAGAAACATTATTATATTTAAATATTATCTCTATATATGATTTGTAATTATAAATTAAGAAATATTTATCATTTCATGAAAGATTATCCTATTTTAACACATATAAATATAAAATATTCTAGATTAATGAAAAATAAAATATCATTAATTATTTTAAAAATCGTATTCCTACACTATTTTATTAAAAATAAAATCTGAATGATCATAAATGTCAAACACTCTTGTTTTTAAAACTTGCCTCTATATGTGATTTACAAGATATGCCATTGTAAATTAAAGAAATATTTATTATTTTATTAAGGATAATTTAGTCAATATAAACTTATAAAAAATAAAGCATAATAGATTAGATACACTTAATCACATATGATCATTTAAATTTTAGTTACCAAAAATAATTCTCAACTTATTTATCATTAAACATTTTTAGTTATTATATTCTTTTATCATTTTCTTCTCATCTTATTTTTGTATAAAATTAAGTAAGTACATCATTTATATAAAAAATAAAATATTTATATTCTGTATATGTTATAATTTGAATTTTAATAATGAATATAAATGATAAAAATATAACAAGAACAAAAATATGATTTTATTGGCTAAAATAATAAATATTATTATTATTAAATTATAAAATATGTTAGAATTTATATACTATATTGTGATAATCCATGGTTTTTTAGATCAAATTTTATTTTTGTAATGGTTTAGTCAAGTTTCATAGTTAAATCTTATTATATATCAATTCTATTAAAACATGCACACTCCTATTTAATTTAACAAAATGTTACATGTTAAAAATGATTCAATATTTATATAATTCAACTAAATAATGGACAAAATGATATTAATGATTTTATGAATGATATTCATTGCAGATTGTTTCATCAAACCAGTAAAATATTTAGATTAGTGTGAAACAGGTTAAAACGATAAATTAACAAAAGATAAATTATAAAGATGAAGTAACTCATTTTGACTATAATAACATTAAATATAAAATTAGAGCATATAAAATAGATAGATTATCATATTTAACACACATATATATATATATATATATAAAATAATTATAAAAATATTAAAAATAAAATATTTTAGATCAATGCAAAACAGATTAAACTTAGATTATACAACTTTTTATTAAAATAAAATATCAGAAATTATTTTAGAAATTGTGATCTTATGTGTTAGAATCAAAATCTGACTAAAATTAGCTATGACTAAAACTAATATTTTATATTTTTATTTTTACCAAGTGAAAAACACGAAAACAAAAAAAAAACTAAAAATATGGTTCAGGTTAAAATTTATTAATTGAATAATACATTTATATTAAAAATAAATTATTAACATATACAAATTTTCATTTATAAATAAAATTATATAAAAATTAAAAATTTCAGAAAATTTTTAAAATAAAATTAGTTTTTTTCCTATTATATTAAAACAATTCAAAAAAATATTCCCGTACTTCGGAAGTATAATTGCTACTTCGTACCAAAGCATGTCTAGTAAAAGTTGTAAAATACTTTTAGATACGCATATAATATATATATATATATATATATACATGTGTGTATATGTTGATGAAATGTATTATATTGAAATGCATGAAAAAGCAAAGCTATGACGATTAAGTTATACGCAGTTTACCAGAGTAGATTATTTGAAATACTAAACAAGCTAAAAGAATGAAAAATGATAAGAGCTATTTGAAATTCTAAAGTGATGGATGAGTAAACATGAAAAATAATGAACGAAGGAAAAAAAAGCAGGGGAAATACCATTTTTCATATTCCTTACTATTCATTTTGGTTGTGAAGAAAATTAACGTAAATTACTTGTCAGATACACATGACAAAAAATTAGTAAGAAAACAAATGTAGATTTTTCTAAATAGGTTATTGTATGGAGCATAACGTATGATAAAGCTAATGCAGTAGGAGCTAAATTTATGGGCGGGTTTTTTTGTTTTGAGAAGTGATTAAAGAACGTGTTTAAGTATCAAGTTAAACTAAAAAAGAGGAGAATGAAGATGTTAGGTCTTGTATGACTGACATATTTTGTAACATGAAGCCTGATGTTTGATATAGGCTGCATGGGTTATAAAACGTAGTCATTAAAGGGAGATTGTTAGTCTTGTGAATGTTGATGAAAAGTTCGAAACAAAAGCAGACCAGTTTGGGGCCAAGCCAAGAGGCGCCTGCTCAGATGGATAAACAAGTTTAGTAGTCCTGGGCTTTTGGTCCAAACCGATTAAATCGAACAGAGGAACCGACAAATTCGAGTTGCCGAACCGAATTTACGTGAATGGGTGAACCGAACGGCAAAATTAAATTATAAAATCGGTTATTGATTCAGGTTGGTTTGGTACTTGGTTTCCGATTAATTAATCTAAATTGTATATATATATATATAAAGTCTAACCCTAATCACTTTTGGTTTAACCTTAATCTAATCTTTGTATCCTCCGCCTCTCTTACTCTCTCCACTCTTGAGTTGGCGATTTGTGAGGAATTTCACGATCCATCTACGACAAACCGTAAAACGCCGAGAGTTTAACACTAATCCCTTATTGGCTCTGCTCCAGTTCTTGCTCTTGAGTTTGCAATTTGGCGATGAATGGACAATCCAACTTCGACGAAGTCCTAAACGTCGTAAGTTTAACCTTAATCCCGTGAAACTTCTTCTTCTAGTTCGGTTCGATTGTACAATCCTTTGATTTTGACCTTTTAGCTCCAACTTCGTTTATATTCTCCAATCATTTAGTCGCGATAAGCTTTTGGTTCTAACTTCGTTTATTTGCTTATTTAATCGTTCGTTTCTGACCAAATCTAGAAATCTTACAGGAATACAAGAGTTAACTCTTAAGAGGTTCAAGTTGTCTACGGTCATCTTCAAACCAATACTCATTTGTACTCATTTTCACATTAGCGTCTCCAAGCAAAGGTCCTTACTTAATACTTATTGTTCTTTTATTTTATGTATCTGTTAAAGTAGAAACTAGAAAGATAGACGTAAGAACAACGTTAGAAATGAAAGCTTGATTGTTTCTAGTGGATTGTTGAGAGAACATTAGATAAATTAAGTTTATATGTAAATGATTTTTATTTGTTTTTGTTTTCTTCAATTGTCTGGTTCATTGATACAGAAAAGGAGGAAGCTCTTTTTCCTTCATTCTTTGTGTGTGTCCCATTCTTCGTGATATAAGTAAGTTGATTTTCTTCATTTTTATCGCTTTTTGTTTGTTTTAGTTGCTTAGTTGCTTCGTTTAGTAACGTTAGTTGGTTATATGTAGAACATGAAGTTACTTAGTTGCTTAGTTTAGTAACTTTAGTTAGTCATATGTAGTAAATGAACTTGCTTTTCTTCTTAGTTGTTTAGTTTAGTTTGATTTTGTGTCTATATCTGAGTATATGTTGTTAGAAACATATACTGTTGCATTATGGCTCTGCATGTTTTTGGAGGTAACTATGTCTGCGGTTACGGAGGAGCCTGAGATACCTATTATGAAGGAAAACTCAGATCATGACTTTGATGTGAATATGTCTGCTGAGGATGAGAAGGAGCCTGAGGTAACTGAATCGGTTCAACCCGAGAAAAAACTTAAAGCAGTTGTCTCCAACATAACTAAGCCACAAAAGAAGTATGCTAAAAGAGCTGCAGTATGGAAACATTTTATGCAAAAGGATGATGATCTTACAAAGAGCTACTATAAGTATTGTGGGTTTCAGTTGGCTTGCGACTCAAAAACAGTAGGAACTAGTATGATGATATGCCACCTAACTAGATGCAAGTTGTTCAAAGACTTTGATGTGAAAGAAAAGCAGAAGGTCTTGAGTGATGATAAAGGTGATATACGGGTGGTGAAGTATGATCCTCATCTGTTTAGGAAGTCTGTTAATGAGCTCGTACTTGCGAATGAGTTGTCGCTGAGTTTTGTTGAATCAGAGGGGTGGAAGCGGTTTTGTTTCATCATATTGCCTCTTTACACACCGTTTTATAGAAGACTTATAGCAGAGACATCGTGGCTATGTATGAGGGGTAGAAAGAAGCATTGAGGAATTTGTTTAAAGTTGAGAATCAAAGAGTATCTCTGACTACAGATATCTGGACGTCTCCTACAACCTCCATCAACTACATGGTCATCACAGTTCACTTGATTAATAGTAACTAGGAAATGCAGAAGAGGATCCTTACTCTAAGGTGATTACATATCATTAAGGAGACACCATTGCAGGGCAATTGATGGATTGCTTAGAAGAATGGGGCATTGGAAAGATTTTTACAGTGTCTGTTGATAACGCTAAGAACAATGATAAGGCGTTGTCTGTGTTTAAGGATGAATTGAGGCTGCGAGGTTCAGAATCATTAGTTAGAGATGGGGAGTTCTTACAAATGTGTTGCTGTGCGCACATCCTGAATCTGATAGTCTACTCAAGTATAGTTGCCATTAGGAATAGAGTGAAATATGTTAGATCGTCTTTCAGTAGGCTAAGGTCATTCGCATTGAAGTGTGAAACTGGGAAAGTTTACCGATAGACGTTGCCACAAGGTGGAACTCAACGTACTTAATGTTGACTTCAGCCATTAAGTTGAGAGTGGCTTTTGAGAAGATGAGATCAGAGGATAAGCTATACTGTGATTATTTCATGGAAAACGATAAAAATCAAAGACAATGAGAGTTGGGCCACCAACTACAGACGATTGGAATGAAGCGACCAGGCTGGTAAAATTTTTGAAAATTTTCTACAAGAGTATTTTAGCATTCTCAGCATCGCAAACTGTTACATTTACTCTTGCATACAAAGAAATAGTTAACATTGAGAGGGCACTCATGATTAACTGTGCGAGCCCTGTTGAGGATATCCGAAAGCAATCTTATGTGATGAGGGGAAAATTTGAGAAATACTGGAATGTTTGGAGCATATCAATCCTCTTGTCATTGTGTGTAGTGTATTTGATCCTCGCAACAAGTTGAAGTTTGTGAGTCTATGATTTGACCATATATGGATACAATCAAGAATAGACAGTTAAATACTGTTGTTAAATCTGCGTTGAGGAATTTGTATGCGGAATATTATGCTAAGACGGAAAACCAACTGAGTTAGGAGATGTAGCGTCCGCGTCTGTTGACGATGAGCCAACAACTGCAATGGAGTTGTCAGAAGAAGATGATGATTGTGAACCTATGGAGTCACTATACAGCAAGATGGTTGAGTCAAGAAGAAGTGAAGATGATGGAGACAGTGAATTGGATATTTATTTGACCGAAAAAACTGAGATCAGAGTGGAAAATAATTTGGGACTACCATTTGATGTTCTTAATTGGTGAAAGTGTAATAGTGGTAAGTTTTCAATCCTATCACAACTCGCTAAGGATGTTCTTGCAACTCAGGTCTCATCGGTTGCTTCAGAGTCTGTGTTTAGTACAAGTGGCCGAGTGTTGGATCCTTATAGGAGTACTTTCACCCTTTATATGGTTGAAGTTATTCTATGCACACAAAAATGGCTAACGTGTTCATACAAATCCCAAGCTCAAGTTGAAAATTTAAAGCAAATGTTGGCAGAAGTTGATTTTTTGAATCTCTTGGTAGGTACAACATTCTCTTTTAACTCTCTTTCAGTATTTATGAGTTTTGAAAACTGTTTGCTACGTTAATCTTTTTGTGCTTTGTAAATTTACGGAATTCAACCGCAACTCCACCTTAGCAATGAGAAATGAAAATATTTAGTGGTTTAGTATATCAATTATCAGGTATGGTTGTATGAACCACTTGTTTTTAATTTTACTCTTTAGTAATTTTGTTCTTTCTTATGAATTTGGTTAAGTTGCACAGGTGTATAAAAAGCTGTTTTTTGTCATTTTGATGTGGATAAGCAGTACTACTGACATCACTTCACAACTGATCTTTTGCTTTTTTGTTATGGTTAAGTAGTATGTCACTCTTGTGCACTTCTTTGGTGGTAAGATAAGAGTTACCAACTACTTAGTTTTAACTCTTTATGCTTTTTGTAATTTGGTTTATATTTGCTGATTATAATGGTGAAGCAATATAGTTTAACACCATTGTAATCGTTGCCATTAGAACCAATGTAATACTTGTAATATGTACTGATGTGACGCGCATTAACTCTTGATGCCTATGTAGTTACGTTAATTTTTATTGCATGCATGTAATTCGGGTTGCATGATCCGATTTAATCGCAAATTTGATTATTTTCGGATAACTTTATTTATCGCAAAACCGACTCGAAAAACCTGAGATATTTAAACCCGAACCAAAACTGTTATTCAGATGCAAATCAGCAAAAAATTTATAAACCCGAATTGGTAATAAACTGAATAAACCAACCCAAAAAAACCGAATAAACCGAAAGCCTATAAGATTTAGGATATAAATACCAAAGAAGCGATTTCATGAAGAATTACACGTCTAGGGTATTTTTGAGAGATGCACATGAAGTGTGTGGCATCATCCCACCATGAATATTTGTAGATTTATTGGTGGTAATTTTTCATCAAGATCGCAACCGTTGCGAAAATAATGATGCTTCAGTGCTGTTACGTGGTAGTCAAGCATGCAGGCTTGATACCTGTTTTCATAGTTTATGTATCTATAAAAAATTGGTAATTGTAGTGCTAGATACCATACGCAATTGTAGTTGCAGTCTTCTTCTAGTGGACTTGAATCTGGACTAGATTTTTAAAATATATGACGACCAAACTTCACTAAAAACTCTTGTATGTGTTCTGTATTTTATACTCATACATACTCGCACTCAAACATATAGACCTAGTCACGAATCCGCACTTTCATCATCTACTGGACAAGCATGTTTTGTTTACATCTTTTAATGAAGAATCTGTAAATATACAAAGTTGGAGCAAAGCTGACTTCCCTCGAGCTTGTCTTTGAGTTTAATTACGATAGTGGTAAATTCGAAATAAGATAATGTGGTCTACTCCAGCTCATGGAAGTCTCATAATCTGACTTTCTAAAGAAAGTTCATGAATTTGCTGATCGAGATTAACCATTGTGATGAAACTAGAAACACTCTACATCAGACTTTAAACTACAAGTTCAAACTTGTATAGTCCTCTGCAAAGTCACCTCTGCTTAATTTTGTCTGAGTGAGAACGTTATGTGGCAATTTGTCATATGATAACAAAAGTCATTGCTTGACATAAAATAAAATAAATAAATAAACCAAAATGAGACAAATGATTTGAATTAATCCGAGATTTAGTAACAATAGATAGAAGTTGTTTAAGATGAAAGAAGAATTTACAGTTGTAAGAGAAGACCAAGATGAGAGAATGATCGGAAAAAGGGATCTCCGGCATGTTTTAAGCCTTCATGTGATCTCTCCCTCCAACGCCGTTAAGTAAACTCAATTGTATCTAAACAACTTTAAGAAAAAACCAAGAACCAAAGAAAGAAAACTAAATGCTTTTACTTTTGCATCATCTATTTCTCCATTCTCTTTGTATAACAATAATCTTCTAACTTCCATATATATAATATATTATTATCGTCAGCCATTTTCTTCTACTTCTTCTACGAACCCAATGATCTCCTCCATGTCACCAATGATTTCAGAAACTCCATCACCTGATAAATAAATTGAAATAATCAAAATCATAACCATAGGTCAGGGTATTCAGTAAAGTGATTTATTTAGTTTACCTCAGATGGATCACGAAGCGAGTAAAAGGCATTGCTGTCTTTAGGCACAGCAGAGACTAATACACCATAACCGTGGTTTGGTCCATCTCGTAATACCTTAACATTACTTGCACATTAAGTCAAAACTATTTCTTTATAAAATGTTTAAGAATTGAGCTTTTGGAGGAAGCTTACAGCAATAACAAACCTTAAATGCATCTTCATCTGTTTGATCATCCCCAACATAGATTGGAAGAACATCCTCACAGTTGTTTAGGCCTGAAAGATGTGTCGGTGTCAATGGTTAAACCAAGATTCATAACAGAAGCAGAGGAGGAAAGATTGTAAGCATACCGAGAGATTCGAGTAGAAACGTCACAGCTTTTCCTTTGTTCCAGTCAATAACCGGACGGATCTCTAAAACCTTTTTAAGCAAGATAGGCAAACCAAGAAAAACTTTGAAATTCTGTTTGCATTTCTTTTGTTGAAATAGATATGTAAGAGATTCAGATATGTTTACCTTCCGGCCATGTGTTAGCCGTAGCTTTGGATATGTTCTAATGACATCATCAACGCATTGTGCAACCAGTGCCCAGTTCTGTAAACAGAATGAACTGTTAAAGGACAGTATTGGTTTAAAGGAACCAAACCCAGTTATTGAACTGAGAAAAAAACCAAACCTTTTCTTCTACATTGCGGTAATGCACAGAGATGCAGAACTTGTTGTCTTCTACCTTTACCCCTTTGATATCCTTTGTACTCTCCACAAGCGAGCAAAGTACCTGAGACGATAAATTTTCAAGAATCAACAATCAAATATGATGTTGTTATAACTAAGCGAATACATTAGAAGATGTATTGTGAATACCTTATCGATCATCGGTAGAAACTCGCTAGCGGGCTGAAATAGATTTACATCTTTCCCCTGAAATTTTCCAAAATCACATTTCAAGAATCTGATGTACAAATCAATATTGCAAAAAAAAAAAAACAAACCAAACAAGCAAGAACATAAACCTGTTCGTTAACTGATACAGTACGGCTTAGATGTTCGTGGTTTAAGGATTCTCCTGTAGGACTCATGATGTCCATTCCGTGGCTTCCGGCGTAATAAAGTTCACTCAATCCAACAAACTCATACACCTGAAGCAAAAAATATTGATTATTACATTACACCACACAAGGAAACAAGCAAAAATGATTACTATTTACTACATTAGACCACACAAAAAAGTTTCTTGATGAAGAAGATGAAATGGGTAAATATTTACTTTATCACGGCTTCTTCCACTAATGATCGCAGTTGGAAAGTACTTGGCAACGTTTTGCACTGCAGAACGCATCTAAAATATGTAAAAACGGCATAAACGAGATAATTCATTAGGAGGATGAAGCACAAACTAGATCTGTTTTAGAATTTCCATTGAATTAAGATAAGTTAAAAAAAAAACTTACAGCGCTTGACATGTACGCGCAGTCAGGTTCCTCAACTATAGGAGAAAGTGTCCCGTCATAATCAAGAAACAATGCTATTCTTTTGCCTTTCGCAAAACTCATGATTTTCTCAAACGTAGAAAGAGCTGATGGATACTTGAGCTGCTAAAACAGGATTATAAGACACAAAAGACGATTATCAGATCATAACAACAGCGAAATGTTCAGAAAAAAAACAAAGGGGAGACAGCAAGGAACAGACCGTCCACTCGCGATAAGTCATGTCCGTAGCATCACTGCTTATGTTGTCTTTGTTAAGTATTGTTGGAGGAGGAGAAGAAGATTTCATTGCATCAAGCCAACCATTAGACTTAACATCATCAAGGACCCCGGTTTTCTTTTTGGGAACGGTTAGCAAGAGATTGTTCTTCTGTGAGAGAGCCGTGGCTGCTGCTGATGAGTAAAGTAGTCTGTTCTGACGAATGGTTAGTCTTGAATTGCTTATCGGTGGAGAATCAGTCATTACAGGAGACGAGTGACCAGATTTTATGTCCATAATAAGACCAGATGTTAACAGACAAACAAAACTATATATATCCCCAAGTTCCTCAACGGATTGCGATTCGACCTTTTTACTCGATTCTTAACTCAATAAAGAATCCTCTTCCTCAAGGACCCTGAAATGCAGATACCAAGAAGAAACAGAACCAGTTAAGACCAAAAGCTACTTAAAGTGTGTGTGAACTAAAGAATTTATTCAATTGCCTCAAGAAATGAAATATTTTGAAAAGCATTCTCTTAAAGCTATATAACAAGAGAACATGGGATACTAAAGTACCAGATTGGCTTCAAACTATTATCAAAATGAGAAACAAACAAAAGGTTTTGTTTTTTGCTTGACAGTTGTATATGGAAGGTAATCAAAGAAAAACACATTGTTCATGAAATAACTTGACTTTGTAATAAAAAAGTTGTAAGAGTAACACCAGAGAGATTTGTAAATAGAACTTATATGGTGCTGCTACCAAAGGAACAAAATTAGGATTATTTGTCCAAACAGAAATTTCTGACTGATATCAGAAAAATCTCACATCTTTCAATATCGACCGACGTTTGAAGCTAAAGGATAGAGCCAAAAAAATCGAAAAGCCCCACATTTCAAGAATCAGATACAAATAATGGTTAGATTTCATAAACATTTGGTTCTTCTGCAAATACAAATAGACACTTGAAAGAGAAACCTACTGTTGCTGAATTACATTTCAAGAAAAAGGTAAAAAGACACAGAAAGAAGACAGATAGTCAGATACATTATACATACATATAAAAAAAAGAAAAATTTAAAAGCGTATTACCACAAATACATATGTACATAAGAATTTGTAAGGTTTCGAAGAAAACATTAATTTTTTGCCCAAGTTTCGTAACACACACTTGCAAGGATATAGACAATTGGAAAAAAGCATGTTAAGACCCACCATTACTATTTCAAATGTGTTGCGCGTAAAGCTTGACAAATCATTGTCACTCTCAACAAAATCCGCCCACAGAACAAAGTACCAATTCCAAACAAAATAACCCAGAAGAGAAAAAAAAATCCGGTTTTTTTGGTTCAAGCCTTTAACCATACAAACATCCATAACTTCATTAAAAACGAATCCAAGCTCATAAAGAAGAACAGAGAGAGAGAGAGAGAGGAAGAAATTGTTAAATGTATTAACTTTTAAAAAGATGAAAAAACGAACCTTTTAGCTAACAAATTCGTGAGCAAAATGCAGAATCAGCTTCGAAACTGAAAGCAGAAACTACGGAAAGAAGAAGATGAAGAATAAATTTAAAAAGAGAGAATTTTTTTCTTTCTTCTTCTCTCTCGCGGTTTCTCGGCAATCAAATAAGGGACAGAGAAAATAAATGGGGAAAGAGGAAAACAACAGAAATTTTTTAAGAACTGTGAATGTCTTTGAGTCCCCGAGAAAATCGCAGAAACTATACCCAAAAATAAATAAGTCCAAAATTTTACTCTTTTTCTATTTAGCAAATATAAAATTAAATAAAAACTTTGGGAAGGTCAGCAAAATAAAAACACAGAAGGAAATAGAATTTTTTTCGTATTTACGAAACAAAAATAAGATTTTTTTTTTCGTATTTAAAAAACTCTCTCCCGACGGTTGTTGTCTCGCCAGAAACTTTTTTGAACAAACACAAGTGACATGTCCGTGTTCTTCACATATCCAATGAAAGAAGCGCGTGATATAAAAGGAACATATAAAGCGCGTGGAATAACGTGCGATTACTAATTAATTAAAATTAGTGAAGGTTATTAATAGTTCCAGAAAAAACGCCGATCAGTTTTGGGGCCCACACTGTGGATCTAAACTACGGCGCTAGACACGTGGCAGCTGATTTTCAAACTTGACGAGCCGATTAGTCGAGTCAGGTCTGACGTGGAAAGGTCGAGTAGTGGGTCCACCGTTACCGTGAGATGGCTGCCTGGTCTGGTGCAGTCGCTCTCGGACACAGCTGGTGTGAGTGGTGAGGTCGGTGACGGTTTTTTTTTTCTAAATAAAAAGTGATTTTCTCGGCTCAGATCCAAAAAAAGGACCTTCTCGTGGAGTCGACATGGGCTCCACGTGACCAATATTAATTTATAATTATAGGATTTGCTCTCGTGGCACGCAGTTGTGGCTTGTTGCACATTAGCCTATTTTATGATTTTTACTTGCTGTTTACTTTTTTTTTTTTTTTTTTTCGTTCTTATGATTTTACTATTGTACTTCCTTCTCGACGATTATGAGCATTTTTTTAAGTACTCTCTCCATACGCTTCACGTTGTTAATTTAAAATTTGGTTTTTACTGTTTCAATTACCACTATTAGCTTCTTTTTATTTTATTTCCCATGCATACTATTCCAATCAATTTTTAGCTAACTACTACTTGTTACGTTTTAAAATTTATTTTTAGAAAAACAATACTTTCGAATTCAATAATGTCAGTGTCAAAATAAAATAACTATATAATTTGGTCGCGCACTATTAATATGAACACAACAATAAAATTATCAATGACAGAGATGTAATTTAGTTTAAGCATACTCAGTTTAACGAGTAAAAATAGTTCTTACTGTATATCATTATTCACTTGACCAACTTTGATTATGGTGTTTATAAATATTACTAAATAGACATCAAAAATGTTGCCTATGGTACAGTTACATGTGAAAGTAATAGTTTTTGTTGAACTCTTATATATTTTGTACTCAACCCACTAACATGTATCATCAAAAACAGAAATTTACAACTAAAAAAATCCAACGTAAGAAGTTAAAAAGGAAAAGTCGGGTCAAACTTAGTTTTGACGAGAGGCAGTGTAGTTTAATCATATTAGAACATAACAGTCAAAGATTCTGACAAGAAGACGACAAATTAGAGGAACCATTTTTGAAGTGGAATACTGTAAAAGAAAAAAAGGTTGGAAGCAAAGAAAAAAAAAAAAAGAGAAGAGATTTGGCTTTTCGAAGAGATGTAAGGTTCGTTAGTTACCAATGAGGGAAGATTGTGGGATCACGTCACAGTTGAATCCCCGTTTTCTAGTTTATTTATTTTAATCACCACATGAATTATGAATTATGTTAAAAAATTGTTTTATAATGAAGGGAAACAGATTATTATTTTTAATATTAGAGTATAAATAATAGGAAGATCTTTTGGAAATTGATGTTTAGCAGTCGGAATCTTCTCGTTTGACGCCGCTGTTTCTGCTCCCTCCGTTTGACCATCCCTCAGGCCTCAAAAATTCATTTTTTTTTTTAATTGTTTCAAATATTTTAGGGTTGGTTTGGCTAAGAGTTCATGGACAATCACCATCCAGGTATTCATCATGAAATTAGTTCCAACTTCCATAAAAAAAAATGTAAAAGGTGGTCTTTACCACTAGATTAGTTATTATTGACTTCGCCACGTTCAAGTCATCAAAACGACATCAGATATCGAAACAAATCTAATAAGAGAGTTGGGAAATTTCAGTGTCTTACGATTCGAAAGAAAGGTGCATCCCTCGAGTATTGACTTTATAAAGTAGCATTTTAAAATGGAAAATAATGAAAATTTATAAGAGTTTAATGTTAAAAATGGAAGTGTTGTACAAAGCCTTCCATGAATTCAGATTGTAGTAGGTTCGTATTGGCAGTGTATGCAACACCGAAAAACTTGGTATGAGCTCCCAATACCTCCTTCCACATTGACAGAATGCGTGAAGTGCTCCATATGATGAATGACCTGATTGAAATCTCCACCAACTATCCACCGGACAAAGTGCAGGGCAAAGGTCTATTGAAGATTTGAACGCTCCTACCCGCATGTAGGTCCAATATAACCTCACATGTGACTCTTTAATTTAACTGGTGAAGGACTTCCTCATCGGCTATATTCTTCTAGATTAGGATGATATGTCCATTCTCATCAGAATCATGATTTAAGGTAAATTTTCATCTTTGACAAAAATAGATGACATTATTTGATTCAAGAGAATTTGTTTAATGTGTAACTCCAAAAAGGTTTTAAAAATCGGTTAGTATTTATATAGCCAGTTCCTAAAAGGCTAATGCTTATTCACATGGTTAATACAATGGATATACCAAAAAAAAAAAAATTGTAACCCTCATTAAGATTTTAAAAGGAGGTTTTTCTTAGGAGAGAAAGAACCTTCAAAATATAGTGGTGTAAACAAGAAAGTTTCTAAATCAGTTGGAAGTGTTAGAAAAAGATGAGAAAAGTTTGGATGAATTTATGATGAATGATAGTGGTTTTTAAAATGTGTTTGGGGATGAGTTGTGTTTGTAGTGGTCTCTATCCAAAAATGCATTTCCTCTTGTTTTGACAATGTTAATAGTTTCTTTAACGATCTGGGTTTGTTAAAAGTTACGATGCGCACCTTGTGAAACACACGACAAACTTAAACTTAAGGATTTATTTGGTTTGGTTTTTAAAAATGTACATGATCACTTTTAAAACTTTGGTGGATACGATAATGATTAAACTTTTTGTTTAATGTGGAGTTAAGAGGGAAAATAGTGGAATACTAAGAAATCATAATTAATAAACAGGGTTGTTTAACTATTAATTCATTTTAAAACCTAATATAGAATTTTTATTTTTCCAACTGACATGAACATCACAACTAGTCCCACAGTAGTAAAACGAGCCTTATACCAAAACCCAAAACCCACAGTAGTCTTTATAATTTTGGTTGTACAACTAGTCCCACAGTAGTAATTATAATTTTGGTTGTGGTCTCTTGCGATTCCTACCAAAACCCAAACACATGCATGCCTATTTGTATTTTTTTGTATATGTGTGGAAATATAATAAATTATTGACACAGTTTTATATCAATCGGTGCCATATTCAAAATAAGTATTTCACTTATTAAATTTATTTTTTTTGTCAATTTATTTTATTAATTTTAATATTTGTTTAATATTGTGGAATATTAGGTTCGAACTCCAAATGATGAATTACAAAATATTATCATTGTGCTATATGATTTCCAATTTAAAATATATATTAAAAAAATTAAATTTTAGAAAGTACGAGAGATTCTCATATGATAAAATTACAACTGGACATGTGTATTAAGAGTTTCTAGAAAGTACGAGAGATTCTCATATGATAAACCGTTTGTATCTTCTCTCTTATTTTTCATTTTTTTATTATTATTTAATTATAGAATATTGTAAGAATCATATGATATAATGGTGATAACTTTTGAAATTAATGATATATGTCTGAGATTCGAACCTAACACCCCGCAATATTAAAAGGGATATTAAAACTATTAGGCTAAGTTGACAAAAAAATTTTTTTGTAGGATATCTAAATAGAAACTCTAAGTGGAACTGCTCTAAAAGTTTTGGGGGTTAGAACAAGTCCAACTGGCATATCACCATTTTTGATTTTTTCCCTCTTCAACCAAACTATAAATCAAACGATACTTTTTTCCTTGTTTTCTTTTTGAAAATATATCTAATTTTATTTTATAAATTTAGTATACTTTAATACTATGATAAATTTTTTGTTTTCAAATAATTATCAGTTTATTTTTCATAATATAAAATTAATTGTAATTAATTTTAATTATTATTTAATTGTAATTAATTGAAAATATATTAATAAGCAAATTAATTAAGAATAAAAATAATAGCAGTCAGAATCATGTGGCACAATGGTAGTCACCTCTGAAATTCATGACACAAGTCTGAAGTTCGAACCCAGCATCCCTCAATGGTAAGAGGAATATTAAAGCCATTAGGCTATGTTGACAAAAAAATTTTTTAATAATAATAGCATAATAAAAATCAATGAAAACAAAAAAATTACATAACTAAAACCAAAACACATAAAAAATACAAAAAAACAATTTAAAGACATAATATAAATTTAAACAATAATCTAGTAATATCCGAAAAATTATTCCTACCTCGGTTAACCAAATTATAATACTGGGTAAAACGTTGTTGCTCACTTAGTTATTTTGGATCTTCATCTTGAGATTGTTGTCTTTAAATTTGATTTTTTTGAGCTTGATCTCATTGATAACGAAATGCTCGATATTGATATTCATAATATTAGCTTTGAGAACCTTCTCATTGTCCTTCATATTGGCTTATTGGTGCTCTTTCGCTTAAAATCAGCACTCTTTCATTTTCAATATATGCAGGTCTTTCTGGATCAATTAGAGAGCTCACATCCACAAGTAATATTTTTCGCTTATTTTTATTTTTTTGTACCTTGACTTTCTGCCTTCTAATTTTGTTTATTTCAGAAGTACCTTTAACCATATCTTTTAGAAACTTCTCTTTTTGCTTCATCATTTGTTTAAATTTTTCATCATAATGTTGTTTTTGTTTGCTTTTTTCACACCCATAGGTCTGTTTGATAATTACAATCGGATTCTTCACTATCTAAATTTAGATCAAATTAATTCATACTAAGGGATGTTGATGACTATTGGATTGATGAATATGATATATCATTATGACTTTCTTCTGAGAATGCAACGACTCTATTATTGTGGTTATTTGAAAAAATTCAATTCCTTTAACGATAGGCCAGACGTGATCGAATTTGAATCATTTCTTATATTTCAGATCTTGTGTTAACAACATCTTTGCTTGATTTAACTGATTTAATATTGGCATAGAGAAAAATGTAAAATAAATTAGCAAGTACAAACAATCTAGATATATACATACACATATATACACACATACTTACAACGTTTTACTCGGAAGCATTGCTAGGATTCTTATTTTCAACATAGTTAACACATATCATCAGCTTGGAAACTGAAGAAAGAATTATCGTCATTCAAGTTTGCAAAGATCTTCTTGATCTTGGTTAAGTATGAGAAATCTCAGTTTTTTCATATTTAGTTTGAACTCTTGCTAAAAAATACTCTTCTCATTGGTTTATCCGTATGATTAGATTTTGGGAAACATAAAGATACACATAGCATAAGTGTTTATCTTCTACGATTGAATATGATACATAATGAATTGATGTCATTTTAGCAGAAATATTAATGTGTGATCACATAAGTGAAAGCAAAAGCAATGGTTAAACTTTGGCCACATAAATTCAACGACTAAGTTTTTCATATTTTTATGAGATGATGATAATTGTTATAAAAATGATGTGATTAATCAATGCAACGATAAAATTCAGATAAAATCCATTCATATTTTTTTGAAATAATGATTATTGTTGTAGGTATGATATAACTGTATAACTTAAAAAACGAATTTTAAAAATATCAATTTGCGGTATATTTTATTTTTTGAAATTGAAATAAACTATCAAATATATATATATATATATATATATTAATATCTACACATATATATACAAACATTAATATTGACATTAATGTGCCATAATTTATTTTAGCAAAATAATTATAGCATTTACATAATTCAACAATGTTAAATTACATACTTAAGTGTAATATTTTTACCATGAATAATAAATTCAAGAATAACCAACATAATTATTAGCAAAAACATAAAAGCTAAGAATATTTAATTTTATTTTTTGACCAAGAATTATAGTTTCATATTTCTCATATTAATCTTTATGATCATGGTTATTATATACAATATTACCAATGCATGATTTATTGACAAACATTTTAATATTGATAATTTAATAATAAATAAAATTAACATGACTTAATAAAAAATATAAACTATAAAACTTTAAACAAAATTTTGTTTTTAGAATCATAAGAACAAAAAACAAAAACATTTGGAGGCAAGATGATCCCTTTCCTTAACTCAATAAATGCCCGCAATGAGACGGTTTTCATGCATTCTTTGAATCCCAAGATACAACCAAATATTAAGAAAAATATGTTTCGTTCATGTTTGAATCTACGAGGTAATTATCTACTATATACTCAAGAAAAAAAAATTTACTTTTAAAAGAGAGAAGTAGAAGAGAGAGAATGAAGAAACCTGTTAAACCTTTTGAATTTCTTAGCTACTAGCACCTAACACCAACAACCAAGAAGATATTTTAAGAGAGTTTCAACACTTAGAAACTTCTCAAATAATATCTAAAATATGTTTAATGGTGTTTTTTCTTGCTTTAGAATGAAGGAATGGTTATTTCCTTATAAGTAGCTTGATATTTATAAGATATGAATAACTTGGTGGTCAAGTAGATTTAATGGACAGATTTATTTTGGTTTGTAATACCAAAATTTGTAAGTTACAAAAAATCTTTAACCTCTCTCTAAGCAAATTTTCATTCACATTTTAACTATATATTATAAATCCACATGCTTATTAATATATTGTTCCAACAATCCTCCACATGAATAGAATTGACTCTAAAACACTGAAGATGTTTTGAAAAACCTTTTAAGGATAGATTTAAGCTGAAAGAAAACTTTCTGGAGTATATACGAAAAATAATTGTATATGAAAATGTTGCATTTTTCAGCGTTGAACCAATAACTGTTATAATCTATCGAGTTTACAAACCCAGTTGGTGAACACGATGTCTTGAACCATCCAGATTTCTAGTGTAAACTAAGACAATAGATATAACACAATTATATTTTCTAGTAGAACTTTTGCTCTCTCGTTGTGTTCATTTTGGCCTTGAATATGCCTGATATTTATTGAGTGAATTTGGAGAGTACAACCTTCCATTATTCTCCTAGAAACGGCCCCATTTCACACTCAACAGGTGATTCTCGTATTCTATTTCGAAGTAATCTGTTGTACTTCCTTGAAATAAATATGATGAAATCATTAAAAGCTTACGCTTACCTTTTATTATGCAGACAATACAATTTATCATTATTAGGAATTGGATAGAAACATAAGTTTCACAGTATTTTCTTTGACTTAATTTGACTTAGTTGTCCTTTTGAACCTAGATAGTATATGTGGGGTTACCGCCAAATTTCATCGTTAAATCATAGGCTTTAAACTCATTTCTATTGATGATTTCAATACTTGATCTCGGATCAGACCTTTCGTAAAAGAATTTGCTAAGTAATCAGCTGATTTGATGTAATCTAGCGAAATTAAACCACTTGAGATCAATTGTCTAATGGTCTTATGTCGTCTACGTATGTGACATGACTTGCTATTGTACAAGCTATTGTTAGCACGAGCTATAGCCGATTGGTTGTCGCAGTGTATCTGAATCGATGACACTGGTTTTCCCACATCAGAATATCTTCCAGAAAATTTCGAAGATGCTTTGCCTCTTCTGCTGCTTTGTCCAACGCAATAAACTCAGTTTGTTTAGTGATTTTAATTCCGAGAATTACATCAGCTAGTGTCATATCCTTCATTTCAAATTGTCCATCTAACATGGTTTTAGTCTGATTTATAATGTCATTGTCACTTCCAATGATAAGCATATCATCTATGTATAAGCATAACATAATGTATGCATATTTCGTAGTTTTGAAGTACAAACATTTATCGCATTCATTTATGCGGAACCCATTTGACATCATAACTTTGTCAAATTTCTCATCCCACTTCTTTGTACAACGATTTTACAAGTCTACAGACCTTGTCTTCTTGTCCAGGAATAACAAACCCTTCAGGTTGTTTCATTTATATTTCTTCTTCAAGATCTCCATTAAGAAAAGCAGTTTTTACATCCATATGATGAATTTCCAGATTTCGTAATGCTGCGATGCATATGATAGTTCTTATATAAGTTATTTCTCGTCACGGGAGAATACATGTCAAAGAAGTCTAGACCTTCTTTTTGACGAAATCCTTGGACCACAAGTATGGCTTTATACTTGTCAATAGTCCCATCGATTTTTTGTTTGGTCTTAAAGATCCAATTACAACCGAGAGCTTTGAACCCTTCTGGTAAATCCGATATGTAAACCGTATGGTTTGCATAATTGAATTCACTGTTGACTGCTTCCTTCCAATAAGAAGCATCAGGTGTAGACATCGCTTCTGAATTTCAGCGTTTTCTCCATTGTCTAGACTAATGGCAGAAGTGCTTGCTTCATCTACATCTCTTTCTTCCCTAGTCCTTTAGCGTGTATTTTATCCTTACACGGAAAAATATCTTCAAAGAAGGATGCATTTCGCGATTTTATAATTATATTTACATGGATATCTGGAATATCTGATTTGTGAACCATAAATCGATAAGCACTAATGTGGTGCGCTTATCCGAGAAGACACAATCAACTATTTTCGGTCCAATTATAACTTTTTTCGGAATAGGTACTGCCACTTTTGTTAGGCACCCCACACTTTCATGTATTTGTATGAATGAACTATACATTTTCACAATTCATATGTCGTTTTCCTGTCACTTTGTGTGAGATTTTATTTAGAATATAATTTAAAGTCATTAAAGCTTTCCCCCCATATGATCTGGGTTACGTCCGATTCTTGCATCATTGCATTCATCATTTCTTTCAGAGTTTGGTTTTTGCGTTCTGCAATTCCATTTGATTCTGGTGAGTAATGAGCAGTTGTTTGATGAATGATGCCATTTTTTTAAAAAAATGCATCGAACTGTCCTTCATATTCAAGGAATATAAGCTAGAAGTTGAAAATCAACTAGATAAAACTATAAAAATAGTTTGGAGTGATAGAGGTGGAGATGCAATTCCATTTGATTCTGGTGAGTAATGAGCAGTTGTTTGATGAATGATGTCATTTTCTTTAAAAAATGCATCGAACTGTCCTTCATATTCTCCACATCTATCACTCCGAACTATTTTTATAGTTTTATCTAGTTGATTTTCAAATTCCAGCTTATATTCCTTGAATTTATCCAAAACCTCATTTTTTATTTGTAACAAGTAAATATAACAATATTTTGTACTATCATCAATGAAAGTCACAAAACACTTTTTACCTCCTCTAGTGGGTAAATATTTTAAATTGCAAAAATCTGTGTGGATTAGACCCAGAGGTTTGGTTGTTCTCTCAACTTTTTGGAGATGGTCATTTTGTGAGTTTCACTTGTACGCATACTTCACATTTATCTTTATTAATTTGCATTTCAGAATTAGATTTTAAAGCCATTAAACGAGTTAATGATTTATAATTCACATGTCATAATCTTTCATGTCAAATAGTAGAAGACTCGACCAAATAAACAACTGAATTATTCTTATTAATTTCACAGTTTGTTACTTGTGTTTACCATCTGTTACATTGTTAAAAATGTTAAATGTATTTTTAACACATGTAGACACATTGCAATATCTGAAAAACAAGTTTTTCATGCATTTGCACTCCATATCGATCTTAAATTTTTCATGCATTTGCACTCCAGATCGATCTTAAAGGGACTTGGTCGGAGTTTGTTTACTACAATCGATCGATCTCACGTGGATCGATCGATCCTGATATCTTACGGTGTCTTGCGATCTGTTTGGTCTAACATTTGATCGATCGGTCGCCTATCCGATTAACATTATCGATCTTGCGAGATCGATTGATCGGTCGCTTGACCCGCAATACCGGTTTCAGTTAAAATTTAGCTAATTTCTCTCGGACGACCGACAATGATCGATCGATCTGAGAGCCGAGTTATTATTATTATTTTTATTGAGTTATTAAATCTTGAACCGAGTTATTATTATTATTATTTTATTTTTATTTTTTTTCAATATTCAAAATAGTTACACTTATTTTGCTAATTTATTTTTTCACACAACAAATCCGTTTTAAAAACGAATTTTTATTGAGTTAAGATTGTAAAAACTGGATTTTAGAAATATCAAATTGCGTCATATTTTATTTCTTGAAATTGAAATAAACTATCAAACATATATATATATATATTAATATCTACACATATATATACAAACATTAATATTGACATTTATGTGTCATAAGTTATTTTAGCAAAATAATTATTACATTTACATAATTCAATAATATTAAATTACATACTTAAGTATAACATTTTGACCATGAATAATAAATTCAAGAATGACCAACATAATTATTAGCAAAATATAAAAACTAACAATATTTAATTTTATTCTTTGACTAATGATTATATTTTCATATTTCACATATTAATCTTTATGATCATGGTTATTATATTCAATATTAACAATGCATGATTCCTTAACAAACATTTTAATATTGACAATTTAATAATAAGTAAGATTAACATGATTTAATAACAAATATAAACTATAAAAACTTAAACATAATTTTGTTTTTAGTCAGAAGAGAGGGGATAAGAAACGTTTCCTAAAGTTCTATTTTAATAACCGGTTCTCAACAGATTCTTAACAATTGTATCCACATGTCAAATTTTGATTAATTTAATTTTTTCAGAAATATTAATTAATAAATATGTATTAAAATATTATTTTTTAATAAGCAAGACACTCAAATTGAGTCTCTCACCGGTGGAGACAAAAAACAAAAACATTTGGAGGCGGAATGATCTATTTCCTTAACTCAATAAAATGTCCGCAATGAGATGGTTTTCATGCATTCTTTGAATCTAGGATACAACCAAATATTAAGACAAATATGTTTCATTCATGTTTGAATATACGAGCTAATTATCTACTATATACTTAAGAACAAAAAACTATTTCTGAAATAGAGAAATAGAAGAGGGAGAATGAATAAACCTGTTAAACCTTGTGAATTCCTTAGCTACTAGTACATAACACCAACAACCAAGAAGATATTTCAAGAGAGCTTCAACACTTGGAAACTTCTCAAAGAATATCTAAAATGTGTCTAATGGTGTTTTCTTGCTTTAGAATGAAGGGATGATTTTTTCCTTGTAGGTAACTTGGTATTTATAGGAGAGGAATAACTTGGTGGTCAAGTAGATTTAATAGACAAATTTATTTTGGTTTTTAATACCAAAATTTTTTAAGTTACAAAAAATCTTTGACTTTCTTCTAAGCAAATTTTCATTCACATTTTAACTATATATTATAAGTCTACATATTTATTAATATATTGTTCAAACAATAACTAAATAATGCAACAGTTAGATTTTTGGATGAAAAAATTCAATCGGTAAGATAGATTTATATTTTTGTGAGATAGTGATAATTGCTATAGACATGATATGACTAATCAATGCAAATTATAGATCTTGGCCGAAAAAAATTAATGGGTAAGATCAATTCCTATTTTTTCTGAGATAGTGATAATTTTTATAGAAATGATGTGGCTTATCAATGCAACAGTTAGATTTTGGTCGATAAAATTCAAGGGATAAAATTAAATTACTTACAATATAAACGGGTACTGGATCTTCTATTGACTATTAATTTTTATAAGAGATAAATTTCAACTACGAAAGTTCATCTTTTTTTTCTTCTTCAGATGATGATTATTACGAGGATAGAAAAACATATAGTAGCTCAAAATAGTGAAAAAATAATTTTCTCATCATTCATAACCTATTTAAATTGGAGGATTCTCATGGTGGATCTAGAGTTATAGAGTTATCAACTGTGACCGAAAAAATGTTTTTTCGCAATTTCTTCAACAATTATTTTGCAGATAATCCTTTGTATTTGAAGAAGATGTTCTGACAAAGATTCCGGATGAGACGTCATTTTTTCTACGTATTTATGATGCTATATCAAGACATGACAATTACTTTTTCCAACGAAGAGAAGGTCTTGGTAGACTTAGGTTGTCTGGTTTGAAAAACAGAACTGCAATATTTTGAATATTGGCATACGGTTTACAAGCAGATTTATACATGTGAGTATATCAAAATAGGAAAATCTACAACAATTGAAAGTATGAAGCGATTTTGCCATGCTGTTGTCGAGGTGTTTGGCAGTTGTTACCTTTGATCACCTAACGCTAAAGATGTTGAACGACTTATCCACTTTGGTGAACACCAAGAATTTCCAAGTATGTTGGGTAGTTTAGACTCTATTCATTGAAAATGGAAAAATTGCTCAACAGGCTGAAAATGACAATATTTGGATTCCACATGCATATTTTGGTCTGCTATGATTTAACAACGATATTAATATGCTTGAGACATCTCATCTTTTTGCTATTCTAGTTGAATGAACTGCTTCACCAGTTTATTATGTTATTAATGGGAAAATTATAATACAAGTTATTATTTAGCTGATAGTATATATCAAAAAATGTTCACTCTAGTTCAGAGAATACACAATCCACATGGTTCCAAAAAGCAATTATTTGCAAAGAGGCAAGAAGCTTGCAGAGAAGAGGTGGAACGTGAATTTGGAGTATTGTAGTCAAGATTTGTAATTGTGGCCGGACCAGTATGATTTTGGATTTTAAAAAAAAAGTGTTACATGATATATTGACGAATTGTTTTATAATGCATAATATGATCATAGAGGATGAACGTGATGTTGATGCAATATAAAACGTACTCAAGCCCTAGTTGCAGAAGTTAAGATGGCGGATGATGATGATGCTCGATTTCAAGAATTCTAAGCTCGACATAGAAAAATTAAGGACCGAAAAGCGCATATAAAACTTTGTAATGCTTTAATTAAACATTTGCAGTCTAGATATATTAATTATGAAAATTATTCTTATAATTAATCATTTTTTTGTCGACTATAATTAATCATTTAATACTTATTATTTATCAAAACTATAAAATAGATCAAATTTATTATGTTTTTTTCGTGAACTTAGCATAGTGTTACACAGACAGGATTTGAATTTAAGCTACCCACAAACATAAGCTGTGATCTAGAATTGTTATATTATTTTATCTTAGCTATTAAATAATAAGTTGTTTCCTTGGATTCATCAATAAGAGAAAAATTTCTAATTATATGCACTGCAAATCACATGGTGACTATAGATTGCACTGGTGTGAACAATTATAATTTGTAATGAGGTTACTAAATCACAAATATATATATATATATATCGTTATGCTAGTGTCACTAACTTATTGACCGATGACTGTGGCCGGCACTGGTTGCCGGCAGCAATGAATACGAATTAATGGATGTTGATCAGATACACTGTATCTCAAATCATTCTTACAATACAGTTTCTCAAACTTTTTTTGTGAACCAAAAATAAAAGGTCTTACCATCTTTTAATTTTTAAAGAATGTGTAAAAAAGCGAGTCAGCGAAATATATATTGATGTTTAATGGTACATCACTTGTTCATGTATTGACGTTTTATGATTGCAATTTTACTATTTTCACCATTCAATTAATTATAGACTTGAAATATGGATATAAGCATATAGACAGTGAAAAAAAGAAAACAATGAGAAACGTACACTTGACAAATGAATTAATAAATTTAAGAAAAATAAAATTGAAAAAAATGGTGCATATTCCTTTCCGAAACAACCACTTAATAATTTAAAATAAGCATTAAAGTGTGGAGGAGTGTTGAAGATTAAAAACTTATGAGAAAAACATGTCACTCTTCGTCGACTTATGAGAAGATCATCCATGTTGTTGACAATCATGGTGGTGAAGATAATCTGAATACTGGAAACAAAACTGATAAAGAGATTGTAAATGGACCAATACTGATTGGTTGGGCTTTAAATGGACCCACATCATAAATTTCGTGACGTAGCTAAATAGATTTGTCTCTTTTCGGAAACTTATACTGAAAACAGATATATGTTGTGTCAGCTGGGAAACATGAAAAAAGAACTTCAGTATTTGGAACACATATTAAGAAAATTGTTATGGACCTATTTACTCTCTCACATACAAAAACTTCAAAAGTTGGACAAAAAAAAACAAAAGAGAGAGGTTTCAGTTATGACGTGGAGGCCGAGTGGACGGCTTCGGATAATCTGCGAAGAAGATCGGCGGCCGATGATGGCGGTTCTTTACGCCCGACACAAACCGAGAAACTTTAACCGGTTCTTTAGATGTCAAGCCAGAGACAACATTGTGATCCTAAAACAACAGAAAAACGAAAAGAAGCCTTAGTTTTGAGAAGGTGAAAGAAAGATTCCGCTAATAAGAAGTACGTGAAAGTACATTAAAAGCTGATGAGTTGAAAAATGTGAATCAAGAACCTTAACAAGTGGAAACCGAGAATCTTTGAAGTGAACGTAGTCGAGGTGACGAGAATCAGAAAGATGCAAGAGCAGAAACAAGAGAAGGACCGAAGCAGCATGAACTGAGCTCATTGTGTAACAAACAACAACGATTATGAAACGTAAAAAGGACTTTGTAGTTAGAAGTCACTATATAATATGAGAAAGTTCACACATTAATATTTGAAAATGCCAAACCAAGAAAATAAACACAGAAAAAAAACTAAGTGTTTTTATTTTCTCAATCGAGATGAATGTGCTGGAAAAGCTCATGGGAAAAGCCAAAGATGAGTCAAAAAGAGAGAATAAAAACAAAAAGGAAAAGGACATGTCAACCTCGGTGAAAAACGAGTGATTTACTACTTGTTGTCTCTCCACACATATCATTTGACCAATCTCAAAATCTTACCGACCATCACGTTTAAATGTTCTGTTAAGAAAATGCAAGCTAATTTCGAATTGTACCATTATTTATATCATAGGTGAAAAACTGAAAGCACTTTTTTTGAGGCATTGCTTTAATTACCTTATTTTCTCTGCCTCGATAATGGTTTGGAGGTTGACGATGACTATTGTCTGCCTCTTTAACGGATTATAGTAACACCACTTTTTGAGCTTTGACACAATATACGAAACATCTTGTCTTCAAAAAGTCCTCTTGAATTGCCCAAATCCTGCATGTTTCTAAACAAATAACACATGCTAATTAGTTACCAAAGTAAAAGAGCTTCAAGAACCAAGAACCCAACATCTGGACCAAGAATGTTCCCTGAGGATGTCTTTTCACTGTTCCTAGTAGCCATGAAACCTGCAAACTCAAACTAAAGAAACCGGAACAGAGTAGACAGAGAGGAACCCAGCTTTAAGGAAACAGTCGAGCAATTGATGACACCACATAAAATCTACCAGATCAATTATTAACAATACATTTTGTAGTAAACTTCTTTTTGATTCATACACGTTCTCATACAAGCGGAGGTCGCATCAGTCCAAAAGTGCATTCACATAGACAGTAAAATTAAATGTTCCCTGAGTAAAATATAAAGGCAACTAGGTTTCGTGATCCGTGTAAGTGGGAGGACTCACTGTTTTTAGGCGATATCATCATCACATCCGGAAAAGATTGTTCACTGTTGCAGCATCATAAGGAACATTTGTAGACGAGTTTGATGCTTGCGAAGGTGGCAAAGACCTCAAGAAGCATCGTCAAGTGCGTATGAGCATAAACTTCCCCAGCAGATGCCAGAATGCCTCATCATCCTTTGAACCCGCCACAGTCCAACGGATCTGGAGAGGGACCCGCAACATCAACACCCTGATCTGACCATGTTTGCAACCAGCTTGAATCCAGTTCTAAATTCCTATATGGTATGAGAAAAGATGAGAACTGCTAATCCTATCCGAGAACGCCACACTTTATACAGAAAAATCCAAGGGGACAGAAGCTTGCTCCTCACAAAAACCCTTGCTATAATTTTAAGACAACACATACAGATTCACGGGAATTGAATCATGTTTTGTTAACTCATTGTTACTTCAATGCAGCTTAAGAAGAAAAATTCACAATGGAACAATGAACCCAATTCCAACGATCACTTCTAATGCAGAATAGTGTTCTGTTCTTGATGCTGGCGAAAAGAGGAGCTTGCAGTCTTCTACAAGTATCTCCAAACTTTGGGCACTTCACTTGTCTCACATTAGTAATGTGACATTACTAGTGGAAATTTGTTCTTTTTAACATCTAGTGCGACATTCATATCTTGAATCCGAAACTAGTAAAATAAACCTTAAAAATAGCAAATAAACAGATGCGATCAAACTTTACAACGATGTAATAAACGAAAAGCTCGGTGAAAACTGACAAGTCTGTTTTCTTGATTTCAAGAAAAAAAAAAAAGAAAACAGGAACAACTCGTTTTCACTAAACAACGCCACTAATCGACATGAATGTGACGAACATTGTTATGTTCTTCCTCTTTCATCTTAGGAACAACAACTTTCAACACGCCGTTTTTCATCTCCGCCTTTATCTCATCCATCTTGTACACTTTCTCCGGTAATCCAATCCGGCTTGAAAACTTCCGTCCGTCGCCGGAAACATCTTCCTCCCCTCCTTCCTCTGTTTTCCCTTCTCCTTTGATCACAAGTGTGTTCTGTTCCAGAGACAGATTCACATCATCTTTGCTAAGTCCAGGCATATCGATCTTTAAGTACAACGCGTCGTCTTTCTCTTTCACGTCCCAGCCACGTCTGAATCCTCCTGAAGCTCCCATCCCACGCGTAGCTGATACTGTAGGACTTTCGTCAAGCTGATCAATGAAGTTAAGCACCTGGCTCAAGCTCCTCGTTGGTGTAAAGGGATCAAAGAAGTCTGTGAAATAGGTACACAACCATAAATCAGATCCTAAACAAAGCATCGATTCTTCAATTAATCAGAGAGAAGACGAATGATTAACCTGAGAAGAAATCGCCGCCGCAGCGAGAAACCGAGCGACGGTTCTTATCGACGCCGTCATCGTAGTTTTCATTGCTTCTAACGGCGTTGGTGTTGAAGAGGCGAGAAGCAGCTGTAAATTATTCTTTATGATTTCAATTTCTGAAATCTATCCCAAAACCGTATAGACCATTTAAATCCACATAACTTTTCTATTGATGATAAAAACCTTTAATCTAAAACAATGGAGAATAGAAAACTTACGATTATCCATTGCTCTTGAATTGCTGTGTGAAATCCTTTGAAGATCACTTGTTGATCTTCTCCTCTACACCTTCTTCTTTTCACAATTCCTTTGATGGAGAGGAATTTCTCTTCTTGGTTTTCTTATTGTTCTCTCTTTACTCTCTAAGAGTTTAGTCTTAATCTTTTCAACAACCACAACCTCACTTCCTTTATGTCCTTTTATATATGTTGAATAGACATGATGTGAAAGGTTGTGTCTTTTAACTTTTCTTTATTTATTAAGACATCCTTATACTCTTATTTTATTTCATATACACACACATAATTAAAACCATATTATATGTGTATATACATATCTTTATGAGAACAAATATAATGTTTATGGTTAGAGGAGAGGGTTTCAACGTACCCAATCTAATACTCTTTTATCGAGACCGATCCATCACGGTTTCGTTTATAATGTATTAGATATCATAGACTTTACAAAGAACTTGAATTTTAATAATTGGACCGTTAATACATCGGCCACTTTACAGAAAATATTCTTACATTCTCCCACTTGGCCGTTGTGTTAACTTATCTGTCCAATACCTTTTCATGCGCATCTTTACATCAAGTTCAATAAATTGTAAGTACCATAAATCCAGAGCTAGCCGAGTCATGGCGGTTGCCCAACATTTAATGCGATGGGGTCCCTTCCAAGCACCACACACCAACTCTAGCTTTACTACTTCTTTTCTATTGAGATTTCACTTTAATTCTCAAAATCCTTTATGTTGAGATAAACCATAATTCTCAACTTTAGATGTTATCTTAAAAAAAAACTTTACATGCATAACCATTATGATAACATACTTTAATTGCAGAAAACACAAACTTTAATGACATCATATTTGAGTAACAACTTTACATGAGCTTAATCTATCATAGCAAGGTCTTATCTATTATGCCCATTTTCTCTACATGGCCAATAAATATACCGGGCGGTAATCCTTTCGTCAAAGGATCTGCCAACATCATGTCCGTTTTTATATGCTCAAAAGTTACTCTGCGTTTCTGCACTTCTTCCTTTACAGACAAGTATTTAATTTCCATGTGCTTAGCACCTTTCGAATACTTGTCATTCTTTGAGAAGAAGACTGCTGCGGAATTATCACAGTAAATTCTCAGCGGCTTGGCTATACTGTCAACAATTCCAAGCCCTGAGATAAAGTTTCGCAGCCACAATGCGTGAACCGTGGCTTCAAAGCATGCCACAAATTCGGCCTCCATGGTGGAAGTAGCAATGACAGACTGCTTTCCACACTTCCATGAGACTGCTCCTCCAGCTAATAGGAACAGATAGCCAAACGTCGATTTTCTACTATCGACGCATCCAGCATAGTCTGAATCTGAGTATCCGACAACCTCTATACTGTCAGATCTCCTATATGTAAGCATGTACTCTTTGGTGCCTTGCAAGTACCTGAGAACTTTCTTTGCAGCTTTCCAGTGATCCATTCCGGGATTACTTTGATATCGACCCAACATACCAACAGCAAAACTGATATCTGGTCGAGTACATGTTTGAACATAGTTCAAACTCCCAACCACTGAAGTATAAGGAATTCTTTCCATTTCTTTACGTTTCAATTCATTTTTCGGACATTGCATTTTACTGAACTTATCCCCTTTCTGAATTGGAGCCTTTCCAATGGAACACTTATCCATCCCATATCTCTTTAGAACTTTATTTATGTATCCTTTCTGAGACAAACTTAATAGTCCTCGTGATCTATCACGGATTATTTCTATTCCGATCACATAAGATGCCTCACCCATATCCTTCATTTCGAAGTTACTAGAGAGATATTTCTTTACATCACTTAACATTCCCATATCATTCGCAGCTATCAATATATCGTCAACATATAATACAAGAATGGCAAACTTGCTCCCACTGACCTTCATGTAGATACATCGATCAAGGATGATCTCTACGAAACCATATGACAAAATGGTATCATTGAACTTTAAATACCATTGTCTGGAAGCTTGTTTCAACCCATATATTGATTTTCTCAGCCTACACACGAGATTTTCTTTTCCTGTGGCCACAAAACCTTCAGGTTGGTCCATATAAACTTCTTCCTCAAGCTCTCCATTCAGAAAGGCGGTTTTAACATCCATTTGGTGAAGCTCTAAATCATAATGAGCTACCAATCCCATGACAATTCTTAAAGAATCCTTCTTCGAAACTGGAGAGAAGGTTTCTGTATAGTCAATGCCGTCTTTCTGAGTAAACCCTTTAGCAACAAGGCGAGCCTTGTACCTTTCTATATTACCTTTAGAGTCTCGTTTGATCGTAAAGATCCATTTACACCCAACAGTTTTGAAACCATCAGGCAACTCTACTAGGTCATACACTTTGTTTACATTCATAGAAGAAATTTCTTCTTCTGCAGCATTGTACCACTTTTCAGAATTATCACTTTCCATGGCTTCTCTGAATGTTTTCGGTTCTTCATAAAGACTAAGGTCACATTCATATTCAACATCGTAAACCACATAATCATCTGTAATGGCAGATCTTCTTTCCCTTACAGATCGCCTCAGTGATTCTTGTGGCACAATGTTTTGTTCTTGAATGGTGACAGGTTCATTTTCGGTTTCCTGATTTAGTGGGACCGTATGTTCATCATTTTCTTGTTCTATTGTGGTATTAGGTTGTGCACCAACAATAGGAACAACTACTTGGGTTGGAACTACGGGTGAAGAATCTTCTACCCGAATTTCTTTTATGTTCACTCCCCTAGATTCTGAACTCCCACTAGTTTCACCATTTTCAATGAACCTAGCATTACCCGTCTCGACTATTCGCGTACTATGGCTAGGACAGTAAAAGACAAATCCCTTAGACTTTTCTGGATAGCCAATAAAATATCCACTAACCGTTCTTGAGTCTAATTTCTTTTCATGTGGATTATACGGCTTTACTTCTGCTGGACATCCCCAGACACGTAAATGTCTTAAACTGGGTTTCCTTCCTTTAAATAGTTCAAATGGGGTCATTGGAACCGCTTTACTAGGAACCCGGTTTAATATATATGTCGCAGTCTTTAATGCATATATCCACAACGACATGGGAAGTTTGCAATTACTTAACATACTCCTAACCATTTCCATTAATGTACGATTACGCCTTTCAGCTACACCATTCTGCTGAGGTGTTCCCGGCATTGTGTATTGCGCACAAATGCCTTTACTTTCTAGAAGTTTTGCAAATGGACCAGGACATTGCCCACTTTCTGTGAATCTACCGTAAAATTCACCACCTCTATCCGATCTCACAACTTTCACTTTCTTTTCTAACTGCCTTTCCACTTCATCGATGAATAATTTTAAAACATTCACCGACTCAGCCTTATCATGCAGTAAATAAGTGTATCCATAACGTGAGTAATCGTCAATAAAAGTGATAAAGTATTTTTCACCACTCCATGACGGAACATCGAAAGGGCCACATATATCTGTGTGTATCAACCCTAAAAGTTGACTACTTCTTGTGGCGGGGTTCTTTGTGATGTGTTTGGTTTGCTTTCTTTTAATGCAATCTATACACACATCCAAGTCACTAAAATCTAATGGAGGTAATAATTCTTTCTTTATTAACCTCATCATCCTTTCTTTAGATATGTGACCTAATCTTTTATGCCACAAGAGTGCTGAATTTTCATTTGATGCACTACGCTTAATTCCTTGATTCTCAACATTAAACAAAGATTCAGAAAAACTTTTATCAAGATTAAACCTGTATAGTGAATCAACCAAAGTACCATTACCATAAAAGTAGTCTTTTCGGTACAAAGAAAATACACCATGTCCAATCTTAAAGTTAAATCCTAAATCGTCCAACCTACTTACTGAAACAAGGTTTCTAGCACATTCAGGTACATAGAGACAATTTTCAAGATCTATAAAACAACCAGTGTCAAAGATCAATCTGTACGTCCCAATGCCTACTATCCGTGCTTTCATCCTGTTTCCCATGAACAAGTACCTTTCAGTTCCTTTTAAAGGTTGGATCGTACTGAATCCCTGTTCAATATGAGATACATGAGTAGATGCACCAGAATCAAGCCACCAAGTATTTCTAGGCACTTCTACAAGATTCAATTCGGAACAAACATATAAATGTTGTGTACCTTTCTTGTCGAACCATGCCTTTCTTCTAGGACAGTCTTTCTTTATGTGCCCTTCCTTCTTGCAGAAGAAACACTTGACCACTTTACGGATTTTACTTTCAGGTCCTTTAAAGATACCTCTATCCTTCCTTTTATCTTTACCACTTGGTTTCTTAAAGCTGCTACTGGCTCTGTTTAGTCCAGCGATGAGTGCAATTTGGTCTTTCAGTTTCTTTAACCTCGCTTATTCCTGAATGAGCATGACCTTTAATTCCTGAAAGCTCCATTTTTCCTTAATGGTGTTGTAATTCACCTGGAATTGGCCATACTCAGGAGGCAAAGAATTCATGATAAACTGAACCAAGAACGATTCATGCACTTCCATCCCCATGGACGTTAACTTTGATGCCAAGTTTGACATGTGAGTGACATGATCATGGATTGTTTGAGACCAATCGAACTTTTTCATAGTCAGCTCACTCATGAGACTGCCTACGATCGATTTGTCAGCCATATCCGACTGGGATTGTTCCTTTATTTTCAGAATGAATTCTCTTGCTTTCTCTGTTTTAGGCATAGATGGCTTTATACTTTCCGCCATCGACATCCTCAGTAAGTTCAGGCACAGCCGGTTAGAGCGCTCCCAAGTCTCATAACGAGACTTGTCCAATTCTGAGCTCTCATCCGTAATGGCTGCTGGCTCTTCATCAGTGAGTATGGCTTGGTCTAAGGACATTACACCCAAAGAAAACTTTATTTGTTCAGACCATTCCTCATAGTTGAGCCCATTAAACTTTACCACAGAATTTGCAGAAGCAAACGAATTTGATGAAGCTGCAAAATTTTCAACATGCTTACCATTAATGCTTTGAAACTTTAATAGATTCATCGACTAATAAAATCTAAACACTTTACTTATATGTATTTAAGTAACCTGTGGGCAATACATTAAATACATACACTTTTAATGATGTTTGTTTAGATTTTTACTTTAATAATTAATCATGTTATATATACAATCGATAGCAATGTTACCTGTGGGTATACACACCATCGGTTGTAATATAAATGATTAATACTTTAGGTATTACTTATTATATCCAATGATCCACCTGTGGGTGATCTCCTAGGATATAATTAGTAATTAATTGATCAATCAAAATATTTAATGTCATTTAAACATCCTTTAATCATGATCAATTATGAATCTTTACTTTACTATCATATTAAATATAACAAGATCACTGTGGTGATTAACAAGTTATATATAATACGAATTATTTTTATAATATATATGTATTAATATTTCATAATACATTAAACTAAATATTTTACGGTAAAATATATATTAATGTATTAATATTTCATAATACATTAATCTGATTATTTTACCATAATATATATATATATATATACTATTTCATAATATATTAGTCTAACTATTGCAGCGGAAATCTTAAATTTTTTTTTTTTTTTTTTTTCTCGGGTTACTGTTCACGGCGGTTACTGTTCACCGGACACTGTTCACCACCGTGATTACTGTGTTACGGCGACACTGTTCACAGCGGATACTGTTCACCGGAAAATGTTCACCACCGCGGTACTGTTCACGGTGACATTGTTCACGGCGGATACTGTTCACCGGAAACTGTTCACCACCGCCGTTACTGTTCACGACCACGGTTACTGTTCACCGGAACTGTTCACCACCGCCGTTACTGTTCACGGCCGCGGTTACTGTTCACACCGGTTACTATTCACGCCGGTTACTATTCATACCGGTTACTGTTCACCACCACGGTTACTGTTCACCGCTGCGGTTACTGTTCACCGCTGCGGTTACTGTTCACCGCCGCGGTTACTGTTCACCGCAGGAACTATTCACCCATAAAATCCATTTTTTTTTTTTTCTTGAAAAAATTCATAACTTTTGATCTACCTAATGGATTTTAACATATAATATACCGTTGGAAAGATAATTTCACCCTCTACACATTGATATAAATTTTAACACATTTCAATTTATCAATGTTGTGGTGAAATTAAATTAAAACTCGATTTTCTTTCAAAAATTTTATCATCAATCCTTAATGGGAGATTAATGGGTTCTATATGGCTCTGATACCACATGTAAATTATTCTTTATGATTTCAATTTCTGAAATCTATCCCAAAACCGTATAGACCATTTAAATTCACATAACTTTTCTATTGATGATAAAAACCTTTAATCTAAAACAATGGAGAATAGAAAACTTACGATTATCCATTGCTCTTGAATTGCTGTGTGAAATCCTTTGAAGATCACTTGTTGATCTTCTCCTCTACACCTTCTTCTTTTCACAATTCCTTTGATGGAGAGGAATTTCTCTTCTTGGTTTTCTTATTGTTCTCTCTTTACTCTCTAAGAGTTTAGTCTTAATCTTTTCAACAACCACAACCTCACTTCCTTTATGTCCTTTTATATATGTTGAATAGACATGATGTGAAAGGTTGTGTCTTTTAACTTTTCTTTATTTATTAAGACATCCTTATACTCTTATTTTATTTCATATACACACACATAATTAAAACCATATTATATGTGTATATACATATCTTTATGAGAACAAATATAATGTTTATGGTTAGAGGAGAGGGTTTCAACGTACCCAATCTAATACTCTTTTATCGAGACCGATCCATCACGGTTTCGTTTATAATGTATTAGATATCATAGACTTTACAAAGAACTTGAATTTTAATAATTGGACCGTTAATACATCCGCCACTTTACAGAAAATATTCTTACAGCAGCTGCCGGACGAATAGCGCGAACGGAGCGTGGGACGACGGTCGAAGAGAGAAGTCTCCTGAGAGCTAGAGACGATGATGACGCCATTTTCTTGAAAAAGAAAAGATGCTAAAGTAAACGAGTGGTTGATTATTCAAAGAGAGTAACACAAACCACGATCAGATATTCTTTTTGAGCTCTTGTGCAAGAAGAAAAGCTGTTAAGAGAGTGGCTTATATAGCAAGGAGAAGAAGCTACTGGAGAAGAGAGTAATCTAAAGGATTGTTCTAGAAGGACGTGGTTCCATCCTTATGGGCCCAAGTAAATGAATTCTTCTCTACACGGCCCATCACTTATGGGCCCAGATTTGGGAATTAAAGTTCTCTTCGGTTCGGTTTTGTGTAGGTTTATACCGATTAAAAAATCGTATTTCTGGTCGGTTTAGATTGATTTGGTTCAGTTTCTTCTTCGATGCCTCAGCGAAAAAAACAGAGAGCCAAGAGTATTTTTCTTCTCTTCCAACAGAATCGAATTCGAAGTTGAAGAGAGAGAGAGAGAGAGAGAGAGAGAGAGAGAGAGAGAGAGAGAGAGAGAAGAACGGAGTCGATCCGTTTGGATCTGGGTAATCAAATATGATGCTGGATCTGGGACCGTTCTCAGATGAGAAGTTCGATGCGAAGCGGTGGGTTAACTTGTCGTGCCAAGCGCGTCACCCGCAGGACTCGCTCGAGAAACACCTGGTGGATCTGGAAATGAAGCTCCAGATTGCCTCCGAGGAGATCGGAGTGTCTCTAGAGGAGCAGAGCGGAGGCGCTCTCCTCCGTGTCCCTCGCGCCACTCGCGACGTGTTGCGCCTCCGTGATGATGCGGTGTCTCTGCGTAGTTCAGTTGCTGGAATCCTCCAGAAGCTCAAAAAGGTACGCATTTTTCTGACTCTTTGGAGACTGAATCTGAAATTTTGTTTGGATCTCTAGCGTCACTCTGAACAGTGTTGTTGTATCAGATCTGATCACGAGTTATTTTGAATGAATCATTGGTAGTGTAAGAAGAACATATTATACTAATTAGAGTGATAAATTCTTGCAAATGATCTGTGCATTATTAATAATTTTAATCCTTTCCATTTGGGTTGATTTAGGTGTTTTTAAAAACTTTGATGTTATGTTTTCTTTCGAAACGGAGTTCGGTAATCTCGAAATTGGTACTTGCAGGCAGAGGGATCTTCAGCGGAGTGTATAGCTACTCTTGCTAGAGTAGACAATGTCAAACAGAGAATGGAGGCTGCCTACAAAACACTACAGGTCAGTAAGCATCGTAATTTGTAAATCCTTGGTGTAGAGACTTGATTATTGATTCTCTTCTTTCTGGTATATGGACAGGATGCTGCTGGGTTGACTCAGTTAAGCTCGACGGTTGAGGATGTTTTTGCTAGTGGCGATCTTCCTCGTGCTGCAGAAACTCTTGCCAGCATGAGAAATTGTTTATCTGCTGTTGGAGAGGTAGTAGTTATATCAGCTTGAGTAGTGTAACGTGTTTGAAGTCTTTTATCGTGACTCACTCAACTCCAACAGGTTGCAGAATTTGCTAATGTTAGAAAGCAACTAGAAGTGTTGGAAGATAGGCTGGAGGCGATGGTGCAGCCACGTCTTACTGATGCATTAACATATCACAAGGTTGGTATCGAAATATCTAGATAACCCAAATAACTTAGTTTTGTGGTCTTTATTGTTATTATTGGACTGAAAAAAAATTCCACTAATTTGGCAGGTTGATGTTGCACAAGATTTGCGAGGAATTCTCATCCGGATTGGGAGATTCAAATCTCTGGAGTTGCAATATTCAAAAATCCGTCTAAAGCCAATAAAACAACTGTGGGATGATTTCGACACAAAGCAAAGAGTCAACAAGCTTGCCAGTGAAAGAAGTGACAGCCAAAGGGTGTCTAGCGGCGATGACTTTCAACAGACATCAACTCAGACATCCTTTGCTAGTTGGCTGCCAAGCTTTTACGACGAGTTGCTGCTCTATCTCGAGCAGGAGTGGAAATGGTAATTGTGTATTTTTTAACAGTAACTAAATACCAAATCCAGTCGAGTAATGGTATGTGAGACCTTTATACCTAATCATTTGATTTTGCTTTCATGATTGTTCAGGTGTATGGTTGCCTTCCCTGATGACTACATGACTCTCGTCCCGAAGCTTTTGGTTGAGACCATGGGAGAACTAGGGGCTAGCTTTGTTTCTCGTCTTAACCTTGCAACACGAGATGCTGTTCCTGAAACAAAAGCACTCGCCAAAGGTTGGATATGATGTCAGTGCATTTTTATATTATCAGATTTTCCCTTCGTAGTCTAATCCTTTTACCCAGATGAATTGGGATTACTTGCTTCCAAGGTGCTTTTACTCTACTTTCATCATGCTTTGGTGATATAATAGTACTAAGAGGATAAGTTTCTTCTGCCATGACATGAGCTACTGTTCTCGGTTATTCTTGTCTGGTTTGTTATTTTTATGCATGATGGTTTGTAGGATGGCTTGAAGAAAATCTGAAGTGTTTTTTTTATAATACAATTTATTGAACCTTTTCAATTAGTGATTGCGAATTTCCCAAACAATTAAGCATTATTGCGTTTGTCTTACATTTATATTTGTGTAATTAGAGGAGTACTGACACTTCTGATGTTTTTCATGAACAGGTGTGATGGATCTATTATCCGGAGACTTACCCAAGGGTATTAATATTCAAACTAAGCATCTTGAGGCCCTTATTGACCTGCACAACGTAACTGGGTCCTTTGCAAGAAATATTCAGCACCTGTTTGCCGAATCTGACCTTAGGGTCTTAATAGATACGCTGAAGGCTGTGTACTCACCCTTTGAATCGTTTAAGCAAAAGTAAGTTTACATTTTGTGCAGATCTCTATTCAATACGTCTGTCCATTTCTAGCATTATGGATTGTCTTTTTTTTTCGATGGTTCTTCAAGGCTTGCTTGTGACATTAGAATTGATCATGCTTTAGGTATGGGAAGATGGAACGTGCTATTTTGTCCTCTGAGATCGCAGTGGTGGATCTGAGAGGGGCCGTTACACGTGGTGTTGGGGCTCAAGGAATTGAACTCAGCGAAACAGTGCGTAGGATGGAAGAGTCTATCCCCCAAATTGTTGTTCTTCTTGAAGCTGCGGTTGAGAGGTGTATCGGCTTCACTGGCGGCTCAGAGGCAGACGAGCTGATACTTGCAATAGATGACATTATGTTGCAGTATATCTCTATGCTCCAGGAAACACTTAAATCATTGAGAGTTGTGTTTGGAGTGGATGGTACAGGTGACGGAGTTAGCTCAAAGAAAGATGGAAGTGCAGAGAAAAGGGAGAGCTCTCGCCAGATGGAATTGACTTCAAATGAGGAATGGTCCATTGTCCAGGGAGCTCTGCAAATACTTACTGTAGCTGATTGTCTTACGAGCAGGTCTTCTGTATTTGAAGCTTCTTTAAGAGCCACTCTAGCTAGACTAAACTCCAGCTTATCTATTTCGTTATTTGGCACAAAGTTGGATCAGAACCTGTCACATTTGACAAGTGAACAAACGGCTGGAGATTTGTCTATGGCTGGACGAGCTTCCCTGGATGTAGCAGCTATTCGGTTGGTTGATGTTCCGGAGAAGGCTCACAAGCTCCTAAACCTGTTGGAGCAGGTACTTGAAAAGCATAGTCTTAAATAATTTACATAGATTCTGAATTTACTGTACAATATTCATTGTTTCCTTTTTCCCTTGTTTTGTTGCAGTCTAAAGATCCAAGGTTCCATGCACTGCCTTTGGCATCTCAGAGAGTTGCTACATTTGCGGATACAGTCAACGAACTTGTCTATGACATACTCATATCAAAAGTCAGGCAACGACTGGGGGAAGTATCTCGCCTACCAATTTGGTCTTCAGTGGAGGAACAAACCGCTTTTCCTCTACCAAACTTCAGCTCATACCCTCAGTCTTATGTTACAAGTGTTGGAGAATATCTCCTCACTTTGCCTCAGCAGCTTGAGCCTCTAGCTGAAGGAATCTCAACTAACGGCGATTCAAACAACGAGGACGCACAGTTCTTTGCAACCGAGTGGATGTTCAAGGTAAGTCTAACTTCGATTTAGTTTCAACCTCGAAATCACAATAGTCGAAGACCTTTAACCGTTCAAATACATCATAACAGGTAGCAGAAGGCGCAACGGCCCTGTACATGGAGCAGCTGAGAGGAATCCAATACATTTCAGACCGAGGAGCACAACAACTCTCTGTAGATATAGAGTACTTAAGCAATGTGCTTTCGGCTTTGTCCATGCCGATTCCACCTGTTCTTGCAACTTTCCAGACGTGTTTAGCTACACCAAGAGATGAGCTCAAAGATGTGATGAGATCAGAAGCTGGTAGCGAACTAGATTTCCCTACGGCTAATCTTGTCTGTAAGATGCGTCGTATCAGTTTCGATTAGTCTCTCTCAACTTTCAAATTTCGGAAGTCCAAACTCAATAACGTACTTTGGTGTCTACGAAGAAGACTTTGCTAACAAAATTTGTTCGGCCATTGTCATATTTGTATTACACATTGTGAAAGTTTTGATGCCTATATATATAAAATGCTTTTTTCTTAATATAATCTTTTAAAGATATAATTAACCTCGCAAGTACTTTTTACATTATAATTGAACACGTAATGTTAATACAATAAAATAATTTTTTTTTTTATGCTTATGTGGACATGAATATATAGTGAATACAGTTTACGGCAGACGACGCCCTTTAGCCAAGTTCGTCGCGAAGGAAACCCTAATCATCTTTCCTTTTGCACTTTTTGTTCGTCATCCTCTCGAAATTTTCTCAAATTCAATTCTTGCAACTTCCTATTCCTTCTCTGAGTTCACTTTGATTTCTTTGTAATCTGCTATGGATGCTCAACGAGCTCTGTTGGACGAACTTATGGGTGCCGGTGAGTTTCAACCTGAAATTGGGCCTTCGAAAGCTTTGTTTTTTGGGGTTTCATGTGAAAGATTTGGTGAATTTTTGTTTAATTAGCCAATAAAGAAACGAAATTTCTCTGTGGATTTGTGCAGCTCGTAATCTGACGGATCAAGAGAGAAGAGGTTTCAAGGAGATTAAGTGGGATGATAGAGAGGTCTGTGCATTCTACATGGTTCGATTTTGTCCTCACGACCTCTTCGTCAACACCAAAAGCGATCTTGGTTAGTTAGTCACTAATTTTCAACTGCTGCTTTGCCTGAAAAGTTTGTTTTTTTTTTGTTTTTTAGATTATCTTAGCTATGTTTCTTTTCTTTTTTTCAGGAGCATGCTCGAGAATTCACGATCCAAAGTTGAAAGAGAGGTGAGAGGCTCGATTGGAATCTACATTTTTGATTTCAGTGTTCTTAAAGTTTGTAACTTTGACTTTTCCGAATCTGAATTGATTCTTGTGAGATAACTGTGCTTCATTTGAATTATCAATTGCTCAAATTAAACAATTACTGTAGTACTTTACTCTTAAAACCATCTGTGGCTTCCATGTCATTGCATTTTATTTGCAATCTTTGCATATTCATGGCCTTGAAAACAAAAAAGAAAAGTCCCTTAATTATTGCTGCGTGTCCGTCCATCAATGTTCTCTGTAGATGTTGATTTTAATTCTAGTGAAGAGCGCTTTTTTTACTCGATGATCTCCACAAGTCTAAATCTTTGTGTTTTTGGCTTTGCTTATTTCAGCTTCGAGAACTCTCCAAGGCATGATTCTTATGTTCCTAAATTCGAGGCTGAGCTTGTTCAGTTTTGCGAGAAGCTGGTGCGTAATGCTTGCTACTCCTATTAATTTTTTTCATTGGTATCGGTTTCTTCTCTGTGCTAAGATTGGGAATTGGTTACAGGTGAATGATCTTGATAGGAAGGTAAGGCGTGGACGAGAACGCCTTGCACAAGAGGTTGAACCTCCTCCACCGCCTACTCTATCTGCAGAAAAAGCTGAACAGTTGTCTGTTTTGGAGGAGAAAATCAAGAACCTTCTGGAACAAGTGGAAGCACTTGGTGAAGAAGGCAAAGTGGATGAAGCCGAAGCGCTAATGAGGAAGGTATTATTCTTTCGAACGTTACCATACTGTTGAGTTTTAAAGAAGCTCAAATACAGAGTTTCCAAGTTTTGGCTATCGTAGTGAATCTTGATATATGGTGATCTGCCTGATTCCTCCCTGTTTGCAGTTACGTTTTATGTGACACTTTTACTATGTTCATAATACTTGTGCATTGAGCGCTTATCTTTTGGCAACTCTGGTAGGTGGAAGCGCTTAATACTGAGAAGGCAGTGCTGTTACAACGACCAAATGAGAAGGCACTAGCGATGGTACAAGAGAAGAAGATGGCACTGTGTGAGGTTTGTGGCTCATTCCTTGTGGCTAATGATGCTGTAGAAAGGACTCAGTCTCATGTCACTGGGAAGCAACATGTTGGCTATGGCATGGTCCGGGACTTTCTTGCTGAACAAAAAGTAAGTCTAAGAATGAATATTTGAATCTGACTTCATGGAAATTTTATTCCTTGGAAGATGGGGACACCGATAGTCTTTTTAATTGCAGGCTGCTAAAGATAAAGGAAAGGAGGAAGAAAGGGTAGTCAGAGGAAAAGAAACGGATGATAAGAGGAAACCGAGGGACAAGGAAAGCGAGAGTAAGAGGAGTGGTTCTAGCGATAGAGAAAGACACCGTGATCGGGATCGAGACAGGGATGGGGACAGACACAGAGACCGTGGTAGGAATCACAGAAAGCCTTATGACAGAAGATCCAGGAGTGGGAGAGATGGTCGTGATCGAAGCAGGTCACGATCTCCTCATGGAAGGTCTGGTCACAGAAGGGTGTCGAGAAGCCCCATTCGCCAGTTCTAGTTTGAGATAATGTGTTGTCTCTCTATGTCTTGGGGCCAGGAACTTTGCAAACTCATGAGGTAGAAATTGTGACATCCCCCTTAGTTTCAGTAGCATGTGTGTTTTTGTTTTTTGGAACTTGTTAAAAGATTTTACGGATGAAAATTGTCTTTCTACCGGTTCACACAGCTATTCTAAGAGTTTGAGACCTTACCCAATCTCCCATCGGTTATTTGTTAAGAGGTCAAAAGCGTTGAGGTAGGTGTAACTTTTACATATTTCTTTGTATTCCTCGACGTATGAAATGCTATACCTTTCTTTTATCTTGTCTTTTTGTACCCGCTTCAAGTTGTTTGATATAAAGACTACAGAATTCGGGAATATATCGGGCTCGAATGACAGATACTGTATTGAGGTAACAAATATATGACACATAAGTCATCATTGGGTTCAGTTTTTAGTTTGAAGTTTGTATATTTTCGTCGAGTTCTCTGTCTGGACTTAAGTGTATACGCAGGAGGAACGACAATCTATGACTTTTCATGTAACTGTTGCATTTCTTGGAATCTTTGCTTGCAAAAAAAATAATAATAATAATAAAAAAGCCTTCAATGGACAAGGTGTCTCTGCAATTGCAGGACACAGACTAGATGGTTCTGCTCGATGATTGGTACTTAATTCGGTTAACTCGCATCGCCATTTGAGCAGCAAAAGGTGTTCTTCTATTGTACGACTTTTTAGTAAAAGAAAAAAGGAACACAAAAGTTACCATCTTTAAGATCACCCTTTCATTTCTTTTGTATCTCCTACATGTCAATAAAATCTATAAAAATTCTATAAATTTATATCGTTAAATTCTGAAATTTTATTTTTATATTATAGTTTTTACAGAGAGAATTTATTGTTATATTATAGTTTTTTAAAATTTATTTTAAAATATTTTTATATTAGAATTTAAATAAATATACTAGTGAAAATAACATATATAAATTAAAATTTTATTAATAGTTTTAGTTATCGTAATAAAATTAATATTAATAACACATAGATATCTATATGTTCATATAAATGTTTTTAATCCACAATTTTTGAAGAAGTGATGACTAATAGTTTTAATGTTTGTGATATTATGATTTATAATCTTAGTTATTGAAATAAAATTAATGTTAATAACATATTTATTTATCTATATGAAAATGATGAATGTTCAGAAATGTAGAAGAAATTATGGCTAATATTTATTACATTAATGATAAAATTGAAGACTACACTACAATACAGCTGCAACTTGAAAGCACTTAGTGTCTAAAAAGCTTCATATATTTTTGATGTAGAACAATAATACAATACTAAAAATTGTTGACCAATAAAGTAAAATTGTAGAAAAGTTCAAACGAGATTTAATATATAATTTTAATTAAACATGTTTAAGATATGCAGTTACTAATATATGATATTGTTGGTACTATATATTTACATAATTTTTTGAAAAAAACTATTATCTTATCGAAACAAAAGAGAGCCCCCATTTTTCTAGTGTTCCCATAATCTTACCAAGCATTTTCAGGTTTCAGTTCAGATGATATATTTAACCTTGAGATTGTCTGGTATTGAAGAGGCGTCGCAATCGTCACCAACCCTGAAAACTCGAGGTGCGAGCAGGCTTCCTTCACGTGCTTGGCTAGTCCTAACGCATTCTGAGGGTTCCACGCCGAATTTAGATGGAAGTATAGTGAGAAAATCATGTAAAGAAAGGTACAACTTGTGAGCAATGTGAAGAAGAAGTTGTAGATATCCACATTCTTACACTCTTGGCCACTTGTATTCACTTGGGACCATGATCCGCTTGTGGCAAAACAAGTTTCGATGATCGTCAAAATGTGATCCTCCATCCACGGCATTAGATTTGGTAAAAGTGCAACTCCCTGCCGTGTCGGCTCCTGACGCCACTCCAACTCCGTTCATGTTCTGGTTGTTTCTCTTACTACTTCTAGATTCCAAGCTGAGTAGCCAGTGGTGGACGTTTTCGGACCTTGTTTCAGATCTTATGGGTGGAGGCTCTCCGGCAAAAGCTACTTGTCCTCACCAAGCTTATGTGTTGCACCTTCGATAGTTGTCATGCCTCCTCCAACCAGAAATTTCTAAAGGTTTTGGGATGGTTGGCCGGTGATCCTAGGAATCCACATCATGTATAAACAGAGCAGTTGATTGATTATACTCCTCCTACTCCTTTTATTACCAATACTCATGTGTTTTTGACTATTTCAAATTAAGCTTTTATAATGTATATTTTAAATCTTGGTTTTGATTGTAGTAATAACTCTTACGTAATTTTATTTCATATATTAATTAATATTTATTGGAATATTTTGGGTAATGTATGTTTTATAGTTATATATAAATTCTATGGATCTTAGTTAAGTATGACCAATTGTGAAGATTATAATGAAAAAGCAAATTTTTTGGTGGTTGAATTGAAATTGCACATTTTTGAGAAAATTCCTCATACTACAGATTTGAAGTTTATGAAACTTAAATAATAAATTATCTCTAGTTGATGCTCTTTCACATTGATGGTAAGTTATCAACTCTATTTCCTATTTATTCTCTTTTAAAGATTGTTATTTTTTTAAAAAAAAATCAAACTTTTTTAATATAACTAACTTAATAGAAAATACACCATTTCACTAAAATTTTTTTAATAATTAACTTTTTAAAAAGAATTTTTTTTTTTGTTTGCGCGAATACATTACCCAACAATCAAGAATTTGAAATAACAGAGCTGACTTGAAAGGAAAACCCCTTAAATATTACAACAATTTAAACTGAATAATGAGAAGACATCACATATAAATTGCCTTTTGAAATGAAGAAAACATTTTGAGAAAAGAAGAGATGAAGAAAACAGAAAAACTGCAAATGATAAAATACTTGAATGCTCTCATGTTCTCCTGCATCATCCATCTGCTCTTTTGAAGTATCCATGAAGCCTTGTTTTTCATTGAGGCTTGGATTCGTTTTCAATTCATCAGATCAATGTATACGGAATACGGAATCAGATTATACTTCTTGTTAAAGGCCTTTGGGATTTCAGCATAGAAATCATATAGAGCTTGGCAGTTGAACTTAACCGGCTCCACATTGAACTCATGGAATATCTTAGCATAATGTTCTTAAAGATTTCGACTACGCATCTTATGATCATACCATCAGAACTGGGACGTAAATAAGAAAAAAAGATTCACCTTTCTCCCTAAGCTTCTCCTCATACAGCTTTTGGAATTCACCATCTTTTTGGTCTGGTTTGGTCATCCTCTAATTCACCCTCTTCTTCTTTTTTAATGACAAGTCCATAAACTTGGGACACAGCTGTTCAACACCTTCCCTTGAGGGTCGAAGGAAGAGGATCATACATGCTTTGACGTTGCAAAGTTTCCATAGCTCAGCGAGTTTCTTCAACACTGCTTTCGTCCTGTTCTTGGATGTTGCTTTCCTCGCTTTTTTTTATCTTCTATGAATGCTAGTTTCACCTTCTTCTTCATTTTATCATCATTGTTATTTTATTATTTTGTTTCTTGTGTGTGTGTGTTTAGATTTGCTATATTAAGGATTATTTGTAAACAAAAATGTGCTTTCTAAATATAGGATTATGGATATAAAAAAACCTTATAAACTTTGTTATATATAAAAAGATTATTTCGCAGAAAAACATACCGTGAATCTCACGAAATTCTTTTAAGCACAAATATTTTTTATTCATTTACCAATGGTTTTTTTATATTAACTAAAAACGTTAATAAAAAATTATAAAATCATATAATGACATATTACTTACTAAATAACATGTTTAATTAATAAAAATAATATATACATCTATTTGTTTCTAGATTTTAACTATATATGGTTAAAATTATGATAAACAGAAGAAACGTTGAAAATTATTATCATGATAAAATCATATTATAGAAAAATAAATAAATTAAGAAAATAGATATAAATATATGATATAATATCTGACATGGCTGGAAGATATTTTTTTTTTTTGTCCACCTGAATTCAACAGAAGAAAGTGTAATATGGGTAGATTCACCTTGGAATTTATTAATACGATTTGTTTCCTTCTTTTTTCTTTTTTCCCCTTTTCTCTTTTCTTATACATGCATGAACATGACTTTAGCTAATATGATTAGACACTACTTAATTTTTATATACAATTTAAAAATTCGTGCATATATTATACCTTTGGGGACTTTTTTTGAAATTTAGTTAAGGCATTTTAGATTGTTGTAAGTCTCTTGTTGACTACAATAATAAAAATAAAAAGTAAAAATTGCTTGTTAACCTCTTACTGATTGATTAGACCAAATTATATTCAGTCATCCTTATTCATGTTTGTACAGCTGGTCCATTTAGATAACGGTTGTTATGCGACGAGAAGAAAAAAGTATTTTATGGCCTAAATTTATATTTTAAAATATTTTATTGAGACTAATTTATATTAATATATTAGTCCTAGTTTTCACTTTACTCAGTAATCTTCTAGTTTTATTCATAAATTATGAAAATTTGTAATATTTTCTGTTATTTTTTCATATTTTTTTTGTTAAAGTGTTTTTTTCATTCTTAAAGAATAATATATCCTTTGAGTTTATAACAAAACTAACTAACTAAACCAAACTGAACCGATATTTTTGGTTTTTGAATCTGTTTTGGTTATTCACATCAATTCGTATTACACATACACTTCTGTCCATATCATGTAATCCATTCTTCACAATGAGATTGAGAATATGAGTTTCACACCTTAAATGCAGATAATCACCATTTAAGATAAGTGAATCCTCTCCCAACAAGCTAAATTTCTCCTTAAATAAACCCATGGCAGATGTGTTTGCGGTTGCATTATCCACTGTGACTGTAAACACCTTCTTGATATCCCACTCTTCCAAACACTCAATAAGAATATTACTGATTGTATCACCTTTGTGATCACAAACATCCTTGAATCCTATAGTCATCTTATGCATCTTCCAAGAACTATCGATGAAATGAGCAGTTATTACCATGTAACTAGCTGAAGTCGTAGGGGCAACCCAAATATCAATGATTAAAGACAACCTCTGCTTATTTTGTTGAATACTCTTCTTCATAGCTATCTTCTTCTCTGCAAACAACTTCAATATATCAGTTGTGGCCGTTTTCCGAGAATGAGGCTGGTAAAGTTTCACCTTATAGAAGAAGTACCTCCAAGCCAGACTCTCAACGAACACAAAGGGTAACTCAACCAAAACTATCAACTCATTTGTAGTCTCTCTGAAAACAGCCTCAAAAACCTTCCCCAACTTAACAAAACCATTATTGTCTTGATTTATCACATGATGAGCTTCAACTTCTCTCACTTCTCAACATGCTTGTTCAAATTACTGGTGCCACCACTTGATGAACACAAAAATTTTGATCTACAATAGTTACCATAGCAGACATTGTAATTCTGCTTATCTCTGGTGTAATGGTCCCAGCAACCAGATCTTGTTTTCCTCTTCTTAGGTATAGAATCTGCTGCTTTAACATTTTCTTTCCTTTTCCCTCTGCTTTTTTCAGTTTTTGTAACCTTTTCTTCTACATTTTGTGGATAACCATTAGAAGTCATCTGAAACAAAAAAAACACAAGAATATTTAAATAAATGAATAAGCAAACGAAATATGAGTTAAATGGTTAAAAGTGATTAAACTAACTAGTAATTACTGCTACGTGAAATGTTGGCAAATGGCATCCTCATAATTAATGAAACACATTCTCATTAGTTATAGAAAGCACTCAACAATAACTAAAATTCTTGAAAAACTAACTTGGATTTTTAAAAATGACATCGTCATCTTCTTCCTCAAATTGAGTCTTTGACTTGGTCTTGTTACTTTAACTCTATTTACGATCATAATATAGAGATAGACAGACTGTTGGTAGCAACATTTACTATATACAACAAAGCAAAAAAGCAAAGACACACAAAATTTCATGTGAAAAACAACAAAGAAAACAATGATTCGAAACATATTCGAAACAACAAAGAAAACAATGGTATTTGATGATCATAAATTCTAAGTTTCAGTTTCCAGCAAGCATTAACTCATTTATTCTTAAAAACAAAGATTTTTTGCTAAAAGAAGATCACACTCTAGTGCTAGCTCTTGATTCTTTGTAGTCTACAACTAATAGTCCACCAAACTCTAGTGCTAGAAATTGACTTTCGTTCAAGGTCTTTGTTACACAGAGACAGAGACACAAAGCTACAAAATACCCACATGATGGACAATGTTACTGATCCCTTAAAACACAAAAAACCAATGGCTTTAGCAAAACCTATTAACTAGAATTTATCAGATTCAAACACACACAATTTAATCAAGCTGATTTCATTGTTTACGAAGTCAATTTCGACTTCGTCGTTGTTTACTAATATTTCAAGTTATACATCCTAATTTACAAATCCCGATTTCGTTGGTGATGAAGTCCATTTCAAAAATAGAAAAAAACTCAATTCATGGCTACAATAGACTTTTGTTCAAAGTCTTTGTTACATAAAGATAGAGACACAAAGTTATAATTGGAGCGACATAGACTATAATTGAAGATTCAGAATTCAGAGACATCAGAGAAGATGAGAGTAAAGGCTTACCTCGGATTGATTTCTTGATGATGCAGAATGTGGAGGAGATGAGAGTAAACGCTTAAGGATCCCTTCGAATGGAATTTGAAATTCGGAGGGTCGAGATCGTGAAAAGTCACCCATAAATCACAAAACGGTGTTGATATTTTTGGGTTGCGCTGCGAAAGAAATATCGGATATTATTCGAACCGATTTGTATACAATAGATATATACTTATCTCATCCAATGGATTTTCTATAAAAACGGTTCGGGTTTTGGTCGGTTCGATATAGTACTTCATTTACCGGTTACGGGTAAAATTCCCAGGCTTAGACGTAGCTTAATGGGTTGGATGAGTCAACGGCAGAGAAGACCAGTTTGGTAACAGTTTGGTTAAAAGCACAGAAACATCCCAAAATCTATTAAATGTGAAGTAGAAAAAAAGAAAGAGATCCGATCATCGGAGCAGAGACGAAGAACCTAATTGATATTAGTACTCTCTCATCTCTCGATTCCTTCACATGGTCCGTAACTTTTCTTGCTTTCTTTTTCCAGTTAGATCTTTGGTTAGATTTGATTTCTCATCGTTTTTAAAAAAATGTTGGAATTCAGATGTCGGACGGAGGAGCGCCGTCGAGGTACGTGAAGTTGACGAAGGAACAAGCTCCGGTCGATGAGGTTAATCCCGGCGAACTCAATCAACCGATTCAGGTTCCTCATGTATGTCTCTCTCTTTCTCTCTCTCTCCTCCAAAGATTTGATTTTTCACAATTACGCATCTGAGGACTGATTACGTAATCGTGTTCTTGGATCTATTTCTTGGATCAAGAATGTAACTGAATTTTCCTCTATAGATCCTTAACTCGTGTTCATCAAAAGGACCATTTTTTAGTTATGTTCCCACTGCTGTTTTTGTCCGATTAGTGTTTATCGTGCTTTGAATCTTAATATCATTTTTTTCCAAATCCGATCTGTTTGGATCTGTCCGCAGCTAACTGTTCACAAATGCAACGAGTGTGGCCAAGCTTTGCCTGAGAATTTTGAAGCTCCTGCAGATGAACCATGGACTACTGGTATATTCGGTTGCACTGAGGACATGAGTAGCTGTAAGTGATTGATCTCACTAGAATTAAGAGCTTAGTTTTGACATTTTTGGAGACCGTAACTTACTTCCATTGTCTTGAAACTGTTTTATACACACAGTTTGGCAGGGATTCTTTTGCCCAAGTGTTTTATTCGGACGTGTCTATGAAACTCTGAGTGACGAAGAAACCTCGTGGACCAAAGCATGTATCTGCCATTCAATTGTAGTAGAAGGTGGTCTTACAGTCGCATCCATAGCTGCTTGTGCTCCCGGTATTGATCCGCATTCAACGTTTCTCATATGGGAAGGCTTGTTGTTTGTTTGGTGGATGTGTGGTATTTACACTGGAAACGTCAGGCAAACTCTACAGAGGAAATATCATCTGCAGGTAAAAATCACAAGTTGATTCCTCTGGCTTTTTATGACAATGGTGGTCGGTAATTTTGAAAATGTTTTGTTTGATCAAACAGAACTCTCCATGTGACCCATGTATGGTGCACTGTTGCTTACATTTCTGTGCGGTTTGTCAAGAACACCGGGAGATGAAGAACCGTCTTTCCGACAACTTCGTGATGCCCATGACTGTGGTTAACCCGCCACCGGTTCAAGAGATGAGTGCCTCTAATGACAGAGACCACCACGACTCTGTGCCTGTTTCACACCATAGCTCTGATCTCGAGATGCGGCCATTGTAGTCTCACTCAATGCTGCAACCAGATTAAAAAGGTCATGTTTTGTTCTGTTTTGTAATGAACCTGAAGCCTGGCTTAATGAGGAATGGACGATATGTATACCCACTTGGTTTGTTTTAAAACTCATGGTAGATAGGATGATTATTGTGAACCTCTCATTCTCTTTTCCTTTTAAAATCGTGACCCTTATCCTAAAACTTAAAGATTTTCTATTAGGTAGAGTTGATTAGTATTTATCGCCAAATAGTATAATCTGATTTGAAATATTCTACTTACGTAGCTTGCCATCGCCTGATTTTGATAAATTCTCTTTCTTTTGGATAAATATATAAAAATTAAGAATCTTTAATCATTGAGTATTTCTTTAAAGTTTCTCCGTCCTTATAAAAATAATGAAATACCAAAATCTTTTCTTATAAGTAACTATAACTACAAAAGTAGGTACGCAAAGTCTTTGGTCTGAGTTTTCTGTTAAATACGAAGGGTCGTTACATCAATATCCAATAGATGGTCGGAAGAGACGCTGCTTCGATTCACAACGGTCACTTACCTTCGACAACGGCGGAGTCACGAGTTCCTGCATCGTTTCCATGCCGACGGAGAAGTTTACTTGACGCCGGAAAGAGAGATGTTTTCTACGGAGAAAATGACGTGGCAGATTTGATGTTTAGAGAAGATGAAGTGGAACAAGACACGGTGATGATAGCTTATAGAAGTGATGAAGCCATGGGATCTCTCCAAGATAAGAGAAGACGAAAAAGAAGTTTCTTTTGTTGTGAATGTTTCGACTTTCTCAGACTTGTTTTCTCTAGAAATCGCAACTAAATAACCCTAACACACATCTTGTAAATTCTATTTGTCGTTTCTTGTTGGCTTTTCTTTTAATTGACCCAAATTTGAATGAAAAGCCATACAAAAAAGGCTCTTTGAAACTTGATACTATAGAAGAAAAGAGTTTATTATTATACATAGCAACAGAACATTGCAATTGCAATACATAGTTTCGAACATTGACTACAAATGTGTTAGCAAAAACATATTTTACAACAGAGTAATATAACGCTCCAAGAAGAAGATAACTAAGAGTTCGTCCGCATAAAGAGTTTCCAGGGCACATAACTATAAGATACACTCAATGCATCATCTCTTCTTAAAGAATTTGCTTCCTCTCTTTCCGATTCCAGCACAATCGAGTGTCGATGAGAGGTGCGACCTTGTGTCTGGTCTCCACGTCAGTTCTTTGAGAAGCGAGAACAAAGACGAGAGCGCGGGTGAAATCTCGCTGTCTTTTATGTTCTTACATGACACTACTCGCATGCTCTCAAGCTCTTCCCAATGCAGAATGACTGACTCTAAACCGCTTGTTGTTAGGACTGAACATCCTTCCATCGACAGAAACCTCACCCTCCTGCAAGAATAAAGGATGATCAAAATGCCGATCTTTCACATCGTGGAGTAAAACTAGCAGAAGAGTTCATTATCGCAATGGAAATCTTTTTCAGAGTTTAGGTGGAAGTTGTTAGACTTATGTCTTACAGCAAATAAATCAAAGCAAAAGCATTCAATGCTCTTCAAAATCCATAATTAAGAAACTTTAGTAAAACAGTATGCCAATATCTCTTATACTAACCATATTATGTGCAGCTATAACCCCAAGTTTAAGTTTTTATGGTCTAATTAAGTCAAACTACATGTTCTTATCCCGGAGAATCTGCGTTTGACTCTTTTAGCAGTTAATTGATGAGATCGTGATGTAAAAAGAGATCAATACAATACCGTGGTATAGTCTTCAAAGTAACCATAAACTCAATAATTAAAGGGAAAACATATGTAAAACGATACCTGAAAGCTTTCGCCAAACTGAAAGAATCATCATTCAATCCCCAACAATCCTGAATATGAACCTTTATCGCTCCATCACACACCTTAAACAACGCTCTCAACCCATCTTTATCATTCAAACAACACCTCTTGAGTTGCAAACTCTCCAGAGCCGGGCAAGATCCAAACAACTTATCCGGTCCAGGACTAGAATCCATCTTTCTACAAGACGAGATTATCAGCGTCTTCAAACACTCAAAATACGAAAGCGCAGCTATCCAACCATCATCCATTCTATGGTCACAAACAATGAGCTCATCAAGCACTTGACAACATTGACCAATCGCTTTAATCCCATCAAAGCTACCTTCACAACCACTAAGCTCAAGCTTCACAAGTCTCTTACACCCTTGTGCTAATATCGTCAAACCAATATCGGAAACCGACGAACTATACAACCCGTCAACACTTGCCACCAATCTCAAAACTCTTAGATTCTCACAAGCAGCGATACCACGCAAGAGATCATCACTACACTTGAGCAAGTCAAGCTCTTGCAAATCAGAACAGTGTTCAGCTAAACCGAGTAATCCCAATTCAGTAGAGTTAATGACTACGAGCTTGAGTAAATCACAAGTCCCTCTTCCTAATACCATAAGCCCTCTATCAACCATGTCATTCCGCAAAAGATTCTCCTCGAGGAAACCCAAATTCGACGAATCAGAAGATATATGAAAGGAAATCGATTTGTGACAAAGCAAAATACCAGAGTTTCGCGGCGGATTCAAACAGGCGTTGGACAAATCGACGGTCGTGAGCTTGGGGAACCTAGAGACGAGCTTACCTGACAAGAGAAAATCCCAATCGAGAAGCTTGAGAGTACGTAGACGTCGTCCTTGGAGATTAAACCAGCGCTTGCATACGAGGGAAAGATCTTCATTCTGTGATTGAGGAAGCTTCTGGAGGATTCTGAGGAGGAGAGAATCGGACAAGGAGAGCGTTCGATCGACGTCGGAGGAGGAGAAATCGAAATCGAAATCGGAGGAGGAATGGCGTTTGGATCTTGATCTTGGTGACTGAGCCTCTATGACGGCAGAGACGACTTGTTTGAACGACGTCGTCTGGTGGTTCAGCCATGAACCGGTCCAGCTGGAGCGTCTCCTTCTCAGAGGCGATTTAGGACTCGTCGGTATCTTCTCCCGAAACGACATCGTAATCTTTCAATTCGATTCTTCCTTCTTCTCTGCTTGATGTCTTTCTTAGTGGCGATTTTTCTCTCTCTCTGTTCCAACGGATACTTTGAAAGAGATGCTTTTTGAGAGAGAGAGAGAGAGAGACAGAGAGAGAAATGAGATTTCGGATTTCTTTTTTTCTTCTTTTTTTTTGGGGTAAAATAATAATAATAATTATAAAAAAAAAATCAAAAAGGGGTTAATGGGTATCACGCTGGGGATTAGGGTTGACCGTGTGAGATTAGATAATAAGTCTTGTGCACATCCTCCACTTTATTAACTATCCTTAAACATTCAATTATGGCTTAATCATCTTACCATCCCTAAAATGGCCAAACGTATAACTATCTATGTTTATCTTAATTTTGAAGTTATGGTCTAACGAGATGCAGATTTTTATGGCAGAAGTTGACTTTTCGGTTTTCTTTAATTTTCTAGTGCATCTATGTATAATGTTCGGGTAGTATCTCAACTTTTGTTATTTGTGTTGATCATCTTAAATTTTTAGCTATGTAAAGATCCATGTGTTGAAACAACTAACCACGTGTAAAAATAATTACATAAACGGGTACCAATGTTAAAATCTTAACATATATTATTTTATGTACAATGAATTTTCATTTCCTTTAAATCTAACTAATTATATAATTATTAATAATTAATAACTAGTTTAATGTATCCGATTTTTTTTTGCAAAAAAACACGGTATTAAATTAATTAATCCAGTCAGACACATCCATGTTGCTGTCGGAATTCGGATACAGATACCCTAATTTCAGGTTTCCGACACGGCACGACCCCTAAACAAAGGCATTTTAACTGCCTATTAATGTTCAGTATTCTACAATTAAAACTCCTTAAAATAATATACTAATTATTAGAATATTAAAAACACCCACTTAGTTAGAAGGTCCTGCAACAAATTCCTTTTAAAACTTACATAACTTACAACTCAACTCCTGTTGTAAGTCATCAAGTCATAACCTTCGCTTTCCCCATCTTTTTCCGGTGTCTAAACCAACAAGTCTCAACGAGGACTGACCCGGCGATGGACCTCCTATACCCACAGACTCTGGAATGTCCAGACTCGCTTGCGTTGATTTCCCGTAAGTTACTACAGACTGTTCTTGTCCATCTTCAACCTGATGCATTGCTAGCCTAGCTTTCTCGACCTGTGAAAACAGTAAACGAAGCAGATTGTGTCAAAAAGATATTTACTTTTTGCAATAACAGACAAAAGAGAGATATCATTTGGTTCTTCACTAGTTCAATGTGATGGATGGATCCACGCGCTTCAGCTAGTCTACTCTGCATCTCATCCCATTTCTTCTTCCGGTGTTCTTCGTTCTCCATCTCGCTCCCTTTCTCACCCAACTGCTGATACAGAGCTGTGATAACAAAAATCGAAAATCTTGTGCTCACAGATTTCGACATACTACTCAATTCTGTTTCTACAAAACTTTGATAATTGTAACCTGTGAAGATGGATAGAACCCATAGCTGAGTTGGAATATCACAGAGTTTCTTTGCAAGTGTAAGAGAGGAACGAAGTATCTCTCTGGCTTGTACGGTGTCGTGTAATGAAAGAGCTAGATTTCCAAGGAGTGTCAAATACTGTGAAACTAGCTGCAGGTTACTCATATGAGTATGCGCTATCTGCAAACCCTTGGCAAGACGGTTTCTGCATTGATATCATACATTAAATTAAAGCATGAATCATATCTTAGTGAATATCTTTGACAAATTTATTTCCCTTCCCATGAACACTAAGATATAACGCATCATCCTGCTTTAATACGGTTTTGAGTAATCATTTCTTTTAATAAAGAAACGTAGGGGTCTCAACAGCTGAGACAACTAACTAGGCGCAAGTGTGTTTAAAAAGCAAACCACCTTCGAAAAAATGAGAAGGGAGCATATACCTTGCTTCCTGCAGATCTTGTTGCTTCATCAAAAGGAGACCATAAGCAAAGAGAATACTAGCTTCTTCTCGAACACCAGATAGTGAATTTGTCATTCCATAGAGTGGTCCAATTAAATCAAGTGCCTATAGACAAGTCAGAGGATTGAAACCAGACTTCTTAAGCTCACGTTATAAAGCAAAGCAAGTCTAAACATCCAGATAACTGCATGAAAATGTCACACCTTAGATGATGATTCAGCATCTCCGATAGTAAGGTAAGAAACAGCTGCAAAAGATTGACACGTAGCTTGCATCGATTTACTCTCTGTCAGCTGAAATTACATTGCATATGAGAAATCACCATCAGCAGCAAAAAGGCAAATACATGTTGATTCAATATTAATTAGGCACATAGACACCTCATTCCAAAACTAAGCAAATATTTTCCGTTCACATGAGGTTCTAAAGTTTACCTTAGTTGCTTCAATACAATGGAAAGCAGCTTCACTATAGCAACCGACAGAATGAGAATATTGCCCCCTGAGCATCTCAATCACACACTCAGAAGCTTGCAAAATCGTTGGAAATCGAGTAAACAAATTTTTCATCTCAACAAGAGCCTGCGCAATCAATATTTATTGTTTAAGTGTTAAAGTTTCCTTCAAGAAAGCATTCTGCTAGAGAAGACAGCTAATATGACCCAATGTGAGCGGGAACTAGAACGACTATGCATACAGAGTTGATTAACTGAGATATATAAGCAGGCCCTACATCACAGTGATTTGGTGATGGCAGGCAAAAACAGTTATATGAAAATAGAACAGATGATTTACCTCTTGTGCTTCGGCATATTCAGACCTTGTAAGTTCCAAAGCCACTCTATTCTCAAGGAACTGCATCTGTAGCATAAGATAAATTCCAGACATCCAGATAGCCGTGTGCCGCAAATCAGCTTCTGCCGAGAGAGAAAACAAAACAAAAGAAGGAGTATGTGAGCTTCAACATTAAGAATCGTTGCATAAGTGTAGTTACAACAGAGATGTAGATTAAACCTCTAACTTCATCAGAAATTCCAAGCTTGATCAGTTCATCTGCATAAAACATAGCAAACACACAACATGTCGTGAGATGGAATCCCCTAAATTTCTTAGTTGCGTTTCCAAGAAGCAAAATGTTAATTTCCTCGTAGAAGCCACATGTACGAAGATAATCGATCAGGAGAATGGGTTTTTGTTGATTTCAAAGAGAAAAAAAAGAAAAGAAAAAGGCGAGTATCTAGTGCTGCAGATAAAATGCAATAGTAGGAAGTAAACGAAGAGAAAACGGGAACTTCATGTAATAACGATATAGAATATAACCTTGAATGATCTGCATTCCAGACTCGATACGTTTTGAACATTCTTTAAAAAGTCCCTTTGGGCGTCCCGATATGACAACCATCAGATGAACCAAAGCATAGATGGCACTTTTTGGTAGCCACTCTCCATCAATTGGAGATGGTGAAAGCAGTAGCTTCTCAGTCCATGAACGATCCGTAGTGCCAAAGAATGCCGGCTCTAGAGAGCTACCAGTGTTAGAAGATAGAGATAATGCATTTACACGATCTTGGAGCTGAGATTGTCTGGCGGAGAGTGCTGCTCTTTCTCTAGAGGGGAGATCGTAACGGGAGAGACTATGATTCAACGAACTGAGCTCATCCTGAAGCTGCTGAACCTCTTGCATTTTATGCGTATGAGCATTCATGGCCTGGTCTAAGCGGTCGACATGATGCTGAGCGTTCTTATAATCACAGAGCCTGAGGCGATAGAAAACATGAAGCATCTCATTGTAGAAGAACAAACCGGGGCAGCGTTCAGTCTACAAATGACGAAGAGGAATTAACTGAAGAGGGACAGACCAAGCAAGCAAAAGCTAAGTGATCATACTACTGTAACATACCTTGGCTGAAGAAATGGTCTGCCAGATCTCATCGCATCGCTGAACGGATTTTTCCACTGAATAGTCATCGGTCCATTGCATGATATGAACGTGAAGCATAGAAGCTGTGAAGAACATCTGATTGCAGCACAGAACCCACAAAAGTTAACAACAAAGATCACATAAAATACCGCAAATGCAGAAAAAGAAGAAGAAGAGAGTATCTGACCTGGAGCTCAGGAAAACAAATGTGTGAAGCAGAGAGAAAACCAGACTCGAGAGAGGAGAGAGAAGAAGGGAAATCAGCTTGGATAATGAACGTGTTAGCGAGCTGAGAGTTGAAATTGCAAGACCAAAGGAAAGTAGAGACATCCTGAGGGACAGAAGAAGCGAGCTCGAGAGCCTTGAGGAGAAGGTTGCGTTGAGGAGGGAATGAAGCAAGGAGGTGATAACAGTGGCTGAGCAAGCTATAAGTCCGGAACTTGAGATCGAAAGAGGAAGGAATAGACTTGAGGAGAAGAAGAGAGCGCTCGAGATGGGACTTGGCATGGTTGACATTGTGAGAGTAACGGAGCAGAAGAGCGGAGACACGGAGGCGAGTCTTGACTTCAACAAGAGGAAGGAAAGAGATTTGGCTCTGGCAGATAGCTTCTAAGCACTTTATGGTTTTTCCTATCTCACCAAGCTTCTCGTGGTGATCCGCTAGTCCCCACAGACCTTCTGCAATTGCAGCACCTTCCATAGTTTTCTGCCACTGATTGAAAGAGAGAAGCCAAAAGGTTAAAACTTGTGAGAAGGGTCTGAAATTAACTATTGTGGGTCGCCGAAATTCTGGGTTTTTGCTTTCGGATTTTGAGCTCGTCGATTTTTTGTTCGACTGGTATTTAAAGAGACTTTCAGAATCTCGGGTTAGTTTTCTTCAAGTAGGAATGTCGATTCACTTGTGCAATCGAAACCCAGGAACATCTGCACTTTGATTACCGCGTGACTGGAGATCGGAGACAAAGCCCTGACCTTTTCTTCTCTCGGCGATGAAGATGTCGAAAGTTCTCTCTCTCTCTCTCTCCTCATCAGATCCGACCCGGTGTAAGGATATCCAGGCCCTTTTACCTTTGATTCATTCCATTACCGGATCCTCATTCTAAAATTTGTCATTTAACTAGGCCCAAGGTTCGATTTTGATTTTGTAAGTTTCATCCTCTGTTCTTTGGGGGCAATCACTTCATTTTAAAATAGACGTCTTTCATTTTCAATGGATTTTAATAATTAAGTAAATTGAAAGAAAAATTGCATGCAAGGAATACATTTTTTGCTATATCATATTGATCACTAAAAACCTCGTACGAAAATCTAAGCTAATTCAGAAATTGTGAAAAGAAAGTAAGTATTTTTGTCATTCTATTGTTCATTGTAACCACCAATTCGTAACTTAAGGTATTCACAATTTCACAGAAGTAAACGATATTCACAGAAACATAAGAGTATAATGTAAATTATTCTTTATGATTTCAATTTCTGAAATCTATCCCAAAACCGTATAGACCATTTAAAATCCACAGAACTTTTATATTGATGATGAAAACCTTTAATCTAAAACAATGGAGAATAGAAAACTTACGATTATCCATTGCTCTTGAATTGCTGTGTGAAATCCTTTGAAGATCACTTGTTGATCTTCTCCTCTACACCTTTTTCTTTTCACAATTCCTTTGATGGAGAGAAATTTCTCTTCTTGGTTTTCTTATTGTTCTCTCTTTACTTTTATAAGAGTTTAGTCTTAATCTATTCAACAACCCCAACCTCACTCTCTCTTATGTCCTTTTATATATGTTGAATGGACATGATGTGAAAGGTTGTGTCTTTTAACTTTTCTTTATTTATTAAGACATCCTTATACTCTTATTTTATTTCATATACACACACATAATTAAAACCATATTATATGTGTATATACATATCTTTATGAGAACAAATATAATGTTTATGGTTAGAGGAGAGGGTTTCAACGTACCCAATCTAATACTCTTTTATCGAGACCGATCCATCACGGTTTCGCATCTAATGTATTAGATACATCAGACTTTACAAAGAACTTGAATTTTAATAATTGGACCGTTAATACATCGGCCACTTTACAGAAAATATTCTTACATTCTCCCACTTGGCCGTTGTGTTAACTTATCTGTCCAATACCTTTTCATGCGCATCTTTACATCAAGTTCAATAAATTGTAAGTACCATAAATCCAGAGCTAGCCGAGTCATGGCGGTTGCCCAACATTTAATGCGATGGGGTCCCTTCCAAGCACCACACACAAACTCTAGCTTTACTACTTCTTTTCTATTGAGATTTCATTTTAATTCTCAAAATCATTTATGTTGAGATAAACCATAATTCTCAACTTTAGATGTTATCTTAAAAAAACTTTACATGCATAACCATTATGATAACATACTTTAATTGCAGAAAAACACAAACTTTAATGACATCATCTTTGAGTAACAACTTTACATGAGCTTAATCTATCATAGCAAGGTCTTATCTATTATGCCCATTTTCTCTACATGGCCAATAAATATACCGGGCGGTAATCCTTTCGTCAAAGGATCTGCCAACATCATGTTCGTTTTTATATGCTCAAAAGTTACTCTGCGTTTCTGCACTTCTTCCTTTACAGACAAGTATTTAATTTCCATGTGCTTAGCACCTTTCGAATACTTGTCATTCTTTGAGAAGAAGACTGCTGCGGAATTATCACAGTAAATTCTCAGCGGCTTGGCTATACTGTCAACAATTCCAAGCCCTGAGATAAAGTTCCGCAGCCACAATGCATGAACCGTGGCTTCAAAGCATGCCACGAATTCGGCCTCCATGGTGGAAGTAGCAATGACAGACTGCTTTCCACACTTCCATGAGACTGCTCCTCCAGCTAATAGGAACAGATAGCCAAACGTCGATTTTCTACTATCGACGCAACCAGCATAGTCTGAATCTGAGTATCCGACAACCTCTATACTGTCAGATCTCCTATATGTAAGCATGTACTCTTTGGTGCCTTGCAAGTACCTGAGAACTTTCTTTGCAGCTTTCCAGTGATCCATTCCGGGATTACTTTGATATCGACCCAACATACCAACAGCAAAACTGATATCTGGTCGAGTACATGTTTGAACATAGTTCAAACTCCCAACCACTGAAGCATAAGGAATTCTTTCCATTTCTTTACGTTCCAATTCATTTTTCGGACATTGCATTTTACTGAACTTATCCCCTTTCTGAATTGGAGCCTTTCCAATGGAACACTTATCCATCCCATATCTCTTTAGAACTTTATTTATGTATCCTTTCTGAGACAAACTTAATAGTCCTCGTGATCTATCACGGATTATTTCTATTCCGATCACATAAGATGCCTCACCCATATCCTTCATTTCGAAGTTACTAGAGAGATATTTCTTTACATCACTTAACATTCCCATGTCATTCGCAGCTATCAATATATCGTCAACATATAATACAAGAATGGCAAACTTGCTCCCACTAACCTTCATGTAGATACATCGATCAACGATGATCTCTACGAAACCATATGACAAAATGGTATCATTGAACTTTAAATACCATTGTCTGGAAGCTTGTTTCAACCCATATATTGACTTTCTCAGCCTACACACGAGATTTTCTTTTCCTGTGGCCACAAAACCTTCAGGTTGGTCCATATAAACTTCTTTCTCAAGCTCTCCATTCAGAAAGGCGGTTTTAACATCCATTTGGTGAAGCTCTAAATCATAATGAGCTACCAATCCCATGACAATTCTTAAAGAATCCTTCTTAGAAACTGGAGAGAAGGTTTCTGTATAGTCAATGCCGTCTTTCTGAGTAAACCCTTTAGCAACAAGGCGAGCCTTGTACCTTTCTATATTACCTTTAGAGTCTCGTTTGATCGTAAAGATCCATTTACACCCAACAGTTTTGAAACCATCAGGCAACTCTACTAGGTCATACACTTTGTTTACATTCATAGAAGAAATTTCTTCTTCTGCAGCATTGTACCACTTTTCAGAATTATCACTTTCCATGGCTTCTCTGAATGTTTTCGGTTCTTCATCAAGACTAAGGTCACATTCATATTCAATATCGTAAACCACATAATCATCTGTAATGGCAGATCTTCTTTCCCTTACAGATCGCCTCAGTGATTCTTGTGGCACAATGTTCTGTTCTTGAATGGTGACAGGTTCATTTTCGGTTTCCTGATTTAGTGGGACCGTATGTTCATCATTTTCTTGTTCTATTGTGGTATTAGGTTGTGCACCAACAATAGGAACAACTACTTGGGTTGGAACTACGGGTGAAGAATCTTCTACCCGAATTTCTTTTATGTTCATTCCCCTAGATTCTGAACTCCCACTAGTTTCACCATTTTCAATGAACCTAGCATTACCCGTCTCGACTATTCGCGTACTATGGCTAGGACAGTAAAAGACAAATCCCTTAGACTTTTCTGGATAGCCAATAAAATATCCACTAACCGTTCTTGAGTCTAATTTCTTTTCATGTGGATTATACGGCTTTACTTCTGCTGGACATCCCCAGACACGTAAATGCCTTAAACTGGGTTTCCTTCCTTTAAATAGTTCAAATGGGGTCATTGGAACCGCTTTACTAGGAACCCGGTTTAATATATATGTCGCAGTCTTTAATGCATATATCCACAACGACATGGGAAGTTTGCAATTACTTAACATACTCCTAACCATTTCCATTAATGTACGATTACACCTTTCAGCTACACCATTATGCTGAGGTGTTCCCGGCATTGTGTATTGCGCACAAATGCCTTTACTTTCTAGAAGTTTTGCAAATGGACCAGGACATTGCCCACTTTCTGTGAATCTACCGTAAAATTCACCACCTCTATCCGATCTCACAACTTTCACTTTCTTTTCTAACTGCCTTTCCACTTCATCGATGAATAATTTTAAAACATTCACCGACTCAGCCTTATCATGCAGTAAATAAGTGTATTCATAACGTGAGTAATCGTCAATAAAAGTGAGAAAGTATTTTTCACCACTCCATGACGGAGCATCGAAAGGGCCACATATATCTGTGTGTATCAACTCTAAAAGTTGACTACTTCTTGTGGCGGGTTTCTTTGTGATGTGTTTGGTTTGCTTTCCTTTAATGCAATCTATACACACATCCAAGTCACTAAAATCTAATGGAGGTAATAATTCTTTCTTTATTAACCTCATCATCCTTTCTTTAGATATGTGACCTAATCTTTTATGCCACAAGAGTGCTGAATTTTCATTTGATGCACTACGCTTAATTCCTTGATTCTCAACATTAAACAAAGATTCAGAAAAACTTTTATCAAGATTAAACCTGTATAGTGAATCAACCAAAGTACCATTACCATAAAAGTAGTCTTTTCGGTACAAAGAAAATACACCATGTCCAATCTTAAAGTTAAATCCTAAATCGTCCAACCTACTTACTGAAACAAGGTTTCTAGCACATTCAGGTACATAGAGACAATTTTCAAGATCTATAAAACAACCAGTGTCAAAGATCAATCTGTACGTCCCAATGCCTACTATCCGTGCTTTCATCCTGTTTCCCATGAACAAGTACCTTTCAGTTCCTTTTAAAGGTTGGATCGTACTGAATCCCTGTTCAATATGAGATACATGAGTAGATGCACCAGAATCAAGCCACCAAGTATTTCTAGGCACTTCTACAAGATTCAATTCGGAACAAACATATAAATGTTGTGTACCTTTCTTGTCGAACCATGCCTTTCTTCTAGGACAGTCTTTCTTTATGTGCCCTTCCTTCTTGCAGAAGAAACACTTGACCACTTTACGGATTTTACTTTCAGGTCCTTTAAAGATACCTCTATCCTTCCTTTTATCTTTACCACTTGGTTTCTTAAAGCTGCTACTGGCTCTGTTTAGTCCAGCGATGAGTGCAATTTGGTCTTTCAGTTTCTTTAACCTCGCTTCTTCCTGAATGAGCATGACCTTTAATTCCTGAAAGCTCCATTTTTCCTTAATGGTGTTGTAATTCACCTGGATTTGGCCATACTCAGGAGGCAAAGAATTCATGATAAACTGAACCAAGAACGATTCATGCACTTCCATACCCATGGACGTTAACTTTGATGCCAAGTTTGACATGTGAGTGACATGATCATGGATTGTCTTAGACCAATCGAACTTTTTCATAGTCAGCTCACTCATGAGACTGCCTACGATCGATTTGTCAGCCATATCCGACTGGGATTGTTCCTTTATTTTCAGAATGAATTCTTTTGCTTTCTCTGTTTTAGGCATAGATGGCTTTATACTTTCCGCCATCGACATCCTCAGTAAGTTCAGGCACAGCCGGTTAGAGCGCTCCCAAGTCTCATAACGAGACTTGTCCAATTCTGAGCTCTCATCCGTAATGGCTGCTGGCTCTTCATCAGTGAGTATGGCTTGGTCTAAGGACATTACACCCAAAGAAAACTTTATTTGTTCAGACCATTCCTCATAGTTGAGCCCATTAAACTTTACCACAGAATTTGCAGAAGCAAACGAATTTGATGAAGCTGCAAAATTTTCAACATGCTTACCATTAATGCTTTGAAACTTTAATAGATTCATCGACTAATAAAATCTAAACACTTTACTTGTATGTATTTAAGTAACCTGTGGGCAATACATTAAATACATACACTTTTAATGATGTTTGTTTAGATTTTTACTTTAATAATTATTCATGTTATATATACAATCGATAGCAATGTTACCTGTGGGTATACACACCATCGGTTGTAATATAAATGATTAATACTTTAGGTATTACTTATTACATCCAATGATCCACCTGTGGGTGATCTCCTAGGATATAGTTAGTAATTAATTGATCAATCAAAATATTTAATGTCATTTAAACATCCTTTAATCATGATCAATTATGAATCTTTACTTTACTATCATATTAAATATAACAAGATCACTGTGGTGATTAACAAGTTATATATAATACGAATTATTTTTATAATATATATGTATTAATATTTCATAATACATTAGACTAAATATTTTACGGTAAAATATATATTAAAGTATTAATATTTCATAATACATTAATCTGATTATCTTACCATAATATATATATATATATATACTATTTCATAATATATTAGTCTAACTATTGCAGCGGAGATCTTAAATTTTTTTTTTTTTTTTTTTTTTTTCGGGTTACTGTTCACGGCGGATACTATTCACCGGATACTGTTCACCACCGTGATTACTGTGTTACGGCAACACTGTTCACAGCGGATACTGTTCACCGGAAAATGTTCACCACCGCGGTACTGTTCACGGTGACACTGTTCACGGTGGATACTGTTCACCGGAAACTGTTCATCACCGCGGTTACTGTTCACGATGACACTGTTCACGGCGGATACTGTTCACCACCGCGGTTACTGTTCACGGTGACACTGTTCACGGCGGTTACTGTTCACCGGAAACTGTTCACCACCGCCGTTACTGTTCACGGCCGCGGTTACTGTTCACACCGGTTACTATTCACGCCGGTTACTATTCACACCGGTTACTGTTCACCACCACGGTTTTTGTTCATACCGGTTACTGTTCACCGCCACGGTCACTGTTCACCGCCGCGGTTACTGTTCACCGGCGATTACTGTTCACCGCAGGAACTATTCACCCATAAAATCCATTTTTTTTTTTTTTTTTCTTGAAAAAATTCATAACTTTTGATCTACCTAATGAATTTTAACATATAATATACCGTTGGAAAGATAATTTCACCCTCTACACATTGATATAAATTTTAACACATTTCAATTTATCAATGTTTTGGTGAAATTAAATTAAAACTCGATTTTCTTTCAAAAATTTCATCATCAATCCTTAATGGGAGATTAATGGGTTCTATATGGCTCTGATACCACATGTAAATTATTCTTTATGATTTCAATTTCTGAAATCTATCCCAAAACCGTATAGACCATTTAAAATCCACAGAACTTTTATATTGATGATGAAAACCTTTAATCTAAAACAATGGAGAATAGAAAACTTACGATTATCCATTGCTCTTGAATTGCTGTGTGAAATCCTTTGAAGATCACTTGTTGATCTTCTCCTCTACACCTTTTTCTTTTCACAATTCCTTTGATGGAGAGAAATTTCTCTTCTTGGTTTTCTTATTGTTCTCTCTTTACTTTTATAAGAGTTTAGTCTTAATCTATTCAACAACCCCAACCTCACTCTCTCTTATGTCCTTTTATATATGTTGAATGAACATGATGTGAAAGGTTGTGTCTTTTAACTTTTCTTTATTTATTAAGACATCCTTATACTCTTATTTTATTTCATATACACACACATAATTAAAACCATATTATATGTGTATATACATATCTTTATGAGAACAAATATAATGTTTATGGTTAGAGGAGAGGGTTTCAACGTACCCAATCTAATACTCTTTTATCGAGACCGATCCATCACGGTTTCGCATCTAATGTATTAGATACATCAGACTTTACAAAGAACTTGAATTTTAATAATTGGACCGTTAATACATCGGCCACTTTACAGAAAATATTCTTACATATATTATTTAGGGTATCAATCAGAGATCAAAGTTTTTGTACTTGGGTATAAATGATTTATTGATAAAAAAAATAGTGAACAATACTGTTAACTGCCTTGGAGAGTGGTGGTTGGCCAACTCGCGTAGCCGCAGCCTGATCATTCAGCAGTTGCTGCGTGTGAATGTCTCCCTAACTCAGAGATCGTGAGCGGTGGTAGTGAGGAGGATGCATTATAATGAAGAGTGGGAGACTTGTCTCCTCTGAAACAGTTAACCGGAATCGAGGCAGCATCTACTCATTGAATTGTGTTTTTACTTCAGAGGTTTGGTTTTACTTCTCATCTAGAACCCATGTAACACTTGCAACTATGTTTGAAGATGGACTTAGATGGCTGAGAGACCCTACAAGAGATAGAAATATAGCAGTCATTCTCAAATTAATGTATCAAGTTTCAATGTATTTGATTATGGCGGGAACGTAATGCTCGGTTGCCTTATCATGAGTGCATCACGAGCAGACTTTGTACAGTTGATTTCCCCATCCAAATCCGACCTTTAAGTGAGTTGAGAATGGTTTCGTTGTCGTCTACGTGGACTAGCTTCTCTATAGCTTTCATAAGCTCGTCCTTCTAGATCCATGCTAGTCAACATAGTTTCAATTCTTCTGCGTAACTTATGACATAGTCATCTTTTGCGGAGGATTTGACACCATCAGAACATCATGGTCCTTGCTCTTCCAAGGATTCCTCTATTAAACAAGTTGTTTCCATCCTTCATCGAATTGTAACATCTCAATGTTTAGGAGGAAGACAGAAACCCTTGAGTTCTGTATTGTGTGTACGGTGAATTGCTGCCGTAAACAACGTTTTCCACATTATTTTTGAAAAAAAAAAGAAAATCTTAATTAAAGAATAGAGATTAGGGAGAGACACAGAACTCAAATAAAAATGAATGAAATACTATCAAAGTGAGGGAGAGAGAGAGAGAGATCGACAAATCTCTTAAATAAAGAATAATTTGATCTTATATCCTAAGTTTTTTTTTGAAATTTGAGTCTTGGGAATAAAAATTACATATATCATAACAATAAAAATTAGAAAAAAAAATAAAATGTAAGAAATCTTATTTGTAAAAATTTTAACCAACTAAAATATAGTAGTTATTGTCTTAAAAATAAGTCGACCTAAAAAAAATATTGAACATTATAAAATAAGTACTTGATTAATAATGATTAATCAATGAAATAGGAAGCAATATTGCTGTTAGTTGTTGAATACCACAATCCATTTGTTGCTTTATGGTAACAATGCTTGGGATTATAAGAAAAAAAATCAAAATTATTTTATTAAAGATTTTTCTGATTTTTATAATCCACTAGTTTAAAAGTAAATATCTAAATATTAATTTAAAATAGCATTATTTAATTTCTTACAAAAATCTATAACATAAGCCGATTTTGGTGAACAACTCAAGTAGTTTTAGAGGTATTTTTTATTAGATTATTTTTTTAATAATTTACTAAATAAACTAGTGTGAATTGAGTTAGAATAAAACAAAAAGATATATAGGAGACATCAATGCTTATGATAGTTTAGTGTGAATGAAATAACATTAACCATATTTCATTTCACTACTTATACTAAACCAACTATTTTTTTTGGATATAAACTAAATATTATGAAATACATTAGCAAATCAAATACAAAGATTTTGATTTTCTCTCGTGTGATAGTCTGTCGGTCCCCTCGCTCTAGTTAGTAGACTTAGTAGGCTATAACAGAGTGATAACCGCACGCGCGCGCGTGTCACTTCAAAAACCTTAGGTGCACAAAGCTTTTTATCCAGTACGATTGACTCCACTTCCCCACATGTTTTAATCACCGTCAAAAAGCACAGAAGTTTCAAAATAGAACACGTGTCATTAATCCATCGTCTCATTGCGTACGCCATCTGTTCCTCTTACTTGTAGACGAGAACAGACAAACAAAAACCTCAGCGAACGAGAACAGTTACATAGTTACAGAGTTTGAGGGCAAATATGTCAATTGTGACCAACTTGCAGCGCAGGAAAACTCTCACGTGACATGCACACGCATATGAGGCACACACACAATACTATTTCTCTTCCGGTATATAAACCCATCTATTTAATGCGACATTTCAAAGATTTTCTTTATTTTTGTTCCCGTTCCTCTCCTTCTTCCTTCGTCTTCCTCCAAAATCTTTCTGCAGAGAAAAAGAGTTTTTTTTTCTGGTGAGAAAAAATAAAATATATCAAATGCTTGTGGGTTCATTTTTGTATTTTTCAAATTATCACTTTCGATTCGTGATTAATGTTTTCGATGGTTTGGTTTTTTTTTCATTACGCTCAAAATCTCTTCCATCGCGTTCATGTTCACTGGATCATATATATTTTTTTCCAGGAAAGTTGAAGGTGGAAGGAAAGGAGTGAAGAGGAGGATCATCGGGAGCAAAAAAAAAAAAAAATCATGATTGTAAGCTTTCTCTCTTTCTCTCTATCTGTAAAATTAATGAACCCAAACAAAAAAAAAAATATTTTCTCTCTCTCTCTCGCCATGACGATGAAAATAATATTAATCATCATCATCGCTCTCTCCAGTGATGTTGATACTGTTTCTTTTTTATCTCCCACGCGTGCACCTGAGAGCGCGTGTATCTTTTTTTTTGTTAATAAATCCCACAGAGTCAGCTTTTTTTTTTTCAAATATATTCTTCTCCAGGCAGCAAAACTGATTTTCATTATAACAATTTTCCCATTTTCGCTTCACCTAGAAAAAAAAAAGTGAACGAACCTTTTAAGTATATACTACTTTGTGCAGGAAACGATGTTCGTGAAAAGGTATCCGATCAGAGGAATCTCCGCCGTCAAAGACTCTTCGCCGCCACCTCCTGTGAATGGTTACCAATTTTTTTTTTTTTTTATATCTTCTTCTCGCTAACTCTTCAAACTTTCGTTTTTCTCTGATTTTTTGGGTTTTTTTTTTTTGTTTTTTTGTTGGTTACAGTTGCAGTCGCGCACGTAAGAGTCGGGTCTTATTACGAAATCGATTCCTCGATTCTCCCTCAGAGATCACCGGAGCAGCTTAAATCGATCAGAACCGTCATGGTAACTACGGATTCTCTGTTTTTTTTCCTTATCTGCCATTAATTCGTTTTCTTCGTCTGCGTTTTCTCAGTCTTTTTAAGACTGATTTCTTCTTTTTTTTTCGTTGGCAGGTGAACAAAATCACGGGAAGTGACGTGTCTCTCAGGTACCCGAGCATGTATTCACTCAGATCGCATTTCGATTTCAGCGGTAGTAACAACAACAACAGGATGAGCCGGACTAAACCGGAGAAGAAGAGTGGTGTTGGTGGTGGTAGTAGTCTTTTTCCAGTTTTGGACGAGAGCCATGTGATGAGGGCGGAGCTAGCCGGAGAATTGCTTTACAGAAGAATCCCACCTCATGAAGTCTCTGTGTATAGAAACTCGTGGAGCTTTTGGGTTTCTGTTTCTACTTCTCCTCGGAGGAGGAACAACGACCTCCCACGCAGTGAAATGATTTCTCAACCGCCGATCAACGTCACTACACTCTACCGGGCAATTTCGCCGGACGGAAAGTGTTGGTCTGAGCTGAGATCAAGAGGGATGGTCAAGTGGGGGAAGAGATTGCGCGTCCGGTACCAGAGCCGGCATATTGATTACAAGAAGAAGAATTCTAGACCCAAGGAGGAAGCGGACGAAGAACAGATCTTCAAGGAGGAAGATGATGGGAATGAAACAGAAGGTACTGAGAAGGATGCAAACGATGGAACTCGCAAGAGGAAGCTAATTGAATCCAGGACTGAGAGACTCGCTAAGAGGGCTAAAGTATTTGATCAGAAGAAGAAGAATCAAAATCAAATCGTGGTTTATAAGAGGATATCAGGGAAGAAATTTGTTGGGGAGATGGAGGAAGATGAAGGGAATGAAACTGAAGGCACTGAGAAGGATGCAAACGAGAACAGAAAGCTGATTGATTCCAGGACTGGGAGACTCGTTCTGAGGGACAATGTATCTAAGCAGAAGAAGGAGAATCAAATCGTGGTTTATACGAGGAGATCAGAGAAGAAATTTATTGAGAGATGGTCTGTTGAGAGGTAAAGTGCATACTTTTAACGAATTTGATGATCTCTGAATTCGATTTGCACTTTGATTCATCTGATTTTTATGGTTATATTTTGGAATTTTGAAGGTACAAACTAGCTGAGAAGAACATGTTGAAAGTGATGAAGGAGAAAAATGCAGTTTTTGGTAACTCTATACTCAGGTCAGAGTTGAGGTCAGAAGCAAGGAAGCTGATTGGAGACACGGGTCTTTTAGATCATCTGCTTAAGCACATGGCAGGTAAGGTGGCTCCTGGAGGTCAAGACAGGTTTAGGAGAAGACACAACGCAGATGGAGCAATGGAGTATTGGTTGGAGAGTTCTGATTTGGTTCACATAAGGAAAGAAGCAGGTGTCGAAGATCCTTATTGGACACCTCCACCTGGTTGGAAGCTTGGTGATAATCCTACTCAAGATCCTGTCTGCGCTGGAGAAATCCGTGAGATCAGAGAAGGATTAGCTAGCCTGAAAAGGTAGAAAACTAATTGATTCGATTGGTTATATGAGCTTCTCTCTGTTTTCTTGTCTTATAGCAAATTGTAACTCTTGTCTGTCTTGGTCTTGAGAAGAGAATTCGAGAAGCTTACGTCAAAGAAAGAGGACGAGGAGCTTGCTATCATGACTACACCTAATTCTTGTGTTACTAGTCAGAACGTGGACCATGATAATCTGATGACTCCAGCAAAGGTAAGAGAGCTCGAAACACTTAAGTGATCTCTACCTTTTGATACTCTTTAGTTTGACGCTTACATCTATACTGTTTCATGTCAGGAAATCTATGCCGATCTGCTGAAGAAGAAATTCAAAATTGAGGACCAGCTAGTGATAATTGCAGAAACCTTGCATAAAATGGAGGTATATCCCCATACTGAGTTTCTGATTACAAGCACTCCTCTTGCTAGTTCTAGCTGAACCATTACTTAAATGCACCATCTTCTAAATTTGCTATGTTGTAGTTACTATTAAGTAGTCAGAAAAGATAAAGCTCTGATGTGTAGCAGATAGCAAGGAAACTAGGAAACTCCCTCGGAGAATAACACTTGAATGCCCTGTAAAATGAGTCCATTATAACGTTGCTGATGATGAATGAATGATGATGAAACATTTTTTTTTCATGGATACAAATATTGCAGGAAGATATGGGATGGCTTCAGAGAACAGTGGATGGAAACTGTCCTAGGAAGCCAGACTCAACAGAGATGCCTTTGCTACTAGAAGGAGAAGTGAAGGAAGTGAACAAGGAAAACCAAAGCACAGAGTGCCCTCAAAAAGGCAAGAGAGATGATCGTGAAGAACAACGGTCACCACTTTCACTTATAAACAACACTGGTTTCAGAGTCTGTAGGCCTGTGGCGAGTTTCTCATGGTCCAAACTGCCTGCTCTTGCTGCTGCTGCTAATGATAATGTTGAGTTTGCTTCTTCGCCAAGTTACCACAGACCATCTCCTTCTTCGCCTCCTTGTTTAGACAAGCCACTTGCAGCTAAGCGTCGTCCTCTCGTCTTACCTATTCCCTTCACCGTCACTCCCCCAGATCAAGCTCCCACGAATCTTTTCAACCTCTAAAGCTCTCATTGGAAACTGCAAGTAAGCTCTGATCTGGACGGGATTTAAACCACAAGCGAGCACGTATTTACAACTATCACTTAATTATAGAATTTAAGGCGCGCAAAAGAAGATAAGGGATTATTATTATTATTATTATTATTATTCTTATATGGCAATATATAATTGGGAATTTTGTATTTTGAATTTTCTTCCCTCTTTTATTTAGGGATTTGATGTCTCTGGTTAGGTATATATAGAGGGATGACTTGATTCGGCTTATCGTAGGAAAAATATATTGAATACTGAAATCAGATGATTCTGTATTACTGAACAACTTTTATTAAAGATACGTTTATTATTATTATTATTATTATTATATATACTTGTTCAATTCTTAAGGCTTTTGATTTCACATCCATTTTATGCAAAATTGGTTTTGAGAAGTTTGTATGTATGTATGTAAATATGACGCAGATTAATATGTCCCACTGAAATGTAAAAATAATATTTTGTGATTAAAAAAAAAAAAATGTTGTGGTTAAAGTGGTCCGGTTCTCTGGATAGTGGATAATACGGGCCCCTTCGAATCAACCGTGGATTTGACATGCGCAGATTAACCTCAATCTTGGTCTTTCGGGTGGTTTTCTGGTAATTTTGTTACTTTTTACAAAGTACAACGAACTTAGTTATTGCAGACCAAACATTAATTCTTTTTTAATTTTCAGTATTAATTAGCTTAACGGAAATTGTTTCGTAAAAAATGTAAAAGTTGGAAATTTATATATTATATAATGTGTTTTGCTCTCAAAATGTAAAATCTATAATAAGAAAAATATTAAATATAAAAAAGTTATAAAACATAATCATAACAATGTCTTCAGATAAACGCATGTCTGAAATATAGAATATCACATTTCATTGTGTATAGGCTAACGTGTTTCATATAATAAAATCATTTTTTAAACGTAAGCCGGAGAATCACCCTTCTCTCTCGCATTCCCATGTACATAAAATTTGCCTGCACTTTACTTGTATAAGGAACCAATAAGTATTGATTTAATGCCTATTTTTTGTTTTCTTTGTCTGATGCAGTCTCTGGATTTTATAGACCTTCATGAAATCGTTAATTTCACCCTGAGTGTTAGTATGGCAAATATCTTGAGAAAAGGTTCAATTCGTGTCCACATAAGCTTTGTATCACGTTCTATCTAAATGCCCTCGCTTTTGTTCCAAGAGCGAGCTTACTCTTGGTTTGGCATGACTCATGAGCACTAGCTCACTTGCATGATTTGACCCTTAATTATTGTCTCTTAGAATCCACTCTACTTCACATACATTTTCATATGTTCTTCAGGTTTTGGATAATTTAGATTTGTTTTCTTAGACCATTTGAGCATTAAATTTGGGTTTGGTTTCCGTATAAGTTGATAAGGGTTATAATTTAAGGAACACACATATATTTAAAACTTTTTTGAATATGGTTCTATTTGGTTGTTTTTAATATTCCAACTATCTTAAAATTATATGAATTATCTGAATTATACGAGGTTGACAAAAAAAAAAAGAATTATACGAGAAAACCAAACCAAATTAACTAGAAAAATATTTGAACTACTCAAATCAACATAAATAATAAAAAGAAAAACTTTCTCTCAATTTTCAAAATAATTTGAAAACTATAACCAATTACATTCAAATAATATTTTTTTTTGAATATTTTGGTTTAAATATAAAGAATAATTTCAGATTTATAAACATAGTTAAGAGATTTTAATTATTTTAAATTTAAAATAGTTAATTATTTTTAGTATATACTATATTTCAGGTATTCAAAATAATTATTCAGTTTTTTTTGTTTAGTATCGGTTTGATTCGAATAAATAAAATATATTAAATTCAAGTTCGAGTTCAATACCAGATAATATTGATTCAGTACAGTTTGGATTTTTGGTTCCAGATAATTTGTCTAACCTTACTACCCCTAACGAATATATGTATATATATATATATATATATTACCGTTAAATTATTGTAATTAATGATTCTTATCCTTTTAAGGAATTTGTAGCCCTAACAATTGTTTGCCCAATTGTCACTACTAAAATTTGTGGCGTATTTAAAAGCCTATCAGCCACTTGTAATTTTCCTGTGTTTCAACTTGTAATTTTTATACATATCTTTCACCAAAATCAATTATAGAGAAAAATACCTAAGTCATATCTACGTAAAAAAATTCAGTTTGATATTCAATTACTTGTGCCCAAAGAAATTTGACGAAAAGGGTTACAAAAAATGGCCAGCACAGCATCATCATTTCCCGACCTTATATTATAAGATTATTGCGTTTCATCCACATTGTATAATAACCGAGCTCATAAGACTTATACTTAATATTATAGAATGGTAATAGACAAGATATAATAATTATGTTTTCGTAATAGCATTCTTGTTCGTTCTCTGACTCTACAAAACTTGAAATTCTCAGTCTATAATGTTCGCATTTTTTTTAACAGTAAGAATTAGAATTTTGAAAAGCAGATATACTCAGACTAATGCAATATGCATTCAGAAAGATGACCAAAGTCCTAACTAATATAGTCTCGAGCTTATATATATATGTTTCTAAGGTTTAAAAGATTTGGACTAGTATGATTTTTTCAATATTAACAAATCTTCAAAAAATGAAGAAAAAAAAAGGGAAACGTTAATTTCTATAGGACTCGGCAACTAAACCTCAAAACTCTTTTAGCACAAATCACTTAAGCCGATTTACAGCAAATTACCATCAGATTTACACATGTATCGGACACATGTCATTTTAACGACAAATTTTGTATAATATACACAAAGCATTGGATTATACTAATCTTCACATAAAATTTGTTTTAAACGTATAGAATATACTATTATGCATCAATACATTTCTGATTGAGATGTTATGTTTACGCTAGGAACGTCAAAATAGATGGTTTGCTGTACAATGATTTAAGTAATTTGATTGGTAAATTTATACATCCTTAGTCCCTTGCGTTCTAATGATACTCTCGTGGAGCATTAGCATTTTTGAAACTTTCTTAACTAATTTTTTTATATTAAATTTATTATTATTTTATTGTTTAATACTTGATTAGAAATTGTAAAAAAAAATTGTGCATTGTTAAAACTCAAGTGTGGTATTAATTGCATGAAGAAGAAAGAAAAGAGGAGAATGGAAATGACGAAGAAGAGATAATAGTCCAATGAAACATCGCCACATATCTTGTTGAAACGTCTCAAACATCTCTATCTATAGAGACATCTCAGAGGTTTTGAGCAAAATTTATTTATTTATCATTTATTTTTATTTTATTTTGTTAGGATAAGACAAAAAAATCTGTGCGTTGCTGATAGTCAATTGAATGATCTGAAAATCCAAATAGTTGAATTGGAAAGACCATCTCACTTAAACCAACACATGTATATCTGAAATGAACAGTACTATGGGGTGAATTGCCACCCAGGAAAGACCAAGAAGACACCTTCACTTGGAGTCAATATTACTAAGCCAGAAAAGCGTGGCACCTAAGTCTCAGTATTGCGAGTCCATGTGAGGTAAGAGATTCTTTTTCTGAGGGTACAAGTTATCTTTGAAAAGAGTGAGTATTTCCCTTAACAAAGTATCACAATTGAACTTGCATGCGCACCAAAAGTTGACATGTTTGTAACTATTTATCTTGAACATATGATTGGTAGAAGCGAGTGCTCAAACATATCTAGGAAAGATAAAAGTATAGGATGGCTCTGCCAAACCATTCAGCACTGAATCCACTACAACTCGTATAGAGCATGCATGCTTTTGACCATCATAAGGACATGTTGGACAGCTATATATGCGAATAGGACGAAGAAAGTAGGTAAGAAAGCTCAAATTCGTCTTACCAGGTTGCTCAAATCCAATGAAGATATGACCAGCTTGCTCCGGAATCCCAGTCCAAGAAAGGTAAAGCATCGTTTCCATCATTTTGGAAATAAATCAATAGGTGATACTTACTTTTTAAATAAATTATATTTTCCAAACAATTATATATTATATTTGGAGGGAACCAAATTTTCGACTAATCGCAGAACAACATTGCTTAGGTCATTAATTGACAAGTGGAAACAGTTTATTTATGGATCAATTTCATATTTATGTTAAAAAAGTAGACAACCACATAGGAAAAATAGTTGACAATAAAAAAAAAAGAACAAGAATTAAGTTGGCTACCACATCAAAAATTAGAGAAACAGTTTGTTTAAGATTCTCGAGGATGAAGAGTTCCAACTTCCTATAGAGCCGGAACAGAGCAGACCAGCTAGCTGTAAGTGTTTGACCTTCTTATTTAATAGCTATTGGAACTATATTTAAACTCATTTTTATAATTCAATTTATGTTCGTATTCTCATTAATACAAGTTTTCAACTCGAAGACAACTGTATAGGCTTTGCCTTAACCATTTTATTTCGGCTGAGTTTGTGAACAATTTAAAAATATACTTTTTGTGTCAAGGGGACAAATAAACAAAGTTTTCATTGCTTAAAGACTTTGAATCATATAATAACTACATCTTACTTAACAATGATAATATACAAAAGAAGTTATCATTAAATATTTGTTATATATGAAAAAATAATGTTAATGTTCGGAAAACTTATTTAGATGGTCTTTTAGGTGCTAGGCCACCACTCTTTTTTTTTTTTTGTATCGAATAAACATAATATTTTTTTTCGTTATATCAAATAAGAAAGCAAGATAATCATCTAGGTCTACATAAATGATTTTCTACATTTCGAAATGTAATTCTATAAGTTTTATAAAAGCAAATATTCTTTTATATCAAATAATAGCATCCATTACTTATGTTTTATCTTAGTTAACTCCTGATCAATAAGACTTCTACAGTTCTTGTTTTTCTTCTAACTTTTTCCAATGTCATCGTTTTAATTAGGGTTAAAAATGTAACTTATTACCTACATGCATGTTCTAGGGTGATGATGGATTCTCATTTTCTCACGCAAGCAGTGTCAACCCATTTTTATAATCTTATCGTTTAAACAATTTTCCCCCAATTTTAGCGATAAATAACCCACTAAAATTGTCGAATAAGAATCTCGAGTTTTTAATTATTCACAACTCTATTTAGGACCAAACATCTTGAATTAATGTAGAAAGATTAAAAATAAAAAGATGGTAGTTGGTTTTGATTATTGCAACGACGACAAAGATTAATTAGCTTCTAGAGTTTCTGACTATTGTACAAATGCAAAGCTAAATTTTTGTGTAAGATTTCAACCAAAATATATAAGAACTGTATAGTTGAAATAATATTATAAATTTATGAGCAAAAAAATATATTTTCTAATTAACCAGCGACATCTGCGCACACATTGATACATATATATACACACACGCGAATCAAACCTATCTGACGCACCAAACAAAACTAGGTTGTATCACAAACATACAAATGCAACATTCATAAACATAATTATCAATCATAATCATCATTTGAATGTCTGTGGAACTTCCGGTGTTTGACATTTCCAAGCCTCTAAGCGAGTCATCGCTGACGTCACTACAAGATGCGTGTAAGGAGTGGGGTTTCTTCTACGTGACAAACCATGGCATCTCCGGCGATATGTACCAGAAACTCCGACGATTCTCTGGCGGAGTTTTCCAGCTCGGAGACGAGGAGAAGATGAAGATTGGTGCGTCTAATTACACTCCCCGTTTCATTGCATCCCCTTTCTTCGAGAGCCTCCGTGTCTCCGGTCCTGATTTCTACGCTTCGGCCAAGTCTTCCGTTAATGCTTTTTCCGACCAAGCTACGGATGAAGAGTTCAGGTATACATATATACATTACATATACTATATATATATATAAAACCTACGGATGCGCTAGCTTGTTGACATTTTTATTGGCAACCCTTAATACCATGTCATTTAATGATTTAAATTAAATTAAAGTCAATTCCATATTTTGAAAATTGTAGAAACCAATTAATTGAGCTGCTTTCTCAAGTCTCAACTAATTTACATGCAATCCACCCTTTGCTTATTGTTCATATTTTATTTAGTACCGTCTTTATGAATTGGCCAAGGATCAGATTGACTTTCTTGTATTATAAAGTGTTCACGTGATTTACCTAAGTGTATAGTAGAGAATGTCACACTTCACATGCAACTATATATATATATATATATATTTTTTTTCAAAACTCATTAAGTAAAACCGAAATGCATCAATTAAGAAATAGTATAACCGTTTTGATATATAATAGGATTGTCAAACAGAAAAAAAAAAAAAATCTGATTGCAACTGTATTGGTCACTCTTTTAAGTCATATATCTGCAATCTCTTTAAGCATTTAATGCACGCACTAATATATTATTTTTGTATTAATATAATATACAAAGTACAAAAAGAGGTGAAAGTTAGGGATGTTATATGATGCTTTTGAACTATTTAAGTCAGGTTTGGTTTTGTAGGACCGGTATACCATTATGGTTAGTTCAATATCGCTTCAGACTTTCTTTTTCTTTTTAAATTTTCATTCTAATTACAGCTGACTGGTCCAACTCGAATCTATTAAAGTTGTTGTATTTAAATCATGTTAATGTAGACTTATATGTTTTTAGGACTACACAAATTTTTTTCTTTTGCAATCATTTCTGTTCTTTCTTCTTATGAAATAATTAAATAGTGGGTTGATGAAAGAATATGGAGAAAAGATGACGGAACTATGCCAGAAGATAATGAAAGCCATACTCTCGAGCTTCACAGACGATCTTCATCACAAATATTACGAATCTGAGTTTGGAAACTGCCATGGCTACTTCAGGATCAACAACTACACAATCCCTTTAGAACAAGATCATGATGACAACGATGATGATTTCATCGAAGGGCTAGGAATGCACACCGACATGAGCTGTATCACGATCGTTGATCAAGACGACATTGGAGGTCTTCAAGTACGAACCAGAGACGGGATTGGTCTCATGGATATTAACCCTAAAGACGAAGCTTTAGTTGTCAACGTCGGAGATCTATTACACGCTTGGACGAACGGACGGCTGAGATCGTCTCAACATAGGGTTGTGTTAAAACGGCACGGTTTTGTCGGTAACAGATTCTCCCTCGCTTTCTTCTGGTGCTTCGACGATCGTAAAGACGTTTTTGCCCCTGATGAAGTTGTTGGAGGTTGTGAGGGTGGCAGAGTATTTCGGTCATTTAAATGTGGGGATTATCTGAGGTTCAGGGAGAGTAATGAGAAGGGAAAGTTCGAGAAGGTTGGGCACACGGTCGAAGACTTTGCACGAATTGAAGACCGTCATTGATTTTTTTTTCCTTTTTTTTTGTTTTTTTGTTTGTTTTAAATTAATAACAAATGGTGGTCATTTCTGAAATTCATGAACATGTCAAGATAGTAAAACTAATGTTGACAAAAAAAAATAACAAATTAATAATTTAATGTCAATATTATACAATTTTTTTTTGAAAAATTTGCCATTTCTAAAATTTATCACATCAAGATGAAGTAATATTAAAATAAATATTAAATTGAAAAAATATATATACAAATTTTTTTATTACTTTATATGTAAGAATATAAAATTTCAAACTTAAACATTTTACCCGAGTGAATCTGATTTAGCTTAAAAAGCATGTGTGATTGGTGTTTTTTTATCGCTGGTACACAATAGTATCCATTATATAATGAAATATATGTAAAACAAAAAAATCAAAATTGAGATGAATAACAAGAATACGAGGAATAAGTAATTTTTTTTCAAATGATACATGGAAAAATTATAAAGAAAAAATATAAGAAGAGATAGATAATCAAAATAAACTTATGAAAAAAATATTCATAATACAAAATAAATAAAACTCGTGTATTAGTGCATGTTTTATTTAGCAAATTATTAATATCATTAAAAAAAATTTTTAAAAAAAGATAAAAGAAAATATTAGTTTGATAATTGAAATAAAATTTTAGTTTTTTATATAAAGTATAATAAAACCTGCGCGTTAGCACCAAGTCTCTTACATTACAATATAATTTCTCTTTATGGATTATAAATGTAAGACATTTGATCTTTAGTTAAATTTTAAATTTTTAAGCTTTCCAAAGTAATTTTCATTGTTCATTCTAAAGAATTTTGATTTTCACATATGAACAAGGGCATATTTATGTGTATCACCTGTCTCCAATAAGTTTTAAGCAGCACTTTAGTTTACATACATAATTTAATTGGTTAAAATACATTCAATAGATTACTTCTCCCTAAGAATATAAACTTTTATTGAAATATTAAAGGAATGATTAGTAGTATTGAAGCAGGCCACAAAGTTATCTAAACCATATAATAAGAAGACCCGATGAGAACATGTAAGTTTGCATAGTTGTACGTTTCATAATTAACGTAATGGACGGTATTCTAATTTTGCACGTTTCTAGCGTTTATATTTTTTCTTAACCAAGCTTGCTTAGCATACATTTGTTGCAAGTCTGGATTTTTTCATATATGGGATCTACTTTTCATATGCAGATAACACCTTTGTTGTAAGTCTATATTGGATTAACTTGAACATCATTCAGAGTATTGTTCTTGTATATTAGGAAATTATCATATCATAGACACATTCATCTCACGTCCTCATTTTAGAAAATTTACCACCTAAATATTATTAGCCCAGACTTTATTACCAATTTTTCTATAAACAATACTCTGTTTTGTGGTACCAAATTTACGATGGTTTAATAGTACAAGACGATTGATTTTTTGTGCTCCCGATTCAAACTTTCATTTGTACATAGTATTTTTATTTTAAAATCGGAACTGACTCCGAATACTGGAGATATTATGGACCGAAAGCTCGGAACTCCCTCAATCCTTATTTTTCTTATTTAAAAAAACAGCTATATGTTGTTAACTATGAAGGACAACTATTTTATTAGAATTTATAACATGTTTTACTTTTATTTACATGTACAAAAAAATGTCATTTTGCTCTATCCCAAACCTTTTTAGTTTGCAGTCAATTTTTAATAATTTCAAAACATATATCTGATATAAATTTTCTAAATTAATTTTAAACCATTATTTTTATTATTTCTTGTTTTTTTTTAAAAATTATTTATTTAACTATCAATACAAGTTGTAGCTTCAAAGTAATTTTTAAAGATTTAGTTTTAGTTCAATCAATTCTAAATCATAACTAAAAAATATTTGAAGGTTTAGTTTTAGTTCAATCACTTCTAAATAGACTTAAAAAAGTATTTTGAAGGTTTAGTTTTTGTTTAATCATTTCTAAACCAGATATAAAAATATTTTTTTTATAAGAAGAATTCGCAATTAGTAACACATCTTAAAACATAAAAGAACTGGCCGATCCTATGTTTATCATCCAAATTTTATGGCTTTGGTTGATAAACATTTTACAATAAAATGGTGGAATAGAAAGTAAATAAATTTTTATTTGGATCCACCATATGGTGTGATTGGTAATATAAGATAGAGTAAATAGAAAAAAAAGGAAAGAATTTTTTATTTTATTTTGTTACTTTCGTTATTCTCTATTTTTTTAGAATAAAAATAGTGAAAAAACAGAAATTGACAACAAAAAAAAAATTCTCTTTCCAGCTTAACTCAAAGAATTTTTTTTTTTACTATTTTTCATCTTGATTAGCTGCATTTAAATGGAACTAAAAGTAAAATATTTTACTCTATTATTTGTTACTCTAATTATACCGTCTAGTCATTCACCTCTTTTATATGGAGAGAAATTTTTAGCTGAAAAGAAACAAATCACTTGATAAGAAAAATATATATATATATATATATATATATATATATATATATTTGTCGGAATTATGTGGCATAATGATAATCACCTCTGAAATTCATGACATATGTATGAGATTCGAACCCAACACCCTTCAATATTATAAGAGATATTAAAACCACTAAACTATGTTGATAAATATATATATATAAATCTATTTTACTCCAATTTGTTTTACTCTATTTTACTCCAATTTGTTTACCAATGACACAGCCTAGAAAATATATAGTGTCGTTGAAGAATTATTTGTGTCGTTGAAAAATCATAACACCTAAAACGTTTTAAGTTAAATATATAGTGTCGTTGAAGAATTATTTGGGCTTATAATGGGCCTATGTCTGACACCAGCCCAAAGCAGAGCCAAGCCGCCTCCGTAAAATCTCGAGTCTTGTTGTATGTACTTTTGTCCCCTATCTTAAGTGTGTAACTTAACCTGAGTACCTGACCTTTGATAAGCCCTCTTTTATCTCTCTCTCGTAGATCTGAAACCCTCGTTCTTGAGCTCGCTATGGATTCCGTCGAATTGAACAATTCGAATCCTTCTTCGCATGCGCCAGAAGCTGTAGATTCCTCCAAGGGAGATAACACTGCTTCGGATCACCCAAATCCTCATGAAGCGATCAACGATTCTTCTGTGCCCGATACTAACGGTCCGGCGGCAAAGCCTGAATTTCTCCGCCCTTTGTTATCGGAGAACGGCGTTAGCAAGACGTTGAGTGGTAACGAAAAGGATCAATCCGGTGGTGAGGAGGAGACAACGAGCCGGAGGAAGCGTCGGAGCAGGTGGGATCCTCCGCCTTCTGAGTCGGTTAATAACACTGGCGCCGAAGGAGGCGCTGATGGTGGTGGTGAATTCGGGACTGGGACTAGGAAGCGTAAGTCGAGATGGGCAGATGATGAGCCGAAGCCGTTGATTCAGCTACCTGATTTCATGAAGGATTTCACTGGTGGTATCGAATTTGATCCAGAGATTCAAGCTTTGAATAGTAGGTTACTTGAGATAAGTAGGATGCTTCAGTCTGGTATAGCTTTGGATGATAGACCTGAAGGACAGAGGTCTCCTTCCCCAGAGCCGATTTATGATAACATGGGAATTAGGATCAACACTAGGGAGTATAGAGCAAGGGAGAGGTTGAATAGAGAAAGACAAGAGATTATCTCTCAGATCATCAAAAAGAACCCGGCTTTTAAACCCCCGGCGGATTATAGACCTCCCAAGCTCCAGAAGAAGCTTTTCATCCCGATGAAGGATTTTCCGGGTTACAATTTCATTGGTCTTATTATTGGTCCGAGAGGAAATACTCAGAAGAGAATGGAGAGGGAAACTGGTGCTAAAATTGTGATTCGAGGTAAAGGGTCGGTGAAAGAAGGTAGGCTTCAGCAAAAGAAGGATTTGAAATACGACCCTTCGGAAAATGAGGACTTGCATGTTTTAGTCGAGGCTGAGACTCAGGAAGCTCTTGAAGCTGCTGCTGGTATGGTTGAGAAGCTCCTTCAACCTGTTGACGAGGTGCTGAACGAACACAAGAGGCAACAGCTCAGGGAGCTTGCCACCTTGAATGGAACTATAAGGGATGAAGAATTCTGTAGGCTTTGTGGTGAGCCAGGGCATAGGCAATACGCGTGTCCTTCTCGTACAAATACCTTTAAAAGTGATGTTCTTTGCAAGATTTGTGGTGATGGTGGACATCCTACTATCGATTGCCCTGTGAAGGGTACCACCGGGAAGAAAATGGATGATGAGTATCAGAACTTTTTGGCAGAGTTAGGAGGCACTGTCCCTGAATCTTCTCTCAAACAGAGTACTACTATCTTGGCTCTTGGTCCGGGAAGTTCGGGAAGTAATCCTCCATGGGCTAACAATGGGGGGAGTGGGGCAAGTGCGCATCCTGGCTTAGGGTCACTTCCGGCAAAACCCTCCAAAGAGTATGACGAAACAAATCTGTACATTGGGTTCTTACCTACAATGCTTGAGGACGATGGTTTGATTAGTCTTTTTTCACCCTTCGGTGAAATTGTGATGGCAAAGGTAATCAAGGACCGTGTGTCTGGTCTGAGCAGAGGCTATGGTTTTGTCAAGTACGCAGATGTTCAGATGGCCAATTCTGCTGTACATGCAATGAATGGTTATCGGTTAGAAGGTAAAACACTTGCTGTGAGGATTGCTGGTAAACAGCCACCGCCTACTGGACCCCCAGCACCTCAGCCACCAACTCAATCTTATCCTCCTCCAAATCAGCCGCCTGGTACTTATCCTTCACAACATGGTGGGCAACTGCCAAATCCTTCCTATTCAACGGCTCCAGTTCCTTGGGGTCCTCCTGTTCCTTCCTATTCTCCATATGCTCCTCCACCGCCTCCTCCCGGTTCCTACCATCCTGTCCCTGGTCAACATATGCCTCCTTATGGAATGCACTACCCACCACCTCCTCCTCATGTGGCACAAGCTCCTCCACCTGGCACTGCTTCTAGTGAAAGTCAGCAAAGCTTCCCACCAGGGGTACAAGCAGACAATGGTGCTCCTGCTTCATCTGCGCCACCAAATGTCTATGGTAGTTCGGTTTCAGGTTTGCCTGGACAGCCTCCATATATGAGTTATCCATCTTATTACAATGCTGTTCCACCTCCAGCACCGGCCTCGTCTGCTGATCCTTCCCAAAGCATGGGTAACATGCCATGGGCCAGCAATCCTCCTGTGTCAACATCTGACCACTCGCAAGGTCTAGGTAATGCACCTTGGGTACCTAATCCTCCTATGCCACCTTCTGTTGGATATTCGCAGAGCATGGGGAACGTACCCTGGGCTCCCAAGCCTCCAGGACAGCCACCTGTAGAGACTCCATCTGCTGTTGGAGATTCTGAGTATGAGAAGTTCATGGCTGAGATGAAGTAGCATGTGTGTTCTGAGGAGAAACTCCTTGGTGGAGAGGTAAGATGTCCTCATTTGATGTTTTTGTTTGTTCTCCCTAAAGGTTTTGATTTTAAAATTTAAAATTTAAAATTGAGTCTTATGGCTTTAGCATATGATAAAAACTTTTCTTCCTTAAAGTTTTCGTGCGTTTTTAAAAATATATTCTCCCATCATTATTTCTACAATTGCAGTTGCAGGATAAACCAAGTCGAGCATGTTGTGAGATACTGCCTTTTTCCTTCCTTTTTTTCTTGAAATTTTTTCTACTTATATGTTTGCTTTTACGTATTTCTCTATTTTTAGTTTTGTCACATGATAACTAGTTGATGTAGCTCATTAATCTGGTGTGTTTGTGAGCAATCCCACAGCTAAAGGAGCATCTGTTCTGGTATCCTATTCTGAAACATAGAATTCGGGAGTTGGATGTTCGAATATCTATCAATTTACCCTTTGTTTTTCGTTTTGTCACTACTCTTTTTGCTCTTTGTTTATTAGCTAACTCCTAATGTGTTTTCTGTTCCACATGGGATGGTATTTGTTTTCAGTTTTTCAATTTGACAAGATCCTAATAGGTTCCAAAAGTTTGTCTCTGTTATTGTATACGGCTTATTAACACGGAACTTTGTTTTCTTCCTATTGTTTAATTTTTTTTCAGGTGTGATTTTCTTGGAGCTCTTGTTCCCTGATTTCTTACATCTTACTTGTTGGAAGTTTGGGACTCACATCTTAACCCTTGCTATGCTGTTGTGATATATGCAGAGGTGCAGGCTGGATGCTCCCAATTCACACCGTTTCACTTCAGAAAGGCCATAAGATATTTATCCATGTTACTGATAATAATTTGCTGCTCTTTTGTAGGACTACTTATGTCTATTAAGTTTGTCTTTGGCTCTCATTACTCACAAATTTTTTGTCTGTACCTTTTCAATTTGGGACTTCATATTTTTGGTGGTATTGCAGTGTCGACAGAGCATATCATATCTAGTTACTGAAAACTTTTGCATCGCATATCTAGTTCCTGATACATCTCTGGAGCATTCTAACTTTTGATAGAAAGTTTTTTAATAAGTTAGGTGCAGAATGATTATGCACACCGTCTGTGTTGCATATTTTGATCATGTCAACCAAGCAAGAAGCTGTTATCTTTAATCTGATGTGGATGAAACGTAGAATTAGGGCTCATACAATCAATTCTGTTGAAGTGTGTGCTTACGTTAACTGTTTTGGTAAGTGGTGTTATGATGTACTAAAACTAGGGATATTGGCTTGGAGCATATTCGTATGGAGGAAGTTGCGCATCTGCTTTGACGATTGTGTTGCCATTGACAAATCGTGGAACCTCTGTCTGAGCTAATGGTGTTACTGTATCCTGTCTTGAGGCATTGTTTTTAGCTGGAAGAAAAGATATACTAAATTTTTATAGAGAAAACAAGAAATTTCTGTTATCTATTTTTTTTTTAAACACTAAAATTATTTGAGGTTTATTTTAGTTGGAGTTTTATAAAATTACCATCTACGTGGTGTCATTAATATATATCAATAAGGCTTTTTGATGCAATGTTTTAGGAGATCATTTTATCAGTAAGTATATTATCAAAACAAACAGTACACTGTTTACAGTTTGCAATAAAATGACGGCTCTAACGTAAGGTTAAAAGCCAATTCGTATGCGTTTATGGGACAGAATGGGCTCGTGGTACTTTCTTCCCACCCTTCCTAGTTCATATTCTGCTTTCTGAAAGAACATATTCCCACTTGAGACAACGTTAGATAAATGACCACTTGCTTGTACGCCAGACTTGAGCATCAAGAGTCATCAAAGAAGATTACGTTCTTGCTAGATATCACATTGAGTTGTAATCCCAGAGAACTCAATGTCCAATGGCCAGGCCATGTTCTGTATTCTTACCATGGAGCAGCACCTGTGAGCCCAGCATGATCAGTACGGCAGCTTGTTTGTGAATCTGTTTTGTCACAATTATAGGCACCACCTATTGTAAGAAAGAAAGTATAAAGCCATACTATCGCCACAGGAAATATGACTGCATAGCGATAGTGAAACTCAGTGAAGACCTAAACCAGTGAAACTCATCACCTCCTTCATAGTGTTGTTTTTGGCGAAGACACCAGTCTAATCTCAAACAAAGTCGCCTGCTTATCCATTCCAGCAGATGAATAGAAATTGCGGCGACAGCCCATCGAACAAAGAAATTTAGAGAGACCCAAGCGAACAAAGGAATTTAGTATCCAACCTTATTCTAAATTTGATACTAAATTACATTTTTGAAATAAAATATATCTGCTTCAATCCTATTTCACTTTTAATTGCAAAATAGTAGTATAATGTTATTTTTATTCCAAATTTAAAACCATCTGTTTTTAGTTTTATTTTGAAATTTATAAATAGTTCTTCAAATTTTAAATATTTTACTTTAAAAAATAAATAATTATTTTGATAATCATTTACTTTTATTAATAATTATAGATATTAAAACACTTTTACCTCCAAAATTAATGGATGCTATTTTTTTAAGACTGAGAGTGTTAAATAGGTAGAATTTTTATGTATTAAAATAGATAAAATAATTAATTGAAATATATTTAAATTGGTAACAAAAAAATTGAGTATGAAAAAGTTTATTGAAATTTAGTTGAGTTTGTTTGAGAGTTTTTGTATGCTTGTTGCGGGACAGTCCTCCTTTGATAATACTGATCTTCTAAAATTTTAAATAGGAAAAAAAATTATCCACTAAAGAGAATGAAGAGTTTCGAACTGCGAACAGTGCTCCTTTGATAATACTGATCTTCTGAGATTTTTCTAGAATTTTAAATAGAAAAAAAAAATATCCACTAAAGAGAATGAAGAGTCTCGAACTGCGAATAGTCCTCCTTTAATAATACTGATCTTCTGAGATTTTTCTAGAAATTTAAATAGGAAAAAAAATTATACACCAAAGATAATGAAGAGTCTCGAACTGCGAACAATCCTCCTTTAATAATACTGATCTTCTGAAATTTTTCTAGAATTTTAAATAGGAAAAAAATTATCCACTAAAGAAAATGAAGAGTTTCGAACTGCAAACAATCCTCCTTTGATAATACTAATCTTCTGAGATTTTTTCTAGAATTTTAAATAGGAAAAAAAATTATCTACTAAAGAGAATGAAGAATCTCGAATTATGAACAGTCCTCCTTTGATAATACTAATCTTCTGAAAATTTTCTAGAATTTTAAATAGGAAAAAAAATTATTTATCAAAGAGAATGAAGAGTCTCAGGAACAGTCCTCCTTTGAAAATATTGATCTTCTTAGATTTTCTAGAATTTTAAAAAAGAAAAAAATATCCACTAAAAAGAATGAAGAGTCTCCAACTGCAAATCCCATCAACTCTACAAATTGCAAATCATCACAACATAAAGACTTTTGTTTTTATGGTATTGGCTGACGAACGTAATAGATTTCATGTGGATTCAGAGAATATTTACCATTGGTGCAAGTAGCAGATGAAAAGACATTGCAGCGAGACCCCATCGATGTATATTTTTGAAGTAACCTTGGTGAGACCCAAAGCGAATATAAATATATGAGAAACTGCGACGAGAAAATTACGTACAAAGAAAATTTTAATCATGCACCTGCGCAATTACAAAAATCAGAATCAGCAGCATGATCAGAGACTATGGCTTGACTATTCTCTTCTTCCCCTCTGATTTATTTGGGAAAAAAATAGACCAACACGTATCACAAAATTACCAAAAAGATTCCGATATGATAACATGATCAAATTAGCTCTTGTGGTTAGGACCGATGATCCAGTTAATTTTTGGAAAACTATAAATACACCTAAGAAAGTCCATTGGATTGGTGCCATGTCAAAAGAAAATAAGAGTCTTAGAGAAAAATAAGAATGTTTGAGAAGGAATCAAGAAAGTATAAAGCTACATTACAGTAAAAGTTACTTGGAGATGAAAAGAGTGGTGAGTATGATTGCTGTGAAGAAAGAAGTATTGAAGAAAATTTTAAGATGAAAGATTTACGACTGTAAAAAAGATCTTTGTGATGGAAACTTGCAGGAAGAAAAGCTATAATTTCATTTTCAAAAAAAAAAAAATTATATTTAGAAAATTGTAGAAATGTTTGACATGTAAACCAGTTTCTACATATTAAGCTATATACATTAAACTTTCAATAAAGTAATTTTAAAAACTAATGAAGAGATGAGAGATATAACACAAATTTCTAATAATAAATGAGTTGTTTAATGTACCAAACCATATTTAACATAACTAGATAGTCAAGTAAATAAATACATGTCTAATCATTGAAATGAATGAAGTAAAATGGATTTTCAAAAATATATGAAAATAACTTATTTGTGGAGGTCAAGCTCGGTGATGGACAAAAGGAAAACTTAAATTCAGCCCGTCTTACAAGCCCAATTATGCAATTAGGCCCATAGTTGTCCAATTAGATCTAGAATTCCTCTCTCTGACTCTGATGCTGCATCGCAGCTTCCTTTTCATAACGGGGATCTTTCAATTCAAACCATTCACGTTCTTCGTGGGAAATTAAAATCAAAATCAGTTGACCTTTCTTAACTACCAAAATCGGATTTGTAAAAATCTTAAAATGCTGAAGCAACATCGGTTTTGATTTAGCTCTCGAGTTTAAAGAAAAATGTATGAAAGGCATCAAGATTCTGGTTTGGACGACGAATCTGGCAGTAATGTTGATCGCGACGGTGTATTGAGCGGGTGTTTCTTCTTGGATCACTTCGGAGAAGTTTCGCTTACTCGGAATCAAGTTGGTTTGTCCTGGAAATGTTTGGGTTCTTTAGATTGTGTAAGATTTGTCGATAATGGTTTACTATATGTTCTTCATGCTTCCTCAGGTTAATCACACGACTCTGTGTGTTCATTGACTATTATGCTCTTTCCAAATTCAATCATCTCTGCATGAATTATCGTTTTAGATGTTAGTGTTGATTTTCGAGATGGAGCTTTCGAAGAAAGTTCTTAGATTTAGTGTGACTGTGCCTTAGTGGCTAAGAGAGCTTATGGTCTTGTGTTATACGTTGACAGGAGGGAACGACTTGTTTGGGAACTGGAAGTTGGGAGAATATTGAAACTGAGATTAAATTCTCTGATACTTATGCTGTGGAGTTTGCTAACTATGGCTTCTTGCATACTCCAAAATTAAGCCTTGGACATGCCAAAGAATGTTTCCGGAAACAACGCTTGTTAAATACTCAAGAGGTTTTTTTTTTTCTCAATACCTTTTGTCCCTTTTATTGTTTATTTCTTCTGGAGATTAGATGTATGATGAGTTATTGGTTTGATGTAGATGTATAGGTTCACTGTCCACGGATTTCAAAGTTCACCAGAGGAGCCTTGTCTTTGGAAACTTGCCTCATTCACTTTTGGGCATATGGACTTGCAGACGTGCCAGAGTTGGATGGATCAGTTGAACTACTCTTTGATCAAGGAAGTTGAAAGACCAAGAAATCTATTGGTAAATCTTGTTTTGTGTCAGTTTCTAGCACTTTGTTGCTTCTATTTGTATGAATACTTTGATAAGATCGCTTGCAAACCTCTTTAGGTATTTTTCCATCCTAAAAGTGGCAAAGGAAATGGCCTCAAGATCTGGGAAACTTTTTCCAAAATTTTCATTCGCGCTAAAGTTAATACGAAGGTCAGTTTTTATTTTCACATCACTAGGGGAATGATCAATTAGTAATTCCTTTTGTGAGAGTTGTTATAGGTTAATCTTTGATGGGAAAGGGTGTAGGGATATTGCTTATTGGAGTATTGATTTTGTGCTATTGTAGAGCACTTAGGGGAACTGTTTTTTATCATTAAATGTATTTGCTTCATTGTGGTTTATCAAGATCAATAGTTATTTGTTGTTTAATTTGTAGTCATATTTTATAAATGCAGCAAATGAGTAGAATGTATATATTGTTTTAGTAGATATTTGTTTCATTGTGGTTTATCAAGCTCAATAGTTATTTTTTGTTTATTCTCTAGTAATACTTTATATTTTCAGCAACATGACTTCCACATTTTCTATTTGAGATGTTGTTTGGCCATACGAAACTTTTTTTCGTCTACAACATTAGCCGTTTCTTGTGATACTAAAACTCTCATAGAGAAAGACAAAAATGTTTTTCTCACTGTGCATGCTATAGTCCTTAGTTTGATATTCTCGATTGTAACAGAACGAGCAGGACATGCATTTGATGTAATGGCATCTATCCAAAAAAAAGAACTCCATTCGTATGATGGAATGATTGCTGTTGTAAGTTCTAGACCTTCCTTTTCTATGTTTCATATCTAAAGTACTTCTTTTGACAGTGATTGTAGTGATTGATTCTCTAAGTGCATTTGTGAATTATTTTTTTGATTTAACATAACCTTCAGTTCATAACATGTATGAGTTAAGCTTCTCCAATCATGCTTACTTTTGGATCGTATATCTTCTTTAAATGATATGATTGCCATTTTTTTATATCTTGAAAAAATGAATTCATGTTCAGGGTGGGGATGGGTTCTTCAACGAAGTCCTTAATGGATATCTTTTGTCAAGACTCAAAGTCCCTCTTCCACCAAGTCCTTCAGATTGCTTCGATTCTTTTCAAAGTAGAGGTAGCTCCTCAGTTCCAGAATCAGGAGATGCAGTTCATGGGACTGACCAAAAGGAACACTTTCCTCTTCATTCTGATTCAGTTCGAGAGGTCATGAATTTCAGTATGTATTTGATGAACTTATCTCTTCTTTGTTCAACTGTTGGGACTCTTAACTAGTTGTAATCTCTGGGTGTTACTCTTTCTCTACAGGGACAGTCAATGACTCATGTCATGGTTAGTGGCTTTTGTTCTCTAGAAGACATTCAATCACACTGATTGCTTCCGTTAATCAATGCTGACAATTTTTTACCCCATTCTTATTAATTCCCTTTCTTTTCTGTTTGTCTTGTTCCTTTTTGTTGACAATGTTGCAGGGATTGAAGATCCAGATCATCCCTTCAATGGTGAAAGGCCTAGATTCGGCCTCATCCCGGCAGGTTCAACTGATGCAATAGTTATATGGTAGGTTTTTTATTTTCATAATCATTGTAATCCTCCCACTAGAAAATATTATCCTGCACCATATATAGAAAGATGTCTCACTTGTATCAGCAATAAACTGCATTTGCAATCTCTACTGTCTGGTTTCTCTTTTTTTCCACCATACAATTGAAATAATTGGTGTATCTCATAAATTCAGGAATGTAAAAATTCGCTTAAAGTTTTAAACTACTGTTTATGCTGTCATGATACAGCACTACAGGAGCTCGTGATCCTATAACATCTGCGCTGCATATCATTCTAGGTAGAAAGCTCTTCCTTGATGCAATGCAGGTTGTGCGGTGGAAAACGGCATCAACCTCAACGATTGAACCTTTTATTCGTTATGCAGTCTCATTTGCTGGGTAGTGACTAAACCTTTTGAGTGAGATGTTTTGCATTCCCGTGATAAGGGACGACAGATTCTGTTATGTCATGAACTCTAACTCTCATCGTTCACTTACAAGCCCGAAGCCTTAGCTTCTTGTTGTTAGTGGCATCCTCGTTTGGCTAATAAATCACCCCAAGTATCTGTAATCATATAGTGCCTGTGATCTGAAAATCGATTGCTCTGATCGCTAACATAGTTTCCGTACAAGTGATTAGTTCAGATACGGGTTTTATGGTGACGTCATTTCAGAAAGTGAAAAGTATCGGTGGATGGGTCCCAAACGCTATGATTACGTTGGAACTAAAGTATTCTTGAAGCACAGGTATTTTCCTAACATATTTACCAATTTACACTGCCAAGATGTGCTAAACATTATTGGAACTATGTTAATGCAAGATCATATGAAGCAGAGGTGATGTTTGAAGAAGCAGAGAACGATAATCTTTCACCACACACGCGGAGTAAGACGTGGCCATTTCGAAATACAAAAAGATCAGAGAAAATTATATGTTGTGCAAAATGCAGCATTTGTAACAGTAAGGCGGAGGATACTAATATTATACGCGCAACACCTAACTCGTTTCCAGAAAAAACAAGATGGTGTAGAACGAAAGGGCGGTTTCTGAGTATAGGTGCTGCAGTTATGTCAAGAAAGAGCACCTGATGGTCTTGTCGTTGATGCACACCTCTCAGACGGTTTCCTTCATCTCATACTCATCAAAGATTGTTCTCGTCCCAAGTACTTATGGTAATGCCTTATCCTCTTCTTTGCTTCTTCTAATACATAGTCCATTGTCTTATATAGATAGACACACTTGGGAGAATAGCAGTAGTACACATGAACATGTTCTTAATACGTTTTGATGCATGACAATATTCTTTTCCTTTCGGATTTATTTATGGTTACAGGCACCTTACTGAGCTTGCGAAAAAAGGCGGGGAACCTTTAAACTTTGAGTTTGTGGAATATCATAAGGTTCATTTAATTTGAGGATATATCTTTTTCAGAGCCCCATGTCTTGGGTCGAGTCATATCTGTTTCTGATCATATCTATTCAAATGTATTGGGGATATGCAGACACGAGCTTTTACGTTTACTTCGACTGGGGAAGAGAGATCTTTGAGGCTCACCATCTATCAGCTCAAGTCTTGCGTGGTCTTATACCTCTGTTCGCCTCTGGTCCTGAGGTATAACAACTTGCATGTGTATATGGACTCAAGTAAAGCTTATATCAGACTGAAACTAGAAAGTATGATAATACATGGCAATAATATCATAATATATATACATATATATCTAAAGAAATTCAATATATATATATATATATAAACGTTCCGAATTCAATATATGGACTCAGGTTGCCTTTTCTATTTGTGCAGCATTTTGTGTTCTGTAGAGATTGCAATGCTCATTTTCTTAAAAAAGAAAATATGAGTTGATATTGAGGTAAGATAATGTGTTAGTATTGGTTTTCAGAAGATAGCCTGATTGGGTACAGCATGTCAAGAAATAGATGCTGCGAACGGCAATCATTGTACCATATCTTTCAGAATCATTTCCTTTCCTTCACTGTAGTTTATTGAACCAACCCTTTAAATTGATCCTTACCATCTTAGCCCTTCACTTCTTTAATCTTGTAAACTTGCACATATGTGCCTCCTTGTTACTTTCCTTTCCAAGATTCTTCATTGCTACATCATAGTCATTGTTTCCACAACACCATCAACAGCTTCCTCCTCTGGTTTCTTTGAACACGGTCTCCAAATTTTTCATCTCGTCCGTAATAAAAACGTTAAGAGAAGCTCCATTGACATAGCTGCTGGATCAAGCTCCAAGCAACCTTCAGGAGCATTTTCAACCAGCGCACGTTGAGGCACATAATTGGAGAAAACACGAGTAATAGTTCTGATCCCTGCATCTTCGCTGATGACAGTTGACTTTACTCAGGAGAACTACATAGTCTTAAATTGATCTCTCTCGTATACTTAGCTTCCCTCGATAGCTCCAAACTCTACTGGAGTATTGCTGAAGAGGTACAGGCCACACGGAAAGTTCGATGGTAAAAGGGTTACGAACGAAGTGTATACGTGTTGTTTCCTATTCTCCTACAGGCTACAGAGGATCTAGGTATGTTAAGATCTTGGTTATTTCTTTAAGTGTTTTGAAGACGAATCAGTACGTAGGAATGGTTTACAGAGAAACGACAACGTAGGATAATCTGCTGGCAATTATCGGTTCATCTAACAAGGTTGTTGCTGATATGAACAAAACAAGGTACGTTGACAATGTCTTCTAGTGTTCATAAGTTTGTTATATGCCACGGCTTTATGTGAACTGGTAGTTTGAAGATTGAAGCATTAATATTCTCTGGTATTGGATTCGAATCCCATATATATATATGATGAATTGTAGAGATAACTAATATTATGTCACATAATTTTACTATCTATTTATTTTATTTTGGAGTGACTGCATAAAACCACTCCTACTAATATAATCCTACATATTTTCTCCAAAATTACGTAACTCTTTATAAAATCATCTAATATATGATATATCTTCCTAAAACCTCCTAATCATTATAAAACCACATAAACATTATATGTTTTTTTCCTAAAATTCACTAATCTTATAAAATTACATAAACATATAATTTATATTCTTAAAATCTTCTAATCTTTCATAAATATGAAATTTTATTTTTTTAACTAACATCAATTTTTGTATAAAATAAAATGCTATAATATTTAATATTTGAAACTAAAAACATAGATATATTTATCTATATATATTAAAATCTATAATGATATCCCTTATTAAATTTTGGAATATTAAAACAATCTCTTAAATTAAACTACTATAATGTTTTCATGAATATATTTTCATGTTTTCAGAGTTGAAAACAATAATGGTATTTTAAAGCTAAATACAGTATTAATATCTTTGTTGTTTAGGAAATAAAATAGAATTTTTTTTTTTGTCAACGGAAATAAAATAGAATTAAAAGTTAGGAAAGGTAAGGTCAGTGTGTGGACCGATGCTACAGTTGAATATAATCCAAGAATATGGTCAGGTTCGACCATCAAATTGCTGATGATAAAAGCAACTTGCTAATAGATTATTTACACCACTCAGACTACCACGTTAACATCACGAATATTTATTTCCCTATATATATTACTTTTTCATTTTTAGAATAATAATATTATGAGCGATAATCTCATAAAAACAAATAAATGGACATCACGAAAATATGTTGACTGCATAAATAAACCGTGGTTCGTTGTTCATGTCATTAATTTTTTCAAGGTTCATTGTTCATGATATAATTGACGATTTTGAAACCTTATATATATAGTTACAATCATATCACCACTATATTATTATGTAACTATATCCTTTCGGCATTTTTAAATAATATATTTGACATTATAACAACAACAAAAACTAAACAGTTCTTCAATTTCAGAATTGTCTTTCTATCCGTAAACCACATATGATATGAATGTACAATAACTTCGATTTGTAACATTTTCGTAATTACGGAATTGTGGAAAATTAAAAAAACTGTGAAATAATTTAAAATATGCGGAACAAAAATTCTGAAATAAAATTTTTGTGTGATTGGATAGATTTTGCGGAACGGCGGAATCTATTAAATAATATTAGAAATTATAATTTAGCTAATTATTATAAAAATAAATCTATTAAATATTATTAGAAAAACTTAATTTTTTACTGTAATTAGTTAACTTATTTTAGTATATTTATAATAAATACATGTATATCTTATGACGTTGAAAATTTAAATATCATAGTTTTATTTATTACTCTTTTTATTCTATTATATAATATGTTTAAAAGTTTTGTGTTCTATTTTATTTGATTTCTCAAATTTTATACAAATTTGTATTTATTTAATACATCGTGACTATTAATATTTTTAGTATTTTTTGTTATTAGTTTGAATGTTTTTATTTAACTATTTAAAATAATTGTATTGTAAACAATTATATTTATAATTAAAAATTTTATTATTATTTATTTAAAAATACAAATTATTATTGTTATGTAATTAAATAATTATAAAACTTTGATTTCGCAAAAATCTACTACATACACATTTTTCTACTTAATAAAATTTTTTTTGTATTTCTTTTAGTGAAAACGCAGACTTGTATTTTTGCGTTTTTTTTTCTGCAAGTTTTTTTATTGTCAATTCCACTATTCCGCCGATTGAGAAAATCAATACAGTATAAGTTTTTAAAAAACATGTGTCTCTCGCTCTCTTCATCCTTTGTACATTGGCAACTGAATAAAACGTGTTTCACCAAATTGATTTACATGTACTTCTAGATCATTTAAAACGTGTTACTTTTTGTTGTTGTAACTTTGTTTAGTAAAAAGATTAATAGATTATATTGCATTGGTTATCTCATAATCTATCAAATTTAAAATTGAAAAATTAATATAATTATGGACAATAGACCACACTTAAAAAAATATATATCAAGATCAACTAATTTTATAAAATTTAAGTAACAGTTTTTATTGATAACTTTTTACTTGTGCGGAAAAATGTATATTTTTTATTTTGTTACCAAATACAAAACAATAAAATCAATGTGTTTTTGTTTCGTGGAGAAAGAAAAAAAGGTTGTCGATACTCGATTTTTTTTAATTTTTTGTTGGTTTAATACTCGATACAACTATTTTGTAATAATTTACATACCCATCTCATTTTAATACATAATTTGTATATATATATAGACAAGACATTCATATGCATTGATAAATACGCATATTAGGCCAAATTCATCTTAGTTCTCAATTATAAAAAAATATTATTTTAATATAAATTTATTAAATAATTAAATTTTAATTTTTTAAGAAAATATAAACCAATAATGTTGACATGAAAATTTTTACTCCTCTCTCCCACTTTTATTTTTTTAATATTGTAATACCTAAAAAACTTAAATAAGAGAAGAGATTAGGGAAGGCCAAAAGACGTGAGGACGGGATAGATCATGCGTGCAACTAAGCGCAAGCAAATGGAGTAGTTTTTTTTTTTCTTTGTAAGAGAGGCCAAGCAAATAATTATATATAACATTATGTATTATGTTACTTTAAAATTAGTTCGAAACCAACTTGAAAAACATAATGCAATTGGAATTTCATGATTTTTTTTTTTTTGCTCAAGGAATTTCGTTTTTTCACAAAAACGAAAAAAACAACAAAACAAATCTAATAAGATGGAAAATATATTACAAAAAAAAAAAATCTTGATGAAGCTGGAAATTAAAATCTAATTATATTCATTGTCTCTCTCTATGCAGAATAAGAGTGAGAGAAGAGAGAGAAATACAAACCTTTAAATTATTTTTATGTTAGATTTATCACTTTTGTGCGTGTGTATGAATTTAATCTATGAATAGATTATATTGTTTGTGAACTAGGTTAATTTTTCTATGTTGGATAATCTTGTGAACGTGAGTCACGATTTCATATGGTCGAACATGCATATTAATCGTTTAAGTTTATATTACTTTACACCAAAAATATAGACTATGAAAATAATTATTCAAGGCTATCTATATGTAGTTACATTAATGCATGATCAATGAGACAATGCAATTAACCAGTCATATTATATTTGAGTGAATTTAATAGAATAGTTTGGATGATTTAATGATATAATTTTTTGATGCAGAGTAATAATAAACATGTATCTCCTTAATATATATACATTTGATAAATTAATCAAATAGAATAAAACTCGACAATACGAAAAGACTAGGTTCTATTCGTAAGTCTATAAACTAAACGGATAAACATTATGAATTGTCTGAGGTTTTGCTCCATCAATTGGTAGTAGAGTCATTTTTTTTTTCTTTTCCTAAAATCAAAATTTGATCTAGTTTTCTTAATTTATTCAACTGTGTTTATTACTTTTTTTGTTTTTTGTAATTGTCGTTTTAGGTTTTTGTACACAGATTAAAAAACATTATTTTTTTACTTTTTATAAACAAAAACATCACTAATTATATATCTAAACTCAATCTACCCAATAATAAAATAAAATGCAAAATACAAATAGTCATAAAACATTAAAAACTAATAAATTTTATACTAAAAAAGATATTTATAAAAAACATAAAAAATTCCTAAACGATATTTTAAAGAAAAACAGAGGGAATATGTTTTAATCTTTGTTCTCTCATATATACTAGAAGTCTCTAATATTGATTATAGTTTTCACAAATCATTAGTAAAAAGACTCACAAAGACTTGTTTTTTATTTTCTTTGAACCGTATGATCATAAGCAAGAGAGTAGTAAATATCATGAGTGAACCTTTTTTGTCATATAGTCTAGTGGTTTTGTAACCCTAACAACTATGTAAAGATTAATGATTGAATTTTCGACCTTAAATTTGAGTGTCCAATAAGTTATGACTTAGTTGTCTAATTTTATAGTATTAGTAATAATAATTTAAGAAACTATATAAGATTCTATGGTTTATCAAAGAACTTGATTGTCTGTGAAATTGGGAGCACGAACGTGGCTGCTTTTTGCATTGCCTATGTGAGAATAGAAGATTCCATCGCTTATTCTACCTCAAGATGTCAAATTGAGAGAGTCTCCCACAACTTCTTTTCTTTACAGCTCAAAGCTACATTCTTGTGTTTGATCCGGTTGGTCAATTTTGTGAATTTTCTTTTTCAGGTTTATTTATTTTTATGGTTCAGGTTTATTAAAGATTTATGATCATGCTTGGCTTGATGGGTTTCTGGTAAAGTTTTATGTGCTCAAATCATAAATTTCTTGTTCTGTAAAGTTATTAGACTTAATTCACGTTTATAGTCTTTCAAATTTCTCTCCAATTGCATTGTCTAGTTGTCCATCAAAATTGACCTCATAATTCGTCCAGATTTGAAATTTGAAAGCTTCGACAATGATATATATTAAAGCATCTTCTTGATCCATATACTCTCTGTTTGAAATCAAGATTTGTCCAAAAGCTGTACATTCTTTATTCAACAATGTGATATCAATTTGTATACTGTTCCTTGGTTGCCTCCTTTTGGTTTGGCTCAAGGATCTTGATTTTGTTTTCAATTGTGATGTTGTGAATGACTTATCTCCCCAAATGACTTTGAGAGACAGATTGCTAGTATCTCATTTGTTGGAGGATAATGAAGCAATGAAGTAGAACCCTTGCAGACCATCATTGCGCAGAGCTGACCCTAACGCAGCTTTAAAAAAGGCTCCTTTTCAGAAATAAATGGACTCTTTTTTCAAAAACTCGATTCTGGAGTCCAAGCCGGTACGTCCTAAGAAGGCCGGCTCTGATCTTGCGTCTCCTTCTGAGTCGCTGACCATTGCGATAGCTATTAGTGGGAGCACCAAAAGCAAGAATATAGTTAAGTGGGCGCTCAAAAAGTTTGCTTCTGAGAAAAATGTCGTGTTCAAGCTGATTCACATCCATCCAAAGATTACTTCTGTACCTACACCTTGTAAGTTCCAAAGATTTCCTCTCTACCTGAGACTTTCATGTGACTACTTAAGACCCTGATACTGGTTTCTGTTTTCTTCCTAAGCGGGAAATATGGTATCTATCTCTGAGGCACCAGAGGATGTGGCAGCTACTTATAGGCGAAAAGTGATGGAAGAGACGAAAGAAACACTTCTTAAACCTTACAAGAAGATGTGCGAGCGGAAAAAGGTTTTTGTTTTTGTCTTTCTTGGTTTTGTCTTTACCAGATATCTTATAGCTAAAGATCGTTTTAAATCTTCTTAACAAAGGTTGCAGTAGAACCTCTAGTCCTCGAATCAAATAGTGTTGCAGTGTCAATAACCAAAGAGGTTAATCAGCATTTGATCAGCAGGCTTGTCATTGGACGCTCATCTCATGTTGGCTTGAACGGGTACGGTTTGAAACATAATCTTTTCGGTTTACTGATCTGATTCCATAGCGTTTTCTCCATGAGTATATGTGTTGAGACAATTTCAGGGATCATGATGTTACCGCGAAGATATCAGCTTATGTGTCAAATCTTTGCACAGTCTATGTTGTCTCAGATGGAGCCTACATTCTTTCGAAAGATAATTCAACTTCAGACACAGAGAGGAATCAAATTCTAAGAGATTCTGGTAATGAGAGAACCGATTCCTCAAGCTGTTCTTCTGGTTCAGGGCATATCTCAGGTTCGGAGCTTGAATATATCAATCATTAAGCACAGAGAAACTGATGTATGCGTGTTTCATGAGTGTAAATTTTTATTCGGTTTTCTTTTTTGTACATTCTTTAGATGCAATGTCAAATGCATTCAAATCCAAGTCTCTTGCTCTGTCCAATAAGAGTTTGCAACATCTCCCGACAATAGTAAGAGGGGCTTCTGTTCGTATGGAAGCTAGGTCTGCTGACTCAGATCAAAGTAGAAGCATGTCTTCTGATGCTGCAGGGGAAGTAAGCAAGAGAAGTAGCCCCGAAACATTGCGTGTTGTTTCTTGGAGTCATCGGTTAAGAGATTTCGATGAAAGAAAAGACGCTATGAGCTCTGTGTCTAGCAACCATGACTATGGAAATGTTACTCAAGGTGAAGATTATTTCACAGACGACCAGGTAAATAAAGCTTCGATTATCGATAAGATTGTTCTAAAACCTCTTGTGAAGTCGAAGGAACTTGAGGATGATAGGTGTTTTTATGATTTCAGGAAACGCTCGAAGAGATTATAAAGTTGAGAGCTGAACTTAGACACGCTCAAGATATATATGCTTTAGCTCAAGTGGAAGCCTTGGATGCTTCTCGGAAGGTCCGCTTGAAGAATCTCTAGAAAAATTGGATAACTTATATACGATGATGCTACTTAGCTTCGTTTTGTGTATATAATAAATATGTCCCCTTTGTGGTTTCAGCTAAATGAGCTTAACTTCGAAGCGTTAACGCTAAAAGAGCATGAAACAAAGGAGTTGGAAGAAACAGAAATACAGAATTTTGAGCAGAAGAGAAGGGAAGAGAGAGAGACCACACAGATAAGAGAAGCTGAGATGAAAGCAACCCGTGAAGCCAAAGAGAGTGGTAAGCTTGTAGAAAGTTCCCTTGTGGCCCCTAAGGTGCAATACCAAGAGTTCACTTGGGAAGAAATCAGTACCGCAACTTCATCATTCTCTGAAGATCTAAAGATCGGAATAGGAGCATACGGGGCTGTTTACAAATGCAATCTGCATCATACAATCGCTGCTGTCAAAGTTTTGCATTCCGCTGAAAGTAATCTATCCAAGCAATTTGATCAAGAGGTAGGTACATAACCCAAAAGTTTTTCTTGTTTGAAAGTTTTCACCTTTTTATAAAAAAAGCTGACATTTTTTTATTCTCCCTCATTGTCTCTTAGCTCGAGATCTTGAGCAAGATCAGACATCCACACTTGGTTCTCCTTTTAGGAGCATGCCCTGAGCGTGGAGCTCTAGTCTATGAATACATGGAAAACGGTAGCCTGGAAGATAGACTATTCCAAGTCAACAATAGTCAACCAATCCCGTGGTTCGTCCGGTTCAGAATCGCTTGGGAAGTCGCATCAGCGCTTGTTTTCCTCCACAAATCAAAACCGACACCAATCATCCACCGAGATCTTAAACCAGGCAACATCCTGCTTGATCGCAACTTTGTCAGCAAAGTAGGAGATGTGGGTCTCTCCACAATGATCCAAACCGATTCATTGTCGACCAAATTCACAATGTATAAACAGACAAGCCCTGTTGGAACGTTATGCTATATCGATCCTGAATATCAACGAACCGGGATGTTATCTCCAAAATCAGACGTCTATGCGTTTGGAGTGATCATTTTGCAGCTTCTTACCGCTCAGCCTGCTATAGCATTGACGTATACAGTAGAAATAGCCATGGAGAACAATGACGATGACGAGTTAATACAGATTCTTGATAAAAAGGCGGGTGATTGGCCAATCGAAGAAACCCGGAAGTTAACCGAATTAGCCCTCTATTGTACAGAGCTCCGTGCTAAAGACAGGCCTGATCTGGAAAAACAGATTCTTCCAACATTGGAGAGCTTGAAGAAGGTAGCTGAAAAAGCAAGAAACTTTATTTCCTATGCGCCTAAGCAACCTCCAAGCCATTTCATCTGCCCATTACTTAAGGTAATAACTTATTCATTACGTCATCTGTTTGCTTGCAAAAGAAGTCAGGTTAGTTTAGAGAAGAATGTTGCTCTGACGTATGTAGGATGTGATGAATGAGCCATGTGTTGCGGCTGACGGGTACACTTATGACCGGCGAGCCATAGAGGAGTGGATGGCGGACCACGGTACCTCGCCGGTGACTAATTTGCCGCTACAAAACATTAACCTTTTGCCCAATCACACTCTTTCTGCAGCCATTGTCGAATGGAGACGTAGAAATCAGTAAGGCAAAACAAAAGCGCGCGCTCCGTTTTGGTGCCTCTTTCTGAAGCTGTGTAACGCTTTTATCCTATATCAACGGCCTGATGTCTCTCATCATAGCCTTTTTCTTGATTATTTATTTCTTTTGATTTGTTCTTAGGTAACTGGCTTATCTTTCTGCTCAACATTATTTCATGTCTCCAATAACTTCATACAAAATCGACCGTGACCATTTGGTACATAATTATCCTCCAAGTATCTCATTTCGAACACATGTTTCATGAGCTATCCTATTTGCGGTGCGGTTACAGTATCAAGGTCTAGAAGAGATAAAGGAAGTGAAGCAAGATGCTAATGCTCTCTTTTTGCTCTCTTTTGTGCCTTCATGTGTTTCTGACGATATATATATATTTTTTTGTTGTTGTAAGTTTTACGAAGATAGAATTGCACATCATTTTATGTAACCAATGTATAAATACTTCCATTTCAATCCGATCAGATTCTTGTAATCATCTCGTGTTTGTTTTTTGTTTTTTTTTGAAATTTCCAAGTGCATCTAGGTTTACATGCAAAACTAAATAGAAATGAAAATTTGTACCAACTTTTTGGGCTATATATAGATAGTGTAAATGTGTTCAGTATGCACACAAAAATTCTACTGTAAACAAAATTATAAACAAAATTGTGTATTCACTAATTCACACAAAACTATACTGATCGTGGAGGTGTTTTCATTTAGAAGTTAGAACAATTAATTGTTTTTGATGAATGATAATGCTATTTTTGCATGTTTTCACATCTGAAAAAATGGATTTGACTTACGGTATTTCCATCGGTGGACTCTATTAAAATATTACACCATTTTAAAATAAAAAATAATGAAAAGTAAAACAAAAAGAAAAAAAGAAAAAGTAGAACCTGTTTCTCAAAAAAGAAACGTGATAAATCCAACAAAAAACTCTTAGGCCACATGAATTGTTTTAATGGGTCCAGATTTATTTAAAATCTAATTCAATAATTTAGTTATATCAAAATAATAATATTATAATTGTTAGATATTCTTTACAGTTTATCATAATATGTTCATAGAGAAATTAAAGAATAGTTTAGTGATCTAATAACATACACAATTAATCTGAATAGAAGTTTTGTGAAATAATCAATAAAAAATCTTTTAGTATATGAATAATACTTTTATTTTATTTTATTATAATTTCCTCTTTAACATTGCAGGATAATGGATTTAAATTTTATAAATTTCAGAATTAGTCATCATTGTGTTATATAATTCCAATGATATTTATTTTATTTTAAAAAGTATTTTATTGGTAAAGAACGGAATCAATGGATTTGTATATATCCATTTTATTTTAATTTTAAAATATTTGTAAACCATCATTCAAAACAATCATAACGTTTTTACGTGTTAATGCTTTTGGAAATTAATTTAATATATATATATATATATGCGTGTGAAATCAAACATATAAAATGAAAAATATATCAGACGGACAGAAAACGAAAATATATCATTACGTGCTATCTCATCATTTTTCGAATAGTTTTTTTCCTTGACATAGAAGTAAACATATCCAAAGAACATGTATTAAACATTTTTTTTTGCCGTCTGAAATATTAAACAGATTAAAACATATATATTTATATTTAAACAGTGTATATATATTGACTTTTGGCCAGAAAAGTGTAGTAAACAAGTTTTGATCATAACACGGATTTCAATAATTAATAAGGCTTATGAACGCGTTATTGATTAAACAACTTCAAACTATTTAACAATCAATTTACCACACACAAAAAAACTATTTAACAATCAATTCTATTAACACTGTTTTCACGCGTAGCTTTGCGTGCGTGCAAGTATCCGGTTTCAAACTATTTAAAAATCAATTTATTATTAGGATCTTATCCAAATTTTGTAAGAGGTTTGTGAAAATTTTGTTATATACATCTGTGGTCATATAATTTGACTTCATTGAATAAAATGTAGTTACGAATATATAATTTTAAGAAATTTGCAGATAAGTAGTTCTTTACAATTCACCACCACATGCACATACCACAACACCATTTTCAAAACATAGAAATACATCAAGCTTGAACAAAATACAATTGATCGGTGGACCAACATTGATCTTCAAATCAGTTAAAGATAAGACTAAAATCACATTAAAAAAAAAGGAAAGAAAAAAAATTCACATAATAAACTGTCGTTGTCCGAATTCACATTAAAAAGGTTACTGCGTCGTCCAATAAAAACTCCAGGTTTTGTAATTAATATTTTTTGGTCAACTTGGAATAAGACGTAACCAAATAGCCAATAGGAGGCTATGGAAGTCAAAGAGAAAAAGGTCATGACGCCATCAAAGGACCAGTTGTGAACATCTACCAAGTACGAATATTCGGATCCACCCAATTGGATTTTTATCTTAAGATCCGAACCCGGAAACGACCATATTCTTTTATAATTGGCTTCTCATACACGTCACCGGCCACTACTGTCTTTACCATTCCGATCACTTTTTATTTCTCCATTGAAATTAAAAATTGAAGCTTTCTTCTTCCATACGATATTCCATTAATCCCAATTTGAAACTATCCTTTATATTCCCTTTCCTTTGGATTTCGATTTTCTTTCTGATTCCTTTCGCCTATTACTTTATATTCCCTCTTGTATAAACCCTATTTGATTTCTGCGAAAAACTTTCATTTGATTCCTAAAAGACCCAATTAAACTTTCAGAAAACCGTAAAAGGTTGTGTATTTCCAATTGGGTTTTTGATTGATTCGATTTTCCGATGAGGATTTATGTGATTCTCCTTGTGGTTTCCTTATTTTCCTCCGCGTTTTCTGAAGAAACTAATAAGCCGCCGTCGATTCTCGAGTACCCGTCGGAACACAACAAAGTCGACGGCGAAGAGGTCAATTTGTATTGCACGAGCTGGAGATTCACGGCGGAGACTAACAATCTCGCTCCGTGGAGCACGATTCCGGCGGAGTGCGCCGATTACGTCAAGGACTACGTGTTGGGTAGAGGTTACGCCACCGATTTGGAGCGAGTCTCTGAAGAAGCTTCCATCTTTGCGAGCACCGTCGATTTCTCCGGCGACGGCAAAGATATTTGGATTTTCGACATCGACGAGACTCTCTTGTCCAATCTTCCTTATTACATCGACCATGGCTTTGGGTACACGTTTGGTTTCTCACTACAGAACAGTTCTTTATAACAATCTAATTTGTCTGAATGATTCTGAGCTTTTGAATTTGGGAATTTTGCAGGCTTGAGCTTTTTGATCACTCTGAGTTCGATAAGTGGGTAGAGAGAGGAGTAGCACCAGCTATAGCACCAAGCTTGAAGCTTTACCAAAGAATTATAGATTTGGGGTACAAAGTTTTCTTGCTTACAGGGAGGAAAGAGAATCACAGGCTTGTCACTGTTGAGAATCTCATCAATGCTGGTTTCCAGAACTGGGACAAGCTTATTCTCAGGTATAATCTTTTAGTAGCTCTTTTAGTAGTTGAGTAGGTCATGCTTTGTTGATAGTGAATCAAACATTACAGAGTTTTTGATCTATGGTGTGATTGTTTTTAGGAGACTTTATCATAGTCTTACACCTTTCTCTCTTTGGCATTGCAGATCTCCTGATGAACAGCACAAAATGGCGACGCTATACAAATCTGAGAAGAGAGATGAGATGGTGAAAGAGGGATTTAGGATTAGAGGCAATTCAGGTGATCAATGGAGTGATTTGTTGGGTTCCTCCATGTCTCAACGATCTTTTAAACTTGCGAATCCTATGTATTATATCCCTTGAAATGTGAAGAGTGAAGACGAGGGAAGGTTTATTTGACAAGTGCCTTTATACATTTTCTAAATCGTATAGACTTACTTACCAGAGAGTAATCAAAGTGTTTTTAGAGCAATGCTCTGTTTCCGTAACACTTGTTTCGATGATTCTAAAAAGGTGTAGATTTGACACTTGTTCTTTTGGAGTTGTGTCAGACTCTCAATATTTCATAATAGAATGAATAGTGGCCACACAAAAAAAAATATGTATTTTAATGAATCTAAATAATAAAAGTAGTATTTGCTTAGCAAACATATATAGCATGAACCCTAGCTATACAAGATCTGTCATAGCTCATCCGCTTTTTGTCTTGACGGTTGATTTCAAGGGCTCGGAACGTAAAATAACACAAATCTTAAAGAGCACCACATAAGAGAAGATGCCCCCACCAAATTTTGGTCAGAAACCTTAACACAACATCGACCGGTTCAGTTTTGTACTGAGCGCATGCGTAGGTATGTGTTATTGCGCCACAGAGGTCGAAGAACAAAGATAGAAGGGCTTTTTGTTTTGACGCAGTGACATTAAATTCATTAAGCTGCCAGTCGTGAAATTATGAACACAAAGAAGGTCACCAAGTTTGCGGAGGATTATACTATCAAAAGCATCCTCCTGCTTCTCTAAGAGTTTAACCAAAGACAAAGAAGATATTTATGCTAGGAAGACGAAGAAGAAGATTCGCTTTTCACTAATTTTGGACAATTCTTTACTCCCTTTTTTATAAACTATCAAAATCCACCTATAGTTATTTCAACATTTAAACTAAATTACATTTCTATTAAAATTAAATAAAATTACCAAATCTATTATGTTAAACAAATAAACTCTTGAAAAGGTACATAACACCCAAAACGACAAAAGGATCAATTAATCGGAACGTGACATAAGGTCAAAATCGGGAAACCATGTTAAACCGGCTTACACAAGAATCAACAGACTATAGAATATGATCTGAAAATGAAGACTCCTATCATGATCTAACAACGATCATCATCCAAAGACTCATCTCATTTTTCCACAACACTCATTAAGCATAAATCATCAATAAGAACAATGCATTCTAGCTATAGTTGATGTAATTCTTCTTTCTTTCCCTGGTAGTAGAGAAATTGGGTCATTGGACTTTAAAAAAGCTTTGTGTTTTTAGTGAAGAGTAAATGAATGCGTTTCTTAAAGAGTCCAATGACCCAATATCTCTTCACATTAATCAAATTAACACAGCCCAATACACTTACAAAGTTGGTTCCAATAGATCAGTCATGAGCTTTTGTCTTGACGGTAGATTCAAAGGGTTCTGAACGTAGAATACCACAAATCTTTATGCACAGCAGAGGAGAGACCATGCCAAAGGCACTTTTGATCAGAATCCTCAACACTAATAAGGCCCGGGTTGGTTTGGTTCTTAGCGCAAGTGTCGGTGTTTGATGTTGCACCACAGAGGAAGTAGAAAAGAAAAAAAGAACAATTTTGTGATCTGACGCAGCGACTTTGAATTTTATTAAGTTGCCAATCTCGAATATGTTTCGAATAAGGCAAGGAGGAATGTATAAACACAATGATGGTCACCAAGAATGGGACCCCGAGCGGAAAATAAAGAACATCTTCTTCCTCCTCCTTTAAGAGTTTAAACAAAGACTCAATCATCGCTCGAGAGAGACTGCTTTTTTCGACGAGCGTATTAGGAAACACTGATGGACATTTCTTAAGGCCCTTTTAGATGACTTTACTGAATAGTTATTACCATATATCGGGGTAAAATATCTTTCTAACAAAATTTTTTTTTTTTTTTTTATAATTATCGTTTTAAATTTTAATATTTTTTTTAAACAAAAATATCATTAATTATGTACTTAAACACAATATAACTAATAATAAAATATATTGCAAAATAATTCATAAAATATTAAAAACTAAAAATAACACTTACAAAAACAAACAAAAATTCCTAAAAAAAAATAATTAAACGAAAATAGAGAAAATATTATCTAGTATGTTATATAAGGCAAATTAATAACTCATGAATAAAAAATGTGAATTAATAACACCCAAACGGAAAAAAGGAAATATTGTAGATTAGTAAAAATCCTGAATAAAAAAGTAAATTAATAACACCCAAACCGAAAGGAAATAATAGTGTATCAAAAGTAGTTACCATTGAGAGACCCCAACACTCTTCTTCCCTCTCATTCTTTTTTTTTTATAAAAAGTTTACACTTTTATTTCTACTTAAATAATGGTTTCTGGGTCTTTTAACTTTGGAGCTGTTCAAGATAGGTATTACAGTTGTTCATGGTTCGGGCGTCAAGAAGGCCATGGTTCCACAGTTTCACCATAAACATTCTCCAGCACCTACAAAAGTACTCACCTTTATCAATAAAACCACTTTCTTCTCTGAAACACTTGTCAAAATTAAACTATGGAGGAAATGAGAGTTAAATTACCAGATCAATTGCGGTGTTCGAACCATGATGGGTCCATGTGATCTTGAGAACGCCTCACATGCCCATGGAATGTGACCATCTGCTAATACTCTGCGAAGGGTTTTAAACGAGTGTCAAGGATAAATGCTTATCCTGAGATTATCTATTAAGGTTCACTTTTTTTACTAAAAGAACTCAGAGCAGGAATCTGACTCTAAAATTTTACTGTAACAGACCCGACATCACATGTACTAAAAAGAGACATATACCGCTGTTTCCTCACAAACGAGTTCCACATGTGCATCATCTGCTTCTCATCCTTGGTCACATCGACGAAATCATCTAGCATCTGAAAGAAAGAAGAGTTCCAAATAGTAAAAAGAAGAAAAATCATTCACTGTGAACTCAGGGGAATCAGAAACTATGTTAGCACCAAGAACAAACAGAAGCTTTTCATATTATAACAAGTGTTATATAAGCACATTAATCTGGTTCCATGTAGAACCATGAGGCTTGCTCACATAATTCCTATTGAAATCTCTACCATGCTATTTAATAACAATTTAGCTCGTATAAAGTTCAGTAGTTTGGTAGATATATGCTTCGTGTGAATATGAAAGGAATATGGAAGACTGGCTGCATTGGTATCCCAACTCCAAGTTAAATGAAAGTAGGCTAATACAGTGAAAATGTTAAATTATATAACATACCCGTCTATCTTCAAAATCTGCCACATCATCATCAACTTCATCTTCACTATCCCGGTCAGAAAGTACTTGTTCTAGAGCCATGGGCTGCGCTAGCACACAAGTAAAAATCACAATCGATTGAAATCTTCATAAGAAAGACAGTTAAAGAAGAAATAGAGCACCTGAGCTCGATGAGAGTGGAAGAACTGTCTCTTCTGAAGGAGGCTACGGCTGAGAGGAGAGACATAATTGAAAAACTCAGCCATATAATTTGGGATGAGCAAGCTACTAGTAGTAATACAATTAGGACAGAAAATTCAAAGAAAGTCAAACATACTTCCTCAAGTCCGACCGTTCTATAGATAGCTTCCTCGTTTTTGCAAACTGCAACATCGTACTTCCAGCTACTGACTGCACATAATCTGGATCACCACCTGATTGCACGTCTACAGGACTCGTGCCAGGAGGAACTCTTTGACCAGACGACTCAGCACCCCCAATTCTTTCGCAATGCTTTCCAGCTGGTATTCGGCTCTTCTCACTTCTAACAGAATGAGCATCTGAAAATAAAAATAAATAATATAGGCCTTCATGGCATAATGGCGAAAGAAGCCAATACTACAACTCCAAGTCAGATATTCATTACAATCAAACACATACCATCGGTCTTATCCAGCACCTCGCAGCCTAGTCCAAGATGATTCCCCTGCCTTGAGCTCCGTACTTGACTCTTTTGCCTCCTACGTCTGAGTTTCTTTGAACTGTCATATATTGTAGAATTGTCATGGTCTGTAACACTAGCAGCCAATTGCTAGTAAGATAAGTAAAGGAAGCATGGCCAGATAACTTACGAGAAAAAGAATGTTTGCTGCTTTGGGTCAACGCCGTCCTCATTGATCTGAAAATGTTCGAACATTAGCATTTAAAAAACTGTGCTAAGAGTGATCATCAAATTGATAAAGCTACGAAGACGTAGAATATATTAAAGCACCAACTGCTACAAAGAAGGCTTGACACTCCTATATAACTCAGGACTCTATTCTACAGTCCAGCTTTGATGGCCACAAAAGTTAAGGGCCACAGCGATGTCATTGTAATTTTAATCTCTCCATGTCATTGAGGACAATGGTAGAGATGATAGTGTGGCAAATAATAATGAAAATTCCAGTTACGCTATTTAACCACTCCAACAACTCATTGAGGATGTTAGGTTGGAAATTGAAATTGTCACAGCCTAAAAGATCTACAGTAGAAAAACTAATGGACATAAATCGAACAAGTAAGATGCTCTAACCTCGGAGATCATTGTCTCACTCTTGAGAGACACATTTACAGCCTGGTATTCTTCACTTACCTAAAACCCAAGTGAAGCACATTAGTGACACAAAAAAGGTACTGAGCAAATATATAACTGAATTTTGAAGTGACAAACCCAAAACTCGAAATGGAAGAAATCATGGGTTGATGGCAAATGATATTTCAGGCCCTACAACATGATTGGGAACAACAACAAAAAGATTGCATCACTACAAAGACTAATCATTACAGCTGTATCTTTGACTGAGAGGTATGAATGAGAATGAAAGGAAAGTCCACCTTCAAACTGGCACATTTTACTAAGCAGAATGGACAAGAAAAGTCTTCGGTTACTGCGAGACAAAGCAAACAGAATAAAAAATGTTATTTGCAACGCGAATGATGATACCAAATGTTATGTACCTACATAGGTTAGTGATAATACAAAATTACCTTCAGTCCTCTGCAATTTGTTGTTATAGTATCTGTAATTGAAAACTACATTCCGTGTTCTCAACCTATGCAATCAATGTAACAGAGTGGTTTAGAGTCGACATGAAGAAATAGGCATTATAAGTTGTAGGTAACACTTACAATTAGAAAACTGACAAATATAGATTAAGGGAGGTAGCAGACAGGTCAACAGAGTTTATACAATTGCAAAAAACAGAATGAGATGAGGCAAGAAAGCTGAAAAGGGATGGTAAACTAAACTGAAGTTACCTGATAATTTGCAACAGTGAAGAGGAAGAGATGTCATCATACGAAAATGAACTATAAGGAGATTTTTCCGTTGCCCCAACCTCTTCTGCAGATATGGTAACTTGCACTTGCTGCGGTGAGCTCTTTAAACAAGAAGTACAAGAATTATGAGATACGATTACATAATATTTTAAGGATAACGGATGACGTATAGCAAAGTGTGCAAAGTTACCGAGGTGAGGGGATTGCTGGGAACCTGAATCGAGACACACTTTTCCTCACTAATAGACTTTAACTGCAGAAATGGACAAGTTAAACCAGTAATGTTTGCATTTAAAAATGATGAAGATTGTAAAGTAACCAAATTGACACTGGCAATTGCTTTCAGTTTACTTTTATAAGTTACATGAAAGAAGTTAAATCCAGAGTAGTCATTTGACTATTGGGAACAAAGAGTTGTAAAAAAAAGAGCATGACCTACTTAAAACAGCATATTCAAGAAAATATTAAGCAATATTACCTTTATGAAGCAAGGCTGCATTTCAACAAGAGAGACTGAGTCTACTCTCTGTCCCAAGTCCATGTTTGGAGATTTCTGCCACGACGAATAGAGTGATTGCAGAGGTATTTTGCTCCATAGGCAATGTCCTCCTATATTTCCTGCCAGAAGAAATGAAAGAAAAAATTCTCATGAAGATCAAATTAGAGAAGAAAGAGACTTTCAGGAACTCGTATAACTAGAGTCACAGCATCCTGATTAATTTTGTCATTAAACAGGACAAAGGTTTCTATAATTCCACACGATGACATGGAAAAATAAAAAGATGCAGCCTTGCTTCATAAAGGTAATATCAATGAGAAATGGACATACCTGAATGGATCTTGCCTGAATCAATGCCAAATTGAGAATTTTGCGCACCAGCTACAAGAAAGAAAATAATTTGATCAGTTTATCTGGATACTGTACATAAATGAATTTCATCAAATAAATTTGTACACATCCATCAATCTCACTCACCAAAGCTAATGAATAAGATAGCGAGTGATCCTGATTTTGCCTCCAACGCGAGTCTATTCATATCAGGGAGAAGAAAGTTGGCTTGTGCTTGACTAACTCCATCAACCCCCAGGACACCAGTAAGAATACATGCTCGACTGAACCTATACACTGCAGAATACTATAATTTGAGAATTCCAAAAAAAAAAAAATGTTAGCGATTGAAACAGTAAGTTACAATTGACATCAGATAAAGATCAATTCACTTCTGTCTAAGGCTCAAACGCCTACCTCGGCAACAGGCTTAGGAGAAACGAGTCTTGCCAACAGGATATAGAGAGGGAACAGCTTTTGAGTTTGTACCCCAGCATCGATAGTCCCCGAAAGGAACACAGTGATTTGTATTCTGCACCGCAGTAAAATATAGATTACCACTATTCACCAAAGGGTGAGTCTCAAAAACTTAGAAAGCATTTAGGTGCCGAGTGAATTATTGAGGTATAGTCTAACAATTAGACCCAAAAAAACTAATGAAGATTCTGAACAGAAGAGAAAAAAAAAATTTACCTCCTTTTATGTTTTGCTTCAATCTGATAATGCAAAGATCTCTGAAGAAATAAGGGCTACATGGAAGAGAAAAGAGAAATGGTTAGAATTTACATGCATATGCCATTGCCATGGGAATCTTCGATGCCAGAAGTAAACAAATGTTTGTGATATGCCAGCTGAGCTATATCACTACGGAAAGGTAAGAGTTAAAATAAAGACATACATTCCTAATAGCACGACGCTGAAGAATGTTGTAGAGTTCTACAGGCTTGCAATACGCTGCCAAGCTCTCTTCAGCAGCAATCTCTTCCTCTTCAGACATATGCACACGGGAGTCTTCATGGCACATCTGATCTGTGCTTCTTGAACAACTGCGATTCATATACCACCAAAATTCAATTGCAAACCCCCCCCCCAAAAAAAAAAAAAAACCAACAACAGTACTTCAGATTTAAATCAAAGAATCCAAAAGCATACTCATACAATAGAAATTGTTTAACTTTCGTAACGCCGAGACACTATAGAGAAATTGGTGGGGGGGGGAGAGAAAGATCCATTCTTTAAAGAAGTAAAGGCTTAAGCTTTTTTAATCTAATGGGAATAGAAATTAATAAAATAAGTGAATGAGAACATACGAAGAGGTTTCACGAGTTACGAGAGGAATGCCTGGCATTCTCGCTACGAGATCATCACAGACACCATCACACAGACTACAAATGCTTCAACCTGCGAAATCGTAAACAAGTTGAAAAAAGGGTCATTCGTAAAATTTCACAGCTCCAAGCGATTAGCAGAAAACAAAAATGAGTGAATTTGAAGATTGGACCTTTGAAAATCCAGGAAAAAAAAATCTATCGGACTGATGCAAAATTTTCGGGATTGAGCTAATAGGAAGTAGAAATCTAGAAGAAAGACTTCGAATTGCCGAGCAGATTCAACGAATTTGACAGAGATCTCGAACTGAAAGAGAAGGTGAAGGTTAAGAAATGGAGATTAAACAGTGAACCCACAAAAAAAAAAAAAAAAACCCTAATTTTTGAGAATTATCTTGGACGCGAATACACAAGAGCCAAAGGATGACAATACCAACAACTTGAGAAAAGTGCTTTGGACCAATAAAAAAAACGAATGTATTTTTTTCTCTTTTAAGAAAATTGAGTAACCATTGTCTGAATCTTACCGACTTCTCACGTGAATAATTTGTTACGGAACCACCGTATGTCCGTATGTTTACTCTTGAGACTTAATTAAGTTGTTAATTAACAATACATAAAGGATAAAACCTAGCATGAAAAACAAAAATCTCATGCGGGAATCAAAACGAAAGAACCAGACCGGTCAAGACGCAGAACTGATTTTATATATCAGTATTGTTTTGATTTCGGTTTAGATTCATTGTTTCTATTTAATATATTATAAATAATTTGATACTACTATCTAATATATCTTTAAAAGTTAATTTTAGATTTTAGATAGATTATTTTTCTTTTTTGGTTTTATTTTGATTTATATTCTGTATTCTAAAGGAAATTAATCTAATTAAACTAGTATATTTTTGAATTGATTATTTCAATTCTATTCTGATTAAATTTTTTCATGGATTTATCATTCTAATTGTTTTTTATTGAAACATTATATAATTATCCTCACGAATTTGATAATTTTTTTTTGTCAACATAGTCTAGTGGTTTTAATATCCCTCGTAATACTGAGAGATGTTGGGTTCGAACCATAGATTTGTGTCATGAATTTCAGAGATGACCATCATTGTGTCACATGATTCCGACAATTTGTCATTAATTTAAAACAAACAAAAAAAGGAAAAAGGGTTAGTTTTTTTTGGGTCTAATTGTTAGACTATACCACAATAAGAATGTTTTAAAAATAGACTCCATTAAAAGTGGATAATAATATAATATTTTTTTATTAGATAGTTCAATAACTTAATAATTCTAATAATATATAGAGATTAAAAATAGAATTCTAGACTTTACATTTTAGTGTCCATTAAAATAATTTATTGAAAAATACAATTGTGTAATACTGGTACAATTACGTTGTAGGGTTTAGGGTTTAGTTTAGGGTTTAGGGATTAGTGTTTGAGTTAAGGGTATGAATTTTATGAGTTATAATCATGTATTTGTGATATTAAAACCAGCGTTTACCCTATTAAATATGATATCAAATTATTTATCTAGAAAAAGTGAAATATAACATGTTTTAATCTTACAAACTCTAAATATATATGTGTGTTGTTAACTTGTTTGATCATTAGTATGTGAATTTTTAATTTCGAAAATCTATTATTATGAAAGTTTTTTAATCATAATTTAATAACCTAATATAGTCGATACAACTCAAAAATTTGACTACAAATATTGATATAACTGAAAAACCATAAAATAACATTTATTTAACTACATGTTATTTATACTACTATGTACAACTATATTGTGAACGCTTCTAATATGAACAAGTGTGAAAGCAAAATATTTAATATTTTTTTATTGAACAGTAGCGTGAACGCGCGGGAGGGCACATGTGATTTAGCACCAGTCGTACTCAGTTGTATTCGTATTACTCAGTTGTATTCAATTGTATTCTCAAAACTCAGTTGTATTTGTTATTTACATAGTTGTATTCAATTGTATTATTAAAACTCAGTTGCATGCTTTCCTTTTCAGCCTCTTAGATGGACTTGGACTATCTTTATCACTTTCACCACCACCACCACCACCACCATTACCACCACCACCACCACCACCATTACCACCACCTCCATTACCACCATCACCACCACCACCACCACCATCCTCACCACCACTCTCATCTTCACTGTCAATGCTCGACCAACTTTTTCTAAATCGAAGATGTATTGCCAGAAAATCTTTTTCTTCCCATCGACCAACCACTTGGAACGTGCAAGTGTGAATGCCAATATCCACATAAAGCCAAAATTACCTAAAAACATAAATAAAATTCTGAAGAATAAAGGTTATGGTGCAAGTGGCTCAATATCCTGCAATCTATGTAATCCAAACACATTTTTGTGTTATTTGTTATATCAATTGATATTCGGTTGTACAATAACATGTAGTAGTATATATTGATACTCAGTTGTACAATAACATGTATTTATATCTATTTATACTCAGTTGTATCATAAAATATAATTGTATTTATTGATATTTAGTTGTAATGATACTATTGGTTAATTAATACTCATTTATAGACAATTACATAGTTTTATCTAACATACAATTCATATTTTGTACAAATCAACTATTAATCAACTACTATTATATGGCTATTGAGCATGTGACCATTGAGGATGTCGCAATTGTTGGAGATTTGCCATTGTTGGAGATGAATAATTTGGAAGAGATGTAGGATTTGGAGGAGATGTAAGAAGAGGTGTTCATCTATATTATCTAATATAAATATAATTTAATTTTAATTTAGATAATTTAATTTAATTTTAATTTATATAGATAAATTTAATTTATTTATAATTTATATGTAAATGTAATTATAAATAATTATAATTATAAATTATTAACTAACTGAGTTTTTTAATACTAATGTGTTTATAATATTTACAAAAAAAAATATTAGATCGATTGGTTAACTTTTCATTTCTTTGAATTCAAGGCTAAAGAGTTCAATTCTCATATTTGCTAATTTTCAATAATTCTACATATATATATATTTAATATTTGATATATATACAAAATCTTGATTTGGTATAGTGGTTCATGGTATTTGTTTTCTTTTATAGAAATTTGAGTTCAAATGTAGATGTCTGCATTTTTCAGAAGAAAAAAGTGGTGGACCTCACATTTAAAAAAACAAAAGAGCTCACAAATAAAAAGACATATTTTTATAAAAAAGAGTTCGCGAATTGATTAAGGAAAATGAATTAGTGGGCACTATACATTTTTAATTTTTAATTTATGGGTCGTAAATAAATTTAAGTTTATTATTTTTTGGTAATTGTATAAATTTTAGATATAAAAAAAATCAAAAATAAAATCATTAAAAAAGGAAGAATATGTGAAAAACTTTCAAGAGTCGCTTTTGGGCATGATCTAAAATCTAAAAACTAAAGTTTAACTCAAAATTTAATGTGGTGTAGTATAAGAACATTATTATATGAAACTTCTCCATTCCAATTTAGATTTACGCAAGATCTTATAAATCTACTGTAAATTGTATATTCTTTGTCCAAAAGCTTAAGGTTTCCCATTTCTTGTAACGGGCATAAGTTAGCATTGTAATATCTGGCCGCATAGTCGCTAACGTGGACCAGTAACATCCCGTTATCAATCAACAACACAAGTCGGAGAGGGTTTTTCTTTTTCGCCTTTAGGGTTTTAGAAATTCGATCTTACTCAATTCAATCCCCCGACTCGTATTCCTTCCGTCTATCGAGTAAAAACTACAAAGGGATTTTGTCCAAATGTTGCCTAGATTTGGTCGAGTTGTCACTCAAATCTCAAAGCCCCGATCTTTAAGCGCAAATGGATCGGCCAAAAATCTCTCCTTTTTCTCCCGCTATGGGTACGCCACTGTAGCTCCGGCGGATGATGCTCCACGGCAGAAGGATTTCCTCAGCAAATCTCCGGTATGATCCAAAATCCTTACTTTCTTTGTTTACCCATTTAAGATCTCGTATTCAAAACTAAGCTATTACTGGGTTCCTCAAAGTCTATGATCAGCGAGTTCTAGTGATGTTCAGGTTCGCATTGTAGGATTTGAAGCTAATCACAAGGAGGGCCGTTTATAAAAATGTCTACTTGATGTCGATTGTTTCTAATTTAATAGAATTTCACTCTGAGCATGAGCTGAAATCTGGACTATGTTTGTAATGTTGTTGAATCTATATAAGCTTTACATACGTGGATGGATTTGGATATTATGTGTCTGTCTTTGACGAAATGTATTTGTTCTATGTTTGGTAGGTAAACTTGGATAAGATGTTTTGGTCAAAGCCATGTTCCTTGGCTCTGCCCAAAGACTCTCCTCTCAGAATTGATGAACCAAACTATGAAGGGTTTCGTCGGTTTATACTAAAGATGCTTTTGTTCTATAGCAAACAGAGCATATCTATCCGTGGGGCAAACGTTATCTACAAGCGAATCATTGCACAAGTTGACACACCTGCAATTTATGATGGTATCATTTGGTTTCTAACACAATAGGACGCTGAAAATATTTTTTTTCTTTCTTTTATGTATTTACTTTTTCGTGTTTTGTCTCTGTTGCAGTGTTCAACTTGGAGAAAACATTCAAAATAACATATTCGTTGCTTGTCCTTCATATGTGGCTTGTTTTACGCCGCTTGAAGGCAGAGGGAAAGGAAGGTGTTGATCTTGGTCAATATGTGTATGAGATCTACAATCATAATGTGGAAGTCAGGGTATCTAAAGCTGGGGTACGTGCTAGACTTGGTTTTGCTATACTATAGTTTCCAAGATGAATCTCCTTTTCTTAAGATTCCTTAAAAATAAGATGGTCTTGATCTTTCTTGAAAATGCAGGTTAACTTGCTTCTGTTGACGTGGATGAAAGAACTGGAGAGGATATTTTATGGAAATGTTGTTGCCTATGATGCGGCGCTACTTCCAGATGCTAAACCAAATGATCTACAAATCAAATTATGGAGGTAAAGCTTCTATAACGCTGTGCTTTATCCATTAAAGTCGGTAGAGATTACGCAGCAAAATAGCTCGGATTGAATGTATGTATATAATGGATTTATCTCTGAACCATATACGGGATTGGATTTTAGGAACATATTTTCTGATGATGGATCAACAACACCTGATGAAGCGGATTTAAAAGCAGCAAAGGCATGAGTTTCCCCTCTCTACCTCTCTCACAAACAAATACACATAGATACAAGTTTAAGCCTTATGTACCAAACTGTTTGAGACATTGCTTGTGTGTTTCAGGCAATGGCAAGATATGTCCGGAGAGAAGTTGGTTCTCTTTCTTTAACAGGTGCATATACTAACCTCCATTATCAAATAATGTTTTATCAATTGCAGCATACAAATCATTTTTAGATGTATAGCAAGCCTTAGAAGCTGTAGTTGGCATGACTAATTCTGTTACGCACATTTGCTGTTGAAATAGATATACTTTTGTATAATGTTCTGTTATGTAATCCACAGATAAAGAGTCCATTTTTTCCGGCAATTTCTCCTTCACCCCCTTGGAGACCGAAGCCTCAATGACTTGAAAGTGCTGTGTCGCGTTGCGAATCAATCTTTTATTTGTTTCGATTTTCTTATATCCTAACCAGAGAAACCTACACAAGGGGAATATGCTGGTGTTAGCATCCGGATGATCACGAATACAAAATGAAAGTTAATAAGATTATTAAAGTATATCATTTACTTTCATTGGTACATTGATTGTTCTTTATAATTGGCACTCTTCCTCATTTCAGCTTTTATAATCTTGATTTTTACAGGTTACATTATAGCTTTCCAATTTTTTTTTTTTTTTGTATTTTTTGGTCTTTGAGGTAAAATAGAGGCAAAATTGGGGTATTTAAAAGACCGATCGATAATAATAATAGGTTAGCATAACAAATCACAACGACATCGGTCTGATGTAAAATAAAGTTTTGAATCATATCGATTTACTTTTCCCAGTATAATATGAAGTCGCATGTCGTTATGACAAGATTATATAGCCAAAGGTAAATAAAACCATTTATAATCGATGTACGAAATCGTAATACTCCAAGAACAAAAACATCAAGCATAAGAAAACAAATACTTTCAAACCAATTTAAAAAGATGAGAATTGGTGTATGATGCAACGATTCATATTATTATTACACGTTAAGTAAGTTGAGAAACACAAAGAAAAGATATTAAGCGATTGATAAAAATTGATGTGGAAATCGTTTTGTGTGATATTAATTTTTAAGAAGTAGCTTGTTATTGGTATTGATGTTGTTAGACTCCAATGTTGTGCTGTCCATACATAGTATCATGCAACTACTTACCTATAAAAGAAACTATGATCATTAACGTTATCATACGTTTGTTTTTATATAGCATGGTAGAGATATTAAACGGACTTGTCTGAGCAAACCTCATGATTCATAGCTACGTCACTATTAATATTATTTTTTATATTTAAAAGCGTTCATCGGTTTCTTTTTACCAGTATGATATGGAGGAGTCGCATATATATAACCAAAATTGAAGGTAAATAAGACCCTACACAGTCAACGTATGACACCGTACGTAGTACTTAAATAACAAATCATTGAATGATCAAAACATTACTTTCACAACATTCGTTTTGGAAAAAAAAAAAAACTAAGATGGCAATTGACAGCATACATTCATGTACTTATCACACGTTATGTACATTACGACACAAACATTGAGAAAACAAATAAAAGAGATCAAACGATGCATGACAATTTGATGTGGAATCATTTTGTCCGATATTTAATTTTAAGAAGCTTCTTGTTTGTGTTGGTGTTGTTGGTGTTGGACTCCAATGTTGTGCTGCCCATACTTGGTATCATGCTCTCTATTTCCCAGCTTCATTCGCGCACTCTCTATCCTCTGATCTGATCCAGACCCCGTCACGTGCCTAAACACATTCACCATATTAAATATTCAAACTCATTATATATATAGCGTGCAGAGCAAAGTTAAGTTTGAAAACGTTGGTCACATTTTGGTTTAGAAATTACCTGTAGAGCCAAGAGAATGCCGTAATGGCGGCTATACCAAAGCCACCGGAGGCGAGGAACCCGGTGATGATGAGAGCGACGGTGATCACCGCAGGGACCAAGACGGGGCTGAAGATAACAAGCAGAGGAGTGGCTACCGTGAGTGCTATCACTGTTCCGGCGAGTGTTAAGCCGGAGAGGACTAGGAGGGATCCACCGGCTGCGACCGCAGTCACTGACTTCACCATCTGCCTTGCCTTCGGATGGTCTCTGTCTAGGGTACTACTGTCTCGGATTATTATGTCCTGATGGGATCTTGTTTGGTCCGCCATTGATAGAAATTAGCCGAGGGTGAGGAGATAGTAATATACTCGGTGTAAGCAATGATGATATATGAATGAATGAGACGGAGGAGAAATTTCAAGTAGGTCCCGTTTGATTAAGCCGCTTCACGTGTCGGGAGAGTTTTCATGCAGCCGTTGCATGTGTAAAAAAGAGTAGAGTGGGGTCTCTTTCGCGACACGTACTTTTTGGCCGTTTTGTGTTTTGAAGTCGTTCCTAGTTGGCACGAACACAAATGGATCGGGACACTATAGCTAGTTATAGGCTTCATCTCCACTCTACAAGCAAGTTTGGAATCTATCCAACTTACAGCTAGCCACAGAGAGTAGTAGTAGCTCGTTGCCACTAAGAGCAAAGGGCCTGAATGTTTAAAAATCGATTCTTTGACTGTCTTTGGGTCGTGCCATCGTGGTATAAGTAAAATCCTAAGCTGAAGTCTCAAAACTTTATTAACTTGGAGTCTCCGGCACTGCTCACGGAATGTCGCGTTAATATTATGTGATGTGACGCCATATCAACACCAAATGAAAGAGAAGCTTTCAAATGAGCTTCGAAACATCCTTTTGTCCTAATCTTCCTTTAAGTTTGCAAACAGAACCCTACACCACTTGCAGTCTTTTTCTTCTTGCCAATATTGTGTCTAAAATCATGAAGAGTATTGGAAGTGTCATTGTGCAATCTGCTATTTCTCTCAAACGATACGTTGTTGATGATCGCTTGAGAATCACGGGACAAATGTAGGCGTGGCTGGAGGAAAGCCACGAAAGCATAATTAATTACTAAAAGTTATGTATATTTTTTATAATTTAGAAGTTATGATTTCAGTAAAAGAATATTTTTTTTGTGGAAAATTATTCTTTTAGAGGAAAAAATATACATAACTTTTAGTAATTAAACAAATAATTACTAATTAAACAATTTTAAACAATTGTGTATAATATATATAATACCAGTGGAGGAAAAAATAATTAAACAATTTTAGTTTAAAATTTTCATCAATATAAAGTTGTGACAAGTAAATAGTGGATATTATTAAAATAATGTCAAATTTATTTATATATTTTGTAATTATAATATTCAAAATTTTAATTTATTATTTTTTGTTGAACTATTTTATTATATTTATTCTTAATTTTAAATAAATTCTTATTATTTTTAACAAATATTTTTATTTTTTACTATTCATCCGTAATCATCTAGAACCGCAAAAGAAAATAATTTTAGTTTCGAAATTTTTTGAAACAATACAAAGTGATAAAAAATATTTTTTTATTATTGATAATAATTATTATTATACACAAAAAAAAAAAACTATAACTGCAGATGATAACGAATAAAGTAATCAATCTCTAAAATTTGAAACGCTAAAAAAACAAACCTCATAAAATTCTTGAGTTTCCTAGGATTTAATTTTAGCATTATGCGTGTACGCTTCTAAAATGACATAATGACACATTATTTAATGGTGAGGTAACCCCAGACGGAATTTTCAAATCTTGGCCATGACTTTAGTCGAACATGTAACCAAAAACATAAATGCACACAAGTTCAAACTTTCATTGTCCAAAATAAGCAAGTGGCTCCTTTACATAACGTACTCTACATTTCATAGCTTTAGCCGCCAAAAGAAACAAAAATCAAACTAACCAATTTAGATTGAGATTATATTAGGTTCAGACAATTTAACAAAAATATATAATCGTGCATCCACCTTTCAAAGTATAATATAATTAATGTAAATAAAGTGTCAATTTTTTTCTGTCAAATTTCTTTTTAAAAAATCATTTTTAATTCGAGTGTCAGATATGAAGAAGAAGCCTGGAACTAGACACTAGCTTTATTGATGGGTCCTCACGACAAGAGACAAATCAACAAATAATAATATAGAGAGTCCACTTGTCTGTCACACCCCAAACCAAGTCAAAAGGACTTGAGAAGGATCCTTCCTCTCTCCAACCCAAGAAGAAGCTAACTACGAAACCTCTCAGTCTCACTTGCCTCTTTTATATAACCTCCCCAATCTCCAACACCATGTATCCACACACAATCAAAACAACAGACAAGAGACTACACATTTCATCTATGGCTTCTTCACAACAACAACAAGACCAAACAGCTTTAGACCTCATAACTCAACACCTCCTTACCGATTTCTCTTCCTTAGAGACATTCGTCTCTAGCATCCATGATCAGTGCACAACCTCCACTCTAACCCAACGCAAGCCATCTCTCGCCACCATTGTAATTCCTATTACTGCACCGGCTGCTCAAGAGGATGATCAGAGGCATTACAGAGGCGTGAGGCGAAGACCGTGGGGTAAGTATGCGGCTGAGATCAGAGACCCAAATAAGAAAGGTGTTCGTGTCTGGTTAGGTACTTTTGACACAGCCATGGAAGCTGCAAGAGCTTACGACAGGGCTGCTTTTAAACTACGAGGAAGCAAAGCCATTCTTAACTTCCCACTTGAAGCAGGCAAGTACGAGGACTCTGGAGACAACAACGACAACAAGATTGTGACTTTAAAAGCTAAAAGGAAGAGACAAGTAACTGAGGATGAAGGCCATGGGAAGAACCTGAGCAGCCATAAAGCAGTGAAAAGGGAAGAAACGCAAGCTCAAAGTGAGGCTTGTCCGTTAACGCCATCAAGTTGGATGGGGTTTTGGGACGGAGTAGACGGTAAAGGGATGGGACTATTCACCGTGCCTCCGTTATCTCCTTATCCATCTCTTGGACACTCTCAACTCTCGGTTAAGTAAAGCTTATGGGGTTCAAATTGAGAATATTCCAACATTATGTGACATCAGCAAAACACAAAGAAGACGATAATGACAGAACTTGTTAATCTTGAAGGTTGTATTTAACATTCCTAATGGAGTGAATTAGCTTCTAGACTGGTTGATTGTAAATGCTTTGCTATATTGATTCATTCTTCTTAAATGCAATCATATCTACGCTTCCTGAAAGAGCTCAAAAGGACAACAGTTTTCTTATAGAACAAAGAGGGAGTCCAAAGTTACAAGACAACTAAGAGTTTCCAACAAAACAATGCCCACAAATCACTTGTGTCTTCATCTAAAATGACAAGACACCTACATGCCTCAAACTTTCATCATAGAACAACCAAAAAAAAAAATCAGCAGGTAATTAAATAGATGGCAGCATATTGTTAGATAATGACTGACTTACTGGCTCAACAAAGACAATAAAACTACATTGGAACCTTTTCACTAAGCTGAATAGATGCTGCAGAACATCAAACCAAGTGGGTCCTCGATCAACAACAAAGTTCCAGTTTCAGATCCCTGAGCTTCTCCTTATCTGTTCGACATCTGAAGTATAATTTCACATAAGAGTATGAATGAATATAGGAGAGCATTTCAATGTCTTAACTGCAGATACAGAATGCTCAGGACACATTGATGTCATGATAAAAAAAAATGCCTTTGTCGCCTGCTCCACCAGAGCTTCTGCTTCGAGATGTACGTGATATGTTTACATCTTACAAGATGATAGAATTGCCTTGACTATTCCAAGTCACCAAATCAAAGGAAACAACCAGAGGGGAATATTGAAGATGAGAGTGTATTGATTGCATTTTAGTGCTTCACCTTGTTAAAGATGTTGATTATTAAGTAACAACACCAAGTCAGTAGGAATTCTTCTAAGTAGAGCGGATAAATAGGCACAAAACTTCTGTTTTAAGTACGCTATTTTATACTTTCCATTGCATAATATCCACTGAATACATGATACAATTGAATTGAACAAGATATCCTTAGTTGCTAACATCATGTATCACGTCATTGGTCATAATTGACGTCTTGCTACCTGCAATCAGAGAGAAAATGAGATGATTTCATAGTCTAAAAAACTACGTGACATATAGGTGGACATATAAACGGCCAACTAGAAAACTGTTGGTTACCTATAAGAAAACTGGGTCCTTAGTTGTCGTGTCTCAGACTCGTGGGTGATGAACATTTTACTGACTTAGGCATGAAAATGATCGATGATATGCTCTATGACATCTGCTCCTTCTATATGCGTAATTTCGTTTTTAACCTGTAAACGGCATAACACAGGCTATTAGACTTCATGTTTTTACAAGAAGGTATGTGGAGGTTGATCTTATCTGAATATATTGACACCATGTTAAACGTTCAAGCTTATAACATCAAGAGAAGATGCAATTAAAATCCTTCAGCATCTTAGGAGAGTGAGAGACCTGTATAACACTATGGGCAGCGAATCTCTGTCTGCTACTGTGAAAGCTAACATCAACTTTTTCCCATGAGACAGAGGAGAGGCCTTTGATCATTTCCTCTGCAAAATCGTAAAGGCACTACGTTATTAAGACATCATGCTGTACCTGCACATGAAAATAAGAAAGCAGAAGCACTACATATGGTAGACTGATATAAACTGTTTGTACTTTACACTAACTTCTTCTACCAGCTAATGAGAACTAAAGCATAAAGCAGAAACAGAAATAACAGGAGCTGTGAGCAATAACTTCTACAAAAGGAAACTGATAAACCCCTAAACGGCAGTGTGCAAGCTGACCTTCTATGTTGTTTAAATGATTCTCGCCTTCTGGTATGTCCTCAGCATCACATGACTTGCAGAGTTCTTCGTAAACAATATGTGGATACTTCTCGTTTAGAGAATCTTCCCACTGGTAAACCAAGAAATCATTCAATTATCAGAGACCCATCTTATCAAAACCCTGAACCAAATGGAGTAATCCAGTGAGAGTCAGATACCTTAGGCAATTCACTGTCACGTCTAATAGACGCCGTTCTCCAGCCAACGATGTCTATTCAGATCTAGTAAAGGAAAATAAAGGCAATGGCACATGCTAAAGAGCATATTACTACAAGCAAACAGACAGGATACGATCATGTCCCACATTCGAATAAACCACCCGCCTTTTGAAGGCACGCAGTGCAGATCTGCAATAGAGGAAAACATACTCTAGTGAGAACAAGCTCGACACATGGTTAGGTGAACTAACTTGTGGCAAATGGGGCATAGACTTGCATACATGAAATGACAATCACCGGAATCTTCCACCATGCGTCGGAGCAAGGGTGGTTTTCCCTCTTCTTCATCTTTCAAGAAAAGGTGACGGCCCGTTCTTTTAAATATCCAGTGGATAATGAGACCAGCAACTTTCTCAAAGGAAGAAACACCAAAGAGAAACGGAACCTGGAAGCAAATACCAAATTGTTCTAGCCCCGTGAGAATCACATCCAGACATAAGCGAAATTTTGTCGAAGAGAGTTTGTTTCAATCTCAAACAAATTGTAAAGAGGATTCAAGAAAACAACTCACTACAATAAATGCACAATACCACAGTTACCTGTCTATTGCCCATCGAACCCAAATGTGGTGTAGCTACAGTGATGAAGTTCATAGCCTCTAAGCCACATATTGTGCCTTCGGAAGGCCCTTCACTACTGTCCCCTAACGAGTCTTTAGAACCTTCCTGATTAGCTGGCTTGAACAACTTCCCAATTGCATATCTTGCTGCAAGCCCTCCCAAAGAATGTGCAACAAAGGAGATTTTACGAATATTTGGTCTCGTCTGAATAATTTCAAGGACCTGAGACACGCAAAGAGTGTCTTTTTAGCATGCATTTTCGTTCTGGCTTCGCTACTATTAATGAATGAAAGAGGAAAGTATGAGATGATGCTTACCTCAGATGCAAGACGTTCACCCATTACATCCACACCATCTAAAGTAAGCGCAGACGCATTTTTCTCACTACCTGCTTAAACAACTAAGATCATAAGAATTGATCTTGAAGCAGTATATAACTCTCACCTAGCATTAGCATTGGAATTGAAGGAAAATTTCCAGCGAGACAGATCAAACAGGAGCAAAAAAAAGTAGTAACCTAATTAGGAGCCGAAAGACTAGGCAAAGGGACCATTAAATATACAATATATAGTTTTACTTGTGGAAAAGGAAAACAAATCAAAATTTGCTAAAAGTTTCTGAAAATCAGAAAAGATTGAACAAAGCAAGTCTTCTTCTTACAGTGAACAAATACTTTCTCTGGCAGCTTTTTAACGAATTGCTCAGCTCCAAACTTCCAATCATCCGTACTGTAATAACCAAACAAGAAAAATTACATAACAGTTGTTGCCACAAAATGTATACATAGATAATTAAACCAAGAACAATTCTGATATTTAGGAAGTATGAAAATTCTCATAATAGCTTTTTAAAAATAAAAATAAAAACCTTCCTAAGATCCCATGGACCATAACGACGAGGTGATCGGCGGAAGAAGAATCTGAATTCTGACAACTCCAAACGTCAAGGCTTCCATCGACAGACTCCGTCGAGCAAACGCCGTCTTCATGATTCTCCATGGGGATCAATCCAAATTAAAAAAAAAAAAAAAAAAAAAAGCGAATGTTTTCGAATTCGATCCGATCAGATCCAATTACAGTAGAAACAAACACCTAAATTTGGTGGTATTATAATTGAGGATAGGCTTTGTGATGGTAACATTAGAAACGAAGAGAGACTTGCCAGAGAAGGAAACAAAACAACAAAATCGAAAATGAAACGTGGAAGAGAGGAATCGTGAAGATGGAGTTGCCGACTTCCGGGAACCCCAAATAAAAAAAAAAGTATATCTCTCTACGGCTTTGGTCACTTCAAAAATATACAAAAATGCTAAATCATATTTTAAAACCAAAAACAAAAACATCTTTTTGACTTTTATCAGTTACTTCCATAGGTTCCATGATTTCTTTTGATAGGATTAATATTTCTGTAAACGGAATTTTGCTAAATGTTCTTTTTTTTTTTGGATTTGGAACAATGTCAAAAAGAAAAAAATATGTATCTGCACTGATTTAAAAAAAAAATAAGTGATAAGTAGGGACAGGAATCTCTCCACCTGGATTCAAATATTGGATATGATGGAAATAAGTAGTGTAATTGGTAAGTTATTATCTCTTATTTTAGTCGGAGTTTGAACTCTACATTTTACTTAGAGCATCAGTATCGCTGATCCTCTTTAAAGTTTCATATTAATATTTTATTATTTATTTTATTAATATTATATTAAAGAAAAAGAAAGAGAAGAAACTGAAGATAAAACATGAAGGAAAAAATAAGACGTTTTGTCACTTTTTTACTTTCTATTTGTTTTTCTATTTTCTTTTTTATGGATGAGACGCATATAGTATAAGGGTTGCTGATGGTCTTATGATAAATCATTTACCTGTCTAAATGTGGTATATTCACTATCATAAGTGTTAAAAAAAAAAACTGTGCTAAATAATCTTTTCCCCCAAGATAAGGTTCATTACATCATCAACTTACATGTGGATCATTGCTAATCGTCCATCCACTCCCTCTTCACCTCAATCCATGATGTATAAGTTGGTATGAAAAAACCAATACCAAATCTATTATGGACAACGCCTAAAATCAGAATGTTCTTGTGGAGAATCTTTTGTAGTGCTTGGGCAGTTGCAGAGGCTAAGAAAAAGGGTATGAATATTGACAATATGTGTTAAGTTATATGTTTCATTCTGAAGCTACTCAATTACCTGCTAATTGTTTGATGATACAATTTTCTTTTTTTATCACCAAGTCGAGATGATAGTGACAATACTTTCTTTATAGCAGAAAATCGTGTTCCACCTTCACATATCAAACACTTACCTTCGTTTGTGTTAATTTTTGAACCCAATACAAAAGTTTTCATTCAAGTTCTTCAGACTAGTGTGGCGTGGCGTGGCGAAGTCTGCTTTTCAAAGCATGGCTCTTTTTTCAACACTTGACTCTTTCATTTTCATTTGTCGGCTTAACTATGCCATTCTAAAAGTCGCGACGTTAGGTAGATAATTACAATTATACCACTATGTACACTGTCAATAAGGTTAACCAACATTAAATTAAATATGGTCAAAAAGGTGTTGTTTTCTAAAGTTCTTAGTTTTTACCATATTATTTGTCCACAATCTGTTTTAGGAATAATCTAACTTGTTCCAAATGTTGTTTTCAAACTGCTTAATTAGGAATAATCTAACTTGTTCATGATTACTAAACATTTATCTTATATCACCATTAGTACGTTAACAAAAAAACACAAAGATTTTTTTTCTTAAATATGATTTTGAGGGGCAGATTCAGAAGCTAAACAGTTATAACATCAGATGCACATAGCATCACTCAGATCAAGTGTTGGATTAGATTTATTGCTTCATCATTATCATCGTCTAAACCAAATAAATCTGAATTGAAAAAAAAACATAAGTAACGAAATTAATCAAAAAGAATTATATTGGGGGAGGATAAAGGAGATCACTCAGTGGTGGCTAGTGATTTTAGGTTCGATTCTGCCAGCAATTTTCTTCAGCTGAACTCAGAAGAGGGAGCTGTATATCCTCATCGTAATCTCAAAACCCCACTCATCAAAATCAAATTAAATAAAAAACGAAGAGAAGGCTCAGTTCAGCGGGATTATCGACACAGAAACGATTCTCCAGTTACGGATGAAACGCCTAATTCCGGTCTGTTGAGCTTGAAATTTCCGAGTCGTCACTGCCTTCTCTATTTTCCATTTTTATAAAATAAAAAAAAACGAAACCATTAAAACAGAGAAAGCTTTTCGAATTAGAGAAACAACCCTAGATGCAACTGATGTTGAGTCTTACGGCGATTGCTGTCTCATTATATAGTGAAAGAGTTTATTAGGGTTTCGCTAGGTCTCCGGTGGAGTTTTTTGTGGAAGCCCATTTCCAGCCCATTTAGATATTTTTTCCACCGGATGAGTTCGGTTCGGTTCTCTTAGAATAGTTTTCGGTTTAATTTGGCTTAAGAATTGAAATATTTGGTCTCTCGTCTTTGTTTGATTTCACTGGCGATGGACGCATTGAGAGCTTCTTACGGTGACTCTTCATCGGACTCGGATCCCGACGATCTTTATCCGGTGTGTTTCGGCAAGGAATCAACCTCTGGAAAGCAAGAGAAGGAGTCTATTTCTTTACCTCCTCCGCCTCTTTCACTTCTCGATTCCATCGGATCCACAGGTTCTTTAGATTTATACTCAACTGAGACTGGGACTCGAGTAAGGAACTTTCCTCATGTAGATGGGAACTACGCCTTGCACGTTTACATCCCTGGTAATCACCACTTCATCATCATATCCTCCTTCATTTTCGTCGTTTATGTTCGAGAAATGTATTGATGAATTGTATCTTTTAGTTGTTATACCTCAATTGCCAAAGAAGGAGATTGTATGTTTCTTAAAGAAGGTTACATCAGTTGTTCCTAATCTTCATTTAGTGGAAGCTGATGTTCCACTTAGCATTCTTTGCAAAGATGACCAGAAGCTTGAACATGCCTTGGGGAGAGAGTTCCACATAAGCTTGGGAAGAAGCGTTCCTCTACGTGTTCATCAGATTAGCTCTGTGGTTTCTATGCTTAGGCAAAAACTTCAGATACACAAGAGGTAAAGATCGTTTTTTTGGGTATGAACCAATTTGATTGTATACGAATGGGATTTGTGAATTGTTTTTTTTATACAGATATTGGATTGATTTTAACAAGTGGGAAGTCTTTGTGAATGACGACTGTACTCGCTCTTTTCTTTCTTTGGAAATCACCTCTTCAGGACTATATGAGGTATGCTTATACAACAAGATGTACCTGAGAATGTTAGCTTTTTGTATAGTCAGTATCTCGTGTTAGGTATTGCACTGATTCTCTTATCTTTGATTCAGATAAGTAAGAAAATTGATGCTGTTAATGAAGTTTACAAGCTTCACAATCTGCCAGAGTTCTACAAGGTCCATTTGCTTTTCTACATAAGTAATTCAGCAAATGGAATCATTGTCTCAATAACACATAACCTAACCCATCTGTTCTGCTTCAATTTTTCCTTTAGGATCCGCGGCCGCATATATCCTTGGTCTGGGCGTTGGGTGATATTAGGACTTCTCTAAAAGGAGCTGTTGACGGGGAACTGAGAAAGCTTAGAGCTGGTGGTTGCGTGCAGAATCGTATCTTCACTTCCAAGTTTTGTGGGATCGAGTGTAAGATAGGAAACAAAACACACAAAATATCTAAACTCCCAGATGAATAATTTCTTTTTGTTAAAACACCTATCAGGTATGCATTTGTAACGACTCAGAAGCATGTCTTTATCTATTTTTTGGATAGTCCACATTCTATGTCTTATCACTTATAACATTATCCATGATTATAATAACGCTGGTTTCTGGGATAATGCATCAACAGATTCTTGTGATTGGGAAAAAAATTAGATATTGAACTGGCTTTTATATTACAAAGACCTCTCCATGAAATATTCTGCAGTGAAAGAAATCAACAGCGACAGATTTTCTGTAGGATGGAGTTCCAGAGTTGACCGAGCATGGCAATAGGCTTCTCAAGCAACCTCATCAAACATGGGGTCGTAGCAGCGAGGATGGACGTGATGAGAAATACATAGCTATCATACAGACCTGAAGCTGGAACCGCAATGGGAACCCAAGGGTGAGAATATTGAGCATAGAAGGTCCCCATGATAGATTGCCCTGCTATATGAGGTTGTCGGCTTAGTGTATTCACACTTGTTCTGTTCTGGGAAACAGCTGGTATGTTGGTATCTTGCCAGGTTCCACCTGGTGGAGTCAGACTTGCTTGAAAAGTGGCTGTGGCGACTAGTGAAGCCACCACCAATAGAGCGCTATGTGCCTCTGACGGTGAGTCTCTGTCCTTTTTGAAAGTGAAGTACTTAACAAGATCTTGCGGCTTTTTGACTCCATTGCTCTCTCTTGGCTTGTGGAAGTAGAAGTGGTTCTTTCGACATTTGTCGTACCAGCGTCTCGTCCTCTTTGAGCTCCAGCTCCAATGAGTTTCTCATAGATTTCTCTATCGCCAGCTTCACTCGGAAACATAACCAGCAAATCCAGTGCAGAGAGACCCATCTTGTTCATGGTATTCACCTCAAATGTCCTTGACTCTTCTGGTATTGCCTGAACCAATACTTCAATCATCTGTATATATGTTAAAGAAAAAACAAGACTTGGTTAGAATCTAAGACGACTATTTAACAGCAACATAATTCGTCTTACCTGGCGGTTTTTTCTCCAGGTCGCAAGATGAAGAGCTGTGTTACCCTGTTCATCTTTCTTGTACAACACTTCAATTCGTTTCGTCTCTGTGATCAACTCAACAATGGCTATGACGGCCCCGATCTCTTGGTGCATAACAGCAAGATGCAAAGCTGTTTGACCTTGTAATGTTTCGTCTTCTACGCAATCAACACAGCTCGATACAATCTCTCTGACCACATCAATTTTCCCTCTCATCGTTGCTACATGAAGTGGAGTCTTTCCATGATACAAGCCTGGATCAGGATCGTGTTGTGTTTGATCAGAAGAGAATCTCGATTCTGGACAATCACAAGATGGGGAAACGAATTGGACCACTCGAACTATGGATTGATCGAGATACACCAAGGATGATCCTGCAAACACGTTAGTGGTTTGAAGGTTCACAAATTCTAAGAATTCTACTCGACGGCTAGCTAGGTTTAGACTCAGGGTTTTGTTCATAAAAGTTCTAATTGTTATTAATTGACCTAAAGAGTTTAAATAGTGTTGTCAATAAGTTTATGGGCGAATTTCCTCTTGTCTCATAAAGAAACTTGGCCCAAAACTCAAAAACAGTAAATACAATGCATAAAAATGGGCCCTAAACATTTGGGCCAACTTGGGACAAAATAAAGAGAAGAAAAATGTGAAAAAAGAATGAAAGGCCCATCAAAAAGAATGCCGAAAATTAGAGAAGAAAAATAAGTTTTCTACTCTAAACACACTAAGGGTGTTGCCTCGTTAAAACCTCTTTCGGAAAACCCAGTGGGACAAAACCGAAAGTAGGAAAAAGAGTACAATTCCTTAGCATAATTTTACGGTGTCTTTACTTAGTGATAGTAAAGACACCAAGTGAAGCTGGTCGTGCATGAAGAAGATCGCCAGTGAGAAGTGGTAGTGATCCGAGCTTAGCTGAGCTAGTGGTCAAGTTAGTTGTGTCTGGTCCATCTTCTTTCCGCTCCAGCAAGTGCTTCACGAAATGGTTGAATTTGAAGCTAATTGCCTTTGCTCTTTGACGTGTGATCGGTCCACTTGGCACTTGCGGCATAAGATCCTCCAAGTCTTGCTCGTTTGACGTTGTTGCGGTTCCGATGTCCTCATCTTTCCCTCCCTCTTCCGAAGGTTTTGTCCTCAAAACTGGATTATCACCTGCATCAAAAAAAGATAAGTCAGCAACGTTGAATGTAGAAGAAACGTTAAACTCACCTGGAAGCTCCAGCTGGTAGGCGTTGTCGTTGATCTTCCGGATAATCTTGAATGGTCCGTCTCCTCTTGGCGCCAACTTGTTCTTTCTCTTTTGAGGGAATCGCTCGGTCCGCATGTGGAGCCAAACCCAATCTCCTTCCTTGAAGCTTACAGCCTTGCGACTCTTGTTGGCCTGTCTTTGGTAAGCTTTTGTCCTCTTTTCGATGTTGTCTCTAGCCCTCTGGTGCAGTTTCTTGACAAACTCGGCTTTGGTCTCGCCTTCTAAACTAACAATCTCGGCTGGAGGCAATGGTGTTAGGTCTAAAGGCGACTGCGGGTTAAATCCGTAAACAATCTCGAACGGAGATAGTTTTGTGGCCGAGTGGACAGCTCGGTTATAAGCAAATTCAACGAACGGTATGCAATCTAACCAGCTCTTTAAGTTCCGTCCAATGGTGGCCCGAAGCAGTGTGGATAGAGTTCGGTTGACGACCTCTGTTTGACCATCAGTCTGCGGATGGCAAGTTGTCGGAAATACTAATTTAGTTCCGAGCTTTTTCCAGAGAGATCTCCAGAAATGGCTCAGAAACTTCGTATCTCGATCTGACACGATAGTCCTCGGGATGCCATGAAGTCGTACCACTTCCTTGAAAAACAAATTAGTGGTTTGACTCGCATCGTTCGTCTGGGCACACGGAATGAAATGTGCCATCTTCGAAAACCGGTCTACTACGACAAAGATGGAATCCTTGTGGTTTTGCTTTGGTAAGCCTAACACAAAGTCCATGGATATGTCAGTCCAAGGTGTAGTAGGAATTGGCAGAGGCATATATAGGCCATGGGGATGGGCTTTTGACTTGGCCCGTTTACAAATTAGACAACGTGCACAATGGGCCTCGACATCTCGCCTCTGGTGCGGCAAAAAAAAATGCTCTTTTAGCATGTCGAGCGTCTTGTCTACCCCGAAGTGACCCATAAGTCCTCCTCCGTGAGCCTCTCTTAACAACAAATCCCGAATAGATCCTCTCGGGATGCACAATCTCTTTTCCTTGAAAAGGAATCCGTCAAAGAAATAGTACTTGTTGTAGACTCCCTTTCCGTGTTCTCGAAATATTTCCTTGAAATCATCGTCTGTCTCATACAGACCTTTGATCAATTCAAATCCCAACACTTTGGATTCCATGATTGAGATAAGTCCGTATCTCCGAGATAAGGCATCTGCGACGACGTTTTCCTTTCCCTTATTATACTTGATGACGTAAGGGAACGTCTCGATGTATTCTAGCCACCGTGCATGACGGCGCTTCAACTTTGTTTGACCCTTGAGATGCTGAAGGGTTTGGTGGTCAGTATGAATAACACACTCTCGGGCAAGCAAGTAATGCTGTCATGTCTCCATAGCCCTAACCAAAGCGTACAATTCCTTATCGTAGGTCGGATAGTTCAACGGCGCACCACTGAGCTTCTCACTGAAGTACGCAACTGGTTTACCTCCTTGTGTCAGCACGGCTCCTATCCCGACGGCAGATGCGTCACATTCGACTTCAAATGTTTTGTTGAAGTCCGGGAGAGCTAACACGGGGGCGTGAGTTAATCTGTCCTTAAGGAGCTGAAAAGCTTGGTCTTGTTCCTCTCCCCAAGTGAACTCACGGTCCTTCTTGATCACAGACGTTAGCGGGGCCGCGATGGTGCTAAAGTCACGGACAAAACGTCTATAGAAGCTCACTAAACCGTGGAAACTCCGCACTAGACTGATACTAGTCGGCGTGGGCCATTCTCTGATGGCCTTAATTTTTTCTTCGTCGACTTTTAAGTCCTGAGAGCTTACGACAAAGCCGAGGAACACGACTTGATCAGTGCAGAACGTGCACTTCTTAAGATTCGCGTACAACTTCTCCTTTTGAAGTGTACGGATCACCGTCTCAAGATGTGACACGTGGTCAGAGTACGACGCACTATAGATAAGGATGTCGTCGAAATAAACGACGACAAACTTACTAATGTATGGTCTAAGAACGTGGTTCATTAGACGCATAAACGTACTTGGTGCGTTTGAGAGTCCAAATGGCATGACCAACCATTCGTGCAGCCCTTGTTTCGTCTTGAATGCTGTCTTCCATTCATCTCCTTCTCGCATTCTGACTTGGTGATAACCGCTCTTTAGATATATCTTGGAAAACACGGTAGCACCACTAAGCTCATCTAGCATGTCGTCCAATCTCGGAATCGGATGACGATACTTGATGGTGATGTTGTTGATGGCGCGACAATCAACACACATCCTCCAACTGCCATCCTTCTTCGGAACTAGAAGGACTGGAACCGCGCACGGGCTGAGACTTTCCCTGACATACCCTTGGGAGATCAATTCTCGTATTTGGCGCTCAAGTTCTTGAGCTTCCTCTGGGTTAACCCGGTAAGCGGCTCGGTTGGGTAACTGGGCACCTGGAACGAAATCAATGTTATGCTCAATCCCTCTAACTGGCGGCAGTCCAGGAGGCAGCTCCTCGGGGAATACATCGGCATAACTCTCTAGCAGTTCGTTCACCTCAGATGGCAGCTTGAGGTCTATATTTTGAGCGCTTATAAATTCTTTGTACATTAGCAAGATAGCAGGCGTGTCTTTTCTGCTAACGGCCTTTCGTATATCTCTAGAGTTAATAAGAAAGTTTTCATTACGCTTTCTTTCATCCTTGGCCATTCGAACCTGCATCTCATGTACTTCTCGAGGTGTCAATGGTGCTAAGTTATACTTGCGTCGTTCATGCTCGAACGTATACAAGTTCGTCCGTCCGTTGTGTGTAGTTTCCTTATCGAATTGCCACGGACGTCCTAGCAATAAATGACCAGCCTGCATTGGCACTACGTCACATAACACTTGATCCTTGTAACGTCCCACGCTGAATGAAACGTTAACTTGATCAGATATGTGTAGTATGGCCTTGTCATTGAGCCATCTCAACTTATAAGGGTGTGGATGTTTGGTCCTCTTTAAGCCGAGCTTATCTACCATGTAGGCACTGGCTACGTTCGCACACGAACCTCCGTCTATGATCAGCGAGCACACTTTTCCTTGGATTGTGAATCGAGAGTGGAATATGTTCTCTCGCTGAACGACCTCATCGGGATGAACCATCGTGTTGAGAACTCGTCTCATCATCAAGAGTTCTCCGGTGTCCGGGTATTCAAGGTCGTCTTCTCCGGACTTGTCCAGGTCATCCTCTGCTTCATCCTCTGATTCGTACTCTCCAGCTGGAGTGAGAATCATGGCTTGTTGGTTAGGACACTCCCGAGCCATATGTCCTCTTCCATTGCACTTAAAGCATTGGATGTCTCGACTTCTTGTAGAATGTGTAGTAGTGACCGGCTGCTGAGACGTGCTAGGGCCCGGTCGTTGAGTCTTGGTGAAATCACACTCACCTTAGCCTTAAACCGGTTGTCCGTAGCCGGTTGGCTGCTCCGTTCAGTTGGTCTGGACACGGGTGTCAACCTAGTCTTAGGCCGAGCAACGCTCGAGGCCTTGCGCTTGTTCTGTTGCTCGATTTGAATAGCGAGGTGAAGTAACTCGCTTAAGTCGTGGTACGTCTGTCTCTCGACTTTTCGAGCAATCTTTTCGTGTAATCCGTCCACGAATTGCGCCATAAGACTCTCTAAGGATTTCTCTACTCCTAGACGGTTCCTTAGATGTTCGAATTCCTCATAGTACTCTTCGACACTCTTACTTCCTTGACTTAAACGTCTAAAGCGTTTTTGTAAGTCTCGGTGAAAGTGCGGTGGAACGTAACGTCGGCTCATGACGTACTTTAGTTTGTCCCACGATACTATGTTTCCGTACCGGTTTCTTCTTCTCTCGGTACATTCTCTATCTCACCATGTCAGAGCATGGTCGGTAAACTGAGCAGTAGCTAGAGCTACTTTCCTCGGATCAGCATATCGATAGTAGTCAAAGATATGCTCCATCCGGCGCTCCCAATCTAAATAAGCCTCGGGGTCCACTCTACCAGCGAACGTGGGAGAGTTAAGCTTTACTTCCGGGGCTTGATGTGTTGGCGGTTGAGCTTGGAAAGGTGGTGGTGGCGGTGGTTGGAAAGGTGGCGGTGGTGGTTGTTGCTCAAAGCCTCGATCTGCTCCTTGACGAGAGGATTCCGGGATCTCAGCTCTTGTTGCCGTTAATAGCTCTCCTAGTCGGTCTATGCCTGTGGTCATAGCATTGATTTGACCACTCAGAGATGCCAACATGTGCAACATGGCACTGTTGACGTCAGCGGGGTCCGACTTGTCGGACATTCTGTTTCTTTGAGGAGAACCAGAATAAAAAGATCTTAAGGACTACTTATGCAATTTTTTTTTCTAAGGATTAATTATGCAAATAATTTTGACCTAGGGACCTTATATGTAATTAATTTTGACCTAAAGACTAAGTATGCAAATAAGTTTGACCTAAGGACCTAGTATGCAAATAAAATTAATCTAAGGACCTAATATGCAAATAAATTTAACATAAGGACCTAATATGCAAATAAACTTAATTTAGGGATTTATTGTGCAAATAAAATTAATTTAAGGACCTAGTATGCAAATAAACTTAATCTAAGGACTTAATATGCAAATAAATTTAACCTAAGGACCTAGTATGCAAATAAAATTATATGCTAAAAAAAAAAAATTATATCATAAAATTATCCTAAATTTTCTAATTGCATAAAATTTTCAAATCCTAAAAATTAGCTAATTTAATCTAACCCTAGAAAATAGCTAATTTAATCTAAATTTAACAAATTAAAAATTTTAATTCAATTTTTTTTTTTTTTTTTTCACGCACGAGAGTTCAAATTTTTTTTTTTCTTTTTTTTTTCTTCTTCACACGTTCAAACTCTTTTTTTTTAATTAATTAAAAAAAGAATTAACAGAAAATAATCAATGAAAAAAACAAACGAATGCAAAAAAATGAAAAGGGAGAATTTCACCTCTCCTTACCTTGTGCAAATCGCGTGATTGGTGAGTGATGGATGCAAATGATAGAGACTCGATTGTGACTTGAACCTGAAATACTTGACAAACAAATCAAAAATAACAAAAAAAAGAAAACAAGGGATAGGTTTATACACTACCCTGCGTCAGGAGCTTCAGCTCTGCTACCAAAGATGATACAAGCCTGGATCAGGATCGTGTTGTGTTTGATCAGAAGAGAATCTCGATTCTGGACAATCACAAGAAGGGGAAACGAATTGGACCACTCGAACTATGGATTGATCGAGATACACCAAGGATGATCCTGCAAACACGTTAGTGGTTTGAAGGTTCACAAATTCTAAGAATTCTACTCGACGGCTAGCTAGGTTTAGACTCAGGGTTTTGTTCATAAAAGTTCTAATTGTTATTAATTGACCTAAAGAGTTTAAATAGTGTTGTCAATAAGTTTATGGACGAATTTCCTCTTGTCTCATAAAGAAACTTGGCCCAAAACTCAAAAACAGCAAATACAATGCATAAAAAATGGGTCCTAAACATTTGGGCCAACTTGGGACAAAATAAAGAGAAGAAAAATGTGAAAAAAGAATGAAAGGCCCATCAAAAAGAATGCCGAAAATTAGAGAAGAAAAATAAGTTTTCTACTCTAAACACACTAAGGGTGTTGCCTCGTTAAAACCTCTTTCGGAAAACCCAGTGGGACAAAACCGAAAGTAGGAAAAAGAGTACAATTCCTTAGCATGATTTTACGGTGTCTTTACTTAGTGATAGTAAAGACACCAAGTGAAGCTGGTCGTGCATGAATAAGATCGCCGGTGAGAAGTGGTAGTGATCCGAGCTTAGCTGAGCTAGTGGTCAAGTTAGTTGTGTCTGGTCCGTCTTCTTTCCGCTCCAGCAAGTGCTTCACGAAATGGTTGAATTTGAAGCTAATTGCCTTTGCTCTTTGACGTGTGATCGGTCCACTTGGCACTTGCGACATAAGATCCTCCAAGTCTTGCTCGTTTGACGTTGTTGCGGTTCCGATGTCCTTATCATTCCATCTCTGCCTTTTAGCCGGCAAAGCTTCTTATCAATCCCCAAAATTGCCCTCAGAGTATCTACCTGGCCTATCAATCCCCAAAATTGCCCTCAGAGTATCTACCTGGCCGGCTGCTGCAGCCGCATGAAGAGGGCTCAAACCGTCTTTGTCCAAGTCAAAAATCTTCCCGGCGACGACATACTCTTCACACCTTGGATTAAAGGAGTTATGGAAAGGATTCGGCACGATTTCCTTTGGTAAATGAGTCTCAAAAGCATCCATTTCGCTGATGATGCAGAAGAGAGAGAGAGGGAAGATATTAATTTGAATATATACTATAAAGGTTGTACTATGACGACAATCACTGGTAATTATTATATTACAAAATTCCCTTCGACATTTGACTTTGTAGCATATGAAGAATTCCTTAAATGAAACAAATGATTACAAGTGTCAGTGGTTTGCATTATATTTGAATTGTAGTTTTTATTTAATCCCGGCTTCCCGTCCATGGGACCATCGTATGTAATATAATATGAAAATCAAAAGACCAAGTCAGATCTTAGACGAATTGACATATCTCCATCTGTTTCACATGATGACGAGTCAGCCTGGGCACGGGTACTTTCTACCTTATCCACAAGTAATCTTCAAAAAAAATTCAATACCCAGCCCATTATCCGTTCTACCTTAATGACTTGCCAAATGCCAATGACCAAGCTTGTGAATGCATGATTCCATAAATCTTATCCATTCCATTCTGCAACTTTCTCATTCCAATTAAGAAGATACAGTTTTTTTTTTGTTATTATGGGAAGAATGTTAATAAAAAACAAAGACAATTAAATAGACTCCTAAACTACATAATTCAATCTCTGAAGTTTTTCTCTGTGGATGTTCCCTTTTCTTCCAGGCGACTTTCACATTAACCTCGTATCAAAATCATGGTCCATGATGCTAGTACAGCTATTGAAACTATCAGACATATTTGCTTCTAAAGACCAGGAATTGCCTCCAGGTTATACTTTTCTTCACCTTTTTGAGCTTCACCTTCTCGGCTCTCCGGCGTTTTTGGCTTCTCCAACGCATCTAGAGTCTGGAGATACATATAAGAAGAATTTTGACGGATTTTGCTGCTTGGATTGCTTATTTGACTAGCAAGAAACCGACGGATGAGTCCTCTCAGAAACGGAGCTAATGTATCAGGTTCATGTTCTAGGTAATACATAATTCCTCCCATACATGCACAGAACACTGCCACCTGATTCATTGATTGTATTAAAAAAAAAAATCAGTTCCATTGTTAAAGGGGAAGAAAGTTTGAAACATTGTGGTTAGATTGTACCTCAGCGTTTTTAATATCAGGAAGAAGGTGGCGGTTGATAAGTATCTCCCAAAGAGAATCTCCTGCTCGGGGAAGCACATATAGAGCAAGCTCAGAGCGTCTTGGTTTTTTCTCCAGCATAACCGAAAGGGCTGCTACACCACCCGCGAACCAATAAACGAGCTTGTGGTCTTTGGATGCAACTTTTCTATGGGCACATATGAAAGCCTAATGCAAATGGAAAGCCGTATTTAGGCGCATGCATTTGGGAATGGTTTTAGAAAACCAACTGTGTGAAATGAAGGGAGAAGATCACATGAGAAAACCAGCTACCTGAAAAATCCCAACGAAAGCAGACAAGAAGGAAGTCGATCGAACTGAATCTCTGATTGCATGCCAAGATGTCCGGTAAGGAGAAGCCATGAACTGAAAGCGTAGTAAGATGGCATCAGAAAATACATATTATCTCTGACTCAAGCATAAACCAATAGGATTCTAAAAGACTGAATCGGCTGAGTTTCAACGAAGGCCTTACCTTTTGTAGGTGTAGAACAACATATGGGACAAATGTCAGGGAGAAGTATAATGGAAATGTTTTCTTGAATGTAGCTGACATTGCATTAGCATTTTGGGCCAGACACGAGTTAGTGTTCGGATGAATAGCTGAACAAGGGATGATGGAAGCAAACTCTTCCACCTTCACGTCACTGGCTTTGTTTTTACTAGAAATATAGGCTGATAAGGAGGCTACATCGATTGGACCACCTCTGCAGCATTCTCTTACAGCCTGATAGACAGGGCTTGCCACTGGACCAGTCTTCTGAATAAATTCTTTATATGATTTTGGCAAGGTTTCAGGACGCATTATAAAGGCATACATAACCTGCACCGACCTCATTGCAACAAAATTAGGTTGCTGTTCATAATGACGGCTAAATCAGAATGAAAAGAATAACCATGATAAACAAAGCTTTTCTTTTCCACACTAAAACAAGTCGTTTGATGAGAAGAAAATATCACATGGATCTCTAAAACATCTACCCACTTGCACTAGATTTCTCAACTATTTCAGCCTACTAGGACAAGGAAAAAAGAACGAAGAATCTCAATCACCTGGGAACAAGCGAGGGAAAATAGTAAAGAATCTCCATGTCTCCAATGGCTTCCCCAAAGATGGAATTTGTTCTTTGACTTTGCGGAATTGTAAGCCGCCTGTTCACAAGATGAAAGATCAGACTCTCAAAAATAAATCTTTGTAGCGATATGACTTGTATTACAGACAATTTGATGACTGTTAGATGTACCTGGCCTAATCTAGCCAAGAGGTATAGAGCAAGTGTGCGCCGCTGGTTGGAATCATCTAAAGCCAGGACAGACAAGCCCGCAATTGAACCTGCTAAGACTCTGCTCCACCCTTACTCAAAGTCATAATAAGGAATATACTTTTCAAGCACTATGCACAAAGCAAACAGCAGAATCATAAAAGAAACGGAGATACAACAATACAAAAACATGAAATAAACAGCCAAACATAAAACTTACGAATTCAATGGCGTTTCCTTCTTCCTCCACTTCCTCAAAAAGCATCTAAGAGCGTGATACGAGCCGGTAAAGCCACCAAAAAGTAGACCAATACGACATGCTTCTTCCCTAACTATCAAATCTTTCTCCGAGACAAGTTGCTGCAACCATTTTTTGTGTGAGTTAATCATATATAACCAAGACTCTGTGCAATATACTAAAACTTGAAAAGAGAGCTAAGGAAACAAGTTTTTTGACACATCCTATACAAGTAAAAGCAATATTAGCATATGAAAGATTATAGCTTCTTTCAGCAGACCTATTACTCACAAGTGCATCTAACAAAGAGGAGAAAACTTTTGTAGCCCAATTGGAAAAATTCAACCTCTTCTTTGAAAATTCAGAATACAATATGACAATGCATGACAACAAAGAACAAATGAGAGAGCTTTGTGTCAAAGATTCGAACACCTTAGCCACTTCATAGCAATATTTGAACCATTTCGGAACCGCCTCAAAATTTAGGTCCAAGTGAATGACCCATTGGCTCTAATTTTCAAAACAATTCGATCAAAATGAAAACGCTGAAGCAGAAGACTCGTAAGACTCTAAAATTCTCTTATCAAAAATCTAACAGAATTACCACGAAAGTCTATCCATTCCCACGTTTTTAGCTCACCTTCAGATCGAGAAGCGACGAATAAGACTGCCCTCTTGCCAGCTTGAAAGCGCGGAGAAGGATTCCGATTCCAACTCTGACGCCGTAAGAAAGGAGGAAGCTTTGGCAGAGATTGCCGATGGCATTGGCGACGCAGGAGACGTCAGGGTGATCGCAGAGATCGCCGTGAGATCCACGCGCTGCAGAGCGCTGTCTGCGTTGAAGCTCTGCCATGGCGTCGCGTAGCCTCTCCTCTGCCTCACGGAGCCGGCGCTCAGCCTCCGAGCTGTCTTGAGACAGAGGTGAATTCAACGGAGGAGACGAAGAAGGATCCAAAACAGCCGGCTTGGAGAACGACGAAGGCATCTTTGAAATATGAATCGGAGGAGAAAGCTAATGAAAATGATGCAAATTCACAGAGGAAATGAAAAATGAAAAAATTTCCACAAGAAGAAATAATGTTTGGGAGTAGTAAGAAAGAAGCGATGGGGATATGCTATGACACGTCATTATATATTTTTTATGATCTTTTTTTTATATGAGAAAATTCCAAAAATAAAATTATTTTACACGAAAACCGTAAAATTGTTTAAGAAATTTCCTAAACTTTCTTTGTTGAAGTTGGTTAAGTTTTTTTTCAGCCAGTCGGATAGATTATTAGGCCCATTCAAAGCCCTTAGAGGTTCTTTTGTACGTTGACCTTCATTCTTCGGTTAAGTTTCTTAAATCTCTCAAGTCTTCCGATTTGATCTCGATCTCTAAAGATGGTTAATCAACCTCTTTTTAGATAAGATGGTTAAAAACTCTACCGTTTAGTTGAAGTTTTTCCTTAAAATGTTAGTGTCTAGTTTTGTTTTAGACCATTTTATCATAGTCAGAATAGTTTTGATCTGGTCGACTGGTCCATTGATGAATCTTATCTTTTTCATTTTCTAAGAAACCAATTTTTTTTTTCTTTCCAGAGAAGAAAATCTAAATCTGAAAGTAAACAACATTTTTGGGTTTGGTTGGTGCAACTTAACAAAAGGTCGGTTAAACCCAACCAAAAACGAGAGTGAGTCTTTAGTAATACTCTAGTTCTAGTTGTATAATTCAAATACAACTAGATATCTTAGTTATGTACAGTTATACCACTCGAATATAACTCGAGTATAACTAGATACATTAGTTATGTTCAGTTGTAACACTCGAGTACAACTAAATACCTTAGTTATATTCAGTTGTACAACTCGACTACAACTAGATACCCTAGTTATATTCATGTTCAGTTGTACTCGTGTACAACTAGTATAACTGGGTACTTGAATTATTTCAGTTGTACTACACATCTAAGACTCAAACCCAAGTTATTTGGGTCGTGCAAAACACTTCTTACCATCTGCACTAGCACATTTTCGTTAATATTATTTACATTCACAAATATATTACCCGTTATAAAAATAAAATAGTAATTTTGCCAATTAAATTTGTAATAAGGTATTTGAGAACATGGTTTGGGTATATGAAATTATGTCTCCTTTTGAAGTTAATAGAATTGGGTTTTTACATTGACAACGACCCCACACACACACTCCCTTCAGTTATTTTTTCTTTTTATCAAAAAAGCGAAGAGAGAAAAAAAAAAAACATGAAACGGAAGCTGCAAGATGACGACAACGACGCCGTAGAGAAGCCCGCTTCTTCTGCCATCGCCACTAGCATGAATACCACTGACATTGTTTTGCAGACATCTCCGAAGCTCTCACAGACGCACGACTACATCTTCCATGGAGGTTAGTTAGTAAAAAAAAACCCAAAATCTCTCTTCTTTCTCTAATTGGACCAATTTTCTTGATTTTGTTTGTCAAGGGAGACGCCATGTGAGGCCTTACTACTTCGAGTTCATCTCTCATGTAAGTGTTTTTCTTTTCTTTTCCCTAAAGTAGTCACATGGAGATTGACATCGGTGAGATTGTAGGTGAATAAACGCTGGACGGGGAAAACAATTGTGGATTTGTTCGCAGATGAATTTAAAGGGAGACCTCGTGAATACTATGTATGTTCCTACTCTTGCTTTTAAATCTCAATCGGATTATGTAAACTGTGATTATCTTCATGATTAAAAAGTTTGGATTTTGATTTTGCTCAAACATTGAAGGTTGGTGCAGTCAAAAGTGGAAGGATCAAAGTTGATGGAGAAACTGTACCAGTTTCATATATTGTGAAATCATCTCAAAAGATTACTCATTTCCTGCACAGGTTGTTCTTAAAGGCAACTTTTTTTATTCGTATGGATGCATCTTATAACTGGTCTTGCTGCTTTGCTATATGCAAGATTTAGAAGTAGCTCAGTTTTTGTAATTGCGTTGGATGTATATCTAACATTTACATTGTGTGAAAGGTTTTCAGGCATGAACCACCGGTGATGACTGCTGATGTAGAGATACTTCTGAAAGAACCTGATGTAGTTACTGTCTGCAAACCTGCTTCTATTCCTGTGAGTATTCTGTTTGGTATATTTTCACTTCATTTGCTGGACAATGTGAAACATGTTATTTTTTTTCAGAAATCAGAATGATTGAATTAGACACTAGACCAAAAGTAGTTTTGTTCAGTTCCCGTTTGTACTATCTGAAGTATATATCAAACGTTGTGGATACAAAACTCACCGTGTATACATATAGCGGTTTTATGCCTTTGTGGTATGAGATTGATATTTTGGTAACAGCACCTATCTTTTTCTCTTGTTTAGGTGCATCCATGTGGTCAATACCGTAAGAACACAGTTGTTGGAATCCTTGATGCTGAGCATGACCTGGGCCCTCTATTTCGTATCCAAACAATAGTGTTAGATGAGGATACATAGTCTTGATTTACCGTCTATCCAAAATTATAGAATACGAGTTATCCTTGCATCATTTTTCACAGCAATTCATCGATTAGACCGTTTGGTTTCTGGATTGCTCATCATAGCAAGAACTGCTGCAAAAGCTGATTTTTTCAGGCAACAGGTACTCGAGAAAAGTTAGTCTCATCTTTGTTTGGCTATACCATCATTCCAAAGATGCTATTGGCTCTGGTAAATCAAAATGTCATACTTAGTAGTACTTATCTTGGTTGTTTCAGATTGAGGGTGGACTGGTGAAGAAACGTTATATTGCAAAGGTTATTGGCGTGTTCCCAGAAGATGAGGTTTGAAGTTCTTTTTTTTAACTCTATTGATGATTTGTGGATTGTTTCTTATAACCAAGTTCATATATTGATTATTAAAACTGGTTTGAGGCCAGTCATAATATCCAAATCTCAACAACTTATCTTAATTTTCACCTGGGACGTTTGGTTTGAAAGTTTATTTGAAGTACCTTCATGATTTTAATATGTCAGAAACTAGTCGACGCCAACATAAATTACAATGGTAGCGAAGGAAGAAGCACAGCAGAGGTAAAGCCACATTATGCCTCTAAATACAAAGCATAAAGTCTTCCAAATCGAGTACGAATATCGGAATGTGTATGATTTACGCAGGATGCCAATTCGAGTGGTGACGGTAAGAAGGTGAAGGGGAAGCCTGCGTGTACCAAGTTCACTAGAATTGATACGAATGGGACTCACAGCCTCGTCTTGTGTGAACCAGTGACAGGGAGAACTCATCAAGTAAGCAAGTGATTATACAGTTGCAAAAACTCATAAAGCTTCACTCTTTAAATCTGATAAGCAATGAGCAGAGTAGATAGAAAGAGTTTGGCCTTTTCGTTGGAGTTTCTCATTTTGGTTTTTGATGATTGTAGATACGAGTTCATCTACAATATACAGGGCATCCCATAGCGAATGACCCACTTTATCTCACTCATCACGTGGATAATCTTGAGACCAAGATTGCCAAAAGAATTGATGCGGGTGAGAAAAAGATAATCTCCCCAGACGACTACGTGTATTCCAGTGAAGACTTCAGCATCGATCCAATGTGCACAAACTGCCCAAAGTTGATCCCACAAGGGTAAAATATAGACGATAAAACCACCATCGTCTTCTTATTTGGACTGAGCCGAATGGTGTCTCATGTTTCTGAATTATGCAGGTATGAGGAGCATGACGAGGCTCTTTGGTTGCATTGCGTTCGATACTCTGGAACAGGATGGGAATACGAATGTCATTATCCATCTTGGGCATCCCTTTAACCATATTTACTTGCCATTTGTCACATAACAAAATGTAGCTCTTCTTACCAACATTTTTGTCAAAACTGTATTTTATATGGGTTGTAGAATTATGATCTTATCAAGTTGATTCATTAAATTCAAACAATCTTTCTTCTCTCACTCCCAAAACTTTTTGAAATGGACTTTGTGCCATTATCAGCTGAAACCGTGTAAGAGGACCACTTTGAGACTGGATTAGAGAGCCTAAACAGTAGCAAAAAAATACATCACATATTAGATATGAAGCAACTTTGTAGTTGTTCTTCACATCTTGTGTTCAGCCATGTAATCGCAAACTAATCTGATTTTCACAAGGCTTTTCAAGAAAAATCAACTTGTTCTTCTCCTTCTTCAATGTGGCCTCTGCTTGTTATGTTCATTTCTGGAATGCAAGGATCTGTCTATCAAATCCTTTGCTTACGCCGGACAAGTTGGATGTAACATCTTCCACTGTTCTAAACCCAATCTGTTGTCAAAAACCAAAACAAGTAATGGAATATGAGGATCGGACCCCAAAACTTGCCAAAACAAGATCAAATGACAAAAGGAAGCCAGGACTACATTACACGAATTGGTTGAGCTGCACGTAGTTTTTAGATACTATACTATGCATGAAAGATTTTAGAGATCCAAGTAGGAATATTGACAAACTAAGGAAGTAAATGGAGTAGAAGTACCTTATCAAGAAGAATTTCTTGGAAATGCTCTGGACGTAAAACAATCGTTCGGTGATTCATTGCAGTTGTCTGCAAACACAAAAGATAACACACAGATTCAAATTATATATATAGCTAACTTGGTGCACTCTGAAACATTAGAAATAAACTTATGTGTCTATACACACCTCTGAGACACGACGATTTTTTTCATAAGATTTCCAAGGCTGAGGTTCCATTACAAAAATACCACCCTGAAAAGCAAAGCCAACCACTGTCAATTGCGCATATGAAAAGTAAAAAAGAAAAATGGGCACACTCAAGTATAGTATAGTAGGTTACCGGATTAAGAAGACGCCAAATTTTCGAAAATAAGGTGATCAAACCATCGTCACCCCAGTTCAAATGAACCCATTTTGTCACACTCAAACTGCATAAAAAAGAAACTTGTCATCAGTAAAAATGTTTAATTTTCAATATCAGCTCAAGACAAGCAAGACATAAGGAGTTTTGAGTTCAACCAAAAAATGAGACCTCCTTTTAATAAGGCTTAGCAACATAAGATTCTTTAACCCGAAACCCGAAAGGCTTTTCTTAACTAGAGTTGAAAAATTTCATATGCACTTTTGGGGGGCAAAAGGGAAAGGGACTTACCATAGAATTGTATCATAACGATTCTCGTCAAGGTTTCGGGTATGAACAAAATTCTCTTTCTGAAACGAGACAATCTGATAAAGGTCTTTAGTTTCTGCGCTGCTTGTCTTTGTCTCGCCAATAGAGAGAGAAATGGATTGATCCTTCGAGCCATCTGCATCCCCTGAACTAATTTTCTTTTCACCTGGCTTAGCTGAATACTGCGTCCTAACAAACTTCCTAAGATGCCAGTGAGCAACCTCAATGAGACCTTCAATCAAAGAAAATCTAGTTCAACGCACATGAACTGGTGATATTAATGTAAGCAAGGATAAAACTATGGAGTTTCAAAAATACGTTATCAGGAAAAAAAAACTAATATACTGTTCTATGTATCACTTGAGTTAAATCAAACAAAACATTTTCTGCAGACTTGAATGATAAAATTCAGTTTCTATATAAAAGAAAACCTTGGAAAAAGATATTATGAAAACCAATAGTTCTTACTTGAATCAATATCAACTCCAAGAATGCTCCGGCAACCAAACTTATTAGCTGAAAGAAGAAAAAAGAAAAGAACAACAATGATCAGACAACACGATTATATAAAAAACTGTAGATGCTGACAGCTTCAATCTTATTAAACAACAAGATGTTAACAGAGAAAGTTCCAGACTTTCACCTAGCAACAAGATAACCAATCTACTAAACGGCGCATTTACGATAATGAAGTGAAGCTTAGAAACCAAACAAAGTATACTTCTAACCAATTCCTAGTTCACAAAAAGCCACATTTACAACAATAAATAGGCACATATTTATGATTATTGTAAAAAAGAAGAAACTTTTTACCAATATGGATAGTCATAATCCCGCTATTGCAGCCAATGTCAAGACAGTCCTTGCCTTGAAACCATTCTTTCTTAAACACTTTAAGCCGAGGATCCTCATCCATATCATTGCTAATCTAATAACAACAACACATTATATGTTTTCTTGTCCAAAAGAAAAATCCAAAATTCAGACAAATAAAACAGTAAAGGATTGTGAAAAAAGATAAGACTCACTCGATAGCCATAGTAGTTTTTGTAGTTTCCGAATGGACAAGACTCTTGGCTTTTCTTCTTCTTGTTTTGATTACTACAATTCCCTCCTTGTTGTTGCTGCGTCTGCTTCTGCCCTTGCTCTTCCTGCTTCTCTTCATTAGTTACTAATTCCTCAATACTCTTCTTCTTCTCATTGCTTCTACTTCTCTTCCTCTTCTTCTTCAGATTGTTGTCCTGACCCATTGAGAAAAACACTGTGCGAAGAGTGAACAAAGCCGGCGAGAATAGGTTTCTGTGTTAACGCGATCAGCTGGATGCTTTAAAATAACGAAACCGGAGAATTGGTTCTAAGAGGAGATTCGAAGAAGCTTTGGTTAGAGATGTTTATTCACCGAGAGAGGTCGAGTAAGCGGCGCAGAGCCAGGAGGAAGAAGCAGAAGCGTCGTTGAAAGGTTTATTATTAATTAAAATCGTAAAAGAGGTTTAACGATTCACTCAAATATATAATTTGTCTCTTTTTAATTTTTATAGATAATTATTTTATAACTGATTCTTGTAAACATAGGAATTTGGCTTGAAATAATTCAATAATAATAAAATTTATCAAAAAAAGTCAATAATAATTTTTTAGGGGAAAGTTACTAATTGGTATTACGTAATATAGTACCTATACTATATAAAAATTAAAATTATAAGTAGAACATCCACATAATATCTTAAATAACTAATCATATCATGTTAAATAAACATCTTAATTAAAAATTTTAGAATGTCAAGATTTTTTTTGAAAACTAGTATATTTTAAATTAAATTTAAAATAAAAATAAAAGTATTAAACTTAGAAAGCAAAAATCTTCTAAAAAGAAATTAATTTAAGGCCTAGACTACTTTCTTGGGAAATCAATATATTAAAATATTTAAATAACAAAAAAAAATATAAATTTTATTGAAAGAATAGCATAATAACCATATAAAATTATAATAATCAAACATATTTTTGAAGAGATAGATAAAACTTATTAAAATAATGGTTGATTACAGTTTTTTCTTTTTTTTTTTCAAATCACTTTCTTTTTTGATTTCTAACAAGTTTACTATATGTTTGATTAAGTTTACTATAGACTATTATGATGCAAATTTAAAGACTATTTAGTCTACAATATTGAAAATTTCATTCATTAGCAGAAAAAGCAAGCGAAATGGCAATTTCTCGCAAAGTTTCTAAATCAATTTACTCTGCAAACAACATTCGTTTAGACTGATCAGACCATATTATTGAAAATAGTCTTCAAAAATATTATACAAGTAGCATTTCACTTAAATCACAACAAACACCAAATTTTTTTTTTTTTTTTTGAATTAGTTTAGCCTAGTGGCACCAACATCTAATTTTGTTATGCACAATTACTACCAATATATAAACCCATATAAATAACGTATGAGTTATATCTTCTAAAATTTCACCTAAGTAACTAAACTCAAATTATCAAATCCAGACTATTCAAATCAAAACATGAAAAACACATAAAAATTAAAATATAATGAGAAATGATGTGAATATATCACAAGAGAAATAAAATCCATATATATAATAAAATTAATATGAATATATCTTAAATCTTATGGGAGATTTGATCGATAAGCAATAAACAATCATTGCAACTTTCCAACAAAGCTATGGTCAGCCCGTTGTTGTTTGCGATAAGCCCATCATGTTATTCAATTATCACAAACACAATCACACAAAATGTAGTATGCAAATTAGTAACTTTAGAACAATAAAATTTTAGTTTGTTTTATAACTAAAACATAGTAAGTTTGAAAAATTATTTTTCATTTCCATTTCCATTTCAGACAATTTCAAAACGACCTCATACATATATGAAAGCAACTATCAAAGCAGCAAGAAAAAACGGCCATGAGGATTTTAACAAGAGACTTCTACTATATATCAAATGCATATGCTCGTGGATTGCATTGAAGTTAGGCAATTGTATAAGCATTATAACTCTATTATGAATATGAGAGATATCCAGCTTAAATTTTGTCATTTAATATTATGAAACATATTTGATGTAAAAATAGTGCTGACATATGAATTAAATGATGATGATGATAGTTAATCAGAGCATAAAAATAAAAAGATGGATGATTAATATATTATTAGAAAGCTATCTGATTTTTAACAAAAAATAACAAACAATGTTGAGGGATACATAATATCGATAAACATATGCAGTATAAAAAGAATATTTTTAAACTTTTTTCTAAATATTCAAAAAATTGGACCAAATTTTTAATATAGAACTTGATCCTTCAAATTTATTAATTAACAAGATTGTGACACATGTTAAGTCAGCCTATCAGTTTTTAGCACGTGTAAACTTATTTTTCTAATTAACTAAAAAATAAAAGGAAAATAAAATATTTTATTGAAAAAGGAAAAAGAGAAAAGGGAAAACCAAAATATTTATAAAAACTAAATAATACATTGGTTACTAATCCTAAAATAAAGATGAGATACAATTTTAACAGATGTAATAAAATACAAAAGAAAATTATATCATAAATTACTAATTTGAAAAAGTATATAAATATAATTTTTATTTCTCTCTCACACCACCAAATTTATCGCTGTAAAGAACAGTAATATTTATCTGCATATATTTTTCTTCTTTTTGTGATTTAAAATATTATTTATGTTGATTTTTAATGATTCTTAATATAATAATGTAGTTGATTTTACTATGTTGATGTTAATTAATTCATAATAATTTGTTATTGTGGGTGAGATTATGTGTTAATTTTTTATTTTAATGTATTTTCAGTTTTCAAATTTACTTATTTAAATTATTTTATAGGATTCATTAAGATATTTATAAGTTATATTTTGTTTTAAATAATAAATTTTTAAAGACATTACTTTCAAAAATTTGAAGTGATCTAAATCAATTTAAATTTTCTCAATTATTTTATGAATTTAGTGGGTTTTGCAATAGTGAAATATAAAATATAATTTTGGATAAATTAACCTAAATTGTAATCTAATATCTAAAATATATAAATCTTAATTACGTGATTTATCAATTTTAGATTTTAAATAAGTTTTCATCACACGAGTCCTATTCAAGTCATCTATTAAAACATCAGAAAAAGCTAAATCCACATTTATATACTTCTAATTTTTTATTTTTTTGGTGACTTGTGAGAATCCGTTGACAAGGAACAAAAAACCCATTACGCATAATAAAATTTGAGAACACTGTACAGAGCTTTATAAACTAGAAGAGTGTAAAAGGGAGGCAAACGAAAAAAGAGGAATTCAGAAACATAGCTATGAAAGTTAAGCTTCGCATGTAGAAATGGAAGGTAAGCACAAAAATGTCTCCATATAGCTTTTAGACGAAGCAAAACCTTTTAGTCTTCATCCTCAGTCTCTTCATCGTCATCCTCCTCATTGTTTCCCCCAAACCTCCAGCCATCATCGACGTTCTCTCTATCTTCCTCCGTCTCCTCGCTATCTTCTTCTTCTTCTTCTTGTTCTCTTTCTCCTTCAAACGTTTCTTTTACTTGCCATGGTTTTTTGGCGATCCTTGCTTTGGCCGGTGAAGAGGTAGAGCTTTTCTTTCCAACTTTGGCTGGTGGTGTCCTCATGTTTGGCTTAGCTCTGCTCTGTTGTTTATGTGCTTGACTTTTCCCGTTACTAGCGTGTTTCCTGTAAAAATCTTGGTCACTCCCTTCTTCCAAGTCATGCTTGTTCGGTGTGGGGTTCTCTGCGTTCTCCTCTGGTAAATGCCCTGGATGCTCTCTCTTTAAGTGGAGTTTAAGCTTGTACTCATGTATGTAAGCCTTCTCACACCCTTCGTAAGGGCATGCGTATGGACGTTCCAAAGACGCTGAGCCATAAACTGTTGCAGGTGTTTTGGGAGTCCTTGATACTTTCTCTGCAGGTGGGGTGTACTTAGGCGTCTCTCCAGCAGCATTCTGTTAAAAAGGTTGTGAAATTGAAAGAGACAAATCAGTTCTAAGATGCTCATAAAGATGGATAAATATGGGCGTAAACATAAAAGAACCTAAGCATTTGTTCTAGCTATGCATCAGTCACAGCATAATTCGAGTATCAACAGTGAACACTTCTGACATAATAACTGTTAGTTTCTGCTACTCTCAACCTAGGAATAGAGTGCGGATACCACAAGACGGTTGTAGATAATTCAAATCATGCAACGTACAATATCAATCAGAGTTATATGCATCATAAAGGAAAATAGCATGGCATTAACATGCTTCCATCGAGCGAGATTACTGACATTAGTTAGGAAAAACTTGGCCCATAAAAGATAAAGGCACACAGGTTTCCAAAGGAACGCAATTTCCCTACTCTAGTAGATCCTGACTAGGGAGGGGTTCTGTCTTAAGTCTTACCACAAGAAACAAGTAATTTCAGGGGAAAAAACTTATTGAATTAAGTAATGAAACCTTTTCATGGTAGGCAGCAACATGGTTCTTAAGCTTGTATTCATGAGCATATCTCTTTCCACACCCAGAATATGGACAGATGTGATAATTTTCTTGTGAATGAGTCTTCATGTGAGATCTGAGGTTAAAATCCAAGGAGAAAGCCTGCATCCAATCATCTATGGAAAGTTAGATACAGCATGAGAATGGATTTTCAAAGTTTCTATAGTATTATGTAACACGTTCAATGCCTAATTGCTAATAAGAGAGTTATAGAATCGATAACCTTTCCACAGCCTTCATAAGTGCATACAAAGTCCCTAGCCCCAGTATGAATGAGCCAGTGTCTCTTCAACTTTGAACTATCCAAAAATTTCTGTTACAGAACACACAAGAACGTGGGTCACTGGGTCTCATTGAAAAATCAAGAAAGTATGTTAAGCAGGCTGAGGTAACACGTAAAGGTTACCTTTTCACATCCTGGGTAGTCGCAAACATACTGCCTTTCTCCATGGATGTGGGAATGCTTTCTCAAGGCACTAACATCAAAGAAAGTCTTTCCACATCCTTCGTAACTGCATAGAAACAAAACCTCCGTAGTAGGTTCCGGTTCAGGCTCTGGAACTTCAGGCTCTTTCTCTTTTTCTTTCAGTCTCTTCACCGTCTCCTCTGTACCAACATAGCAATTAGCATTAAGTCATCAAAAAGAGTCCACCACATTCAATTACGAACAAACGTAAGCAGAAACTGAAGAAGTTAGATAAAGTATCAGAACAACTATAATCCCAAAGAGAACACAATAAGCACACAATGAGCACACGAACTGAAATTGGATAGCAAAAAGAAAAAAAAAACAACTTTTAGAACACTAATCTGAAAAACAGATAAAGCATATTAACTTAACCTGTGACCCATTTGCGAAGATAACACTTGCCACCTGTAGCAACAATATCTTGTGGTACCCTGAGAAAAGGACAACAATTTATCGTCGATTATAAATAAATATGCAATGCCCTAATCAGTAATCATGTGTTCTTTTGCATCTCTTGTAAGAATTGCGAAAGGAAGAAGAGTTTTTTTTCGAAATTTACCACTCCTTGATCCACTTGACAGCAGGAGCCTTGGATTTGAGGATGGGACGTCTTTCGAACGGATTCTGGTAAGGATAGTGCTGTTGCTGCTCCATCGATTCCTCTGTCAAATTACTGAGAAGGATGAGTTTTCGAATTGGTGTGGACACAAATTTGGATAATTAGGGTTTAGAGTCTGTTTGGGGAAGAGAATGAAAGAGAAAGAGAGAGACCTTTTTGAGAATGGAGTCCCCGGTTCGATTCATTCTCTCCTCTTTCAAAACTCGCAAAAAGGGAAAACATACGGTTTACCGAGTTTCTTTACTAATTATTTCTCTCCTATTATATTTCCATAAACCGATTTCTGTAATTATAAAAAAGTTACAGGTAAAATAAAAGATTTTCTTTGACATGTTTTGCTTTTGGAAATCAAATTAGTATTATACATTTTTACTTCACTTTACACATAATAATATGAAGAAAAAATTCTAAAACCTATGGAAACTATGTTTGAGGTCTGTCTTTTATTTCAAAAAAAAATTCGGAATCGAACGAGTTGGAAATGAGATGGAAACACAATTCTTAAAAAACCTAATTTGGAAACACGGTGAAAACACGTTTCAGAAATAAAAACATGATAAAAACTTATTTTATTTTTCAGAAATATAATAAAAAGATATATTTAGAAAAATATAATACATTTTTTAATATAGTAATTTAATAATCTATGTAATAATCAATGTAAAGATATTGTCCTTTAATCTAAATCTTAATTGTTAAACTATTTAACAATTATGCATTAGATTTGTGTTTTTCTAAATATTTTTTAATATAATTTTGATGTTTAGTGTTTTGTTATATAATTTTACTATAGTAAATATTTTTAATAGAACTTTGATGTTTAGTGTTTTGTTATATATTTTTATTACATATATGTTGTATGTTCTAAAGCGTATTCGTTTTCTAAAATTTTTTTTAAAAAAACTGTTCAATGTATCCGGTTTCGTTATCATTCACCTTGGCTTTAAACGAAAGAATATGGTAAAAATACATCAATAACTGAGTTCTAAGAACCATAAAATTCAATTCTTACCAAAAACACAAATAAAAAAAAAGTGACAAAAATCGTAATAACTGAGTTTTCAGTAAATGTGGAAGGTCATTCTCAAAAGAAAGCTTTATGAGTCTGATGACTAGTGTTGAAAAATATAAAAACAGAAAAAGAAAGGAACTCAAAATGTTGCTCTTCTCTCATTAAATATTGTACAGAAAATCTAAACATAATTCTCCATCTTTGCCTCTCTCTCTCTTCTCTCTTTTGCCATAAAATTCATCAAACCATCTCTGTTTAATCGAAGCAATTTCTTCCCAGATGAAGCGAGTTGATGATAATAGCCTTTCCTGAAGCAAAAAAGGCAGCTGCTACTTTTAACACCAAGTTTCCTTCATCAGTATGGTCTGTAGCGCATTGGCCGTCTGAACCTGGGAACTCTCCTGCACAAACCATAAACCATTAGTTATTGATAATCTATTCGAATATATAGACACTGGATCAAACAAGTGGACACAACCGTTGCTAGTTTTGTTTAAAAAAGAGGAGGCAGAGAAATTTCTTAAAACGTACCCATAAGCATATGGAGGATAAAATGGAGGTCCTGGCATGAATCCCCTCATGGGTCTAAAAGGGCGCCTTCCTCGGAACTGTCTCATTCCAGGGACGTTAGTTCTTTTTGCGGATACCTGAAAATGCATTTAATAAAGTATGAGAATGACAAATCTTTAGCTATGAGAAATTTAAAATACAACACTTCACTGAACGAGTTTTTGCACCTTTATCTGACGACCATGAAGTTCTGACTCGTTCAAAATAAGAGAATTCTGAACGGCTTCTACTTCCACGAATTCTACGTAGGCAAAACCTTTAGGTTGGCCAAACTTATCTGTCAGAATCGTAACCCTATTGACTGTCCCACATGACTGAAAATGCTGCTGGACTTCCTCTGGAGTACATGCGTAGTCCACCTAACATACACAAAACCAAATAGTTACGTAGGAAAACTAAAGAATCGTCAGGGACTAACGCTTCATAGATACTGATAAAAAGAAAAGATGTGAGATAAGGTTCTACGAATTTTAGAAGGGAAGTAGTTTAGCAATTAGAAACAAACAATCAGACTCCAAGTTTCATTGATGCACCAAAAGCAAAATAAACAAACTTTCTTTCAAGAAGTTACACAACATTAAATGAGAAGAAACATGTAAAAACTAGCAGTGGAAGCCTCACATTGCCAACGTATATTGACCGCGAATCCACTTCCTCCTTCTCAGCCGAACTAATAGCACTTGATGGATCTTTATTCATATGCAACAAAAAAAAAAGATAAAACATTCACCAAATTAGCTTAAGGGTCTTCTTGCCTAGAAGACTATAATCGTTTCAGCACCAAAACAAAAAACTACTAAATAATTTTCCTTCCCATATCCAAACTCCCAGAAATTTCTTGACAGATTCGTTGATTTACTAAAAGATTCCACCATAGGTAAAAAAAGCAATATCATTATCAAGAGTCATTCTCTCAAACTAATCTGTCAAAGATTGAAGCTGAAACATACGCACAAAAAGAATATCGCCAAAGATTCTAATCATCAGCACAAACAAGTACATATATGCAAAAACTTTAACCAGAACCCATAATCAACAAGACATACTCTAAACCTAATCAGTCAAGATTCAAGGTCTATAATAGAGAAAGATTCTACACATTCAGCACAACAAAAAGATAAAGCACAAACCTTGACCAGCACCCATATCTTTCTCAGCTTTGGCTTGCATTTCACGCAAAGCCCCAGCTTCTTCTTCGATCTCCTTAATTCGCTTCTTCATATCCTCTAAATCCTATCGAACCAAATAACAAGCGAAAAACAACAAGAGACTAAAATAAAGACAATAGGAAAGAAAAGGAAGGTTCAATTACATAGAAAAACGTAAAATCTGGATCGGAAGAAATCACAATACCCTAGAGCCAGAGCCTGGTTCAAGCTCCTCATCTCCGACGGCGGCGCCTTCTTCTCCAACGTGTTCTTCATACTCATCCGTCTCCATCTCTCCTTCTTCCTCCTCTGGGATCTCTCCACCGTACACCTCGTGTTCTTGCTCATCGTGCATCGGCATCTTTCTCTCTATCTCTCTCACTAGGCGACTGTCAGCGAGAAAGAAAACAGAAATTTCGGAATTTTAGGGCATGAAATCGAGAAAGAAAGGGGCAAAAAGGTTTCGTTCGTAATAACAGATTTCCAAAAAGGGTAATTTTGGAAATTATCCAAATCTTATACAGATCATTCACCAAAGTGGAAGTATAAACCCATAATTGCGTCGGTTGGACCTCACAATGGGCTTATTATTAGGGAAACGGAAGAAAAAACGTGACGTGTCAAAATGGGTCCCATTAATGATTACGTGGCACCTCACCCTTTTTAACTCAAACGAAGTGTGGTCTGAAAATCGTTTCGCTCTCTCTCTTCCAATCGAAAACTCTTATCTCTCTGTAAACTTAGAGCAAAGCGATTCCGATGGCTACCACGTCATCTCCGCCGTGTCATATCTCCGTCTCATTCCTCCGTCATTTTCCTCGTTGCACCACTGTTCCGTTCTTCGGTTTCTCGCAGACGGTTGGTACCCAACGTAAACTGGGTGGGTTAACGGTGACCCGAAATAATCTTGCGCAAGATTTTCTTGGTGATTTTGGAGCTCGTGACCCTTACCCGGAGGAGATAGCGAGTCAGTTCGGAGATAAAGTGTTGGGGAACCAAAGCACTGAGCATAAGATTCTGATTCCTAATGCCTCTGTTCTCTCCCTCTCGCAGCTCCAATGCTCTCCTGTTTCGCCTTCTCAGGCTCCTATATCTGCTGAAGATGCCAAAACGCTCCTCCATAAGGTTAATATTTTGTCGTAGATATAAACCATTTACTGATTCTCTGTTGTGTAAAATGTTCGAATTCTACTTTTATAAGTTAGTCGGTTGATCAAAATGTTGTGGAGTCTCACTTTAATTAATGACTTGAACATGAAACCTTCGTCTCTCGTTAAAAGCTTATGAAGTTGGTATTTAAATGGAACCCATGAAGTTGCATGGTTTATGAACTAGTGTTCATACAGCTAAATATTATATATCATATAGCTGAATCTTTTGCAAGTCGTAGTCTTTTTACTACCAAGTTAACTTGTTTCGTCTGCACAAATCACAAGCATTGCGTTCATTTATCTTCTTCTTGACTACTCTAATGATGTATCTTTGATATCTATATGATAACTATGTCACGTTTCAGGTTTTGGGATGGAGTATAGTGGAGGATGAAGCGGGCGGTCTGAAAATTAGGTGCATGTGGAAGGTGAGGGATTTTGGGTGCGGTGTTGAACTCATAAACAGGATTCATAAGGTTGCTGAAGCTTCTGGTCATTACCCTTCTCTCCATTTGGAAAGTCCTACCCAAGTTAGAGCTGAACTATCCACCACGTCCATTGGTATGTCAACAATTATACAAACAAACATTCTTATACGTTTCGAGCTTTTTAGTATATATGTTTCTTAAAATAATGATTTGCTGTTTGTTATTGGATGAACAATGCAGGAGGGTTGAGCATGAACGATTTCATAATGGCGGCAAAAATAGATGATATCAAGACTTCTGATCTTTCCCCTAGGAAAAGAGTTTGGGCATAACAAACTTTGCTTTTTTTTTTTTTATTGCTCTTTCTTATTTCATTTGTTTGTGACGTTTTTGATTGATAATATATAATGTACTTGATGTATTCTCTTCATTGTGTATGGTTGGTCTACATGTCAAGTTATATAGAAGCTATGCATTCGTGAATCTTGGAAAACAATATTAGCATAGGAGGTATATAGAGATCAAACATAATAAGGATCAAAGAATGAAACACTTAAGTGATTCATAAGACACAAATGTTAATTATTCATAGAAGAAAGTAATGTTGCGACATATCTTTGAGATTCATTCATCAATAAAGTACTTGTCTGAAACTCCAAAAATGGAAATTGTTACGGATAAGATTAGAATCATTTTATAATTGAAGAAATGCAACATTATTATTATTAGATCACTGCTATACTATTCTGACGTTAACACCCTTATATCAAAAATAAAATTTGACACAAAAGCTTTATAATCCTACTGTGAGGTTGGAGGACCAGCAACTTTGGAGCATTGTTGCTTTAACAAAGGAAGAAAAAACGGATAAAATGGAAGATTAGATGTGCAGTTGGCTTCCGCATCAAGAAAAGCTTTGCAACAAGCTGGACCTATGTTACCAAATTTGCCGGTCATGAGAGACTGAAAGATCTCTGCAACGCATCCTGGAACATCCATCAATGTTGACAAACATTTTATCAAGTCGGGCGTTCCTGGCATACCAGGATTCGTTTGGAACGGAACTGGAAGTGGAAGCTGAGCATTCACGAAAGTTGCAATGCATATAGCCACTACGAGAAAACACACACTCTTGATGGACATTATGAATGTATTGGGGGATTATGCAACAAGAGAAAGACAAGACTACGAGATCCAATATATATGATTTTTATAATTTGCTTTTAGTTTGATGATGTTAAGTAATTGGCTATGTGGTCCTCTTTATAGGGGAAGATTAAGTACAGTTACTAATTAATTTGGCAAAACGTATTTTAAGTTATATTTTTAATCTATTTGTCGTTTTTATTTTAGTATGAAAAAAAAGAAAAACAGTAAAAAACGTTTAATCTTATCTTGTAAATAATGAGGCGCATTGAACTTGATATTAATAGACATCAAGAACTTTGACCACTGTTGTCTTTGGTCATTAAGAGCATATTTGATTTGTTTCATTAATATGACATAATTTGTTTGTTTTCTTGCTTAAATCTTTGGTATTTTGTTCAATGTTTAAAAGTCTAACAATATATTTAATTATCATATAATTTTATATGAACCATGGGCGTTGATGTCGCTGAGCATTACGTTCCCTTCAAGTTTGAAATAACATCTTGAGTAAGATAGAATCCAAGGAATGTTGACCTGCTCGCATTAGGTGATATGATCTCTTGTTTCATCTGGTTTCCTACAAAACATATTTTGTTTGCGGATTGATATAAACAATCATTCGATTTTTAATCTTGTAGTAATGAGAACTTGATATTAATAGACATCAAGAACTTTGACACAAACCAATTAGTTAAAAGAGACAAAGATATTCTACAATACGAAGATCTACAATCATTGATTATTCATCGAGGATTCGAAACCCATTTTGAATTTGACATCAACCTTATCTAATAAAATTATCTGCGAAAATATTGAACCATATAATATAGTTATTACCTTAATTTAAAGGAATCAAAATAATGTTAGTGTTATATCAATGCGTGATGGTTTGATGATCCAATAAGAAGTTCAGTCAAATCTAGGGGTAGAATTGATTAAATATGACAAATAGACATGAGATTTATTTAGGATAACGACTTGGCTAACCCTATTGATGGTCGAGATAAGATTTCAGATTCCGAATCTTTGTTAATATAATCTTTTGCTTATGTATTATTTCCAGAAGTTTTGTATATGAACCACTTGGAAAATGACATATTGCTATCGAATAAGTTTATGTACATTATTGTGGTAGCTGACTCGGCTAATTCTGCAACTACGTGACAATACTCCGCACCTTATACATGACTTACGTAGCATTGGCTGAATAGTTTATTATGTACCTTGAACAACACACTTTAATCATTTATGATGACTTTTCCAAACAAGCACAAGCATATCAATAAACTTCTCTTCTATTATGAAGATGCTGGTGCATGAAGTTTATCCACAATATATTTTCTTAATTTACATTCTCGTCTTTTAGAAAGAGTAAGCTCTCCATTAGGTGAAGGAAGTATGATCAGTTGAACAATAAATATTTACATAAGTAATTCAAATTTTAGAATTTCCAACCATTAGCTTATCCGTCATCAGATATTTCTTTAATTTTTTCCGTTTAACGTTTAGATGGTAGGATCCACAAAATATTTATAATATCTTATTTATTAGTCTTTATAAATCTTTATTGAACCTATGAATGATATGCACAATTGTCGAACGTAGCACTGAAACAAGGATAATATCGTAAGCACTCCCCACAATTTCAATAGTAATTTTATTTTCATTCTCAATCTGTGTATTTGACTAATTTTTTTATCGTTTCATGTATATTCACCTAGTTTATTCTTTTCATCGCAAGTTTTTGTTTTTGTTTTAGGTGTTATTTAAATATTATGGGAAAGGATGGATAAAATAGAAACTTGATGTAAAATAAATATAAACATGATTAACATAACGGAATAAAAGAAACTTTCAAACTCATTGAAAATTTGTGGTGTTTATTTTTTTAAATCTAACATTTGTGGTATTTCATTTCATGCATAATATTAGTTATATGATAAATAAAGAAAGCAAAAAGTAATGGTCTATGATGTTTTGTAGCAGATGCATGATGCACAATTTTCTAATTTATCAAGGAATCTCATCCATACATTATCATTATTATTTTTAGCTTTCACTTCTTAAGTAGAAACAAATAAGAAACTAAAAAACAAAAGAAAACACCCCAACACTTTTTTCCCCCTCAACATGGCCACAATGCAAATAAATCACATTTGTTTTCTTACGTTGTTGCTTTTGTTCGCATTATCAGTAACAAATGCGATTCCAAAAAGAGATATTGAAAACTTATGCAAAAAGACGACTGATGCAGCTTTCTGCGTGACACACATCGAGACAGATCCACGAATAGGAGCCGCACGAGATCTCAGCGACGTGCTTGTAATTGTGGTAATTTTTTTATATTTAATATATCATCATTTTAATTAAGGATTATGTATATTATTATTTATTTCTCTACTTAAGTAGTAATATATATATGTATATAAAATATAGATGATATATAAATAGACAGATTCACTTTAAAATTTATTGTATTTAAAATTGATAAAAATAGAATCTAGTGTAAGTTTTGTTTTTGATTGAAAACTTTTATCAGATAACATTGTCAAAAATGCAAGTGCATGACGCAACGACCCATATGGAAAGCGTCCATGGAAAGTTTAATGGGCCGAACGGGAGGAGGCGGATCAATGTTTGCAAGAAGAATTATGAAATCGCTTCGGCTAGGTTCCAAGCTGCTTGGGAAAAGGCACTGAAAAAATCATCTTCGGAAGCATACAGACTTGCGGGTGATGGCACGAACGCTGTGACTGACTGTGAAAACGTATGGGGAAGGGGTGGTCCGATACAAAAGTCTCCTCTCACGTTATATAACACAAATGTTTACAAATTATATGGAATCATTCGTGTTCTGTCCCAAAAGCTTGGGGCTTAATTATACCATAATTTTCTATATTAATACATCAGATATGGAATCATTCGTGTTCTGTCCCAAAAAAATTGTTTTTTTTTCTAAAATGAAAACTATATTTAAATCCAATAAACTTTGTGACAAAAACCAGTTTACAAAAAAAAAATGTTTTGTCTACATCATGATGGTTAAGAGAATAAAATAGATATAATACTATGCCGATAACCTACGTGCAACAAAAATGATTTCTGTTTTTTGTTCATTTGTTTAGTTTATCTATATATTTTGAAATTTATAGTGCCATAAGAGCATGAACATCCATAATATCGTGGAATTTTATCACATTAAATTAGATAAAAGAAAAAAAAAAAAAAATTAAGAATTTTTAAGAAACGTCTCTACGGGTAAATACTTCTGACACGTCTCAGATCTCATCTCTACTTCTTCTCCAAATTTGCACTCTCTTCTTTAGCTCTCTCGTCGTCTTCTTCTTCGTCATTCCTCATATTTCTATGCAGCATAATACAAACCAATCTTTGATTTCCCCATTTCGACATTTCTTCTTCTTCAATGGCACTGATACTATTAAGGTTGAATAAGTCGTTAGACACGTGGTTAGTTGGTTTTCTAGTTTCCGGTAGTTCAGGTCAAAGTTGTTATGCACTATGTCATGTACAACACGTTGTCTTGTACGTGTTTGTTCTGTTTTTTTTTTTGTTTCCTGCAATTTCGTTCATTCTGTTTTAGTTGTAAAGACTATTTAAAGCCTGATGAAGGATACACACTTCGACTAAACTTGAATACAAGGTTACGAGTTCACATATACAACATGTTTCAGTTTCTGTCACCTCTGCAGTTTGATTGAACTTCTCATCTTCGGCATCACCACCGTCTTTTTCTCTTCCTTTGACGACGAGATTTTCTCTCAATTTTCAGCCGGAGAAGAAGGTTTGGAGGAGGACTTATTCCCGGAGAATGATATGCAGAGCTATAATACAAAAGGTGGTTCAAGGGATTCCTTCGGTTTACACCGGGGAAATGGAACATCTCTCTGCTAAAGAATCACTGATTCTTGTTGTAAAGTCATTCTTAATACTTATATTTTTTTCTCATCTTTAGATCTTCGATTTCAAAATCTGGAATTGAAAAAATTAGAAGCATTAGGCTATTTTTGATTTCTCTCTGTTCAAGTTATGAAACCATTTTAGATTACAGTTCAATGACGCTAGAGGCTTTAGTTACAGGGGAGATTATTGATCTGCAAAAGATTGATGTGAATGAGAGGATAACGACACTAGAGCGGCTTAACCAAACTCCTAGACCAACCATGTAGAGCGGGTTTTAAGTTTTAAAGGGCAATGCCATTAACTTGCTCCCTCCTCCGTCTTTTGTAGGGGGTTGATTATCAAAACTTCCCAAAGCTAAAGTTTTCTTTTTATTAACGGTTATCAATGGTTACAATCGGGTTGATGTCTTAATTCCAGATATAATTCATGTTCTAAATATATCTAGTGCTCTTTTCTTTCTCTTGTGCTGCCAAGTGAATATCATGTTAATTGTCCAAAAAAATTATAACTCATTTCTTGACAGTAAATTAATTTTCTTTCCTAATTCTAATCATTGTGGATGTGCATTCGGTTATGCCCCGTGTTCATATCGTGTCGGTCCACAAGAGTTTGACTAGTCGTACATATGTCTTGAGTGATTAGAAAACATGGATTTTTTTAATGGATTTTTGGGATTAGTCTAGGTTTTGGTTTAGGATAACCCGGATTATAAATGAAAAATATCAAGTTATCTTGAGAAATAAAGATACTATCTTGCTAAATTTTAGACAATTTACAAATTATGAAAATATGTAAATCTTTTTTTACTCTTTATTGGTATACTATAATTTTTATGCTTTTTAGAAAACCATAAATATATCTTTTTAAAATATAATATAATTAGGTTGTTGACTACTTTCATCTATATCAAAATAGATATCCAATTTATAAAAATAATTACTATATATTTTTATCGAAATTCCTGCGCAAGGCTGAATTCTAATCTGATTTTGGCATGAGACAAATCAAATTTTCAAAATTGCTTTTGCTTTCCTTCTTTCATCTTGTTCTTTATAACATATGGTCAATTTTGGATAGTCTGGTGACAATCATACATGGCAAAACGAAGGTATAAACGGGATCATATAATATTAGGAAATAAGAATTACAATGTTGACCAAATATCATAAAAATCAATTAGGAAAGAAGAATCTATAATGTTTGACTGTTTTTATTTTTGTCAGTTTTAAAAACGATGATTGACTAGAAACCCTAGTGCCCTACACCATTTTGTTTATAAATATCAAACAAAAACCAACTTACAACAAATCAGATTTTGGGCATTTGAGTCTTCTCTTTAATTCTCTTGTTGCATAACCCCAAATATAATCATCATGTCCATGAAGAGCGTCTATTTTATCCTAGTGACTGTATGCATTGCATACTCCGTTAATGCTCAATTACCGCAGTTTCCTTTTCCATTTCCGTTTCCGCTTCCTTTTCAACCAAGTCCTGGTGGTATACCAAGATTTCCGTTTCCACTTCCATTTCAACCAAGCCCCGGTATGCCAGGAATTCCCGGTATACCAGGAATTCCCGATATACCAGGAATTTCTGGTATGCCAAGTATGCCAGGAATTCCGGGTATGAGCAAATGTTGGTCGACAATGATGGATATGCCAGGATGCTTCGCAGAGATCAGACAGTCCATCACGACCGGAAAATTTGGTAACATAGGTCCTGCTTGTTGTAAAGCTTTTCTAGACGCTGAAGCTAACTGCACCGAGAATCTTCCATTTAAACCGTTTTTTCCTCCTCAGCTAAAGCAACAATGCTCCCGAACTGCTGGTCCTCCAACCACATTGTAGAATTTAAAAAATTAGTTACGTGAAATTTTAATTTAAAAACTAAAGCCAATTCCAGAATGTTATTGAAAAATGAAATTCAAAGACAAGTCTCAACATTTGATTAATAGATCATAAAGAAAATCGAAATGCTGTCTGATGTCTTCAACTACTTCCATTTGGCAGATAATCAAGAAAATGATATTTTTTGGTTTTTCTTTTGTCTATTTGTTTAGTTAATCTATTTTGACATTTATCGTGCTATGAGCTTCATTTTGAACTGCATAGTGAATATTGGGCTAAATGCCTAAATGTCCCAACAAATTACAGCTAATTTCTTGCCAATTAATTTTCTTTTCTAATTCTAACCATTAAGGTTGTGCATTCGGTTATACCCTGGATCCATATTTCATTCGATATACTCCATGAGAACCTTGCATTGGAGGTGCTCTTATGCTTTTGAGAAAACCATAAAATTTATCTTTTGAAAATGTAATATAATTAGATTCTTGACTACAATAATCTATAAAAAAAGTAAAGATCGAATTTATAAAAATATTACAATATATTTTTATTGAATTCACGCGCACGTCATCTTTTTCTTTGTATCATTTGGTCAAATTTTAATAGTCTGGTGACAATCATACATGGCAAATCGAAGCTATAAACGGGATCATATAATATTAGGAAGGAAAAATTTACAATGTTGACCAGATATCATAAAAATCAATTAGGAAAAATGAATCTATAATGTTTGACTGTTATTATTTTCGTTCCAGTTTTTTTTTTTCAAAAAATGATTGAATAAGAAGCCCTAGTGCCCTACACCATCTTTTCTTATAAACTGGATCACACTACAGTTCATTTTGTCAAAGAAAAATTAACCCACTTACAACAAATCATATCTTGGACATCTAAGTCTTCTTTTTCTCTCGTTGCATAACCCAAATATATTCATCATGTACATTAAAAGTGTCTATTTTCTCCTAGTTACTATGTTCATTGTATCCTCGGTTAATGCTTAATTACCGTGGTTTGCCTTTCCATTTCTGTTTAGGCTTCCGGTTAAACCAAGTTCTGGTATACCAAGATTTACGATTCCTCTTTCATTTCAACCAAGCCCTGGTACGTACCGGGAATTGCTGGTATGAAAGAATGTTGGTCAACAATGATGGATGTGTCTGGATGTTTTGCAGAGATCAGACAGTCCGTCATGACTGGCAAATTTGGTAACTGCAGTGTGTAAAGCTTTTCTTGATGCTGAAGCAACTGCACAGAGAATCTTCCATTCAAACCGTTTTTCTTCTTATGTTAAAGCAATAATGCTCCCGAACTGCTGGTCCTCCAACCACATTGTAGAATTTAAAAATTTAGTTATGTGAAATTTTGATTTCAAAATTAGAGTTAGTTCCAGAATATTATTGAAAATGGAAAAGAAAGATTCAGTGATCTAATAATAATAACGTTGCATTTCCCATGTTTAGTCGATTAATCACAAATTCTCAAATCATTTATTCATAATAATATCCACTACTGAAGTAAAATAATTAGACAAGGAGAGCTACTTCTTTTTTTCTTTTTGTAAACCTAAATTCACCGCAGTGTATTTTATGAATAAAATAATATGAAGAACTGAGGTGATATACACCCCTAGAGTAAGGAACATAAGAACAAACATCTTAGCAAGAAAGGCACGATAACTTTCTAAAGAGATACATTATATGGGTATAATACTTCTGCAGTGGCAAAAGAGCAACCTTCAATTATTAGTATGTAATTTGTTTGAAAAAAGCCTTGAACAACTGATATTTTTGAAATAAGTGAAAACAAACAAAATTAAAAAGAAAAAAATATTTTTATTGACTGTAAATTTCATACAGAGTTAATAAGCAAAATAGTTTAATATCTAAACTACTAAATAAAACAGAGTTAAATTGTCTAAAAACGCTATATATCGATATCTATATATATTTCACAACTTTGGTCTCTCAAAAATTGAATTATCGATGTGGGACCTTGTTCTCCTCGTTCTGTTACCGACTTAGGGAAACTTCAAGATTTTTCGATAAGTCGGTTCAGTCCAATATGCTTTGTTTAGTCAGCTCGGCCTAAATCCCGTCTCTTGTCTTTGGTTCGCTTACTTTGATTTAATGTATCGGTTCATTTTTGTATCGATTCTTTGTAGTTTTTACTAACAAGTAAAATATTGCATATATTTTGTAAAACGACAAATTATTTTATGAAATATCGTCAAGTTTTGGATTGAAATTCGAAGAAAAAGATGAGGTAAAATGGTTTGGGATTCATCTCCTTCTCACCAGCTCGAGGCGGTCAGCTTGTGATGAGGATGGAATGCGAATGGCTAAGCATGGACGAGGTACTACGAATGGCTTGTAGAACCTTATAAAACCGGATTTTAGAAATATCAATTTGCAATACAATTTATTTCTTAAAATTGAAATAAACTATTAAACACACATATATATTAATATAGATATATACATATTAGCAAGAACATAAAAGCTAAGAATAATTAATTAATTATATGTCTAAAAATTATCTCATGAACATGTTTATAGATTCAGTATTTTCAAAACATGATTTCAAGACAATCATTTTGACAACTTAATAAGAACATGAACAAAATTCGGTTTTGAATCATAAGAACAAAAAACAAAACATTTGGAGGCGGGATGATCTCTTTCCTTAACTCAATAAAATGCCTGCAATGAGACGGTTTTCATGCATTTTTTGAATTCTAGGATACAACCAAATATTAAGACAAACATGCTTCATTCATGTTTGAATCTATGAGCTAATTATCTACTATATACTCAAGAACATAAAAACTACTTTTGAAAGAGAAAAGTAGAATATGGAGGAAGTTAGAACCTGTTAAATCTTGTGAATTCCTTAGCTACTAGCACCTAACACCAACAACCAAGAAGATATTTCAAGAGAGCTTCAACACTTAGAAACTTCTCAAAGAATATCTAAAATGTGTCTAATGGTGTTTTCTTGCTTTTAGAATGAATGGATGATTTTTCCCTTCTAGGTAGCTTGCTATTTATAGGAGAAGAATAGCTTGGTGGTCAAGTAGATTTAATGGCCAAATTTATTTGATTTTTAATACGAAAATTTATAAGTTACAAAAAATCTTTGACTTCTCCTAAGCAAATTCTCATTCACATTTTAACTATATATTATAAGTCCACATGCTTATTAATGTATTGTTCCAACAATCCCCCACATGCATAGAATTTACTCTAAAACACTGATGATGTTTTTGAAAACCTTTTTAGGATAAATTTAAGGCTGAAAGAATACTTTCTTGAGCATATGCGAAAAATAACTGTATATGAAAAGGTTGTATTTTTCAGCATTAAACCAATCACTGTTATAATCTATCGAGTTTACAAGCCCAGTTGGTGAACACGATGTCTTGAACCATCCAGGTTTCTAGTGTAAACTGAAACAATAGATATAACACAGTTATATTTTCTAGTAGAACTTTCGCTTTCTCGTTGTGTTCATTTTGGCCTTGAACATGTCTGGTATTTCTTGAGTGAACTTGGAGAATACAGCCTTATCTTATTCTCCTAGAAACGACCCCATTTCACACTCAACAAGTGATTCTCGTATTCTATTTCGAAGTATTCTGCTTTACTTCCTTGAAATAAATATGATGAAATCATTAAAAACTTACGCTTACCCTCAATTTTGCAGACAACACTGTTTATCATTATTAGAAACTGGGTAGAAACATAAGTTTCACAGTGTTTTCTTAAACTTAATTTGACTTAGTTGTCCCTTTGAACCTAGAAAGTATCGTTAAATCATAGGCTTTAAACCCATTCCTATTGATGATTTCAATACTTGATCTTGGGTCAGACCTTTCGTAAAAGGATCTGCTAAGTTATCAGCTGATTTGATGTAATCTAGCGAAATTACACCACTTGAGATCAATTTTCTAATGGTCTTATATCGTCTACATATGTGACGTGACTTGCCATTGTACAAGCTATTGTTAGCACGAGCTGTAGCCGGTTGGTTGTCACAGTGTATCCGAATCGATGACACTGGTTTTTCCTACATCGGAATATTTTCCCGAAAATTTCGAAGATGCTCTGCTTCTTCTGCTGCTTTGTCCAACGCAATGAACTCAAATTCCATTAATGACCTGACCAGCACTGTTTGTTTCGAAGTCATTAAAGCTTCCCCCCACATGTTCTGGGTTACGCATGATTCTGGCATCATTGCATTCATCATTTCTTTTAAAGTTCGGTTTTGCGTTCTGCAATTTCATTTGATTCTAGTAAGGAACAGTTGTTTGATGAATGATGTCATCTACAAAATGAATCGAACTGTCCTTCATATTTTCTACCTTTATCACTCCGAACTATTTTTATAGTTTTGTCTAGTTGATTTTCAACTTCCAGCTTATATTCCTTCAATTTATCCAAAGTCTCATTTTTGCTTTGTAACAAGTAAATATAGCAATATTTTGTACTATCATCAATGAAAGTCACAAAATACTTTTACCTCCTCTAATAGGTAAATAAATCGCACAAATCAATATGAATTAGACCCAGATGTTTATTATTTAGTATTCTCAAGAGAAAGCATATGCTATCCTCATTGAGTTACGTCTCTAATTTCAGCATGGTCAATGAGATATAGATCTTCTTATGCCATCTAATGAATTGAGCTCCATCAATTTTATCAATCATTAGTCCTATGCTTATAGCTCTAGACACTCACATGATACTCTGATATACATCAGAATTTGGCACAGTCATATGTGGCAGACCACTATCAAACTGAATTCGATGTGTCGACTCACTAGACTCTTAACCAATAGCACCTCGATAATAATTAAATTTTAATTTCTAGAATTATTAAATTCAGAAAGTAACAATTTAATTTAATACAAGAGCAGGATGAAATAATTTAAATTATTCAGATAACTTGCATAATCATCCAATTAATTTCCAGAATATTATTAAATCTCTGAAATATTAAACTCCAGCACAGAAGTCAAAGCGTGACTTTTGCTAACATTTTAAACATGTTTTTATGCTCAGAATGAAACAGAAATCATATTAATGAGTACAACAATAAATCGTAGAAAAATAAATTAAATACTACTGAAATTTTGTTGAAAAATTCAACAAGTATTAGACAAAGTAAAAAATATTTTCTAGATTATAAATGCACAATAACAAAAAAAATATCACTAATTACTCTTTGAATTACTGTTGAATTGAGCAAATTATATTTATATGATTAAATCAAAAAGATCATTACCATAATTTGTCTTATTTATGTTTTCATAACAAAAACACTAACATAAATTTATTAACTTATATGTTATTAAATCACGATCGCTAATCATTTTTACCGATTTAAGCGTTTATTTTAAAAAAATTTAAAAAATCACAAACTCACTTTTATTAAGAGTTTGTTTTATTAATAATTTATAACGCTATACCAAAATTTAATTGGTTCTTAAAAAAATTTTACAATTAATTGTAAAAAATAATGGGTTTAAATAACGTTTTATCAAAATTGATTGGTATTAAATAACGTCTTACCAAGATTTACTAATTTTTAATGACGTTTTACCAATAATAATTCAATATTTTATGGATTGAAATAAATAACGTTTAATGACGTCACACGTCCTCCAGATCTAGCCGTTCGTCTCATCTCATCCAGGGCAACAGATACGATGCAAACAGCTTGGCCTAGAGGGGGACGTGATGAACAGTTTGGCCTGGAGAAGACGCAGATACGATGCAAACAGCTTGGCATAGAGAGGACGCGATAAACGGCTTGGCCTCGACAAGACGCAACGAACTGCTCGGCATGACGAATAGCTCGGCCTAGAGTGGACACGACGAATGGCTTGGCTTGGACGAGATATGACCCATGGCTGGGCCCTGTCTTCTCTACCTCAACATGATTGGTTCGTCATGAAGAGAAGGAAGAAACGACTTGGTTTGAGATGATCTGTGAGTCTTTGCTCGAGCTGTTTTTTTCTTCTCTCTTTCCGTATTTATCACAATGTTCTGTTTTATCGTATAAATTTGTCTTTTTATTTTTTGGGAATTTTTTTTTGTTTTTTGATATTTCAATATTTTAATTTTTGATTGGAAAGTGAGGATTATGATCCAAAACACTTTCAATTGGTGAACAAAATTGAAAAACAAGTCGCAACATTTGGTTGATAAATAAATCATTCATCCTTTTATTGTGAATCACACATTATAGATCCCGTGGAATTCTCAAAAGTTTCATCTTTAATCTTTATTATAGATGTCGAAATTTCTTTCTTATGCCAAGAGATTCCAAGATAACGATGAATACAAAATAAGAGTATATCACATACAGCATATATATATATATGTATTTATAAAAAAAAATTATAAATCATACATACATTATATTATCAAAAGAAAATATTACGAAACAATGAAATGAGAAACGATAGAAAAAAACTACGTTTAAATTTTGGCCGTCACTATTAAGTATTAACTCGTTTGCGCCTTGGAACACGAACACTTAGCTTAAATTTTATATTCTACAATATATAAGTAATAATACTCAGTAAAACAACTATTCAGTATTTTGTTTAACGTCAAGATTTCTAACAGTGTAGTCAACTATCATCTAAACAATCATTTGGTGGTTTCCGTTTTTTATAGATTTTCCTTTTTCAGTATTTCTATTTTGTATAGATGTTGGTTTATTCAATAACCCATTTTATATTATGTACTCATTTTTACATGTTTTAATTTGTTGAGACAAATCTTTACACATTGGCTAGCTACTCCAAATGGTTAATCAATGGTATTGAATGAGAAGAGAACATGGATCTTTTTAAGTATAATTGAATTATTCCTTGGAATCTCCCAACTCCGGTACTAATGGAAAAATAAAAATGCCATGATCTTGACTGTAAACAGAGATGCTTTTCTGACTTGTGGTACTGAGAGCCGAAGAGAAAGCGACGCAATGGACTATGAGTAGTGGTGCATGGCTCTTGCGTGATCATGTTTTGCATCACTACAGAGATGCATTTACTCCCACGAACTGCCGAGTTTCTACTGCCCTGAAACTTACGTCGTTGGCTCTTCGTGGTCTCTGATGATATGACAACTGTGTCAGCAAACGAAGGACTAGCCTCGCTGTCGGAACATTTTGGACCAGATATTAGACATTTTTTTTTTTTTTATCCTATATGGCGCTTGGAGGACCAGCGTGGCTGTAGAATCAAGCGCTGGATGAAGCTAGATCACTTCTTCTTTTTGTTTTTCTAAAATATTTTTTTTTAAAAAGGGTTTACATAACTACTTTTTAATATTATTGAGTAGTTGGAGGACCAGCAATTTGGGAACATTGCTGCTTTAACATAGGAGGAAAAAACGGACTGAATGGAAGTTTGGGCGTACATTTGACTTCAGCTTCCAAAAAAGCTTTACAACAGACAGGACCTATGTTACCAAATTTGCCGGTAACTATAGATTGAGTGATCTCTTGAAAGCATCCTGGAATGTTCATCAACGTTGACAAACATTTCATCATGTCAGGCAAATCAGACATACCGGGGTTCTGTTGGAGCGGAGACACAGGTGGAAACTGCGGTACTTGAGCATACACAGAATTTGTGATGCATATAACGGATAGGAGCAAAAACACACTCTTCATAGACGTAAACATATGATAGATATTTTGAGAATTATGCAACAAGACAAGAGTTAAGAAGTCTAATATTTGATTTGCTTCTGTTTGATGAAAGTAAGTAATGTGCTATATGGTCTAATTTATAGGGTGGGGGGGGGGGGTGGAAATAGAGTAGAACTAGTTAGCTTTGGGGATACATAGAGTTAACTTTCTAATCAATTTTTATTTTAAAATTAAAATATAATAAAAACAAGAAAAAGGTAGATCCTACAGAAATGAGAAAAATTGAATTTTATGATATTAAAGCATTTTGACCTTTTTTAACATATGTCATCCAGTTGCAAAGGTCAATAATACTCTTTTTAATCTTGAGTAATTGTAACCGTTTTGTATTGGTTGGGGTTGTATCTATTGGTTTTTAATTTAATGTTAAGAGATTTTAGATGTAAGATAATGGTTGTAGCTAATGTTCAAATAAGAAAAAAAGTAATGGTTAAAAAGGGCTTAAACGTTAAAGTAACGTTTTATTGGCTTTAGGAAAAAAAGAGCAAAGCCAACAAAAAAAGTTATATAAACAAAAATGAAAGGTCGTGAGTGTATAAACATGCAAGGTTTTATGGTTCATGTATATAATTTCGTACGATTGACTTCAAAGAACTATGTATAAAGGTCAAGAAGGATTAGCAAAAACAAATTAAAAAATGGAAAATTAAAAAACATGTTATGTCTAAACTTTTTTTAAAGATAATTAAGACGGATAATAATTTTATTTATAATAGTTAAAAATAAAATATATTGTTTTTGTTATTTCGGGTATTAGTAATTGTTGGAATTATGTGTCATAATATTGATTATCTTTGAAATTTAGACACAGATCAGGAGTTCGAATCCATCACCCTGAAATTTTAAAACTATTAAATTAAATTGACAAAAAATTATATAATTTAATTCTCCTCGCTTTTATTCATTTAACGAATTCGAGACAATAAAAAAATAGTTTTGCAGAGAAACCAAAAGTACTCCAATAGACAAGTCACCAGATTTGAAAATGAATTGCAGAGGAAATTCGGTACGCTTTTTGTTTCAGTTATAAGTTCGTTTTTTTTTTTAATTTATTTTGAGTTTCTTCAGTTGAGTTCTGAGTTTATTCTTTGTTCTGAAAAAACCTTACAAACACCACAATTAGGGCCTATAGACAAGCATGAAGTGTGGGCCGTTGTGAAATCCCCAAGCAAATGGGAGTTCCAAGAACATGTCACGGTCTTATTCCAGTTGAACTATCCTTTTCATCCGAGGATTACAAATTTAAGTGCTACTATATTTGTTGATTGGCAGATTTCGAAAATTGTGAAGGAGTAAGTGGAGTCACATCTGATTTTCTGTTTTTAGTTTGAACCTTGTGGCTTCATCAAATGGTGCGGTAACGCCGTACTGGAGGAGATTCAGATGCTAAAGGAGAGATGCGACCAGCAAGAGTCCAAAGTTGAAGTCCTTGAGAGCCGTGATCAGATGTGACCAGCTAGAGATGATGTATGAAGATATTGAGAGCCATTTCTAATGAGTTGCAGATGAAGATTATTTTCCTATTTTCCTACACTACATTATGTTTGTAAACGTTTGGGGAACTAAATCATTTTATTTTGTAAGTAGTTCATGTTTTACTAAGTCATTTTTGTTTTGTTTTTAGGATTGTACTAAAACAAAATGAAAAACATACTGACATAGTTGTTAATACCCAAACAAAGACATGCTGACGTAAGTAGTTAAGTCATTCTCAAATTTACATAACATAAGATACAACTGGCTCAAATCCAAACAAGTTTAAGTTTAGACAACTCCAAACAAATCAGATAAATTAATATTTCTTCCCTCGCAGCCTCGTCTCACATGGACCCCTCTTCATTATTTACTTCAATAAGAAGAAAGAAAATAGGAATTGACTATGTTTGCTTTTTCTAGTACTTTGCCCTAAAATTTAAGCACTACCTTATGGATGTCTTTCATATTATGATCATATGCACAACGTCCCCAAGAAAACGTTTCACACAACCAAGATCACTAGCAACTCTAAGAAAGAATGGTTCTACACCTGAGGCAGAGTCTCATATCTTCTCTTTCCCAACAATTACGCTTGCTAAGAAGTAAAGCATATCAATATTCAACCAGGTTTCTCTCTCATTGACTCGAGCATTTCTTTGACATCCTTCAGTGTAACTCTCTTCTTATCTTTTCCAAAATGCTTTTTAACAAACTTATCTCTATCCCCACCTAACATTTTTGCAGGAACTTATCTGGATAGCGACAACAGTTCAAACCAGAAATATCCTCAAACTCTCAGAGAATACTTGAACATAGAGTGCCTTGTGAACCAACTAAACTCAGTTTCATTTAGCAGGCTCTTTAAAGTTCTCCAAATCCTCGTCAGAGTCATCCTTTTCAGCCTCCTCATCCATGTTGGAATGAGAAGAGGATCGATCGATCCAATTTGGATCGATCGATCCCGAACGACCGACCGATTTAAGCTCGTGCCATCGATCGCAGAAACATCCGCAATGTTGGATCGATCGATCCATATTAAGATCGATCGATCCTGATTGCACCTTCGAGCATTTTTCTCTAAAACATTCCATAAATATATTCTCTGAGTTGTATAAATAAGGGTGTACGCCCTAATTGTAATGTGCAGCCACAAAAAAAACTCTTCTAATGAAAAAATAATGTTTCTAATCTTTTCTTCACTTCAATCTCCTTAATCTTCTCAAAATCTCACATGGTATCAGAGCCATAAGCTCATAATCTTCGTTTATTCTCACAAAATTCCGCATAATCTCTGATTTTCCTTTCTAAATCTCTCTAATCTCTCTAAAACCTTCGAATCTAGCCTGCAAATCATCTTTGAGAACATGGAAAACTCAAGACAGATTGTTGTTCCAGTTACTTTGAAAGGGTTAAACTACCTCCTATGGTCAAAGACTATGAGGACAACCCTTTGTAGTCGTGGACTCTGGATTCATATTGTTTTAAATGAAGCCCCACATGAGACAGCTGAAGAAAAGGCACAAGGTGATCAAGGAATGATCATGCCTGGAGTAGAAGACAAATGGTTTCAAGAAGATCAGATGGTAATGTCTATTATTCAAAACTCCCTTGAAATTTCTCTTCTGGAGGCTTACTCATACTGTGAGACAGCTAAAGAGCTATGGGAAACCTTGAAGAATGTTTATGGGAACTCATCAAACCTATTAAGGATATTTGAGGTGAAAAAGGCCCTCAATGATCTTAATCAAGAAGATATGGAGTTCACCAAGCATTTTGGCAAGTTCAGAGCGCTATGGGCTGAACTTGAGATGTTGAGACCAAGCTCAATTGATCCCAAAGTTCTCAATGAAAGACGAGAGCAAGATAAGGTGTTTGGACTTCTTATGACACTGAATCCAATCTACAATGACCTCATTAAGCACCTTCTCAGAGATGACAAGCTTCCTAGCCTAGAAGATGTGTGTGCCAAGATCCAAAAAGAACAGGGCTCACATGGGTTGTTTGGTGGCAAGAGAGAACTCATCATGGCAAACAAAGGGGTGTACAAACAAGAGGATAAAAAGGCATGGTTCTGTGATCACTGCAAGAAAAAAGGACACACCAAAGATAAATGTTGGATACTCCAACCACATCTCAAGCCAAGCAAGTGGAAGGATCAACCAAGAGCTCATTTATCGCAAGAAGCTATGATCAACCACAACAAAGGAGATGGTTCAAGTAGTGGTTTCCAAGCTCATGGAGAGGAAACCAGAGCTATGGTGTCTTCCCAACATGAATATGTTAAGAAAACTGATCTAGATGCACTCATCAGAGCCCTAAAGGAGAACGCTGGTAATGTTATTGGTAAATCCCTTCATGCTTCATTTAATGCTACAACTATCTCTAATCCATTGATTGTAGACTCAGGAGCCTCTCATCACATGATTAGAGATTTAAACTTGATAAGAAATGTAGAACCGGCTGTAGGAAATGTTTTGATTGCAAATGGAACTTGATAAGAAATGTAGAACCGGCTGTAGGAAATGTTTTGATTGCAAATGGAACTAAAGTTCCAATCAAAGGTATAGGGAATCTTAAGTTGTTTGATAAGGAATCTAAAGCCTTCTATATGCCTTCATTTACATCTAACTTGTTGTCTGTTAAGAAAGCCACTACCGATTTGAATTGTCATGCTATCTTTGGGCCTAATGATTTTGTCTTTCAGGATATTGAGACACATAAGATTCTTGGAAAGGGTGTGACAAAGGATGACCTATATGTTCTTGAAGACTTTGCTCCAAATTCTTTAGTTTCTTGTTTTTCTAGCTCAAATAATTCAGAAATTAAGGGTGATCTATGGCATGCTAGGCTCGGACATCCTCATTTTAGAGCATTGAAATTAATGTTTCCTAGGATAAGTTTTAATAATGATATTTGTGAAGCATGTATCCTTGGAAAACACTGCAAAACTGTATTCTCTAAGTCTATGACAGTTTATGATCATTGCTTTGAATTAGTTCATTCTGATGTATGGACTTCACCAAGTAGTTCTAGAGAGAATCATAAATATTTTGTCACTTTTATTGATGAAAAATCTAAATACACTTGGGTCACTTTACTAACTTCTAAGGATAGAGTTCTTGAAACATTCATTAATTTTCAAACTTATGTTACTAATCACTATAATGTTAAGATAAAGTGTCTTAGATCAGATAATGGAGGAGAGTATATCAGTCAAGCATTCAAGCAACATCTCACTAAACATGGGATTGTTCATCAAACCAGTTGTCCTTATACTCCACAACAAAATGGTGTGGCTGAAAGGAAGAACAGACATTTGATGGAGGTGGCTAGGTCCATGATGTTTCACATGCACGTCCCTAAGCGATTTTGGGGAGATGCTTTAGTCGCTGCCTTCTACTTGATAAATAGAATTCCCACCAAAGTTCTGCAAGATATCTCTCCATTCGAGGTACTCAATAAAACTAAACCTAATCTTAATCATTTGAGAGTGTTTGGATGTGTTTGTTTTGTACTCGTACCAGGGGAACAGAGAAATAAGCTAGATGCCAAGAGCACCAGGGCTATGTTCATCGGCTACTCTCCTACTCAGAAAGGTTATAAGTGCTATGACTCTGAAACAAGGAGAGTGTTAGTATCCAGGGATGTGAAATTTATTGAGTCTAAAAGCTACTATGAAGGAAGAAATTGGGATAGTATCTAAGGAGAATATCATTCCCTGTAGAACATGATTCAAGTTCAGATTCTTCATCAAACAGTCACAATCCTCTTAATCATGAAGGGGGAGGAACAGATTCAGAAGACAATCCATCTGGTGGTCATGATCAAGAGGATTTAGAAGATAATCAACTCCCTCTCACTCTCACTCCAGATACTTCTCCTAGTGACTCACAACCTCCCTCTCAGTACATCAACAATCAGAACCAAGAGGCAGCTCCAATAGCTCTACGTAGAAGTACTAGACAGAAGTTCCCATCAAAATGGACAAACACAGAAGTCTACTACAACAACAATGTTATTGCCCATCCAACTCAAGTTGTATGCAATCTGGTTTATATTCCACCAGAACATCAAGTCTTTGTGGGAGTCTTAGATCAAGAACTAGTTCCAAAAAGTTATGAAGAGGCTAAAGAACTGAAAGTTTGGAGAGATGCAGTGCAAGATGAGCGTGGTGCTATGGAAAAGAATCACACTTGGGATGAAGCTTATCTACTAAAGGAAAAGAAAACAGTGAGCTCGAAATGGATCTTCACTATCAAATATAAAAGTAATGGTGAAATAGAAAGATACAAAGCTCGTCTTGTGGCAAGGGGATTCACACAAACATATGGAGAAGACTACAGAGATACATTTGCTCCAGTGGCTAAACTACATACTATCAGGGTTGTTCTCTCCTTAGCAACGAACTTGGAATGGGAGTTGTGGCAAATGGATGTCAAGAATGCCTTTCTTCAAGGAGAATTGGAAGACGAAGTCTACATGACGCCTCCACCTGGTTTGGAAGACTCGGTGAGTCCAGGAAAAGTGTTAAGACTGAGGAAAGCGATATATGGTCTCAAGCAGTCTCCAAGAGCTTGGTACCATAAGTTGAGCGTCACTTTGAGAGACAGAGGCTTCAGGCGATCAGAAGCTGATCACACCCTCTTCACCATGCAAAGCTCTGAAGGTATAGTTGTCGTTCTTATATATGTGGATGATATAATCATCTCTGGAAATGACAAGGTAGGGATTTCATCCACAAAAGAATATCTAAAATATGTGTTTGATATCAAAGACCTTGGAGAACTAAGATATTTTCTAGGCATTGAAGTGTGCAGGTTTAAAGAAGGTCTATTCATATCTCAAAGGAAGTATGTTCTGGATCTACTAACCAATGCAGGGATGTTGGACTCAAAGGAGGCTAAGGCTCCATTAGAGGATAGATACAAAGTAGAGCCTGAGGGGGAGCTTGCCAAAGAAGAGTTCAAAGATCAAAAGCTGTATAGGAAGATGGTTGGTAAGCTAATCTACTTGACTATCACTAGACCTGACTTGTGTTTTGCTGTAAACCAGGTAAGCCAACATATGCAAAATCCCATGTTGTTTCACTGGAAAATGGCGGAGAGGATACTAAGATACTTGAAAGGAACTCACGATCAAGGGATTTGGATGGGAAACAACAGTAGCACTGAAATTGTTGGATATTGTGATGCTGATTGGGCTGGAGATAGAAAGGACAGAAGGTCAACTACTGGCTACTGCACATTCATTGGTGGAAACCTAGTAACTTGGAAAACGAAAAAGCAAAAGGTGGTTTCCTGCTCAAGTGCTGAAGCAGAATATCGAGCAATGAGGAAGCTAACAACATAATCAATATGGTTGAAGGCTCTTCTTCTAGACTTGGGAATTGAGACCAAGACTCCCATCACTATACACTGCGACAATCAAGCTGCAATCCACATTGCCTCAAATTCAGTCTTCCATGAAAGAACAAAACACATTTAGGTGGATTGCCACAAGGTGAGAGAAGCAGTTGAGAAAGGAATAATCCTCCTGTGCTACACAAGAAGCTCAGATCAATTGGCTGACATCTTCACAAAGGCAGCAAGTCCAAAGGTTTGTGAGTTCATCCATGCAAAGCTTGGACTCACAAACATTTCATGTTCTTGATCCCCTTATCATTAGGTCCATACTCTTTTTCCCTTAGAATGTTTTTGTCCCACTGGGTTTTGCATTCTAAGGTTTTTAATGAGGTGGATTCTCATGGTATCCAAGTTTAATCATTGGATCGATCGATCCTGAGGGGGAGTGTTGGAATGAGAAGAGGATCGATCGATCCAATTTGGATCGATCGATCCCGAACGACCGACCGATTTAAGCTCGTGCCATCGATCGCAGAAACATCCGCAATGTTGGATCGATCGATCCATATTAAGATCGATCGATCCTAATTGCACCTTCGAGCATTTTTCTCCAAAACATTCCATAAATATATTCTCTGAGTTGTATAAATAAGGGTGTACGCCCTAATTGTAATGTGCAGCCACAAAAAAAACTCTTCTAATGACAAAATAATGTTTCTAATCTTTTCTTCACTTCAATCTCCTTAATCTTCTCAAAATCTCACAATCCACCTCATAAAAGTTCTCCAAATCCGTGTTGAGTATCCGCCTCGACACCACTTTCCTCTCCAATTTTCTCCTCTTTTTCCACTACTTTTTGACAACTACTCACTACTTCACGAAGCTCTGCTAAGCTTAAAACACAAGTACGGTCAGAAGTACATATTGGAACGGTTCTTTCACCCTTTCTTGACTTTATGAGCCACCATTGCTAATTTGTTTTTGTGGATTTTTTTTTCGTTTTTGCCTGACAGAATTATCATAATACATGATTCTTTTTTGAAATTAGAAAAAAATATCGATTTCTTGGGAGAAATATTATATTCTCTTAGATCTAACCTGATTCAATGGGATGTCAATAAATATAAGCATTATCTCTATTTTGATTTAAAAATAATTCCAACTAAATAAAAAAAAGTATTTTAGAATAGGTTCAAACCTAAGTTACATGGAATCAGAAACGAGTACGCGGAAGCGGAAGAGTTAAGAAACGTAGAAACGGATTTTTAAAAATATATAAGAAGCGGGTACGTATTGGAAACATATATATATATAATGTATATACATGTATATAATAATATAATAAAATTATATTGAAAACATAAAATATTGTTGTTGTAGATAACGCGGATTCTATGTAAATGGTTTCCAAAATTATACAGATAGGTTTACAATATATTTTTATTTTAATATCGTGAGTTTATATAGGATATTTCTCTCACTAAAAATGTTTTATTTTGCAAATAATTTTAAATATAATCATCTATTTATTAATTAATATTTTATTTCACTTTTTTAAATAAATTATTATTATCATATCCATTTATTTTAATTTATTTATATAAAGTGTTCTGTGATGCATTGATAAAAGAAAATGCGATAATGAGTTCACTTAATAATAATTTGGGGATTTCTACGACAACGATGATGTCGAATTTTAATTTTGGAATTTATCACACTATAATTTTGGAATCACGGTTCCAAAATAATTCCGAGACGATTCTGGGATGATTCCAAATGCTTTATTTTCAGAATCGCGATTCTGAGACGATTCCAAAATATTCCGAACGATTCTAATTCCAATTCCAAAATGGGAAGCGTATTATCTTCAGAGATTCCATGCTTCCTAGGTTCAAATTAACGAGAGCATTTTAGATTATTACTCTTCTTCCGGGCATAATGTAAAACCATGAGCATATAATAATAATAATAATTTGAGATAAGAAGGCTCGCTTGCCGACAGTTAATCAATAAAAGCTTTGAGGAAAGATGATGACAGTTACACTTACAGCCACTTCCTCGTCTCTCTCGTCGTGCTCTCTGCTTCCTTCTCAAGGTCTCTACTTCTCTATCTTTCTTCTCTCTCTCCCTCACTATGAAATACTTGGTTTTTATGTTGGGAAGTTACAAGACCAAACCGGCGAATGCAATGTAAAAGAAACGAAAAGGTTTGTCTTTTTAACTGCTTTTTTTTTTTCTCCCGTCCAAGTTCGAATCAACTGATAAATTCTATACGGAGCTCCATTATCTGTAACAACATGACCAGGGAACTATGCATATATAGTGTTTGATGAATTGCTTCACTTGAACTTGTTTTTTTTTTACAACCATTTCTTGACAACTCAAAAAACACATTCTTTGATTTCTCATTTTATTCGCGCAGAGAAAGTTGTCGAGAAAAGTGGCTGTTTCTGGTGTTATCACAGCGGGATTTGAGCTTAAGCCGCCTCCATATCCTCTTGTACGTTTTCTTGAGCTAAACTATCAAGAGTAGGAAATTAGTATATTAAAAAGACCCAGCTTGTAGATTTGAATTTTGGGTTTATATTTAACATCATATCATTGAATCCTTTGGTAACAATACGGTAGTGATATAAATCTTTGAAGGTTACCAGCAACTCTAATATGGTACTTGTGATGAAAGGTTATGAATTTTAAAAAACAACAAAACTATGAATTATGTACTTAAAAATCAAAGATATGTTTGGGCTGCTGCGTTGGAACCAAATGGGAGATGTTGCTAACTCTGTGTCTGTCTTTGGGCGTGTTTTGATCTATGTTAGGATGCTCTGGAACCGCATATGAGCCGGGAAACTCTTGATTATCACTGGGGCAAGCATCACAAAACTTATGTAGAGAACCTGAACAAGCAAATCGTAGGCACAGATCTAGATGGATTGTCGTTGGAAGAGGTTGTGCTTCTTTCATACAACAGAGGCAATATGCTTCCTGCTTTCAACAACGCCGCACAGGTAATGCCAAACATTGCTTCTCCACTTACTTCCACCTATTTTCCTGGAAAAAGGAAACAAGTTCTATTTCTAAACTAGAAGTACACCGTATGCATATAAGTGGCACAGTATTGGTGTTGAAATTCTTCAGGTAAGTGGATATATTGCCATAGATAGCTACATACACTAAGACGTGACAAGGGATCACTTGGTTAAATGCAATGACATGATGCATTTTAGTTTCTTGTAAACTGTGTATTGTACCAACACGATTCTTAATGTGTGATGGTTCATTTCTTGGGGTTAGATGTGAATTGGGTATATGATGGGATTTGCAGGCATGGAACCACGACTTCTTCTGGGAGTCTATTCAACCTGGAGGTGGGGGAAAGCCAAGTGGAGATCTCCTCAGACTGATAGAGAGAGATTTCGGGTCTTTCGATGTCTTTTTAGAAAGGTTCAAGGCAGCTGCAGCCTCCAACTTTGGTTCGGGTTGGACTTGGCTTGCATGTGAGTGTTTTTAACTTTGCGTTCCCTTTCCACTAGAAAAAAATGCAAACCCCCAGCTTAATTAAAGCTTCTGGGGTTCCACTGGTGCAGACAAGGCGAACAGACTTGACGTTGCAAATGCTGTAGATCCGCTCCCAAAGGAGGAAGACAAGAAGCTTGTAATAGTAAAAACTCCCAATGCAGTAAATCCACTCTTATGGGATTATTCTGTAAGTGTCTAAACTTTCCTAAAATAGATGAACCGTTGTTGTTGGCTGTGGATTTTGATTTCCTCACACATTTTGTCCATCCTTTTATGTGCAGCCACTTCTCACCATTGATACATGGGAGGTATTGTATAAGCTATTCATCTCTCTCTCTCTCTCTCTCTCTCGGTATCACCTAGAAAGTTTGGTTTCTTGATCCCTGACTTAACTTTCTTTTTCGTCTTTGTGCCAAACAGCACGCTTACTATCTGGATTTTGAGGTACCATCAAAATGCTGAATGATTTTTTCACTAAATTTTGTAAGCAGTTGTTCTCATTGTTATTTTTGTGTTTCTGCGCAGAACCGAAGACCTGAATACATAAATATATTCATGGAAAAGCTTGTGTCATGGGAAACAGTAAGCACAGGGCTAGAATCTGCAATGGCTCGAGCAGCTCAACGAGAACAAGAAGGAACAGATATCGAAGATGAAGATAATCCAGATGATGAAGAGCCAGAGGTTTACTTAGATAGTGATATTGATGTATCTGAGGTTGACTAAAAAACTAAGAATCAAACATAAACATTTAGCGTCTGAATGAAATGTCAATTACAAAGAGCAAAATTTATGCTTATTACTCCCTAAACTTTAAATAACTTTTGAGATTGTTGTGGCTAAAAAATGACTACCTTTAAAACAAAAAACCTTTGTTACATATTTACACTCCTCCTATGTGGTCATGTGGTGAGTTACGAGGAGACCTGTGATTGGGCAAAGCTAAGTATCTTTACACAGATGGTAAATGTCTGTAAACACTTTGTAGACCATATGGTATTTGGTGGTGCCCATGAATTGGAGGAGTGTACTCTCGAGGAAGTCTCTGTCCGTGAACCGGAGAGTGCCGTCTTGGAACCAAAGAGTAAGAATTTGGAGGTAGATATTCATATGCAGATACACTTCTTCCTAATCCACCAGGCGGAAGATGTTCATATATTCAGGGGACCTCCTGAGACTTGACTGATGAGGAAAACCTGAGGATGGGCCGAGGTAACTACTCACAAGAGCTTTTATCTCATCTGTATCTTCGTCTCTGTTACTAGGAAAGCTTCGATCACGGTATATAGGAGAATAACATGAGGAAGCTACTGGTGGCATTTCCATGTCAGACAACCTCGGACGTTTCATCTGTTGGTTATACAATCTCTTGGTAGTAAGTACCGCTTCCTCCATTAAACTGATGGATCTTGCTTCCTCCATCTGTTTGTCGAGCTGAAAAATGTCTTTCTCCAGCTTCACCATTTGCTCTTTGATCTGCCACCCTGGTATTTCTTTCGCTGGGTCTAACTTGTAAGCCTCCAAACACTGCGTCACTGATAATAACGTAGCTAACTGCTTTTCGTTCGCCTATTTCTGAGAAAAATAGAGCAAACAATGGTAAGACTCAGTTGAGGAAATAGAGTTCATGAAGGTAAACATAATGTGTAAAGAAGAGTCATACAAATGCCATCGGTGCTTGGGCTTTCCGTTTTGCCCTCTCAAATGACTCTTTGCTCATCCTAAGGAACGAAGTTAGAATTGAAGAAGCTGAAAAACCTATCCTCCATCCCAAAAGTGTAAACCATCTCAAGAGCTTCAGTATGTGTTCCACGCTTGATACATGAATCAACTATACCTATGACCAATAGAATATTGTGTTAGGACCAGTTATTAAACCCTTTCAACGAAACATTGCTCAATGCTCAATTAGCATGCAACAACAGAGTCATATAATCTACTTCCACGTTTAGTTCTGACAAACAACCATTTCGTAAAATGTGCAGCTTTATAACTTCTCAATGCATGATATGACTTTAAGAACTTGTGGTTGTCTAAAGTGGCAATTAAATGGTATACCATGCATTCATTCTATATGTGTGTTATTACAGCATTAAAATTAAGGGCTGATGACTATGTATCTGAGTACTACACCACTTAAAAGTGGCAACAAAGCCATAACAAGAGATGATGCTCTAATACAATTGCAGTTCTTGAAAACCGACCAAGAGATCAACCCAAACAAATATCAAGTTAGTCTGTTTGTGTACTTGATTTAGTTGTTTATTTTATTGATTTATATCGGTGTTTGATTGTTTTTTTATTTGATTATTATCATAGGGATGACAAACTTCACATCATGGAGTTCTGCAGGGAAGAACAAATGGTGAACTTCGCAAAAATGATATTGTTTTGGTTATGATCTATATATTTTTAAATTCATTGTTGTGAGACTATGTTTTCTCTCTATTTTTTTATATCTTAGAATAATTTATTTTTATGACATGTTTTGATTTTTTTTTTTTTTTGACACTTATTTTGTATATTTGATGAGTAATAGCTTACTGAAATCTTTTGAAAATCATTGCATGAACTTTTTAGTTATGTAATCAAAATAAAACAAAAAATAAACTTTGTTTTAATTCTTTATTTTATCTTGACACTTGTCTTAGATATTTGATGAGTAATAACTTACTCAGACGTTTTGCTTGCATTTTAGTTACATAATCAATTTTTTTTAAAAAAAATTATGTTTTGCAATCTGTTTCACCAATCAATTCACTATGTTTATACAGATTCATATGAAAAATGGATCATAAAGTAAGAACCGATTATGGATCATAAAGTAAAAATCGGTTCAGTTAACTTAAACTTTGTTTGGTAGTTAAATAGATTTTGGCCGTTTTTCAATATTTGAAGGTTTAGTTGACCTTTTTTACCACTAATCACTATGTATCTTTATATATATACCGGTTTGCAACACGCAATAGAAATTCAAGTATAAGATGAGTGAGTATAACCAAAGAATCTTTATATACAATCCTCCAATGGTGAAAACTATGCGATTGATGTCTTGTCCGTAACTCGTACAGTGGAAGAATCTGGTTTGGTCCGAACCGAAGGGTTTCCAGTATCATCAAGAACCACAAAAGCCGTGTCACCGGGCTTGAAGCTCCCAGCAAGAAAGGCTTCGCTGAGTGGGTCTTCCACAATCTCTGTGACGGCTCTACGGAGTGGCCGAGCACCGTAGGCCGGATCATAGCCTTGTCTGCATATGAGCTCCTTGACAGGTTCAGACACCTCTAAACCGACTCCGAGTGCCACAAGCCTTGACTTCAAGTCTTGTAGCATCAGGTTCAGAATTTCCATCATCTGCAAAATCGGAGTTAAAAGATTGATTTTTTTTAGTTTATATAAATTGTAATCTATTTGGTTCGGTTTTAGTTTAAGGTTTTTCGGTCTTTCATGCGAACCCCTTCGATAGGTAGAGAAAATGACTAACCTGAGCCTTCTCGAGCTGTCGGAAAATGACGATTTCATCAATCCGGTTCAACAACTCTGGACGGAAATAGTTCTTGAGTTCTTCAACTACCAAAGCTTTCATTCCGACGTAAGATGCTTCCTCTTCGTTATCATCGAGGATAAAACCTATTTTCCCATGTCCTCCCTTGGCAATGGCTGATGATCCGACATTTGAGGTCATTATGATCAGTGCGTTCTTAAAAGATACTCTCCTTCCCTGTAAACAAGGGTCCCAATAAAACAGAACCAATATAAACTTCAATAACATGGAAGAGATTCAACTCTGTAGGTCTCTTGAAAAAGCTAGAAAGATCAGGCACGACATCAAACCTGTGAATCGGTTAGATGGCCATCTTCGAATAGCTGGAGAAGAATATTGAAGATATCTGGATGGGCTTTCTCTATCTCATCGAACAAAACCACTGTAAAAGGACGTCTCCTGATAGCTTCAGTAAGCATTCCACCTTCTTCAAAACCAACATATCCGGGAGGAGAGCCTATCAACTTGCTTACGGTATGACGCTCCATGTATTCACTCATGTCCAATCTCAACATGGATTCCTCCTGCATTAACCAATTAAAAAAAAACCGAGGATGAAGAAATCGGTTCAGTGACCACATCATGTATTATCAGCATTACATTGTTAACGAAGCTGTACCGATCCGAAATAATTTGCGGCCAGAGCCTTTGTGAGTTCCGTTTTTCCAACTCCAGTTGGTCCACAAAAAAGCATAGCGGCTATTGGTCGGTCAGGATCTTTTAAGCCAACCCGTGACCTCTTCACAGCCCTAGATATGGCAGCTACAGCCTCATCTTGACCAACAACTCTGCTTCTAAGCTGCTCTTCTAGACCCATAAGAAGCATTCTCTCATCTGCAGTGAGCTGCTGAACTGGAATTCCAGACCAAGCCGACGCAACGGCTGCAATATCATCAGGTCCCACCTCTATAGGCCTGAAAGCATAATCAAACTTATGTTATGAAAATTCCTTCATTAATCTTGTTAAAATAACTTTTTGTAAATAAAGTAAAAGAAGAAACTCATACTCATCGTTGCCTGCTGCAGGTGGCAGAGAAGACACCTCAACTTGTTCACCAGACTCATCTGCAGTGGCATCACCATCATCCTGGTTCTGCCTGCTTGATAGAACCTATTTACAGAAAAATTATTGAAGCTGTTTAATAGGTTAATATGATCAACATCCAAGTGTATACCCATAGGACGAATGTCTAGTATTTTACCACTTCGTGCATGGCTTGAACAGTTCTGATCTCTTGCCAGTAATCATCTGGTGGCTTCGAAAGGATACAGGTTGCATCCTCCTTTTTCTTTCTAAAAGCTTCAATACGAGCTCTGCTTCCTGCCTCATCAATGAGATCAATAGCTTTATCTGGAAGAAATCTATCCGCGATATATCTTGATGAAAGGTACACTGCAGCATCTATGGCTTCCATAGTATATTTGCAATTGTGATGGGCTTCATATTTTTCACGAAGACCCAATAAGATCTTCACCGCATCTTCCTAAAATGTTGTTAAGATGAATATACTAGATAAGAAAACAGATGTAGGTTCGTTGATATAACAGAAAAAAAAAACTGGCTTGAAAATATACCTCACTTGGCTCGTCAATCAATACTGGCTGGAATCTCCTTGCTAGGGCTTTGTCCTTCTCAAATTGACTCCTGAATTCATCAAGGGTTGTGGATGCAATGCACTGCAAATAGTTGATTGTTGATTAGTAGAGCTAGCTATAGAGCACCACATATACAGAAAAAAATTTGCATTTTTTTTTTCATAATTGGCATATGTTTCAGCAGGACTTTTGCTTCTGTCTTATTTTCATATGAACTACTTCATGAAGCCAGACATGGAAAAATTACTCCGTTTCAGTTACACTAAAATCTTTGAGCATAACCCAAAGTGGTAGAAGCAGCACAATGTACCTGAAGTTCACCCCTTCCAAGTGATGGTTTCAAGAGGTTGGCAATGTCTAGCCCAGACCCCTTGTTTCCTCTTCCGACTGTGCCAGACCCAATAAGTGTGTGCACTTCATCTATGAAGAGAATAACCTTACCTATGAGAAAACAACAGAAAAAATAAGTCAGGAATGTGTCATGTTAATTTTTACTGTCTTTCCATGTATTAATATTTTGAGATCAATAACCTGATTTTTTTACTTCACTTATCAAAGCAGTGACGCGTGACTCCAGTTCTCCCCTTTCCTTTGCCCCAGCCATTAGCAGTCCTATATCCAGGGACATGATGCGTTTGCTCTACATATAACAACAAAAACAGTCATGTAAATGGTTGACCAACTTCAGATCAAATTGTCCCGTTGATTAGATGCGGGAGCTTACCAAGAGAAATCCAGGAGCATTTGCTTCTGCAATACTAATCGCTAGTCCTTCAGCAATGGCAGTCTTGCCAACACCAGCTTCACCTAGAAGAATCGGGTTGTTTTTAGTTCTGCGGCAAAGTATTTGGATAACTCTTTGAACTTCTTTCTCCCGACCAATAACAGGATCAATAAGACCCTCACTAGCTCTTGCCGTAAGATCCACACAGAACTGTTCCAGAACACTTTTCGCTGGTGAGACACAAGTTTGGTTTAAAAGGGTTTATCAGTATCTCTCTTCCCAAAACTCATCATAAAGTAAATATACTAAAAACACAACCTTTCGTTTTTCCACCAATTCGACCATTAGGAGAACCCTCAAAGTTTCCTTTAGATGAAGGTGTTTCTCTTCCATCTTTCGCAATCTCTCCTTTAAGTCTAGTCAGTGCTGCTGCTGTAAGCAAATTCATATTTGCTCCCAACCTAAACATCACATGTGAATATGTGACCAACACATCAAAAGACAATCTGAAAAATTCAACCAAAGATGAGCTTTTTATACCTCTTGAGGACTCTGCCGGCGCTACCGTCATCAACGGTGAAGAGACCAACGGCGATATGCTCCGGAGCAATATACTGACATTCCAAAGTCCTGGAGTACTCCACAGCAGCTTCGAAGACCCGTTTCGTACTGATGGAGAACGGCATGTCTGTTGACTTGGAGTACGAAGTAGAAGATTCTTCTTGCTGTTTCGAAAAATTAGAATCGGAATTAGAATCTTCCCAGATACTCCGTACAGCTTCACGAGCCTTGTCTATTGTGATTCCAGATCCAAGGAACCCTTGAGGGTCACGATCCTCAGCGATTAATCCAAGGAGAAGGTGCTGAGGGTAGACCATGTCTTTCCCCAGCGATTTAGCTTCCTTCTGGGAGAAGATTATAGCTCTGATCGCTCGTTCGGTGAATCGCTCGAAAACAGCGGAAATCGGAGTGAATTTCTTCCGTTTCTTCGGAGGGAATCGTCGGAAGTTTGTTGGAGTTGTGGAGAAGCGGTGGATCGTCCGGTTTGAGAGGGAGATTCCGACGTATGATGAAGCGAAGGAAGAGAGGGAAGAAGCGGCGAAGGAGGTGACATGAGAAGAAGAAGAAGAAGAGTCGAAACGGTGGGAAGAGGAAGAAGCGAGACGGCGAGAGTGAAGCGTTAGAGGAGAGGAAGTAGATAAAACCTCCATGATGATCGTCGTCGGTGAGGAAAATCTCCGGTGAAAAGTTTTCCAATTTGTGCCAAAAAGGATTAATTCTTTTAGAAGAAAATGAGAATAAAAAGGAAGCAAAAGGGAAGAAGCAAAAGTAAGGGATGGAGTAAGCTGACACGTCAAGGCACCTTTTTTAATTTAATTTTTGTTATTTGGTTTATTTGTGGATGAAGTATGCTTCATCTCTCTCTCTCTCTATATATATAAACGAAACTTCCATATACTTTTGACTTCTGGCTTCTTAAGGGACTGTTTGGCTACAATTTTTAGTCACGTTTGCGTTTTCATAAGATTCTTTTCACTATTGTATATTGTTTACTTGTAAGAGACGTAAGCATGTTTTTATAAATCCAAGTCGACAGAAACAAATAGAGGTCTTTTTTACTTTGTCGATCACAGCTCTTTACTTATGATCTGGAAGCTCTTATGACCCCATAAAGTCAACAAATGTTGAAACGAAAACGCAGAAAGAAATAAAATAGAGACCAAAGCAGCACATTGGTGCTACAAGAAGAAGCTCAAGTTGCACACGGAAACAAAGGAAAAACGGTCCCTATCCAAAAAAATACATAATATAGAAAATAAAATTGGTATCCAAAATGACAACTTATTAGCCTAACAGTGACAATTTAGGGTTCCTAGTTGTCTTGCCTTTATTATTCGTTGGAAATTTCTTTTCATTAGAAGACAAAACAAAACGAGAGTTAATTTATTGGTTACCCATGTTCTATTCATTCCATGTGAGAGTTCACGAGCTTTTGACGTACGGTGCGAGCAATAACGTGTGTACTTTTCTATTATCTCTCTCTCTCTCTCGTGTTAATTCATTTTCTCGTTTTGTTGATTTATTTCTACATACTTAGATACTTTTTCGCCGAATAAAAATTTGGTTTGATTGTCGGTTTGTTCGGTTCAGTTTTGAATGTTATTACTTGTTTCCGAACTGATCTTCTTAATCTTTCAGTAAATTATTATACTAGTAAAAAGTTTCCGTTAATAGTTGCAAAGTAAGTACTCAATTGTATCATCAAATAGTTGCCAATCAGTAAAGTTTTTTTTAGGGCAAAAGTAGTTAAGTATCAAGGAGCTCTTTGATGCTTCTCTGAAAATAACAGTTCCAGATCAACCTGGTGTTGAGCCCGTGGTTATAGCGTCCACTGCTCGAATAACAAAATTTGGAGATTATCAATGGTGCTGATCCATCTTATTTATATGTTTTTTACTTTTATTTTTTGCTTAATTCAATGAAACAATTAAGTTCCTGTCTGTTCTTGTTTGATTAAATTCTTTCCTAGTACTGTACCTTTCTTCTCTCGTACTGTTTGTTTGTCTGCAATAACATTGCATTGCGCATATCTTCCATCAGGAAGAGACCAAAGGATCGTCCAGCTCTTGGACAGGTTGGTTGGTTTGTTTGTTTTGGTCCTTTTGAATGTTTTGTGGCTTTCTCATGCTGTATGGTCGTGAAGCAGATTGTTATGGGGTTTTTTTTCTTCTTTTTTTTTTGTTTCCCCACATAGGACCTTGTTAAGAAACTCCCTACCTCTAATATGGTGGAATCATGCTCTGTAACTGGACCTGGGTTTATCAATGTTGTTATATCAGCTGAGTGGATGGCTAAGAGCATTGAGAGCATGCTTATCAATGGAATCGACACATAGGCACCTACGCTTTAAGAGAGCTGTGGTTGATTTTTGCTCTCCCAACATTTCAAAACAAATGCATTTTGGTCATATAAGATCAACTATCATCGGTGACACGATAGCTCGCATGCCCGAGTACTCGGGGGGTTGAAGGTCTACGCAGAAACCATGTTGATGACTGGGGAACATAGGTAGCTACTTTTATGCTCTCTCCAAATGGTTTCTCAACCTTGGAACCATATGTTTTCTTTCATTGCCGTGTTTTTTTTTGGTGTAGTTTGGCAAGCTAATCGTGCACCTCTTTTAGACATTACCTGGTTCAGATAGTGTGGCCCTGACAACGATTGAACATGTTCAGTTTGGTTGTCTTACATGATATGAACTCTCAAGCTTTCATACTTATTATGTACCAATATTGGCAATGTAATTCAGTTTCTAACTTCAGATGTCATTTGATAGTGGTTTTACAGAAAATGGGAAACGAAAAGGCACAACGTGTTGTGGTCCGTCTACAGGTAAATAACTGTTTCCCTAACCTGAATCACTTCTGTGTTCTTCTGTTTGGCAGTCGTGTCTCTTAATATGCAAGATATAATTTACTCACACGTCTCTCTTTTTTCTTTATCTTTTTTTGCGTTTCTTCTATGCAGGGTGGAGATCTTGTTTACCTCAAGCCATGGGCTGAGATTTTAGAAATCAGCCGAACCGAGTGTGCCAAGGTTATGAAGCGCCTTAAAGTTGAGCTTGAAGAAAAGATAATGGAATTGCTGGACCTGTACTATATTGTTTGAAGCATAATGGAAAAGAAACACATAAATGTGTAATAAAATATACGTTGATTCATGACAGGTTGCTGAAATGTGTGGGTTAACATTAACTTGCAAAAATCTGCCTGGTCCAGGTATCGGCTCTATGAAGAGAAAGCTGAGTGGATTGTTTATGTGACAGATGTTGGTCAGACGGAGCACTTTGTTAGGTTATTCGGAGTAAGTTAATCTGATGTGTACTTAACATTTTGACTGCTCCTGAAATGTTGTGTCTTGCTTGATTGAAACTGTGGTTATCCTTTTAATCTGAATCAGGCTGCCAGAAAAGCAGGTTGGCTTCCAGACAATGCTAAAACATACCCTAAAGCTAGCCATGTCGCTTTTGGTATAAAATTATATGATAATTGAATATATTGTTAGACTTTTAAACATTGAACAAAATACCAAAGATTTAAGCAAGAAAACAAACAAATTATGTCATATTAATGAAACAAATCAAATATGCTCTTAATGACCAAAGACAACAGTGGTCAAAGTTCTTGATGTCTATTAATATCAAGTTCAATGCGCCTCATTATTACAAGATAAGATTAAACGTTTTTTACTGTTTTTCTTTTTTTTTCATACTAAAATAAAAACGACAAATAGATTAAAAATATAACTTAAAATACGTTTTGCCAAATTAATTAGTAACTGTACTTAATCTTCCCCTATAAACAGGACCACATAGCCAATTACTTAACATCATCAAACTAAAAGCAAATTATAAAAATCATATATATTGGATCTCGTAGTCTTGTCTTTCTCTTGTTGCATAATCTCCCAATACATTCATAATGTCCATCAAGAGTGTGTGTTTTCTCGTAGTGGCTATATGCATTGCAACTTTCGTGAATGCTCAGCTTCCACTTCCATTTCCGTTCCAAACGAATCCTGGTATGCCAGGAACGCCCGACTTGATAAAATGTTTGTCAACATTGATGGATGTTCCAGGATGCGTTGCAGAGATCTTTCAGTCTCTCATGACCGGCAAATTTGGTAACATAGGTCCAGCTTGTTGCAAAGCTTTTCTTGATGAGGAAGCCAACTGCACATCGAATCTTCCATTCCATCCGTTTTTTCTTCCTTTGTTAAAGCAACAATGCTCCAAAGTTGCTGGTCCTCCAACCTCACAGTAGGATTATAAAGCTGTTGTGTCAAATTTTATTTTTGATATAAGGGTGTTAACGTCAGAATAGTATAGCAGTGATCTAATAATAATAATGTTGCATTTCTTCAATTATAAAATGATTCTAATCTTATCCGTAACAATTTCCATTTTTGGAGTTTCAGACAAGTACTTTATTGATGAATGAATCTCAAAGATATGTCGCAACATTACTTTCTTCTATGAATAATTAACATTTGTGTCTTATGAATCACATAAGTGTTTCATTCTTTGATCCTTATTATGTTTGATCTCTATATACCTCCTATGCTAATATTGTTTTCCAAGATTCACGAATGCATAGCTTCTATATAACTTGACATGTAGACCAACCATACACAAGGAAGAGAATACATCAAGTACATTATATATTATCAATCAAAAACGTCACAAACAAATGAAATAAGAAAGAGCAATAACAAAAAAAAAGCAAAGTTTGTTATGCCCAAACTCTTTTCCTAGGGGAAAGATCAGAAGTCTTGATATCATCTATTTTTGCCGCCATTATGAAATCGTTCATGCTCAACCCTCCTGCATTGTTCATCCAATAACAAACAGCAAATCATTATTTTAAGAAACATATATACTAAAAAGCTCGAAACGTATAAGAATGTTTGTTTGTATAATTGTTGACATACCAATGGACGTGGTGGATAGTTCAGCTCTAACTTGGATAGTTCAGCTCTAACTCGGTGATTAATCAACGGTTGCAGATCTTCGTTGTTCTAAAATATTCTTTTGTGTCTTGTCTCTTTTAACTAACTGGTTTAGTCAAACTTAATGAACAAATTATTCTTACCAAGTTCCAATTTTTTTATTTTTTTTTGTCTAGGTAATATCCTTTAAACCTATAGGTTGAATTCATCCGCTATGAGAGGAGAAGGCATTGCCAAAACCAAAAAAAAAAAAAAAATCGAATGATTGTTTATATCAATCCGCAAACAAAATATATTTTTAGGTTACGAATTTCCACACAAGTTTGAAAGACTTCTTTGCCGATGATTTGATCTGAAGTCAGTCGTAGACTCAGTTTAATTAGTGCTTAATCTCTTTTTCTTTAATTCGTTATTCATATTTCTCACAAACACTCACTCCTGTAAATAAGCTTTCTTGATGATCAAATTTAAATTTTCATCGTAAAAAACATGCTTAACTTATGACACGGTTATTAGTATGGGATGGATCATCCATGTTCCATGGGCAGTTTCTTTTTTAAATGCAAAATTTTTATGCAATTTGTATTTGCCAACATTTGTTTTTTGTATTTTAAAATGCCCAAACTGAATATTAGGACTTTCAGTTAAGAAATAAGAATATATTTTTTTCTCTGATAAGTTTCAAACATTTGCTATGGACTTGTTAAAAAACAGTGGACTATTGTTTCACTTTTTTTTTTTAATTTTTTTTTTAAAAACTCAACTTTGTTACGGTTTTGCATTACAAATGCACGTTATAACCCTTATTCAGTTTTTGGTTTTCTTAATGATTTGCATAACAAATGACAAATCTAGTGGGCCAACTCGGGCCACGTCTCTCTTCTTTATTCAACATTCTTTTACTCATCATCTCTCCTCACTACTATTTATACATTTTCATTCCTTCCTATCAAAGTCACGAGATCGTTTACTTTCCCTTAAGTTTTCAGAGAGAAATTTTCCCGGAAAATTTAACTGCTCTCTCTCATTTTCTCGGGACAATGTTGTGTCTGCGATTAGAAATTTTCCTCTGAATTAGAGAGATTCTGTTAGCTTCACTTTCACTTTCTATCTTCATTTTCTCTTGGATTTTCTCACTGCCGGAAAACTTTCTTCGCTTCCTCTCATTCTCCGATCTGATTTTCTTTTCTTGAGAACCGTAAAAACATGAGTTAACGTATCCCTTCTCACAACGACACTTGATGTCCGGTCAACTTTGAGAAGCCACAACTTCGTCATCATTGTCATTTTTAGTTTCCCGGTGACATTTTCCCGTCAAATAAGCCGACTACAACAAGTAGATATACAAAAATGCAGAGAGTAAGCTTTGAAGTGTCAGGCTATAACTCCGACGCAGAAAGCAGCGGTTACATGAGTGGTCCGATGAGCGGTCAACTGCCACCGATCTACAAAAAACCAGCGATCAAGAACTCCGCATTCGCGCCGGAGAACAGCAAAAGAACGCGTACGGCTGCTCCTTACGTAGACCTCACGGTAGATTTTCAAGACGACAGGGTATCTGTAAACAGCCTGAAATGTTCTGCCGGATCGGAAGGTGGATCCAGCGTCGAAGAGAGTCCAGAGCTCACGCTTCTGAAACGTAACCGTCTCGAGAAGAAAACGACGGTTGTGAAGCGTTTAGCATCTGTTTCTCACGAGCTTAAACGAATTACATCTGTCTCTGGTGGTACGAGAAAGGCAGGTCGTCCGGCTAAGTTAGACCGGACGAAATCCGCCGCGAGTCAAGCTTTGAAGGGACTTAAGTTTATAAGTAAAACCGACGGCGGCGCTGGCTGGTCTGCCGTCGAGAAGCGGTTTAATCAGATCACGGCTACGACCGGTGGATTGCTGCTTCGAACAAAATTCGGCGAATGCATAGGTAAAAAAAATCTTCTTGATTGTTCTGTCTGAAATAGATTTAATGAATGATAATTTGATCAATGCAGGGATGAATTCGAAGGAATTTGCGTTAGAATTGTTCGATGCATTGGCTAGACGAAGGAACATAACAGGGGAAGTGATCGATGGAGATCAACTTAAAGAATTTTGGGAACAAATCAATGATCAAAGCTTTGATTCTCGGCTTAAGACATTCTTTGACATGTAAAGTTTTTCATTTTTTTCGATTTTTTGTTATGTCTTTGAAGTTTCTCTTTCTCTAGCTGTGAATCTGAAATGATGATAATGGCAGGGTGGATAAAGATGCTGATGGTAGACTTACAGAAGATGAGGTTAGAGAGGTAAATACAGACTTTTTATTTTATCTCTGTTTCTGGTCTTCTTGTGTTTACTTACACTGTGTTTAACTCTGTTCTTGTCTTGTTCTTTTTCACAGATTATAAGTCTTAGTGCTTCAGCAAATAATCTGAATACAATCCAGAAGAGAGCTGATGAGTATGCAGCACTGATCATGGAAGAGCTGGATCCAGATAATATAGGATACATCATGGTACGTAATTAAGCTCGGATTCTACCATAAATATTATGGCTAGAATCTAAATCATTTTTGTGGCGTGAATCTTGAAACAGTTAGAGAGTCTTGAGACATTGCTTTTGCAAGCAGCATCACAGTCTGTAATTACAAGTACTGGGGAGAGAAAGAACCTGAGCCATATGATGAGTCAGAGGCTTCAGCCAACGTTTAACCGAAACCCATTGAAGCGATGGTACCGTGGACTCAGATTCTTCGTGCTAGACAACTGGCAAAGATGTTGGGTTATAGCTCTATGGATCATGGCTATGATCGTACTCTTCATATACAAATTCATCCAATACAGGCGTAGTCCTGTGTATTCAGTGATGGGAGTTTGTGTTTGCACAGCCAAAGGTGCAGCGGAAACAGTTAAGCTGAACATGGCTTTGATTCTCTTCCCTGTTTGCAGAAACACCATCACGTGGCTTAGGAATAAGACCAGGTTGGGTCTTGTTGTCCCATTTGATGACAATCTCAACTTCCACAAGGTATATATAAACAAATAAACATATCCCTAAAACCTTTATGTTACTAATGACAAATCGATGCTTAAAACATTAGGTTATAGCAGTGGGGATTATAGTTGGAGTAACGATGCACGCTGGGGCACATTTAGGGTGCGATTTCCCGCGGCTAATAGACGCAACTCCAGAACAATATAGGCCTTTAAGGCAGTTTTTTGGGGAGGAGCAACCACAGAGCTACTGGCATTTTATAAACTCGGTGGAAGGTATTACCGGACTCGTAATGGTTATGTTAATGGCAATTGCTTTCACGTTAGCTACGCCTTGGTTCAGAAGAGGGAAGCTAAATCTTCCAGGACCATTAAAGCAACTAGCTAGCTTCAATGCCTTTTGGTACACTCATCACTTGTTCGTCATAGTCTACATTCTTCTTGTTGCTCATGGATACTACTTGTATATCACCAAAGATTGGCGCCAAAAAACGGTAACTAAATTAAGCCCATTCTTCAAATCACAAAGGTACATAGGCTGATTCTTAATCATTTTGGTGGCAGACTTGGATGTATTTGGTGGTACCAGTGATTCTATACGCGTGCGAAAGGTTGATACGAGCATTCAGGTCGAGCATCAAGGTGGTGACTATTAGGAAAGTAGCGGTTTATCCAGGAAACGTACTGGCATTGCATTTGTCAAGGCCTCAAAACTTCAAATACAAGAGCGGTCAATACATGTTTGTTAACTGTGCTGCTGTATCTCCATTCGAATGGTACGGGCAAACCAAACCAAACATCATATTTCTCTGCAAAGCTAATAAGTTTTAATTCATAATGCGATTTGATTTGATGCAGGCATCCATTTTCAATCACCTCTGCACCACAAGATGATTACCTTAGTGTTCACATTAGAGTTCTTGGAGATTGGACAAGGGCTCTCAAAGGAGTCTTCTCTGAGGTTTCTTAAAGTCTCTAATTAACCAACTCTTTTTGACATTTAAGAGTTTTGATATGAATGGTTTGGTTCGTGTGTTGTTTCAGGTGTGTAAGCCACCTCCAGCAGGAATAAGTGGTCTTCTTAGAGCCGACATGATGCATGGTGCAAATAATCCCGAGTAAGTGAAAATCCTAACCACTATATCTTGAAAAAATGTGATCATTGCGTCGACAAATTTAATTCGACATGTAAATGACTAGATCGTGCTAAAAAAAAAGGGATGATTTGGTTCTAGAAGGTTTTTTTGAGAGGTTGAATCATAAAATCGTGATATCCACTTACATAAAGCATTCTTGGGTCTTTGGTATAAAGGGTAACAAAATTCAAACAAGGTTGTACCTAATTCATCAAAATAAGTGGTGGGAGACAACAACTTAAAACAAAAACTGTGTACCTAACCAATTATCACTAATTTATTTATGTGATTGAGACACATTATTTGGTATATCATGCAAGCACGATGTTTTTTTTTTTGCCTCTCCATGTGTTTTTGTGACCGCGTAAATCTTGGGTCCCTCCGCTTGCAATATCTTTTTTTTTTCTTCAACGGAGAATTGAGGTGATAGGTCAAATTCTACATCTTCTTTTTTTTTTATGTCAACATTCAATGGTTTTTTTATTTATTAAATATTCTTGCATCATTTCAACTATGTTGCTGAATGGTTTATTTACTTGATCAAGTTTCTTAGTTTCGAAATCAATTTAAAGAAATGAAAAGATGCTGACTTTAAATGGTCTTCATAGTTTCCCATCTCGGTTTTTGGGGCACATCACATGTAGATATAATATAAGATCCTGGTTTACTATATACTTGCATATATACACTTCTATTGGTTTTGGTTTTAAGTGTTCACATGCCAAAATTAAATATATTTAGTTAGGAAATGTTATTTATATTCAGGTACTTGTACTTAGTTTTAGTTTTAGGGGTTCACATGCCAAATTAATTTGTTTGGATAAGTATGATTATTCTAATTCATTTAAGAAAAATATTTTCCAAACTATTTTTTTTTGTTTTATGCGTTTTTCTTTTGGTGGCAAAGATGTTATTACGACAACAAATAGGTTAAGTTACATCAATTAAATTAAATAGTTATAACTATCTATGAATTAAAATTGTAGCCATTACTTATAATTTGTATATATTCGTAGTCTAGAGCTAGCAAGAGAAAAAAAAAAGAAAAGTCACAAGAGAGAGTGTACATTGCATTAACCAAAAAGATGGTATATACTTAATTAAAATAGTCATACATTATTAAATCCGACTAAAGTTCAAAGCTATATAGGATTTTAATCTTGAAATACGAATATATATATATATATATATGAATTTTTAATATAATGTTTGATTACGACCTAATTGTTTTGTTTCTTATAGTGAAACCTAAAAAAATACCATATTGAACAATATAAGATTGGTTCATCATAAAAAAAATTGCCACCTTTGCTAATAGCGATGGCCCTTATTGCACAGCTTCCCAAAAGTCTTGATCGATGGTCCGTACGGTGCACCAGCGCAAGACTACAAAAAGTACGAGGTGGTTTTACTGGTTGGTCTCGGAATCGGAGCCACACCAATGATCAGTATCGTCAAAGACATAGTCAACAACATCAGGGCTAAGGAACAAGCCCAACTCAACCGAATGGAGCATGGAACAAGCGAACCACAACAACGAAAAAAGAAAGATAGTTTCAGGACACGTAGGGCTTACTTCTACTGGGTTACGCGTGAACAAGGCTCTTTCGATTGGTTTAAGAACATAATGAACGAGGTCGCGGAACGAGATACCAACCGTATCATCGAGCTACATAATTATTGTACAAGCGTCTATGAAGAAGGTGACGCTCGTTCTGCACTTATACATATGCTTCAATCACTAAACCATGCAAAGAACGGCGTCGATATTGTCTCTGGAACAAGAGTTATGTCCCATTTTGCTAAACCTAATTGGAGAAATGTTTACAAACGCATAGCCATGGATCATCCTAACACTAAAGTTGGTAAGTTCATATCATCATCTTTATTATGCTCGCGGTTATAAAAACATCAATTTTAATTAGAGAATATTAATTTGGTAGAGTAATATAAGTAGAGATGATATAACATATGAACTGATTATAAAACAATTGTGCAGGAGTGTTCTACTGTGGAGCACCAGCATTGACAAAGGAGCTAAGGCATTTAGCTTTAGATTTCACACACAAGACAAGCACTAGATTCTTCTTCCACAAAGAGAATTTCTAAATTAAAGGAATACACAGAACTAAAAGGCAAAAAAAATAAAAATGCATGAGTTATGTTTCTCGTAATTTCACTTCACTTATACTATTTACTTAATTATATATGTGCGCATGCACTCCCTTGACTGTAGATTTCCTTTCATGCTTTTTGGTCGTATGTTTAAATTGTTCTCTTTGGAAAGCGTAACTTTAAATTGTCGACAAAAACGGTGCAAAAATAACAAAGGTTTTACAAGTGTAAAGAAATGCGATATTTTGTAAATCAAAAACTCCAAATATCTTTCACGTTTTTGTAAGTTTAGATTTGAGAATCGAAAGTAAAATAATATTAATATTTTTTTTTGTATCTTTAAAGATTTTGCTTTTGTGGAAGTTCTTTTGATCCAACGGTTGATTAAAGCTTCATTAAGTCTTACAGAATTTTTCTTACAACTACAACATATATAAAGAATTTTTAGTCTAGTTTTTAGTAATTTGAAGTAAAAATCATAAAATATTTTGTTGTGGCTAGTTAGGGTTTATAGAAATTTGAAAAATGAAGAACAAATCCGAGATATATTTTGTTTTGTCCACTTATCTGATTCTCAAAATATGTGAAGTAAAAATGATAATAGTTGTAGTTACCAGGAACAATAATAAGGTTGTGTATATTGTTCTCTCTCTTTTCTTTTGTAGACACCGCCGTCCTTCTTCCGTCAGCTTCTCCAGCGTTTCTTCTTCGGAGAGGTTCCCAGTTTTGTTTTCTGTTTCTTGCATGGTTCTTCATCCGTGGCTAGGTTCTCTTCCCTTTGTAGATTTGGTGACTAACTCCAGTCTGCGGTACATGGTGTTACATATATAGCTGAGGACCAGGTCGGGTTTGTGTTCCTCGAGTCCGAAGTTGCTATTCTCTCGTTGGTCCTTCTTCTGGTGAGTGTGCTTGTTTTCTCCGGTGTTGCATTATAGTCAACGTGAAGGCTGAGCGGTGGAGAGAACTTTTTCTGTTAATTTCGTGCTGTTGGAACCACTGGCCTTTTCTTTCGAAAGTGCGGTAACTAAGGGATGGTGACGGCTCTTTGGAGAGGCTTTCGGTGGCAGTGGTGGACCGAAAATGGTAAAATCTATAGTCGTTTTGTGCTTCCAATTCTTAGATCTTCCTCTCCGTTTTGTTTCTTCCGGTTGTGGCGTTTTGGAGGCTTCATCTTCTCGTCGGCTGGTGGCGATTTATACCATTCTCGGCTTCAGCTACGAATTAGAAGGCATATCATTTGTTCTTTCTTTCTAATGTGTGTAATCTACATAAACCAGTTTCAGTTTGTCAATCTCAGAACATTTGATCAAACTCTTGTTTTTAACAACATGGTCATGGAGGTGGAGGATATATTGTGAAATAAGATGGTAATTAAGAAATGACACGAGAAATCTAAATGATTGTTGAGTGGTAGGAATTGGAAGAAATAAATAGAATAAATGAATGATTAGTGAGTAAGTAAGATCAACATGTAAAGGCTACAAGACTCGTTTTTAGCTGCTTCAATGAGATGTGTAATATCCGCTGAGCTTGTAACCGATGTGTCCTCAAGAGGTAAACCTTTCTATGAGTCAATTAAACGATCGTGAACGGCAGGATTCGAACATTGGCGGGTAAAGCCCACATGATTTATAATCATGCCCGATAACCACTCCGGCACGTCCACTTATATATTAGCAGACAATAGATTATTGAATAAAAGAGTAACTGAATCGAAAATTTCCCATCTTTTTAGCCATTTTCTTCATTTTTGTTTTTTTTTCCAAAAAAATTTCTCATTTTTACACTAAAATCAATCCAAGACACGAACCTGGAGGATGTATTCCATAATTACCTTAGACGTCACACTGACATTTAGAATCATCAAAAGCATATGTGCCGAAGCATCGAATACAATTTTCTCAGCTAAGAACTCAAATCTATAGAGAGCTTTCTACACTGGAATTTAATTTTAATGAAGTTTGAAGAACACAAGAATATTATATAGTATATTATTATCCCATTACAAATGATGATTAGAAGAATCAAGTATGTTAAAAGTAACCTAGCTTTTTAACTAGATTCTCTTTTTATTAATTCCACTCTTTCGTCAATATCAAAATGAAGCCATTAATCAAGTTCTAGACTCTTTTTCATTGCTTCGTAGACCATATACGTAATGCTTGCAGCAGGCACAACCTTTAAAAGATTCGGTAGAAGCCCTTTGTACAGTGCTCCGTAACCTTCTTCGCTTATTGTCCTCCTGAAAACTCCAGACATCGAGGTCCTTGTTCGTTCCGCTTGCATTCTGTGCGACAGAAACACATTTCATATCTGAAAATACTCCAAATGCACGCAACAACCGATATATATATATACGTATGTGTATGGTACAGAGAGAAAGAGCAGGAGAAGCAGATGGGCAATGGAATTAATTACCTTGTTCTAACAACCTGCAAAGGATAAACACAGGTTGCTCCAAGAGCTCCTGAGATTGTTCCACATCCTAGTTGCACGAGCGGACCTGGTTCTGAAGAACCCGAGCCAAGTTTTATGAGTCTACGTTCAAGCACATACCGAACGGGAAAATATAGCAACAAAGAGATTTACCAGCGTCTTGAAGAATATATGTGCTGGACAAGTCTTTTAATGTCTCATATGCAGCAAGGTCGATACCGGCATAAGGAATGATCCCAAGAAGAGAAGGGAAAAGACCTTTGTAGAAGGCACGTGGACCCTCATGAACTATTATGTCTTTCGTAAGCGTTCCAAGCCTGGGTCCAACAACACCTGCTTGGCTAGTGCATGTCTGCAACCGAGTTTTCACAAGATCCAAAGGGTATATAGAGGCTTGAGCCACTGCACCAGCCATACCTCCAGCAAAAAGTCTAGCAGTTGTGCCTATATCCGCTTTGTCTTCACCCATGTTTTCACCAATAGCGTTCTTGAAGAGCTCATATGCATAGAACTTGAGGGCACTCTCTGGTGCTACCTTCACAATATTCAACCCGTTACCTCGAAAAAATCCCCGAACCCCACTCTGCTTCCATATCATCTTTACAGCTTCTCGGATTTTAGCATCGGTTTTCTGAATTTGCAAAAGAACTTTTAAGCGATCCAGAGGTGCAGTCGCAGTCCTAGAAGCAGCACCGGCTATGCCACCTGTGACCAAACTATCTTGTTGTCAAAAGCCAGTTTTGTTTCTCTTCAAAGAAAATAAACTACTAAAATTAAGGATGCGTACCAGCAATGAAGTAGTTGCTTCTATTTACATGTTTGCTGATTCCTTCTGGAATAACAGCTTGTTCTCCAATGTCTACAAGACAAACTCTTTCCCAGTGATGGTAAATATTTTCGATGGTTGCTTCGTGAGGATACAGCAAAAGAAAATCCCTCCATTCTTCAAACATTATGATTCCATCATTGTCCTTGTCAACGTGTTCCACAAAGCGAGCGAGCTCCTCATCATTTATCTCAATTCCTGCAAAATAGAAGCTGTTGTGGCTTATAGGACGAAAACAGAGCATAACTGAAAAGTTGTAGTTGAAAGTTATTATTTTTACACATACAACTGAGCCAAAAAATTTAGCACATGGATGAAACTTAACAAGGCGTATTACTAAATGCACAGAAGTGAGGTTGTTAACAATGGTACACAAAATCAAACCACAATATATACAACCATAGGAAGAATTGAAAAGTACATCAATAGTCAAATTTCACAGATATTAGAGGCAATACTAATACACAAAGAACCACAAAGAGTCTCATCTTAACCAATGACCATACGTGCATCGATAGCAAAAAACGATTAGCCCGATTTTATCAACCTACACGCGAAACCTTTCCAAACCACAACTCTCATCCATTTCATCCCGAGATTGCATCAACATAGATATACAAACTTCTCATAATCTGCAAAGTTAATGTCATCCCAAACCTATAACTTCTTTACCAAAGACTAATCCACTACATAACTCAGCTTAAGATACTACGATATAACAAATGCTCACACTAAATCGTGTTCTTAATAAGAGAAAGTCTTGCACTTTATACTCCAAGCAGCGTAAAAATCAAGAAATGGAGCATATAGATAGTATCCTAATCTGCAAACTTAATTCACCCCAAACATATAACGTCTTTACCAAAGACTAATTCACTATATAACTCAGCTTAAGATACTACGATTTAACAAAATGCTCACCCTAAATCGTGTTCTTAACAAGAAAAGGCTAGCACTTTACACTCCAAGCAAGAAAAAGGCTTGCACTTAACGCTCCAAGCAACTTAATAATCAAGAAAACGGAGCATACAGAATAAAAATTATACCGGCCTTAACGAGCGAATCCCAAAGTCCCTCAGGAGAAATACAACCATTGTGCTCAACATCAATCGCTTGAAAAATTCTATACAGCTCAAGTTCCTTATCATCCATGTATCTACGAAACTCATGATAATCAACACGCCCGTCTCGATTCGCATCACAAACCCTAAACAACTCCTTGGCGTATTTGTACCCACTAGGGATTTGAAGCGCGATCAAACCCTTTTCGATCTGTGCGCAATCCAAATACCCAACATTCTCAGAATCGAAGAAACTGAACAAGCTACGGATTCGCAAGTCTCGATCTTCCTTCGTCTCACGGAGCGCTATTAGAACATGATCCATTGAAACCGGTCCGGGTTTCTTAACCGGGTTACAGCAACCTTGTTTGGTTTTCTTCTTATTAGCTTCCATTTTCGTTGGTAAACCAACATGCTCCACGCCATGATGACTCGACATGATATCGTATCAAAGATCGCGACTTTGAAATCAAAATTTGGTGTTGTTTTCTGGGTGATGATCATATGTTCCTCCTTTATCCAGATCTACTGTAATGAATCTGATTTAGATTCTCATAAACGCTCACCATTTAGGCTCGTAACGCAACAAGATGTTCTTCCACCAACTTCAGAGAGATCAGACAGAAGAAAAGTTAAAAGATGAATGAATACAAAATGAAGAAAGAAGCGATATTTGAGTCAAAGAGGACAATGGGGATTTGTGCTGATGCTTACAGGTGAAGCTGAAGGAAGAAGGAAGAAGAAAGAGAGAGGTGGAATTGGGAGAAAAAGGGCAAATCACTCTCTCCAATGGTGTGGAGTCGAGATTCGCATGGGATATTCTTTCATTTATTGATACCATTAATGTGATCATACATTTTTGTTTAGTTACTTTTTTCTGCTAAGGATTTAAAAAACCTAATACTTTTTTTTTTGGAAACAAATGAAATGTTAATATCCTTTTATTCCATTCATATATTTTTTAACTTAGTTTATTGAATTGTTGAGTTCAAATTCCTGTATCATGAATTTAAAAAATGATCAATATTGTATCATATGATTTTACCTTTCCATATTCATATATTTAGTTGATTAATATATTGAAAGCATTTTTTGGTGATTTTTAACGGGTCCAAAGAGAGAGACTAGATTTATCTTGACACACCTCTCAAAGCATTCGGTTCATACAGAAAATTTTTTAATGTTGTAAAATCCCCACGTTTTAAATAAAGGTTCACATAGCTTTGTCACGGGTCCAAGGGATTTACTTTTTTTCTTAAACACTTGAAGAAAAATCAGTTTCAGACTTTCAGGACTATGGTTTAAATGTTTTAATTTTAAACATAATGACTCATAATTCAAAACAGCTTGCGCTTTAATATCAACCGGATAGAATCGGTTTGGCCCATGGAAAAAATTTCTGCTTTTTCACTTCCGTAACATTTGGTAAAACCATCACGATAAGCTGGAAAGTAAGTGCATACACAGAAATGGGAAAACACAACAATTTCAACAAACACAATCTTTTGATACCAGTATTAATTAACATATCGAGAACTCACTGTAATTATCTATCTCATCGTCACTACAGAGACTCATTATATCTCTGTCATTCTTCACTGGCCTGGCCAGGCCATTTATTCATTGCAATAGTAGAAATTAATGATTGATACTATTCTGTGTCTATTTAAGATACTTTTTATATGAACGTATTGTTTGTTTACTTTTTTAAGGAGGATTCTCTTTTTTGTTTTTACTGGTTCCCTGAAACTGGAGCATCACGACCTCTCTTGAAATCATCCCAGCCTTTGACCCAAGGCTGTCCAGCTGCTGCACGCGTCTCTGGTGCTGCATGCTTGTTCAGATTCGTCATGACTTTCTTGTGCAATGCCAAGAAAACCTTTTAATCATCACAACAACAAAAGATTGATTTGAATCATATATGGATATTTATGCTTTCTAAACACCGGCTTGATCATGAGGTTAAGCTTACCGGATTTGAGCTCACTATCTCCGGAGGTTGTTCCTGACCAGTTAGCCATTTCCAGAGATCAGGGTTTTCCTGCAGAGAGCCAATACCACTATTACCAAACAATTATGTTAAAGAAAGATTGATCTTACACATTCCAGAATCTCCTTTGAAGCCACACTATGAAATAGAATCATGTTTTCATCATCTGCTCTTAGCAAATCCATACTATTGTGTGTATGTTCTATAAACTGATATTAATAGAGGCAAATCATCAATCGACACTCTGAACAACATCATTTCGAGATAATAATCACTCGAAAAGCCTCATGGCTCAACAATTTAACCCGTATAATACTCAAAACCTAACAACAAAATCTTGTAATAAAAAGATACATAACTACAGAAACTCCTATACAATTAATCTCTTTACCTCAAAATAACATGCATATAGATATATAGTCACATGAGAATTATATGAACAATACCAAATGGAAATTAAAAAAACTGAGATGTGGAATTTCTTGAAAAGAGAGACAATGAAATATACCAAATCAAGAACATGAATTAGGGATTTGACAGTGTTTTCGTCCATGGAATTGACATTCTCCTCAACCCAATTTCCTAAAACCAGATCAAGTTCCAGAAACCCTCGTTGCTTACTCCTATACAACAATCTATTCACACACACACACAAAAAAAAACCCAAAAAAAATGCAATCACTTATACATTAATTTATTACGAAACAAACGTAAGAATCCAAAAATTAACCATACCTGTTGATAGTTACCCTCTTCTTCTCTTCGTTAGAGAGATCAATATCAAAGTTCTGTGGACTTGAGGTGTTCCCGCCGAAGAATCTCGGCGCAAAATCAACTCCGTTTCTGAAAAAAAAAACATCAAAGAAAGAAAAAAAAAGATATAAGAAATTAACGGAAAAATCAATTCATTTTGTTAAACGGTGGAAGAAAAATTAGAAATACCGGTAAAAAGGATGCGCAAGGGTTGCGGCGGCAGGAGTGACGGAGCCCCGGCAAACAACCGCGGTGGAGCAGATGAACCGGTGGATGTCAATCAGAGCTTTTCGGCTGGCCATTTTCTCTCTTGTTACTGCGAATGTAGAAAGCAAAGTTTGTTTGTGTAACGAAGGGAATGACAACAAAAGTGGTACTTATGGACTCTTAATGGGCTTACAGTTGTCGTGGCCCTATCCTGACCACGTAGGATTGTATAACTAACTTTTTTTTTTTTTTTTTTGCTGAAAGACTATTGTATATTTAACCTGAGACATATTATAGGAGTCTTTTTTTTTTTTCACAGACATATTATAGTAGTCTATATACACAAATGTAATGTGAATGTCAATAAAATATATACAAATTAAATGTTAACCATATAGATTATTTGAATGGATGTTTACAAATTTCGTTAAATCGCTGAAGTTCCCGGTATGGTGTTTAGACCACGTCGGTTTGATTAGGTTTGTGTCGAATAAACAGAAATTTAACCAAAATGAACAATTTTTCGGTTCGTATTGAAACCCACTCCAAAGCTAATTCTGCATGGCGCTAAAAATAGAAATCATATAAATAAGAAAACGAGAGGCCACAGAAAATTCACGCAAAAATTGGGAAGATTGACCTTTTGACCAACAAAAAGGATGAGAAGAATCAGTGAGAGGGAGATGACAACGACGACGAAGTTCTGTCCTGCAAATTCATATCGGAATTTCGAAGAAAACGAAACTTTATTATAATCTTGAAACAGAGAGAAAAGGAAGAAGAAGAAGAAGAAGATGGTGGGAAGCAAAGAGAAACGAGACAAGAGACTCCAAGAGATCTCTCTCCTTCGTACGATTCCTTACTCCGATCACCAGAGGTATCTTCATCTTCCTTTCTAATGTCTTTCTTTTAAAATAAAATGAATGAATGAAATTTTGTGTTTAGTCTTTGTTTATACAATTTGTTTGGTGCAACATTTTATGTCTTGATCTTTAATCGTAAGTCATGATTACTTGTTTCAGATCTTGTGAATTTTGTTTTCAAAAAAGCTTGTATCCCTCTATATTTGAGAATTACATTTTCCTTAGCATTTTGTTTATTTGATTTCTTTAGATATTTACCGAAAATAAATTAAAAATTACATTAAATTATGAAAATAATGTGGCATAATGGTGGTCATTTCTAAAATTCATCACATATGTTTGGAATTCGAATCTAATATATGTTAAAATAAATATATAAAAACCACTAAATTAAGTTGACAAAAAAAAACTAAATTAAGTTTCACGTATCTCAATTCATTTGATTTGTTGTATTTTATCAAAAATCTTGTAAACAAAATATTGGTTATCCTCTGTTATTAGGTGGTGGACCTCTGAAACTGTGGCGGTGGTAACAGGTGCGAATAGAGGGATAGGATTTGAGATGGTGAGACAATTGGCTGGACATGGATTAACTGTTGTTCTAACATCAAGAGACGAGAATGTAGGCGTCGAAGCTGCAAAAGTCTTGCAAGAAGGTGGATTCAACGTTGATTTCCACCGCCTCGATATCTTGGACTCTTCCTCAATTCAAGATTTCTGCAAATGGATCAAGGAAAAATACGGATTCATTGATGTTTTAGTAAGTTTGATTTCCTTTTGTCCGTCTTGTGTATATTTACTTGGTTTGATGATGTGAAAACTTTCTCTTCTTGGCAGATAAACAATGCAGGTGTAAACTACAATGTTGGAACAGAAAACTCTGTTGAGTTCTCTCATATGGTTATATCTACAAACTACTATGGCACCAAGAACATTATCAAAGCCATGATTCCATTGATGAGACATGCTTCTTCAGGTGCTCGTATTGTCAATGTCACCTCAAGGCTCGGTAGATTAAAAGGACGACACAGTGTACATATATTTATCATACCATCTCTCACTTTTCTTCTTCTAACACTATATATGTAGCAAAAACATATTCTTACTCGATTATTATCTTCAACAGAAACTTGAGAACGAAGACGTCAGGGCCAAACTTACGGATGTAGACTCTCTGACAGAGGAGATCGTTGACAAAACAGTGTCGGAGTTTATGAAGCAAGTGGAAGAAGGAACTTGGGAATCTGGAGGTTGGCCACATTCTTTCACAGACTATTCTGTCTCGAAAATGGCTGTGAACGCGTACACGAGAGTACTAGCAAAAGAACTATCTGAGAGACCAGAAGGAGAGAAAATATATGCAAACTGCTTTTGTCCCGGTTGGGTGAAAACCGCGATGACGGGTTATGCGGGAAACATCTCAGCAGAAGATGGAGCTGATACTGGAGTCTGGCTGGCATTGCTTCCTGATCAAGCTATCACTGGAAAGTTCTTCGCCGAGAGACGTGAGATCAATTTCTAAAGGATGGGATGGGACTTGCTTCATTGTTGTTCTTACTCGGTTTTTCTAAAAGAAATATTTTTTAAAGTTAGTTTATTATAGTTTGATTGTGGAAGATACAAGAGTTGATATGAATAAACATTTTCTCCCCATCTTTGGTTTTGTGCTTTCTTTTCCCATTTTTATGATAATTTTTCGTTTTATATAGTGATATTATCTATCATTTTCTTTGATTTCTAACAAATAAAATTAATCTCATTTATGTTAAGTAGTTCATTTTGTACCTTTTCTAATTTGGTTAATAATTATTTTTTGCTTTTTTGACAGCTAATTAATCGATTTGCATATAAGAGACCAGTCAGAAAATAAGACCACACACCCTAAAGGCAGATGCTAATTAATTTTCTTATCAACTCTTGTATCTTATTAAAAATCAAACTACAAAAACAAATGCTAATTTTTTTTTTGTCTCTTGTAGCTTCAACAATTAAACTATAAAAAATGCTAATTATTCATCATAGCGGCATTTAATTATCGACTTTTATAAATTTGTTTTCAGCTTGATTGTTGAAGATGCAAGACTTGATATGAAGAAACATTTTATCCCTCAACATCTTTAGTTTCCCTGTTTTTGGAGATTATTTTTGGTTTCTATATGGTCATAATGATCCTTCTTTTCTAATTTACAAAAATATATGAATCCCCCTTAAAGTTCATTATTTCCCTTTGTACTTTCTATGAATCTTTGCTTAATATTTCTTTTGCGTATAAGTGCCCACATAAGATTTAAAAAATCGAATAAAAATATATCAAATCAGTATTTTAATTAAATCTTAAAGTTAAAGTGAAAATTAATATAAAAAAGCTAAACTAAAACAACCATAAAGGAAATTAACTTTATATCTATGTTATATTTGGAAACTAAACACAAAACACTTATTCAACAACAACAAAAATATATCTAATATGACAAAAGTTCTATATCTCTCAAAATAAAACAGATATCAATATAAAAAATCTAAAATAAAAAATTATATAAAACGGAAATTAACTTGATCTCTATTTTTTTTCTAAAATCTACATCAAAAGTTTAGTAAAAAATATATCATAAAGTATGTTAAAAGTATAAATAATTGTATCTAACAAAAATACTAAAAAAACTTAAGTAGTAAAAAATCGATTATATATATATATATATATATATATAATTGAAGTTAAATAACATTGAGAGTATATTCATAGGATTGAAACCTCCAACTAAAATATGCCAAAGAACCATTTTAATTAAATCTTAATAACTAAATGAAAATTAATATAAAAATAACTAACAAAAGTAAAATCACTTAAAAGAAAATTAACTTTATATCTATGTCATCTCTTCGAAATCTAAACATAAAAACTTAATTAACAAAAATAAATAAATATATTATCCATCGATTCTGCTAATATATAAAAATTGAGCCTAAATTCCCTCTAAAGCTATTTACCTAGAATATAAAACAGTTAATCACAAAATGTTTAGTCACATTTTTTAAATCACATTTAAAAAGAATTTTTTTTTAAAAAAAAAATTATGTTTAAAGGAAGGAAAATTTCACATTTAAAATTAAATTTTTAACATATGAAAATGAAAATTCAATCTCAAAAAAGTCAAACTAACAAAAACAAATTCTATTGATTTTCTTTTAACATAGGAAAAGGAAACTAGTTTCATGACCACAACAACACATGTGGATGTTAAAAGAAAACTAGCTTTCATCACCACAACAACACATGTGTGAAGGTGTTAAGTAGACGGGTCGTGGAAAGAGACAAATATTTTCTCCGGACTGGGATGAGTAAGTAATAAGAATGGGACGAAAGAAATGTTGATTGGTGATAGAAACACACGTATTAGCCTATCACTATTACATACCAAATTAGAAGCACTGATTTAAGCAATAAAATATATGAAGGTGCTGCAAAGATTAGACGTTGCTTTCACAACTGATTGTTTAAACATGGTGAAGTTGGTATCTTTACTGTAAGACTGGCTAGCATCCTCAGTTCATCTGAAAGAACTTAAGAGAAGCAAATAATCTTTTGAAAAGCTAAGTGTAACACACATCCCACATGCAGCAAACATGAGGGCGGATAACCTCACACGTAGTGTAAGACGGCTCCAGCAGTAATAGTGTATGTCAATTCGACACCTCTAATTTGGGTAGTTAAACCTTTTGCATTATATTTATATACATCTGATGTCAAAAAAAAAAAAGAGGAAACTAGCTTCATATGTAGATGTGAAAATTTCTCCTTTAGCATATTGTTATTGCTTATAAAGAAGTACACATAAATTTTTTAAGTTATTACCATTTTTGAAATCACACACATTTTTTGAAAGATAACAATGGCCACTTCAGCCAAAATAGTCATCTCTTTGGATTTTGATCAGTTTCAAAAAGGTTTTGAGAGGCACGGAAGGCTAAAAACGTAGTCTGCTTATGGATCTTGAACTTATCATAATCAATCAAAATCTATTTGCAAATTTATTTACTCATCGTCTAATGATAATGAAAAATAATACTATTATATTTTGTTTTTAACTTTTTTTTTGCATTCGACGGTGACCCAAGCATTCATAGAAGCTAAACTTGTACGCAATTATGAGTCAAACCTAAAAATGAATGTGGTTTACAAGATTAGCAGTTTTTTACCATAATACTTAAAGAAAAAAATTAAAATTTGTTCTTATGAAAGATTTAAAGAAGTAGAGTCAACTCTAACGTGGATCTATATGGTAACATGCTTTTTCTTTCCATATATACATCATATATCGCAATATGATCATGTTCTCAAATTTTACTTGTTTTGATTTGTTTAGATGTCAATGGAAAAGTGGTGCTCATCAACATTGACCCAGCCAATAGTATGACTACAACTATAATAGATGTTCATCTATAACTGAAAGAGTAAGAATTTTTTTCCCCACAAGTCATAGTATGACTACAATATATTATAATCTTATATATAACTTTAAATACAAACTCCATTTTTTTTTATTATATTTTATGTCTTTTGAAATTAGTGGACCAATTGTTTGTGTTACTCTTTGGAATAATGTTGTTGCCAATTTCTAGAAGAAAAAAATGATGAAAAGTGTTGAGAAACCTGTCGTGGTCCTTGCCACAATTATAAATTCAAAAATATTTATAGGTACGAATCTCAAATCTATAAATTAACTTTCATCTTTAGACCTTTAGATTCTTGTATAATCTTTGCATTGTTCCTAAATTTTTTAACTTTTGTCTGCTTCTCTGTTGTTAGTTTGAAAAACATGTTTACATTTGATTGTTTGTATAGCATGTTTATATTTGACTGTTTGAGTTTGATATTAAGGAGAATTCATAAAGGAATTCAATTTTTAGTATTAAGATCGGTTTCATGTCCACTCTATGAACAAATGACTCGATATGAAAACATATATTCTGTTGTTTTGGCTGTTTACATAAGTTTCCATACAATAATACCATTTAACGTATTGTATTTGTATCATGTAGATATGTTTTGTCTTTCATCCACTTCTTTAAACCAAAAATTTCTTTTACAACGATGTCCAACAAAGTTTTGAGTACTTGACATGGTATGTCAGCTCACAAAAACCTCATTTTATAATTGTGTTATTAGTCACAGTTACACAAATTCATGCATCTACTTTATTTTTCCAAGGTCTCTATCGTCACCTCAGAAGTTACAAAATTAAAAAGTCTCACCATATTTGAACTTTTCAAATTTCTAGAAAACAAGACTCCACATGTATTAATATTTATTTATTATGTCTCCCGTTCAATTTTGAAAAATGAATTTTTTACAATTATGCTATTATTATTGCAGATAGCCAAATTCTATAGCATTGTTACCGTAGTGAACTTATTGTACAACATATACAAGTTTTATTTGCAACACACTTGATTATAAATATACCAGCGTGTAATGCGGGTGACAAAACTAATCTGTTATATAATTAAGAGTTTTCTGTACATATAGGGTATCCATATCAGCTCACCAATTCTCATATTAATACATTAACTTAATGTCTGTTACCAATTTTTTCCCATAATAATATATCAAATTACTAAATATATTCATTTAACAACAAAATTTTATCGGATATCTAACTTTCGTCAAGATTTATTTTTATTTTTTATTCAAGAATAATAATAATTAAATAATTAAATTAAAAAAATCATATTAGAAAATGGTGAATTTGGTGTATAGCCATTAAAAATTAATAATCTAATAAAAATAATTAGAGAGATATAGGAAGAAATAGAGAGAGAAAAAGAGAAAAAATCGTTAGTTTCTAAATTATGGTTTTTTTTGGTTATTCAACCTAATTTTCCTTATAAAAATGTGAAATAAGGTTGAAACAAAAAAAAAATTAATTCAGAAATTTTAGTTTGAAGAGAAAATGAGAGAGTGAAAAATCTTTAGAAAAGAAAACATAATTCTCAAAAATTATTTGAAAGCAACACAAAAAATGCAGCTATAATGGTTGGACAAAATTTTATTTTTCCAAAATTAAGACATTCACAGAAAATTATTTATTTAAACTTAAAATTTTTTCATAAAACTAAAAATATCATCTGCGTAAATTAATTACAGTATCTATTGTAAAAAATAGATCACAAAAAACAGATAACATCGAAATATACTAAAACAGCTTAAATGATCAATATAATATTAGGAAAAAACTACGGAAATAGATAATAATAAGTATTGATCAGAAAGAGGAAAAATTAAAAATGTTTTAAATATTATATTAATAAAAAATACATATGCAAAATAATGTAGGAATAATTAGAAGGAATAAATATATAAACAATATATATCCCCAAAAACAATTGAAAACACCATGCATACAGAACAATCTAAAATTTACAGTTCTATAAGGTTTTAAAGAGAAATCAAACAAAAAAAAATTAAAAGAATTAAGACGCAAACACAGATAAGACGCAGACGCAATCATTGGGAGAAACAAAATAAAAATATTAAAATAGAAGCTCAAATCTAAATATTTTTCCAGGTGAAAAAACAACCTAGATACATCAGAAAAATATTTTTTTAACAAATGTTAAGAGTAACGAATTAAAAATATACCAAAAGCAAAAAAAATTATTAATAATTTACTTCATAACAAAAGGAAAGAACATGAAAATGATAACTAAAAGCTAATTACAACAATAAATTAGAAAAACAAAAGAAAAAAACCCAATAAAAATGTAAACACAATACCGCTACTATTCCTAGTATATCATTAAATGATATTATATAAAATGATTGTATAAAGCTCCTCTTAACTTTACGTAAAATTTATTGAATGGTAAGATTCATTTAAAAAAACTCCAGGAATAATCCACCGGAGTTTTGCTATAACGCTAGTTAATTTCAAGATAATGATAGTTTGTAACATGTCACGACATTAGTTAGCCAGTTTTAAGCTACTAATTATTAAGTATTTATTTGCCTTTTTAGAAATGAACTTCTCAATAACATTCGGATTTCTTGAATATGGTGGTACTAAATTTGAAAAAGTTGATTTGACTATTTATATCACTAAAAAGTAGTTATTTACTTGGTCACTTGTCCAAAACAAAATATAAAATTTATTAAGCATGCTTTACCTAAAAACTTGGGTGACTTTTTCAAATTTTGAACTCTTTTGTGACAATAACTATAAAAGTAGATACGCCAATGATGTTCAAAGTTCAAATCCAATAAAACCTGTGTTCTCCATCCTTCGAATGGAGTAATATCCTTTTGGCTAGAAACCCGTCTTCAAAGTTCAGGTTTGATATATCGGTATTGAATGAAACCTTGATCACACAAACCACCCAAAAGGGAAGATTACTTCATCCCAATTTGAATTAAGGTTAATCACTTGATTCATCTAGTGATCAAAGAATAACATATCTCGGCTCTCTAGTAATTTATTGATCTAGCGGATATTCTATTGCTTTCAGACCTGACCTTTGTTAACCTGCATATAGTTTCATATAGCATTTTTCATAATGATCCTTTTAGGTTGGAAATTTATGTGTAACCTAGATTAGAAGAATGTTGCGTATTTTAATCTCTAATGTGGTAATCATCATAAATATTAATGTAGTCGGTAGTGATACAAGTCTGGATCAGGATCGTGTTGTGTTTGATCAGAAGAGAATCTCGATTCTGGACAATCACAAGATGGGGAAACGAATTGGACCACTCGAACTATGGATTGATCGAGATACACCAAGGATGATCCTGCAAACACGTTAGTGGTTTGAAGGTTCACAAATTCTAAGAATTCTACTCGACGGCTAGCTAGGTTTAGACTCAAGGTTTTGTTCATAAAAGTTCTAATTGTTATTAATTGACCTAAAGAGTTTAAATAGTGCTGTCAATAAGTTTCTGGGCGAATTTCCTCTTGCCTTATACAGAAACTTGGCCCAAAACTCAAAAACAACAAATACAATGCATAAAAAATGGGCCCTAAACATTTGGACCAACTTTGGACAAAATAAAAAGAAGAAAAATATGAAAAAAAAGAATAAAAGGCCTATCAAAAAGAAGGCCAAAAATTAGAGAAGAAAAGTAAGTTTTCTACTCTAAACACACTAAGGGTGTTGCCTCGTTAAAACCTCTTTCGGAAAACCCAGTGGGACAAAACCGAAAGTAGGAAAAAGAGTACAATTCCTTAGCATGATTTTACGGTGTTTTTACTTAGTGATAGTAAAGACACCAAGTGAAGCTGGTCGTGCATGAAGAAGATCACCGGTGAGAAGTGGTAGTGATCCGAGCTTAGCTGAGCTGGTGGTCCAGTTAGTTGTGTCTGGTCCGTCTTCTTTCCGCTCCAGCAAATGCTTCACGAAATGGTTGAATTTGAAGCTAATTGCCTTTGCTCTTTGACGTGTGATCGGTCCACTTGGCACTTGCAGCGTAAGATCCTCCAAGTCTGGTTCGTTTGACGTTGTTGCGGTTCCGATGTCCTCATCATTCCCTCCCTCTTCCGAAGGTTTTGTCCTCAAAACTGGATTATCGCCTGTATCAAAGAAAGATAAGTCAGCAACGTTGAATGTAGAAGAAACATTAAACTCACCTGGAAGCTCCAGCTGGTAAGCGTTGTCGTTGATCTTTCGGATAATCTTGAATGGTCCGTCTCCTCTTGGCGCCAACTTGTTCTTTCTATTTTGAGGGAATCGCTCGGTCCGCATGTGGAGCCAAACCCAATCTCCTTCCTTGAAGCTTACAGCCTTGCGACTCTTGTTAGCCTGTTTTTGGTAAGCTTCTGTCCTCTTTTCGATGTTGTCTCTAGCCCTCTGGTGCAGTTTCTTGACAAACTCGGCTTTGGTCTCGCCTTCTAAACTAACAATCTCGGCTGGAGGCAATGGTGTTAGGTCTAAAGGCGACTGCAGGTTAAATCCGTAGACAATCTCGAACGGAGATAGTTTTGTGGCCGAGTGGACAGCTCGGTTATAAGTAAATCCAACGAACGGTATGCACTTGAGCCAGCTCTTTAAGTTCTGTCCAATGGTGGCTCGAAGCAGAGTGGATAACGTTCGGTTAACAACTTCCATTTGACCATCGGTTTGTGGATGGCAAGTCGTCGAGAAGACTAACTTAGTTCTGAGCTTCTTCCAGAGAGATCTCCAAAAATGGCTCCAGAACTTCATGTCTCGATCTGACACTATGGTTCTCGGAATATCATGAAGCCGTACCACTTCCTTAAAGAATAAGTTGGCGGTTTGGCTTATGTCATTTGTCTTGGCGCAAGGTATGAAACGCACCATCTTTGAGAACTTGTTTACATGAGGATAGATTCTTGACTTGGCTCGTTTGCAGACCAAATAACGAGCACAATGAGCCTTAACGTCTCGCCTCTGATGCGGCCAATAAAAATGTTCCTTAAGCGTGCTCAACGTCTTATCCACTCCAAAATGACCCATTAGTCCTCCTCCATGCGCTTTCCACAGCACTAAATTCTGGATTTGACGTCTTATTTCTTTGGCTTCTTCCGGGTTAATTCGATATGCGGCTCGGTTAGGTCGTTGTGCACCCAAAATAAAGTCGATGTTGTCATCTATCTCCCTCACTGGCGGCAGTCCAGGTGGTAACTCCTCGGAGAAAACATCCGCAAATGTGATTGCCCTTTGGATATCGCAGAAGTTAATCAGAAAGTTCTTCTTGCGTTTAATTCCATCCGTAGTCATTTTCGCTTGTATTTCCTTTACTTGTTGAGGCGTCAATGGAGCTAAGTTGTACCTGCGCTTGTCATGCTCAAAAGAATACAAGTTAGTCCGTCCATTATGTGTGGTTTCTTTGTCAAACTGCCATGGACGTCCCAATAAGAGATGGCCAGCTTGCATCGGAACCACATCACATATCACTTCATCTTGGTACCGTCCCACACTAAATGGGACAATGACTTGATCGGATATGTGGAGCTCGGCTTTATCATTGAGCCATTTCAACTTATAAGGATGAGGATGTTTAGTTCTCTCCAAGCCGAGCTTTTCTACCATATAAGAACTAGCGACATTAGTACATGAACCACCGTCGATAATAAGAGAACATACCTTACCCTGAATGGTGCAACGAGTATGGAAGATGTTTTCTCTTTGTGCAACCTCTTCAGGACTTACCATTGAGTTAAGAACTCGTCTAATCATCAGGAACTCTCCAGAGTCCGGGTACTCAACGTCCTCTTGGTCTCGATGCTGGTGTGGTTCGTCATCTTCTTCATCTTGCGATTCGTACTCTCCAGCTTGAGTAATAATCATGACTCGTTGGTTAGGACACTCTCTCTCCATGTGTCCTCTTCCGTTGCATTTAAAGCAAAGGATGTCTCGACTCCGTTGTACCGGAGCTGTTGTAGTTGGCGTCGGCTGAGAAGCACTAGGACCGGGTCTAATGGCCTTTGTGAAATCACTCACTTTAGCCTTAAATCGGTTGTCTGCTGGCGACTGAGTACTACTCCCCTCTGTTGGTTTGAAAATCGGATTCCAGGTAGTTTTTGGTCGAGAAATAGTCGCTGACTTGCGCTTGTTCTGGTTCTCGATCTGAATAGCTAAATGAAGTAACTCTCCGAGATCATGATAAGTATGTCTCTCCACTTTCCGAGAAATTCGTTCTTGCAATCCGTCAACAAATTGCGCCATTAAGCTCTCTAGAGAATCCTCGATCTCCAAACGGTTCCGAAGATGCTCGAACTCCTCGTAATATTCCTCCACACTTTTATTTTCTTGAGTCAAACGTCGGAAACGTTTTTGCATATCTCGGTGAAAAGGTGGTGGAACATATCGTCTTCTCATAATATGCTTGAGCTCTTCCCAAGCTATTATGTTTCCGTACCGATTTTTCCTTCTTTCGGTACATTCTCGGTCCCACCATGTAAGAGCATGGTCAGTGAACTGAGCCGTTGCTAAGGCGACTCTCCTCGGATCAGCATATCTATAATATTCGAAGATATGCTCCATCCGTCTTTCCCAATCCAGATAAGCTTCGGGATCCACCCTTCCGGCAAAGGTCGGTGTAGAAAGCTTAACATCGGGAGCTTGCGGAGGTGGTGGTGGCGGCGGTGGAGGTTGAAACTCCGGTGGTGGCGGTTGATATGGTGGTGGTGGCGGCGGTGTATGAGCATAAAATGGCGGTGGTGGGGCTTGATGTTCTCCGTATCCGCGAGCTGCTCCTTGACGAGCTGATTCCGGGATCTCGGCTCTCGTCGCCACTAGGAGCTCACCTAGTCGGTCTATGCCCGCAGCCATAGCATGGATTTGACCACTCAGATTTGTCAACATGTGCAACATGGCACTGTTGACATCAGCAGAGTCCGACTTGTCGGACATTCCGTCTTTCTTGAGGAGAACCGAAATAAAAAAAGAACTTAAGAACTAGTTATGCAATTTTTTTTTTTTCTAAGGATTAATTATGCAAATAATTTTGATCTAGAGACCTAGTATGCAAATAAATTTAACCTAAGGACTTAATATGTAAATAAATTTAATTTAAGGACTTAGTATGCAAATAAACTTAATCTAAGGACTTAATATGCAAATAAATTTAATCTAAGGACTTAAGATGCAAATAAACTTAATCTAGGGACTTAATATGAAATTAAACCTAGGACCTAGTATGCAAATAAACTTAATCTAGGGACTTCTTAAACAATTTCTAATTGACCTAGGGACTTCTAATGCAAATTTTAAAAGTTAAAAACCCTAATAATTTTTTTTTTTTTTTTTGTTGACAAATTTAATGTAAATAAACTATATGACAAAATTTTAGCCTAAGTTTAATGCAAATAAAAAAACTAAGTAATAAATTAATGCAAATAAAAAAAATTATATGCTAAATTTATGCAAATAAAATATAAAATAAAAAAAATCTATGTGTTAAAATTATGCAAAAAAAAATAAAAAATAAAATAAATAAATAAATAAATAATTTTTTTTTTTTTTTGGTGAACTAAAACTAAAACTCTAGAAACCTAAAATTATGCAAATAAAATTTATATGATAAAATTATCCTAAAATCTTTAATTGCATGGAATTTTAAAACCCTAAAAATAGCTATTCTAACCTAATCCAAAAAAATAGCTAATCTAATCTAAATTTAACAAATTAATAATTTAAATTAAAATTTTTTTTTTCCTCCCCCTCTATTCTCACACGCAAAAAAAAAAAAAACAATTTTTTTTTTTTAATTTTTTTTTTTTACGTGAATTCAAAATTCAAATTCAAATTTCTTTTTTTTTTTGTTTTTTTTCTCCTCTTTACGCTAACAACCAATTTTTTTTTTTTTTTTTTTTTTTTTTGTTAATTAGAATAAACAATGAAAAAAAAAAAACAAACTAATGCAAATTATGATTTAAGGATGCAAGCGAATGAAAGTAATGAAAAAGGAGAACCCCACCTCTTCTTACCTTGTGCAGATCGCGTGGATGTAGGTTGATCGTTGATGGTGAGTGATGGATCGCGAATGATATATACCAGATTATGATTTAAACCTAAAACACTTGACAAACAAATGAAAAATAACAAAAAGAAAACAAGGGATAGGGTTTATACACTACCCTGCGTCAGGAGCTTCAGCTCTGATACCAAAGATGATACAAGTCTGGATCAGGATCGTGTTGTGTTTGATCAGAAGAGAATCTCGATTCTGGACAATCACAAGATGGGGAAACGAATTGGACCACTCGAACTATGGATTGATCGAGATACACCAAGGATGATCCTGCAAACACGTTAGTGGTTTGAAGGTTCACAAATTCTAAGAATTCTACTCGACGGCTAGCTAGGTTTAGACTCAAGGTTTTGTTCATAAAAGTTCTAATTGTTATTAATTGACCTAAAGAGTTTAAATAGTGCTGTCAATAAGTTTCTAGGCGAATTTCCTCTTGCCTTATACAGAAACTTGACCCAAAACTCAAAAACAACAAATACAATGCATAAAAAATGGGCCCTAAACATTTGGACCAACTTTGGACAAAATAAAAAGAAGAAAAATATGAAAAAAAGAATAAAAGGCCTATCAAAAAGAAGGCCAAAAATTAGAGAAGAAAAATAAGTTTTATACTCTAAACACACTAAGGGTGTTGCCTCGTTAAAACCTCTTTCGGAAAACCCAGTGGGACAAAACCGAAAGTAGGAAAAAGAGTACAATTCCTTAGCATGATTTTACGGTGTCTTTACTTAGTGATAGTAAAGACACCAAGTGAAGCTGGTCGTGCATGAAGAAGATCACCGGTGAGAAGTGGTAGTGATCCGAGCTTAGCTGAGCTGGTGGTCCAGTTAGTTGTGTCTGGTCCGTCTTCTTTCCGCTCCAGCAAATGCTTCACGAAATGGTTGAATTTGAAGCTAATTGTCTTTGCTCTTTGACGTGTGATCGGTCCACTTGGCACTTGCAGCGTAAGATCCTCCAAGTCTGGCTCGTTTGACGTTGTTGCGGTTCCGATGTCCTCATCAGGTAGTAATCTACATATTAAACCATCATTTATTTCAATCGATGTACATATTAACATCGATTATTAGCATCTTTATCGGTGAAAAAACTTTAAAGTTTCTCAAAAAATATATTTATTATATTATTATATTTTAAATCTTTTAAAATTATTAAATCACTATCTAATTAACAGCTGTAATATGAGCATATAAACCTATAGCTCAAAGGTTCTCAAACTATAACTCCTCTCAATTTTTTCTCATGCCTTTTCATTATTTTGTTATTTTTTATTTTGAAATACTCTTTTAAGAACTTCTTGATGGAGATGCTTAGAATCAACCCAATAATTTTCATCACCATTTTTAGAATCAAACAGTGATAATTCATTTATGTTATCTTAGTCATTGAAGTGAGCCGACGTTAACTAGTTTATTTCTTGAACCAAATCCCATAAAAAAAAATTGAGAATTTATGGCTGTGAGTTCTGATTGAAACCCACATACAAACTTTAAAGTCCGATTGAAGGAGAATCAAAGTAGAATGACTTTAACTGCTACATAATATATTTCTAGTCTTTTTGATTATGTCAACAATAAAACTTCAATCAAATAAGTGGTTCGGAGATCTAAGCTAGAGTTATAAAACTTTCAAACAAATCACAAGAACGAAGTCTAGCATTACCATCCAAATAATCAGTCTTCGAGTGTGGAATAAAAGACAAAAAAGAATGAAAGAGAACACTCATTTAAGCTTTTAAACTCGTTCAAATGCGTTGAGTGCAGTTAAATCACATATATATCAAGAAAGTCTTCTTGACTTTATTTTATAAATCTAGATTCTGTTATAGCTTTCAAAAAGTAAAAGATACATAGTCCAACTCAGAGGCAAGATCTGGTTCGTCAACTTATGAAGAAAAAAACATTATTATAAAATCGAATAACAACCAATGTATAAGACAAAGTTACAAACACTAGATATCGAACCATCAATTTATTATATTAATTCCATGTGTTATAAAATCGCTACGTCCAAGTTAGTCTAGTGATCACTTTATTTGCCTCTGTAACCCGTGTCTTGGGAGAGAAACATGAGAGATGTAGAAGCTTGCATACGATTAATGTTGCATTGGATCTTACCATACATTTTCTTTAGCTTAGCTTCGTTTTCTTTGAGCTCTTCGTGAGTAAGCTCTTCAAAGCTCTTCTCGAACCTCTTTTCACCTGCAGATTCAAGCCACTTCTGAAACTCTTTACCTCGTTTTTTCTCCGCGTCAATTTTTTCAGTGATCGAGTTGAGATGTTTACGTAGCTTCTCTAATTCAATGAGAGGGCCTTCACCAATGTTTTCCGGTTCTTCATTTTCGTTCTTGAACCTCTCTAAAATCGCTTCGAGACTCGGTTTCCCGAAGGAGTAAGGCTTGTTTCCCGGGGAAAATATAACAATGCCCACCTTAGCGTTGAAATCAGTGGCTAGCTCACTCGCCTTCTTGAACAATCCTGATCTCCGTCTTGAGAAGGTAACATGCTTGTTGTTTCTGGTTTTCACCTTCTCCATCTTGATCTTTCTCTCACCCATTATGTTGTTCATATTTCAGAGAAGATTGTGAATTTGATATGAAATTCAGAAAAGTTTATATCTGTAAAATTGGTGGGTTGGTGAGGAAGAATGTTTTCTTTCCTTGTGTATTTATATTAATTGCAATAAAGAAGATTCATTGACCTAATCATCAGAGGTAATTTTAGTAAATTAATTATCCTTATAAAGTATAAACCATTTGAATATCTATTGAGTTCAAAGTAAAGTGAAAATAGCTTTTATTTGTATTCAATTAGTACCCATGTAAAATAAATTACTATATTCAGATTCTTGGACTTTTTGTGTAATTTTAGGTGGCTAAAGATTGTGCAATAGATATTGGCATGAAAAGATCTGGAAGTTGGCATAGATATTGATGATATATATTAGACATGGACCAATATACTCATAAACCTATTTGTTAACCCTAACTTAAGATTGGTCTAAGGTTTATTCCCGATCATAGAGTGGAAATCAGTTCAAAATAAGATAGAAAAGCTCATATCTCAAGGAGGCATGTCATTTCACATCAAAAGTTTAGAAGGGACAAAAGTAATGGGGCGACGACCCATTTTCATACAAAGTATGTCGTATACGATCAGATGCACACAAATTTAAGGCCGCTTCTTAAACCCACACACACAAAAGTTCTATTCTAAAACCCCCAACAAACCGTTTTTCTCAACTTATTTCCCCACAATCCTGATTTAAAGCGGTTTTGGTAATTAACCGGTGCAAAACCAAAAATTTATAAACCCATTAAAATTAAAAAACTCAATTGCATTGGAAAAAAACCCGACTCCTTTTTTTCTTTCCCTTCGTTGTTTCTTCTTCTATATCTCATCCGAGATATAAGATCACCATCTACTACGGTAACTCTTTTACAGCTCACACTCTCTCTCTCTCTCTGTAAAAAATCGCCGATAAGAATCGTAGAAACCTCAGATCTTTGACTACAACGAAGAAGACGAACAAAATCGCTCACCACAAACCGCCAAAAACTGATCAATTGGAGTATAAAAATCCCAGAATCGTTCAACACCGACTCGCAAATCAAGTATCTCTGTCCTTCGAATTGAATTATTATTTGCAATTATTAAATTATTTAGTTTGAGATTTAATCGGGTCGTAATCGGGTCAAAATCTGGGTTTATTGGTTAAATCTTGGCTTAATCTGTTTTGTTATTGGTTACGGTGGATCTGGTTTTGTTTAAACCAAAGGTTAGATTCGGTTATGCTCTCTCAAGTTTTAAACTTCTGATCGCTGGAGAGATAGGTTTAGAAGAACGGTTTGTTGGGGGTTTTAGAATAGAACTTTTGTGTGTGTGAATTTAATAAGCGGCCTTAAGTTTGTGTGCATCTGATCGTATACGACATACTTTGTGTGGAAATTGGTCGTCGGCCCCGAAAATAATATATAAGAGTGATATGGGATAATCTACTCTTTATCAATTGACTTTGAATTGAATGAAATTTAACATGTATACATGTTAGAATAATAGCAGAAACCCTAAAAAGTTTTGGCAGTTATATTTTCTGATGGACTTTTGATGTGTAATCCATCGGATATAGATGGTTAATATTTATCAAAAATATGTCAGAAATTTCCAATAAACTCTAAAGATGGATGAGGCATTAGAAATTTTGAATGGTTTTCCGACAGGTCTGAGTTTCCATAAACATATAGCACGATTGTTTGGTCTTATATGAAGATCGATCTCATCTATTCTTACTTCCAATTTCAATCTCTACTTCCAATCGTTCATGTAGTGGGAGTAACTGGGTTGTGGCCTACTTCTCGAACTCAGCCTTGACAAGTTTGGTATGGTTCCCATTTTTATTGAAATCTTGCTGCAAATGAGAAACAAAAAATTTAATATTAAGAAAACATCAAGAAAATTAAACTTACAAAATATTTATATATTCACCGCAAAAGATAACCCATATATACTTACGACGTTTGGCACGACTCGTCTTTGTTGTTCTTCAATTGTAGGTTTACTAATTGAATGAAAAATAAAAGCTAACACAGGAATTAAAATAGTACCAACCAGATTCTATAGTATCAGAAAATAACTTATCCAAACACCCAAAAAATAGGAAGATGTCCTCTATAAGAATCAGACATATATTTTATATAAAAATCAATATCCTGCAGTGATTTTGTTAACTGTTCACACCAAATTTTATCAAGAAAACTATTAAAAACTAGAAAACAAGAGCGAAACTTGGATTAAAATTTAAATATTAATTATCTTCTGCTATTGTAAAATATTAATAGAAATTAGTACTGATTCATTATTGTTTTTTCAGATTAAAATTTAGATTGGATCATGTGACACTCGCAGAATGAGATGCAATATATTATAACTTTTTATTTTCTTTATTTTTCATTTTTAAAAAATAAAATTATTATTTATTGGTTAAAATCGGATTTTTTAAATTATGAAATGTATATAGTGTAAAGCTTACTGAATTTATGATAATGGGTATTAAATTGAAATTAAAAAATAATCTGTGTATTTTTTAAGAGACTTGAATAGTTCGTGCATTTTTTAGCAAATTTATAAGTCAGATATTTTAAGATTTTTTCCCATTAATCCCAAAACAGTACGTAAATTAACAATTTTTTCTTCCTTTATAATACACAAATTTAAATTATGCTTATGTAGCACTATCAATTCAACGAAATTAAGTTATATATTACTTTTTATTTTTAAAGATTTTAAATTTAAATAATATAATAAAAATTTCTAAAATAATCAAATAGCAAAAAATGAAATAAATGAAAACGAAACTATCCAAAAAAATTTAATTCATGTATTTTCTTGGGACTCAGAAAAGTTCATAGTATTTCCTATGATATAAAATGTACTCATATCATTTTGATTCAAGTTAATCCAGAACATCCTCTACAGATTCTTAAGATCAAAGTAAACGATCCACTCACTTCATATTGACACCAAAAAATAAATTTACAGAAAGAAAATTAAGAGTAACAAATTGATAGTTACTGTTGCAATACACGAAATCGACGGCACGCGAAAAAGGTAATAAGAAGAGTGACGCGACGAGGAGAAGCAGAGGCTGAACGTGAGACATCCCCATGGATTCACTTTCGTTTGACCAACAAGTCTATTGTTCAGTTTATGTGTTCTATTTGAACCTAGCTAGGCTTGCAAATTCAATTAGTTTGAGATTGAATTAGGGTTATATTCATACTCTTGTTCTACAGTTGCCTTTTTATATTCTGAACAATTTATCTTTCGCCATAATATTCTTTTCTCTGTTAACCTAACTAATATATCGCTAGTGAATCATGTAAAGCTGTGATTATCATTGCACCTTTACCACGTAAAACTTGCATCTAAATTCTACATTTTTGCATTTAAAATATTTAGATTTTTTTTTGGCTGCAGTTGGTTATGTGTTAGGATCACACATAGCAAAATTTGAAAAACAGAACCCTAGTATATAAGGAATTTGGTTCAATTTATTCATTGGAATTGGTTTTAAGTTGGAGATCTAAGAAATTCAGCTTGGATCTTAATGGGTTAAAAGAAACTTTATATGATTTTCTTTCAATTTCATCTTCTTTCTTTGACCTTGTTCCTTTAATTTTTCTTTGTTTGAACTTTCTTAATATTATCTTTCTTTATTAGGCAAAATTTTCTTAATGTTCTCTAAAATTGTATTTTTGTGATTTAGTTAATTTAGAATTAGGTTCTGATCGCCAAAAGAAAAAAAAAAAGACGATATAAACAAGAAACAAGAGGAAAAATGGAAAAAATGCAAATGATAAAAATAAGAAAAATATATAAAAAGAAAAAAAAAGAAAATTTTCTCTATGATGTTTTTGTTATATGTTCTAGTTAAACATATTAGTTACAATGTGGTCATGGATTTGAACATATATAGATTGACGGATTCATTGGGTTTGATGTTCTTTTGGCCACCGACATCTTCTTCTTATTTGACTTCTCGTCCTTTTTGCTCGCCCGACTTAGTTTTCTTAATTTACGTCGCAATCATGAATTACTTTTGGGCATTGCAATCACATGTTTTGTCTTTTTACTATTTGAAAAATCGTATGACTGGATATAAATTTTGTTGACCTTAAAACCGGTTGTACACATTGACGATGACCCAACCATCTCATGTTGTATCCCATTTGACTTTAAGATTAGATATAAATATCGATTTGATAACCCAACGACAATCTGTAATACCGATATTTTGAAAATTGTTATATCTCACACATATTAACACATACGAATTTGTTGGGGGTATTGGGAGATAGTTGAAATCGACCATATCAAGATTATATAAATTATGAAGAATTAAGAAATATCTTAATAATCAAGAAAAATTTAAAAGATTAAATATATTTGTCAATATCTTAGTTTAAGAAATGAAACTTATTTACGAATTTACTATTACTGTTATAATAATAGCAATACTTTATCATATAGATAAATATAAATAAAGATAAAAATTTAATATCCGTAGGATCTATAATACTCGAAGTAGAAAAGAGGAAGACAGAGAGAGGTTTATTACTTGTATTGCATGAAATTTTTTGAAGATGTGTTTTTACGATCAATTGTTTATCCCCTATATATTATTTGAAAAACATTATTAAAGAAAATTTTTACACTTATGTGTTATTTACATGCATGTTATGCTGATGTGTCATCACCACATATATTTTCAGATATTTTTACAATTGAGTTTAAGTTGATAGAATAATTACAATGCATGTCACTCACTATTTCATACAATCCTTCTATATATATATATATATTTACATCAAATACATCATATATATTTATTCTGATAAAATACTCCATTTGTTTCACTATATAAGAAGAAAACATATTAATTATACTTTTTTGGTTTTTTACATTGGAAAATCCAATTAATATTTAGTAGAAAACAACTTAACCAATCATAAAAAATAGTACAAAATATACATAGTTACCAAAACGAATAAATTCAAATAATTTGCTTAGAAAGTTGTGAATTTTTTAATAAAATAAAACAAAAATCTCTTTAAATATTGGAGTCTTTGAGGTTATTAGACTCAAAACAAAAAATAATCCATTTTTTTGTCTTTGAAGTTATTGTATGCTCCACATATTTTATTCACGTTTAATTTCACTGCATTCTTCTCTGATTTTTGTTTCGTATGTTGTTGACTTTTATAGCACTCCCCATTGAAACCAATATCATCATCGTCTTCTACTCAACACTCTTGTTGCCTAGTTAAAAATTCTTCTTAGAAAAACCAAATGAAAAAAACCATAACAAGATAAAAAAGAGTATAAGTACCTAAGCTCACCCTCGAATGAGGTCATTTAATAGGTGTTGCTGATGACGCATTCCAATTTATGAATATTCTTTTTTAAACATAGTGGTGAGTAATGATTTTGTGTAAAGATCAGTTGTATTGTGGCATGATCGAACATATCTCACTTTAATCTATTTATTCCTCTCTAGTTTTTGATTGTATTAAAAGAATTTCGGAGGTATATGTTAAGTTATTTCACTTTTGATATATAAATTCTTCGTGCAGTGTTGTTTTCATATAAAATAGTTGGTTTTATATTTTCATGAATCTAATTGTTTTGGATGTGTCGACTTATTGACCTTAGCCCTATACATATTCTACTTACTTCATGAATTGCATTGATATCAACATGATTCGAGAAAGTGACCATACATGTTTGCTTCTGAGAACGCCAAGATATAACGGTGTCTCCGATAGTGAAAATATATATCATGTTTGTGATCAAGTTTTATATGGATATGATAAATATCATGCATCTGTAAAACCATCAATTTTATATTTTAGATTTTTAGGATCAAATAAATATAATCAGTAGTCCCTTAAAGGTAACAAAAAACATGTTTAATTATATTCCAATGTCTTTGCATAAGAGATGAACTGAAAATCTTGCCAAAAGATTAGCAACAAATAATATATTAAGTCGTGTACAATTTACAAGATTCATGAATGTTGAGATTGCACTTAAATATGATACTTCAAGACCAATTATTTCTTCATTTTCCTCTTGGGTCTAAATCATTTTCAACATTGAGTAATCTAATGACCATAAGATTACTAAGAGGAGTTTCTCTATTCATGTGGAAGCGTTTTAACACTATTTTGATATATGTGCATTGGTGCTCAAATATATCTTTTAAGTAGGTTAAGACAATATTTTTTTCTGTCCGAGATCTTTCATCTAAAATTTATTTGTAAAATATTTTGATGCTCTTTGTATTTCTCCATAAGTTCTGATAATGTTTAGAGCATCAAGTGATTATCACAAATCCGAATTTTTTTTTTTTGATAAAAACACATGATAATGATCATTTTGTTAAATGTTCAATGAGACGATTGTACATGTGGTATTTCAATAAATTTATTCCAAATAAATAAGGATTTACTTTCTCTGATCTTACCATTATTTAGTTTGTCCTTCTTTTCCTAATGCTCCATTTTTTTTCTTTTCATTTTATACCATCTAGAGTACCTGAGGAACCACTCAATTGGTTGTTCCATTAGGACCACTGAAGAATGGAAGGAGGAATACACGGTATAAGAGTGGTCTTTTTGGTGCCTCTCGTGAACCTTATCGAGGGGGAAAGAGTTGGAAGTTCTCTAAAAAAATCTTCCATCCTTTTCTCTTTTCCTACCCCATTTTGGGATCAAATCAATTTTATAGTACAATGGATATGTCTTTCTTTATTGTGAGATTGTATTATCTTTTCCTTGAGTCATTTCTCACTTGACATGCGGTTTCATCCATGAATTTACAAATCTTTTTGTTTATATCTCAAGTCGTTCATCTGATTGACTTGGACTTCCTCATTGGTGACTCAAGGCACTGGTGATTTTGTTATCTCAAGTCTAAGATTTGGAACTTAACGTATTGGTGATAAGTTTAAGATATTGTCTTCATCGAGTTTAATCATAATGTACCCAGTATTGTATTATGGAGTTCCATGATTGACTATAGTGTTCAACCATGTTTATCACTTCGTCTGCCATTACTGGCAGTTTGATTGTTCCGATCATTGTTGCATATACATAGATCGATGATGTATGTACACTCGTATATGAATGTGTTTTTCTTTCCTCAGACATTTTGGAGGACTCTTCAGAAACCGTTTCGTCAAGTAATCTTTCATTCTTGTGAGAATATAACTATTTAAGAAGATTGAGAGTTTAAGAGAGATTTCAATAAAAGATTAAGAGATTTTAGAACTCCATAATGGATTGCTTGTATTGTGTTTCTGAGCTTGCTTTTTTTACAACATTGGGATTACAGGTTTTGTAGACAAAAACTAATTAGGGCTAAGAGAGGAGAACAACTGGCTAATGACGATACATCCTTTTATTTGCTTATTTTGTCTAAAACGGCAATTGGATTGGTCGATCTAAAGTCAGATCGATCGATCCCAAGTGGACCGGTCGATCCCGTATGAAAAAGGTCGATCCTAGAAATACCCGTAGAAAAGGATCGATCGATCTTTATATTACGATCGATCGATCGTAACGCATCTCAACACTCCCCCTCAAGTTTAACCATGATGAATGGCTGAACTTGGATATCATGAGAATCCACCTCATTAAAAACCTTAAAATTTAAAACTCAGTGGGACAAAAACATCCTAAGGAAAAAAGAGTATGGTCCTCATGATAATGGGATCATGGAAATGGAATCTCTGTGAGTCCAAGCTTTGCATGGATGAACTCACATACCTTGGTACTAGCGGCTTTGGTGAATATGTTTGCTAGCTGATCAGAGCTTCTTATGTAACATGGAAGAATGGTCCATTTCTCCACATCTTCCCTCACCTTGTGACAGTCCACCTCTATATGCTTTGTTCTTTCATGGAAAACTAAATTAGAGGCAATATGGATTGCAGCTTGATTGTCACAGTGCATAGTGATGAGTGTTTTGGTTTCAATGCCAAGATCTTGAAGAAGTGCTTTCAACCAGATGCACTCAGTGGTAAGCTTCCTCATGGCTCGGTATTCAGCTTCAGCGCTTGAGCAGGAGACAACCTTCTGCTTCTTAATATTCCAAGTAACCAAGTTTCCTCATATGAATGTGCAATAACCTGTTGTAGACTTTCTGTTCTTCTTATCTCCAGCCCAATCAGCATCACAATAACCAACAATCTCAGTATTTTCGTTGTTTCCCATCCATATTCCTTGATTGCTTGTTCCTTTCAGGTATCTTAGAATACGGTGAACTATCATCCAATGACTGATCTTTGGTTCTTGCATGTGTTGACTAATCTGATTCACAGCAAAACACAAGTCAAGTCTAGTAATGGTAAGGAATATCAACTTACCAACCAATCTTCTGTATAGTTTAGCATCTTCAAATGCGCCTTCTAGCTCCCCCTCAAGTTCAACTTTGTAACCTTCTTCCAATGGAGTCTTAGCTGCTTTGGCATCAAGCATTCCTGCAGTGGTTAGTAAATCAAGTATATATTTCCTTTGTGATATAAAGAGACCTTCCTTAAACCTGCACACTTCAATTACCAGAAAGTATTTAAGCTCACCAAGATCCTTAATATCAAACATGGATTTCAAATATTCCTTAGTAGATGAGATACCAACCTTGTCATTCCCAGAGATGATAATATCATCTACATAAATGAGAATGACTACTATACCTTCTTGGCTTTGAAGTGTGAACAAAGTGTGATCAGCTTCCGGTCTTCTAAAGCCTCTATCTCTCAGTGTGACATTGAGCTTGTGGTACCAAGCTCTAGGTGACTGCTTCAGACCATAAATTGCCTTTCTCAGTCTCAGTACTTTCCCTGGTGTCACAAAATCCTCAAGACCTGGTGGTGGAGTCATGTAGACTTCTTTTTCCAATTCGCCTTGTAGGAAAGCATTCTTGACATCCATTTGCCAAATTTCCCATTCTAGGTTAGTGGCTAGAGACAAGACAACTCTGATTGTGTGAATTTTATCAACCGGTGCAAAGGTGTCTCTATCATCACCATAAGTTTGAGTGAACCCTCTTGCAATCAATCTTGCTTTGTATCTCTCAATTTCTCCATTGCTCTTATACTTGATAGTGAAGATCCATCTAGAGCTTACTGCTTTCTTTCCTTTTGGCATGTCCGATTCACCCCAAGTGTGGTTCTTAACCATGGCATGATGTTCATCTCCCTCTGCATTTCTCCAGACCTCATGTTCCTTTGCTTCCTCATAAGTTCTCGGAATTTGCTCCTGATCAAGGCTGCTAATGAATGCATGATGCTCTTGGGGTATATATGCCATATTGCATACTATCTGTTCTGGATGAGCTATTGCCTTGTTGTTGTAGTAGATCCTTGTGTCTTTATAGTGAGAAGGGAATTTCAGCCTACTACTTCTTCTTAGAGGAATCATCTCCTCTTGGCCTCTTTGTAAAGTGTTCGAGATTGGTTCTTCATCTTCTTGCGCTGCCATACTTTCTTCGCTGGTCTGGACCTCTTGATCATGACTCCCTGAGTATTCAGTTTCACTATTTGCCCCCTCATGGTCAAGGGGACCAAACCACTCTTCAGGCATAAATTGTGCAGTAGCCGTGTCATTGGCTTCTGAGCTTGCTTTTTACAACATTGGGATTACATGTTTTGTAGACAAAAACTAATTAGGACTAAGAGAGGGGAACAACTGGCTAATGACGATACAACCTTTTATTTTCTTGTTTTGTCTAAAACGGCAATTGGATCGATCGATCTAAAGCCAAATCGATCGATTCCAAGTGGACCGGTCGATTCCATGTGAAAAAAATCGATCCTAGAAATACTCGTAGAAAAGAATCGATCGATCGTAACGCATCTCAACAATTCTCTCACCGCTAGTCTCTTGTTTGATTCCGTTCGAACCAAAGCTAAAGTCTTTATGCATTTTTTTTTTTTACCTCTGTTTGGTTCCAGAGATGATATATGGTTAAACCGTGTCCGAAAGAGCTGAAATGTGATGTCGAGGTGAGGATATGAGTCGTTGTTGTGATTTTCTTATATAATACAATACAATGTAGAGTATTGTTAAGCAGTGTTTTGATGCCAGGTAAGTTCATATGCGATCAGAGATACCGAGGAGTATAAAAATTTCTGTGACCGTCCTAATGACCAACGCCCACTTCCTGAAGAGGTTATTGGTGTCCATAGAGATGTGACGTGACCTCTGGTTATTGAAAATCATGCTGACAATGTATAGAAAACTATTAGGATATTGGAGAGCATTTGACAACTATACACCTCAGTTGTTGTGACCGTAGGAAGCGTTGCTTGTACGAAGGCTCAACTTCACCCGGTGGATTTCCAAATTCATGAGCTTATAAGTAATTCACTATATCTCGGGTTCACACACTTCTTCTTCCACACTTGACTCTTCAGTATCGGATTGCAGAATGTGGCTAGCTATTGTACTTCAGATCTTGCAGTCCTGGAAAACAATGAGATACACCTCTGGTATCGCGGCTTTGATGAGAATCGAAATCAGGTTCATCCCATCTCTCTCACTCTTATCAAACTTCAGCATCAGAATACACAAGTTTTCAAGATATTACCAAAACGAAAAGTCTCATAAATCTTGTAATACAGTGTGTTTTGATATTGGAACATTGCAGGTTTGGGGACCAAAGCAAGGTCCGTACGAGTTCAAGCCAGCGACATACTCAAGCATCAACGAAAGCTTGTCTTCTTTGAACGTCCTTTATCAATCTCCAGTCGATAAACCAATTCAAGGATCATTCATCTTGCAAGACTAAGCCATTTTACAAACCCTTTTTCATATTTACACTCTTTATTCATCTCAGCAACATTAAGTACCGTTTTGGTACATAGAAAAGTTCAATACTTTATTACTTCATTACAATGTCTAACAACTGGAAGATGACTGTAAATACAAAACAAAACAAAAAAACGATTGTAAAAGCAAGAATGTTAGCCTCTTGATGCAGCCATTCATGCGGTATTGTTAACATAGAAGTAAAGAGCTGCGAGTGCTAAAACCCCAACCGCAATTGCTATAGGCAAAGCCTTCCTGCATGAGATTGCCACAAGGTAACTTATGAGAATGCCAAAATGTATAAAAATGAATGAGAAAAGAAAAGTCTTTTTCTTTACCCAACGGCTTCGTCTCTTTGTAGCTCAGCTTTTCTGGCTTTTCTCACATCCTTGTCGTTGACGTTCTTGCTCACGTCAGGCATGTACGGTCTAAACCGCCGTTTAGGAGCATCACACACTGCAAAATCCATAAACACCATTGAAAACCAAACGCAATTCCTAGAAAACAAAACTATTCAAGGAAACAACTTTATCTCGATTCTTTAACAGAAAACTAAGGTTAATCACTATACCTGGACAGAAATAATTATCAGGCAACTTTTCGAATGGAGTTCTGTCATTGTAAATGTACCTGCAAATCAAGAGAAAAAGAGATGATAAGTAATCTTTGTATATTAGAGAAGAAGAAGAGGAGAGAGAGAGAGAGAGAGAGAGATTAGGAAAAAGACCCGCAATCACGGCAGATATAGGCTTGCTTGGAGGAGACACGCATGGAGAATCTTGGAGCCGAGGAGGATGAAGATTTCGAAAGTTGCTTCTTGTTACCGAGTAGCCTCATCGAGTAATACGGCAAGAAAGACGTTCTGAGGAGGTTTGAAGTCATCGGACCTCCGGTGTAAAGCGTCGCCGGAGGAAGGTGCATCGTCGCCATTGAGAAAAGTAAGTGTGGTGGTGGGATCAGTAAAGAAGAGAGAGAAGGTGAATTTGATGATAAGAGGAAGAGTATAGTGTGGAAGAGTGTGCTCCTCACAAGCTCATTTCTCATTCGCCACGTCAGAAAAAAAAATCTTTTTGCTTTATTAGTCGGATGAACTAGGTGAGTATCAATATAGATTATTATTATCACAAAAAGGAAAAATATATATATATGTATATATATATATATATATATGAACAAAATTTCAAATTTTTATCTATTTTGATACACTTTCTTCAAAGTAAAGATTATTGGTTACTAAATTTTAATAGATTTATAAATCTAAGCAAAATCATGTTATTGAATTAGTCATTTAAAATCCTTATAACAACCTTATGTTATTTATTCAGTAATTTCTAAACATTAATTGAAATTTATTGTTAATCAATTATAATTATTTATATATGGACTTGATTTTATAATATATTTGAAGTACTTCCATGCTCAAAATACAAAGACATTAATTTAAAGAAAAATCTGTCGATTTACAATTTTTATTAAAAATATATTTTTTAATTTAGAAATCCATAAAATTTATTATTTTAAAATGTTTGTATAGATTTCCAAATAATTTGAAATATATGATTGAATAAAAATCTCTAAATAAATCGCAAATTTTTAAAATGATAATACTTTTTAAAATTATTTAGTTTATAAATTTACTCATTATAAAAATGTATGTAAAATTTAGATAATCGAATCTATATATGCATAAAAATGGTGAATGAATTGTAAAGGTGTAATAACAAGTTGTTTAGCTTGATTATTCAGACATGAAAACACCAGAAGAGCAATAAGGCTAAAGTTGTTGATGCATTAGATCAATTGGATTTTGGGGAGAATTTTCACATACACTATGGAATCTTAAAATTGACTGATAATAATTGAAGATGAAGACTAGAAATGGCAGAATCAAGAAAATTGTGGGTTTGATGATTCTGATATTATATTACAAAAAAAGAAACAATGAAGATAATTTTTTTATAAAAAATATCTCGTTTTTAAAAAAAATTATGAATAAAAAGTTAAACTGAATTACAAAATCATTCAATTAGTATTTACCAAATCAATATATCATTTTTTATCTGTAATAGTCTTGGATAGGCTTTTAAATGAGTATTTAAATGACTATGATACATAATGACATTGGCAACTTTAATATTTGTTAGTGAGAATTAATTATTACTGATTTTTTTTGTTTAAAATTCACAACCATATTTAAATTTGAAATATATCATATTGGGTTTGATTGGCAAGTGATATAAAGATTTTTAATAATTTATGTGAGAAATTTTTATTTAAAATCCTTTTTATTTCTATTATCTACAAATTGTGTTCATTCGTTATACAATATTTATTTTTTGAAACAATATTTTATGACAACAACACTTTATATACTAAGAGCTTATTCACCATCATCGTTTTGCAATATATAATTTTATTATGTGTCCAAGTTCAATCATTGGTTACTGAATTCTAATAGATCAGGTTACTGAATTTTAATAACCAATAATCTATTAAAATTCATATAATTTTACTTGATGATGAGTTCTTTTAAGTAAAGATTATTGTTTACTGAATTTTAGTAGATTTATAAATCTAAGTAAAAATTATTTAAGATCATATGTTATTTTATCTATAAAAATATTAATATAATGAATCTATAATAATAGAAGTTGGTCAAAAGATTACCATTATCACAATGATTTCTTTTCAGTCATAAATACGGAAACGTTAATTTTGACATGCGATCATTGCTTTATACTATGTTAAATTAGAGAATATGATATATTAGAATAAGATCCGAAGGGTAAAATAAAAAAGTTGAAATTAACAATATATATAATTATGATTTATATAAGATTAATATTAAAACTCATTTGAAATCATCTAAAATAATATTTTATAATCCATAATTAAAAAGTTTTAAGAAATCCATAAAAAATATTTAAACTTGATTTAGATTACCTAAATATTCTAAAAAATAAAGCCTCTAAATGAATAAAATAGTTTTTTAAAATAGATCATAAATTAAATATAATTTGTATTAAAATTCATATTGAATAATATATAAATAAAATTTTATAACATGTAATTAAAAAATCCAAGAAACCAACAAAATATTAAAATTAAAACTCCTGAATAAATAAAAGGATTTTTAAATTAACCCTATGATATTTATATGCAGAATGACTATATTTCTTAATGAACCTGATGAAAAAAATCAAGATGTATATATTTCAAAATTGAAAAAATTACGTTAAAATAAATATTTTTAACACATAATTACACACAATAACAAACTATTACAAAATTACCAACATTAACATAGTAAAATCCATCATATTATTATATCAACAATTATTATAAATTAACATAACAATAATAAAAATAATATGTACACAAATATTATTATTTTGATAAATATTCATATAAAGATAAATTTAATTCCTTTATAATAAGATCAATAGTTGTAATCTTTTTAGTTAAGGATTTTTTAAAAGGGAAAATTTCTATTATATAATTTTATATCTATAAAGAAATAGAAAATTATTATTAAATAATTTCATATTTACAAGTGAAAAGGGGATAATCCTTTTTATGATTTATATGGGAAAATAACTTTTATATAATTTGGAAAAATAATTATTATTTTTTAAAGTTAATCTTTCCTTTTTTATTTATTGATATATATATATATAATTATAATTATCAATTTTATAACACATGTCAAAAAATTTAATGATCTTATTGGCACTTGTCATGATTATATAAATTAACAACTTTGAGGAATCAAAATTTATATAATAAGATTGTTGAGTTGTGCTCAATAAAAAAATATAAAATACATATATACAACTTTAGTGGTAATATTAATATAATTTTACACCAATATAATTAATGAAAATTTTCTTAATCCAATTTTCAGCTTTTCATGGGCTTTACAATCTTTATCCATAAGGTACACATCTTGCTACCTAATTTATTTGTAATATCAAAAGTTTGAAAGGATCAACACTATTACACAAAAAGTTTTGGACCAATATACTCATAGTAAATTGGTTTTAAGTTAACAACTCGTGATAGCTCAAATTTAATATAGTATATATGCTTCTTTTGTTGACCAAATTAAAGTGGTCGAGAAAGAATTTATTATGGGTCCTAAAATCAGAATCATCATCTTAAAAAAAAAATGTGTTAAAATCTCACACTGAAGTTTGAAGAAACCAACACTAATATATAAAAAAAGTTTGAGCAAATCCACTAATGGTCAATTAATTTTGAGTTCGAAATTCTAAAAATTTAACAAATTCTATAACCAATTTAGTTCAGTGTTATACCAAAAATTATATATGTAGACTAACCAAAAAAGTGGTTGAGCTTACCTAATGTGAGATAAACGGTGGTTAATGCTTGGAATAGCCCAAGAAATGGTTTCAGGTGTTCTGTAGCTCAGAGAATACAGCTGGTTAGAAGAGCATTAGGTTTGTGGAAAAAATCTTTCAACCTCAATGCAAGAGACAAAATCAGTCAATCTCAGAAGGATTTAGAAGATGAAGAATCAAAGAAATGTCCAAAGAGAGTCTTGGTTCACAATCTCAAACAAGAGTTGATGTTAGCTTACCAAGAGGAGGAATCTTATTGGAGTCAAAAAAGTCATGACAAATGGCTTAAACTCGAGGACAACAACTCCAAATTTTTCCATGCTTCAGTGACAATGGCGAGAAACAGAGGAGGTCTTGCTAAACTATTAGATAATGAAGGAAGAGAACATAGGACAGAGGATGCAAAAGGCATATTGGCGAATGATTATTTCAAAAATCTCTTCACATCATCGGATCCAGGTGGTTTTCAGGAATTCTTCGAAGATTTCAACCCAAAAGTCGATGATCATATGAACAACTGCCTTATCAAAATGACCACTGATGAGGAAATTGAGGCGGCTGTTTTTTCAATCAAATCAGCAAGCGTTCCAGGTCCAGATGGGATGACAGGTTTATTCTTTCAGAAATTTTGGAATGACATTGGTCCACAGGTAATTGAAGAAGTGAAGAACTTTTTCTCAACCTGCTCGTTTCCTGTTGAATGGAATTATACGCATCTATGCTTGCTTCCTAAAACATTGAATGCGATTAGAATGTCAGATTTACGTCCCATTAGCCTATGCTCGGTTTTTTATAAAATCATATCCAAAGTTATGGTGAAAAGGATCCAACCGTTTTTGGCTCAAATTGTCTCCTCGTCTCAGTCTGCATTCGTCCCTGAGAGGCAAATTGCTGATAACATCTTGATAGCCCATGAACTAGTTCATAGTCTTAGGACTCATCCTAGGATTGCATCAAGTTTTATGGCACTCAAATCAGACATGTCTAAAGCTTATGATAGAGTGGAATGGGGATTACATTAAAAATCTTCTAGTTGCCCTTGGTTTCCAACAGAAGTGGGTAGATATGGTGATGTTTTGCGTAACCACAGTTTCGTTCTCAGTGTTAATCAATGGTCAACCTCATGGGTTCATTCAACCAGGAAGAGGTTTAAGACAAGGGGATCCGTTATCGCCGTCACTGTTTGTCTTATGCACTGAAGGGTTGTATCATCTATTGGCTAAAGCAGAAGAAGCAGGCTTTCTGAATGGAATTCAATTTTGTCAGGAAGGTCCATCTATTAGCCATCTCCTCTTTGCTGATGACAGTTTATTCCTTTGTAAAGCAGATGTGGAGGAAGCAAAGAGTTTGAAACGAATCTTGGATATTTATGGAGAGGCAACTGGTCAGGTTATAAATCCCCTTAAATCCTCGATAACTTTTGGTAATGGTGTTTTGATAGAGTCTCGTGATTCGATTCAAAACCTATTTGGAATATTCAATGAAGGTGGGGCTGGAAAGTATTTAGGTTTACCAGAATGTTTTAGTGGCTCCAAAGTTGAGCTACTAAACTATATTTGTGAAAGTCTCAAGTCAAGAATGTCAGGCTGGTTTGCGCGATCTTTATCTCTTGGTGGTAAGGAAATTCTTCTGAAAGCGGTAGCATTAGCATTACCGGTGTATGCCATGAGCTGTTTCAAGCTTCCAAAAGCATCAGTGGCAAAGCTGACTAGTGCAATGGGTGAATTCTGGTGGAATTCAATGGAACACAAAAGGAAGATACACTGGGTAAGCTGGAAAAAACTATGTCTTCCAAAAAACTTGGGAGGACTGGGTTTCAAGGACATTGCAAGTTTCAATCAGGCTTTGTTAGCAAAACAAGCTTGGAGAGCCCTACAAAATCCAGAGAATCTTTTAAGTCGCTTCCTTAAAAGCAGATATTTCAATGATGGAAAGGTCTTGGAGGCAAAGATGGGATCCAGGCCATCATTTGGATGGAGGAGTTTGATCTTTGGAAGAGAACTTTTAAAAAAAGGTCTGAGAAAGGAAGTGGGAAATGGCAGATCTATTAGTGTGTGGGTTGATCAATGGATCGAAATGCCAATAAAGAAAGCTCCCTTTATGAAACAGCCGCTGGTGGATTTGAACCTCCGTGTTAGTGATCTTTTGCTGGAAGATGGTAGTGGATGGAATACATCGATTCTTAATCACCATTTCTTTCCATCAGATGTGCAAATGATTTTAAAAATCAAACCGGTAGTAGACTCGGAGGACTTTTGGGTTTGGAAACATACACGAAGTGGAGAGTATGTAGTTAAATCCGGTTATTGGCTCGCCTCTCATGAAAATTTAGCGGACGTTTTCCAAGAAGCTTTAGTTCAGCCTTCGAACAATGTTTTAAAAGAAAAGGCATGGAACATTCAAGCTCCTCCAAAGATAAAAGCTTTTATTTGGAGAGCTTTGTCTGATGCTATCCCAATGGCAACTACATTATCATCTCGGTACATAAAGGTTGATACACAATGTCAGCTATGTGGAATGGATGGAGAATCGCCGAATCATGTTCTGTTCACATGCTCAGTAGCTAGACAGGTATGGGGTTTGTCGGACTTTCCTTCCCCGAAAAATGGTTTTTATCCCCAATCTTTGTATGTGAATATGTACTACCTGTTCATGATGGGGCTGAATATAAAGATACCACTAGCTATAAGAAGAGTTTATCCATGGATTTTATGGATACTTTAGAAAAATAGGAACAAGAGCTGTTTTGAAGGGTTAGTTTCTAACGGCAGTGATTTAATGACCAAGATCAGAGACGAAATGGAAATGTGGTTTCTAGCGCAACAACTTGATAGGGAAGGAGATATAAATGTGTCTCCTGCAGAGATTTTGAATGCACCAAGTTGGAAACCACCACAGGTGGGCACCCTCAAGTGTAATGTTGGTTTATGTTGGTTGAAACGAAATCAAATACTCGGAGGTGCTTGGATTTTGAGGAATAGTGCAAGTGAGGTGCTACTACATAGCAGAAGGTCCTTTGCGAATGTAGTTTCTATGAATGAAGCAAACTTTCTATGTTTAGATTGGGCAATCAATAGCCTAATAGCACATAGAGTTGAAGGAGTAATGATTGCTGTGGAAGATAAGACCCAGCTGGGAGTAGTGTTTCTACCAAAAGCTTGGCCATCTTTTAAGTATCAAGGTGGAGTTTTAAGGAAAAGCTTAGATAAAATTAAAAACTGGTCATTAAAGGTGGAGCAAAGATCATCGAACAGATGTGCTTTTGTCATCGCTCAAAGTTCAACCCAATTCAGGTTTGGTCAATCTTATGTGGCTTCTGGAAGACCTCGGTGGTTTGCTTTGATTCTTGATAATGAGAAAAATTAGTCCTGTGTTTTTTTCTGAAATTAGGAAGGTTTTTAGATGTTTGTGTTTTGAAATAGTTCACTGATGCTAATAGGCAGTTGACCCTTTAGTGCCGGTTAACCTATGACCGTTTTCATATGTTGTAAAAGTGTTGATCTTCTACTTCTTAAATATAATGTTAACCGTGGAAAAAAAAAAGATTTGAGTTTGTTGCAATTGTTCATGACAGATAATTTTTAGGTCGTTGGTTCGATTCCGGATATATTTACAATTTTAACATTACACTTGATACCCATTGATCCACATGGCTGTCACATGTGTAAATACAAAATAGGAAATCACTAATTTTACTACACTAGTTATTCTTATTTAGACCCCAAAACTTTGAGATTACCAGATTATAATCCCAAAAGGCCAAAACATCAGGAAACCAATCTCCCAAACAGACAATAACAGTAAGACCAAAACGAAGCTTTTGTCCAAAAATTGTTTCAGATTGTAGAAACAGACGAGAATCTTAGGAAGCACAGCTTCATTCTTCAATACTGAAATTTCACTGGACCAAAAGTTCTTGCAACATCCCGTTGATTGATGGTTTCTCACTTACCAATAATCTTTGCAAGAACACAACCCATCTTCAAACCTATGAAACCGAATCCGATCCCGCACTATGATCACTCTATTCAACAACTTCGACACTGATTTGATCCAGTTATGGCAATCACTACACATCCGTATATTCTTCTGAATCCTAACTTCTGATCCTGGACTAGTCTTCAAGATCCCATACGCCAAGGCAAGCTTTTCGCTATGGTAATTCAAGTTCTCCTCTTTCTCCTCTTCAGAGACATCCATCAACACCAAATCCGTGTCAGGCACAAAACCTTGAGACTTTATTTTCTGTATCAACTCTTGTAACAGTTTGTATATTGCCTTTGTCTCTATATGAGATGTATCTCCTGCCTTAAACCGATGTATCACTCCTCCAAATTCCACCCAACTTTTTCCTTTCGCTTTACGTATTCCTTCCTTCTTCATCAGTTCTCTCACCTTTTGTGCGCTGTCCCATTTCTTCGTAGAGCTATATATGTTTGAAAGCAACACATAGTCTCCACTCTTTGCCTTTGAAAGATTCTGTACCGCTATTTCCGCTAGCTCAGGAGACTTGTAAGTTCTTGAGGAGCTAAGAAGAGACCTCCATATCACCAAATCTGGCTCGATCGGCATTGATTCTATCAACTCATAGGCTTCTTTTACCTTTCCTGCTCGGCCTAGCAGATCAACCATGGCACCGTAGTGCTCTAACTTTGGCTGTAACGAAAACTGGCGACTCATTAGATCAAAGTACTCTTTCCCTTCTTCAAGCAAACCGCTATGACTAAACGCTGTTAAAAGCCCGAGAAACGTTATTGAATCCGGTGAAACATGTTCTGCTTCCATCTCTGAAAACACCCTGATCGCTTCTGTGGCTAGTCCGTGAGTAGCAAAACCAGTGATCATCGCATTCCAAATCGACACATGGTTCCGTTTAATGCTATAGAAAACCTCCCTAGAAGTTTCTATATCTCCACACTTTGCGAAAACGTCAACAAGTGCAGTACACAATATCGGATTAAGCTCAACCCCAGTGTCGATCATTAAAGAATGCACCCACTTTGCATGGTGTAAGTCTCCAAGACGAGCACATGCTGCTAAAGCGGAAGCGAAACTGAATTTATTCGGTTTAATATCCGAAAAAATAAGCATATCCTTAAGAGTTTTCAATCCTTCTTCGTACTGTACATTCCTGACATAACCACCAATCATCAAGTTCCAAGTAATCACATTCCGATCACTCGCTTTACGAAGAACCTTCTTCGCCAAACCGTACTCACCCTTTATCATAAGACTCTCAATGATTAAGTTTGTGTTAGAGGCACCAGGAGACAGTGAGAGGAACCAAACAAGAAGCCGGCGAGCAAAGTATGAAAGGTTGCAGCGTTTGTAAGCTGTAACCATGGAGGCAACAAGAGATGGATATGTTCCATATCCAAGTTTAAAGATTCGAGCATGTGCTTGAAGAACACATTTGGCATTTGATGGAGATTTGCATGAGTCAACAACTTGTTTCAACATCCGATGATCTACAAAAAAGAGGAACTTTACAGTGTGAAAGGTCGCACAATTTGCAGTGACAAATCTTTATTCATCAAATGGGTCCATCAAAGATGAATCAACAGCCCCAAATTTCAAAACATGGAAGCGAAAGAGAGAAACCTTAAACAACAATCAAATCAACCTTCGCTTGGCACTAAGACAAAAAAGCCCACAAAACTGGAGATTGGTGATATTCAGATAAACCCAGAAAACTGGAAAGTAAAACCCTAAACAGACATGGAATTGTCGGAACTGTCTGATTTGGATATAAAAAAGAATTTTTTCTTACCGGTGAGTGTAACGTGGTTTGAAGCGGAAGATGACGACAGAGAGGTGACAAAGAATCTTCTGATTCCGCAGTCGGCAATGGAGATTCTCTGCATCTCTCTTAAACCCTTTCGCCCTTTCACTCACGATTTTAGTCAAAGTGAAACAGAATTTTTTGAGTTTTTAGTTTTTTTTTCCTAAAGTTTGAGTTTTGTTTTTTTTGCTCTTTCTTCCTTTATCTCAGGTTTTTTGTTTTGTTGGTTCTCTATGTCTTTCTGCTACTTGTGATTACTAGAGGCGATATAGCCAAAATTCACGGCAGAGCAGTAGTAATTTAATTAAATTATAAGACAGTCTTTTAACTCACTCCATGTGTACTGATGTTTATGCTTGAAAATAAGAATTGGCTGTAATTTAATTATTCTAATTGAAATCATGATGTATTACTCTTTAAACTTGCTACAGATAATTCCTGAACCTGTATACTCAGATATAAAATAAATGAAAAACCCAGATATGTGAGAGCTCAAAGTGGTCATGAGATCTTGTGCAGACCAATATTGAGATCAGAAGATATGGAGATGAGAAGTGGCTGAGAGTAATGCCATTCTGCTTTAAACACTCGTTTCTGATGAGCTTTTATAGATTGCGTCGGCTTACGAGCATTGTACCTACCACATTTGAAACAACAAATCATAATGTAATGCTAATCCACCAAAGATATATTCACTTCATACGCAGACTCGCAGAGTGCTGATGTTGAAAGAGTTACCTGATGTCGAAAATATGGATAACCGGGTCCGCTGAACCAGAGGTGATGTACAAACCATCTGGAGACCAAGATTGGTTTATCAAAGCTGATTGTGATTCACTACTGTCTTGCTTCCAACCAAACGAATGTAGTTCGGTTTTCCTTAGTCTGATATCAAACAATCGTAGCTGTTTCTCCGGTTCCCTGTTGAGATTCTATTATAGTGAACTCACAAGTAAAAAAGAACAACTGAAAAAGTATATTGGAATAAGATTTTTCTTACCCGGATTGAACCATAAACAGATTGAAGTCACAAGGATTG